>CM045554.1:8078757-8754175 GCA_024721245.1 Mitragyna speciosa
TGGAGCCATTTCTGGATTCCCATTTACGTTTTCCACGAGCTTCGGCATTCTTCTTTGACCGTTCCTGAAAAAAGAGCACAAGATATATATATATCCAAAATGATCAATACTCCGCACTAAAATTTTTTCATCAATGTTAATCAAGAAAGAAGACAACAATATAGCACTCTTTCAATAGCCAGCTCAATAGTCTTTTTCATGCACCTACTGGTAAACAAAATGTCCTCCTACTAGTCTAGAACCACGCACATAGTAGCTACACATTACGCACACAAAATTTGACTAGCTATCGCAAGAAAAAGGCAAAGGTAACTTCATGAAAACTCATGTCAAAGAAAACCTCATGAAAGCATGCATGATCATTGAGAATCAACCAATCATGAAGAAAGTCAGCTCAAATTCTAATAAAATCAAGTTCGAAATCATGCCACAATTTGGCTGCTCACCAACCCTGTTGCTATAGTTTCAAATTTCAGCTTGATTCTTAAGATTTCTGGTGTTCAGAAACAACCAATCAGTCTATGTATCTTATGCCATTGAAAAGCCCTACAAGAACTCACTTTTTTCTTTTTCAAGATCAATACATCGAAGACTAAGGTAATGGGTGATAGTCATTACAACAATATTTTGTCATTCATGTAAATTTTAGAGGACAAGCACTAGAATTTTCACAAGCAGTAAACCAGTGGATTAGATTGCTTTTGCTTCTCTATGATCTTTTGTTTATATGATTTTCATAAAAGCAGTCATACACTAGCCTCAACTGTAATTTTTCAATGCCCGTCCAAGTCAAGAAAAGAGGATTTCTAATGGAAGAGTCCAAGCAAGAAAAGGCCACCAGCATTCTTCTGCCCCCCTCCTTTCTTTCATCACCTTCTTTATCTGCTCTTTTGTAAAATGACCATATTAGCCAAGTTGAACAATTTATGGCTTAAATATCTTTAAAAAAATATAGGCGAAAAAGTGTCTAATTAGAAGAAAAGGAAAACAAGCTATATGTTGGCAAAGATCAATATGGGAGTATATCACTAAACGATTACCAATAATCATTTATCCTTGATATATAATTCTACACAACGAATCAATATGCAAATTTGAAGTTTAATTTTTTCCTATATATGAAAATCATAGTGATCGAGTTGATTCTTCAATATTAAGTCCTTACTGAAAAGCTTATTTCCATTAGAAAAGGATTGGTTTGCAGACAATTATGACAACAAAAAAATGCAACCATGATTGACAACTGAAATATTGCTAATTAGAGGCTGATGGACATGCATTGGATTTTGCTAACAGTCTTTTTCCCATTTTTTTAACTTTTTCATTACATGGGCTGGAATTTTACTATCAAGCCCAAGCTAAACCAAGCACATGTTTTTATTTCTCTTGTAAGTATTTCCACTTCTACTTTACTAGTAACTTCAGCTAGTTGTGGTTGAAAAAATCGAAAGCATTGGCAAAGGAGAAGAAGGTTTACCAATTTATCTTTTTCATGTTTTCTTCATGATAATGTGCTTTTTTTTCGCCACGCATTTGTATATATATTTTTTTATCAAAACCTATACTATTATATTGGAAAGAGAATTAATGTCGATGAGATTCAAACCCCTGATCTCAAGAGAAGAATTATTAAATTTTAACCATTCGACTCTCTACGCATTTGTACATATTGCAAAAACGAACGAATGAATTATAGTTTTATATTTCAAGAGGGTGCCAAGGTAACAATTGATTTTTCATTTGACGAAAGCTAAACTCATGCTACCATTTTTTATTGACCAAATAAAATAATGCACATGTTAAATTTTGTCTTCACACTTACACAGGTGATTACAGCTTCTTGTTTCTGGAATTTGGGGCAACTTTTTGTCATGCACAGAAAGTGAGGGGCAATAAAATTTTCAATTCACTTTATGACCACTTTCTGAAATGGAATGTACATGAGACTTCACTTTTACTTTCACTTTTACTATATTAACCATATTTGAGTACGTTCTACCTTTTTTAATGTACTTTGCTATTTTAGGAACAATCAAACAACTCAAACTTCCATGAAGTTAATTTCCCTTGCATTGCAGGAGGTCGCTTTTAGAAAGTCATCAGAACAAAGATTTTATATTTTCTCACTTCTCCACTCCCATATATTAAAAGAACTAGGAATGCTCAAATAAGAACAACATTGCTTAAGCATTTAATTTAACTTTTTGTTCCCTTCGTCAATTGCCAAGTTAACTTTCCATAACTAACTTCAGTTCTCATCATCAGACCAAGGGGAAAAAATGCAAAGCCAACTAAACAAGCTTTTGTTTTAAGCATTTAATTTTTTGATGAACTCTTTTTATATTTGCCCACTTGTTGCCTCACCATCCCAATACCTTCAGATGAATAGCACGAGAAAGTGCAAACACAAAGTCCAAATTTTTGTTTTTGACTAAACATTCAATCATCAATTTCCAATGCAATACTTGCAAGTTAATGTAGTGTCAAGAGGTATCTTTGTATTATAAGACATATTTTGCAGGTAAACAAAACTTCAAATTTAAGTGGATATTTACCTTTTGTATCACTTTTATTTAACATTAATTCAGATTAAAAAAATGTATGCACACACAAAAAAATTATTTAAACATCCTTTCTATTCCTTGATTTTCCTTCCCCAACCCCAAACCACCAAAAAAATAAAGTCATAAAAATTTTGGCCAATCCTTTAACACCCAAACTCAACCATAAACAAGCAGTATTCAAGAAATAGGTAAAACACAGTCCAACAACTTAATATACAAAAAAAAAATCAATGAAAACAAAAAATATTTTTATAAGAAATTTGAAGCAAAAAATGTTGTTATACATTACCTTATATGTCGAATTAGACCAAAGATCACAAAGATAGTTCCAATCCTCTTGGCTAACCTCCTCATGGCACTTACTCCTTGCCATAACTGGATCTTCTTCTCCTCCAATCTCTTTGAAGTAGGCATGGAGCTTATATTTATGTCCCCTCCAAGCTCTCTGCATTTGTTTATCAATACACTTACGTACATTCTCATCCTCAACGTCGACATTGAAAAGTGTCTAAATCACCAAACAAACCAGCTATTACAAATGCAATCATTTTAATACCACTATAAACAAACCATAGAATTAGACAAATATATAAAAATTCTTACCTGGAGTTTGTTGCGAAGTGGTTCCCGAACTTCAGATGGTACAAGCCTCCATTCTTTGTATCGTAAGCTGCAATACTTACGTACAATATACCCAATTTCGTTGTTAAAAAATTCGGCATTACTACATATTGCTTGCATCAATGTGAAGTCAAACTCTACAGACAATCTTTCCTTTGCATTTCGCATTGCCTTTCGAGCTCCATGACCACAAGTAATGCCTCGTGTACTTGAACTCTTTTGTGTGTTAACAGCCTCAACTTGTGGCTCATTTGATGTAGGTGCATCTGTAAAAGAATCATAAACAAGTTAAATAGCATATATTTTAAAAACATAACAAAGATTAAAACAAAAACAAGTTTGGTGAACACACAAATATATTAAAAAAAATTCTGGAGTTGGGAATGTGTTTACACTCGGTAAAACAAATGCCCTTTTCTCCTTATCATACCACAAGTTTTGGTGATTAACCTTAATTAATGAGACCTTTTGACAGTTATTCACACCCTTCCCTAGAAATTCTACAACACTTCTATCCCAAAAATCCTATCCCCTTTTCCCTTTTGGGATACTACTTAGTGAAAAAGAGCGAACATGACAGTACTGTTAGTCAAAAAAAGCTTAAAATAGTCATAAGAAGTTTCAATATAAACAAAAGCTAATAACAAAACATATGTATTTAATGCTATTAGGATCAACTAACCAGCTTGTGACTCCACTACCGAAGGTGTTTCTGTTAATGGAGTGTGAACAGTTAGATAACAAACCATGAAAAAACAAAATAAATTGCACAACAGATAATAACAAAACACGTGTATTTAATGCTATTAGGATCAACTAACCGGCTCGTGGCTCCACCAATGGAGGTGCGTCTGTCAATAGAGTAAGAACAAGTTAAATTAAAAATAATTAAACAACATAGCAAAGAAACCACGAAAAGCAAAATATAAACAAAAGATAATAGCAAAACATGAGTATTTAATGCTATTAGAATCAACTAACCGACTCGTGGCTCCACAACTAGAGGTGTGTCTGTCAATAGAGAAAGAACAAGTTAATTTAAAAATAATTAAACAACATAGCAAAGCAGCCACGAAAAAGCAAAATATAAACGAAAGATAATAACAAAACATTTGTATTTAATGGTTTTAGAATCAACTAACCGGCTCGTGGCTCCACTACCGAAGGTGTTTCTGTTAATGGAATGTCAACAAGTTAGATAAGAAACCATGGAAAAAGAAAATAAAGTACACAACAGATAAGAAAAAAACACGTGTATTTAATGCTATTAGGAACAACTAACCAACTCGTGGCTCTACCAATGGAGGTGTGTCTGTCAATAGAGTAAGAATAAGTTAATTTAAAAATAATTAAACAGCACAGCAAAGAAACCATGAAAAAGCAAAATATAAACAAAACATAATAACAAAACATGTGTATTTAAGGATATTAAGATCAACTAACCAGCTCGTGGCTCCACTACAGGAGGTATTTCTGTTAATGGAATGTGAACAAGTTAGATAAGAAATCATGAAAAAGCAAAATAAAAATAGTAGATAACACAAAACGTGTATATTTAATGTTATTAAGATTAACTAACCAACTCGTAAGCTCCACTACTGGCAGTGTGTCTGTGAATGTAGCATGAATAATTTAGATAAAAAACCATGAAAAAACAAAATATAAACAAAAGATATAAGTACAAAATTTTTATTCACTACTATTAGGATCAACTAACCATTCGTGGCTCCACTAAACGAGGCGAGTCTGCAAATAAAGCAAGAACAAGTTAACATATACATAACATCTATATCTAATATAAAATGAGCAATTTTATATTAGCAAAGATTAATAAGTTCATACCAGAATGTAATGTAGTTGCAGGTCTACCACGGCCCCCGCATCGCCCCCCTCGTCGACCACGTCCTCGTTGACCTCTCCCAACCATCTGTATACGAAACAAGTAAAAATGCCAGATTATGACATAAGTGAAGTTAATTCTTAAATTTTAATTTGAATTTTTCTGAACAATTAGACAATGGCAAATCACTACCTGAAAAATTTAGATTTGGAAAATAACCTTTTCAACAAAACAATCATGCAATATCATCATTATGATTAACATTATCAACATCTAGGTCATCTGAGTCGTCACTAGATATATACTCCAAAGTTGCTTCATCATCACCAAAAATTATATCCTCATCCTCACTGTCCTCAATATCATACAAGTTTTCTCCTCGATCACGAAGAGAGGCTCCTTCAATACGTAATTGAAGGACCATCTCATGAGGCACAGTTGTTGGTTCCACATCCTCTCGGACTAATCGAGATGTATCATCTACATTTTCTATTGGATGAAAAGATGGTAAGTCATAAGAATCTTCTTCCTGTAAGACATCTTCATTCATGCCATCCTCATCGTCTTGCTCAGGTATGTCATATATATTGCGATGATTTACTCTTTGTACAACCATCCAATTCTTTCCCCGAGCCCGATTATTCAAATAAAATACCTGTTGAGCTTGTGTGGCAAGAATAAATGGTTCTTCAGCATACCAATTAGATGTAATGTCAATTGATGTTAAATTGTTTTCAATCACCATTTTCTTTCCTTTCGGATCAGTGTTATACCACTTGCAACGGAACATGAATACCTTTCTTTGATGAATGAAATCCAATTCTAAAATCTCAAGCAAAACACCATAATAAACTACATCACTATTCTCTTCACCACCCCATGTACAAATACCACTACATTGTGTCTTCAAATTGTCATCACGTTCCTTGCAACGAAATCTAACACCATTGAGAATGCAACCATGCCAACTTGTGTAACGATCATCCGCAAATTGTGAAAGTGAGTACAGATCATCAGTTGCTCTAAGATCCCCGTTCAGTCTAAGAATTGCCATCTGTTATAAATTTCTAGTGTTAGATATTTTAATTCAAATTTTTTACCAAAAAAAAAATATGTATCTTATTTACCTTTCTCTTAAACCAAGAAGGAAATTCGTGCTTTTGTATAGCCTCAATATCTTCTTCTCGTACATTTCTTGAGCGCAAAACTTCCTTATGCTCACTACATTTGAGGAATATGTGAGTATTACAGCATCAAGATGAACTTCAATTAAAAATACCAGTAGAGGTTCCAAACTCACCTTATGAAATCATCAAGTTCATCTCCGCAATTATTGAGAAGATACCACTGCACCATATTTCCATAAACCCCAAGCTTGCTAAATTTAGGAGACCCTAATGTACGAATTTTGCTGTTGAATAACTCCATCTCATATTCTACGCTAGGTACATCCCAATTACGTTCTAAACGTGTGAATCTCGTCTCAGAATCATGTAAATAACGAGATAAAAAGGTAATAGCCTCATCAACAGCATATGCTTCAGTAATAGAGCCATCAGGGTGTGAAAAATTACGAACATATCCCTTGTATGTACCCATGCAACGTTCAATGCCAAACATCCATCTTTGATTAACAGGTCCTCCCAACAATGCTTGTTCTGGCAAATGCACACATAAATGCACCATGACAGTAAAAAATGCAGGGGGAAATATCTTTTCAAGTTTACACAACAAAACAACAATTCCTTCATTCATCTGCTCAAGTTCCTCAACATATAAGGTTTTGGCACATAATTTTTGAAAGAATTGGCAAAACTCTGTCAACGTTGCTCGTACTTTCTTCTCCAAAAATGGAAGAATGGCCACAGACAATATTTTTTGAAGTAACACATGACAATCATGTGTTTTCATCCCCCCAAGTGTATTAGACTCTGTGACACATCGGCTGATGTTGGACGCATACCCATCCGGCAGGCGAACTGACTTGATAAAGTCACAAAACTCTACACATTCTACCTTACTCAATGTGTAATTAGCATGTGGTTTCACAAATTTGCCATTCATCTCCCTCAACCACAATTCTCTGCGAATGTTAAGATCTTCCAAGTCTAGACGTGCTTTTACAGTATCCTTCGACTTCATAGGATCGTCTAGCAAGGTCCCTAAGATATTGTCACAAACATTTTTTTCTATATGCATGACATCAAGATTATGACGCATCAACAACTTTGACCAATAAGGAAGTTCAAACAAGATACTTTTTTTCGACCAATTTAACTCATCAACCCCGCGTTTACGCTTCCTATCCACATTATTTGGAGCTTTACCAGGAGTGCATATAGGTAACTCCTCTAATTGTAACAAAATATCATCACCAGAAAATTGACGAGGTGGTGGCCTTCTTTCTGCTTTGCCATTGTACTCAAAGCTCCTTCGCCAGGAGTGTGTATTGCTTAAGAAGCATCGGTGCCCAGCATAACATTGTTTTCCCCGAATTCGACTTGATCGGGTGTCTCCAAGGCATATTGGACATGCCAATTTTCCCATAGTGCTCCACCCAGATAAGTAGGCATAAGTAGGAAGTCACTGATTGTCCACATAACTGCAGCACGAAGGGTGAAATGAGATTGAGAATATTCATCATATGCTTGAACCCCGTCACGCCATAAAACTTTAAGTTCATCCACAAGAGGCCTCAAAAAGACATCAAAGTCTTTACCGGGAGACTTTGGCCCTGGAATTAACAATGATAAGAGATAGTTGCTCTTATGCATTGTACGCCAAGGCGGCATGTTATAAGGCATCAAAATTACAGGCCAAAGACTATATGCTGTTGTCATATTGCTAAACGGGTTGAACCCATCTGATGCTAGCCCCAATCGCACATTTCTTGAATCATCAGCAAACTCAGGGTACAACGCATCAAAGTGTTTCCATGCCTTGCCATCAGCAGGATGACGAAGCACCCCAGGCTCTTCTTTACGAAACTCCTTATGCCAACGCATGTCTCTCGCTGTATGTCTTGAAGAATAAAGTCTCTTTAACCGAGGTGTGACAGGGAAATATCGCAGCCTCTTATGTGGTATCGTGTTACGAACATAGCGACTATTTTTACAAACAGGACACACGGTAGCATTTTGAGCTTCACCATAAAAAATAGCACAATCATATTGACAAACGTCAATAAGTTCATATCCCAAACCAACTTCACAAAGCAATTTTCTATTATCGTAATAACTCGGTGGACAGTTATTTCCTTTTGGGAGCACTTGATTGAGAAGCTTCAACAACATCTCAAACGAATTATCGCTCCACTTGTTCATCACTTTGATGTTCATTAACTTCACAACAAAGGTCAAAGCAGAAATTTCACATCCCTCGTATAGAGGATTATGGACAGCTTCATAGATCTTCTCATAGCGAGCCTCTTCAGCAGTTGATCGTGTATTTCCAGCTAAATCGTCCGTAGGCCCAACATTGAAAAATTGATCACCAATGGCATCATGCAGTCCTGCTCCTAAACCATCAAGTTCACTAGTTACAAAATCCTTGTTGCCCTCACTTTCCTCGTCAACTTCTTTCTCACCATGGTACACCCACCGTGTGTACGAGTCGTCTATTCCCACACTAATTAGATGTGCTCTAATTGTATCTATGCTTTGGTGCCTCAAATTGAGACAGTTGAAGCAAGGGCATAAAGTTGAACCCTTAGAATTCAAATTCCGTTTGGCAACTTTAATAAACTCCTTTATCCCCTCTACATACTCAGGAGATATTCGATTCCAGTTCTTTACCCACTGATGATCCATATTATCTATGTATTAACAACCTATAATGAGGCAACATTTAAGTTATTATCATTAAACTATATTATTCTTGGAGTTATCATTATACTTTCGTGATCTTAACGTGCCAATTTGGATGAAAAAAAGCAAACTAAGAGTAAAAAACAGCTTCATATAAACTACACAAATAACTAAATAATATAAACCCGTTAAGTGTGTGATGTTATTGAAATCATAAACTATAATCTTTTCATTCGAACTCAAACACATAGAGACTGTATAGACTATTCTGCAAATTACACAAACAATTCGAACTAGAAAGCATAACATAGAACATGGAATCAGTAACGATAAGCATGATTTATTTGGTTACTCTTGGCTGTGTGTTTAATTCCTTTAAGAAAAAAAGGAATTTTCATTTTATCTCATTGAATTAATATCTAAATCTTAATAAAAACAACAATTATATTTTCGGAGTAATTCCAATTCTCTAGAAGAGTAAACTAATCTCTTTCTTCCTAGCAGACAAGCTTAAATCAAAATCATGGAAGGCCTCAACATATTAGATTAATTCATTTTGGTTCTCATTATATTTATACGCAAAAGGTTACATTTAGATCATAGAAGCCTTAGCTTATTGGACTGATTAGTTTTGGTTCTCAATATATTTATACTAAAAGAATCACATTTAGATAATAGAAGGCTTCAATCTAACTATTATTTTTATAACGAAGATCCTATATGGCCACCAAATAATTTTCATGGTCTACTTATAAGCACTAAATTGTTTTTTTTTTTTTAGTATCACTCACTAGCTATTTCATGATTCATTAAATTAGACACACGAGGAATTATATATCATCCTACCCTATGATGCGACAATCATTTTGCCCCTCCATCGGTCCTTAGTATTCCCTATCCTTACTCCATTTTCAAGTTAAATTAAGTGCAATTGAGCTTTTTGAAATTTTATTGAAAGCCGCATTTGCACCTCACACTTTTCTTTCTGCTCAAGCCCTAAGAAGCATTTGTAAACACGTCACTTCCATACTGCTATCCAACCACATAAAGAATGCGATAACTATATTTTTACACATAAACAACCATCAATACAACAACAATATAATAATTTCAGGAACTAGGCTAATAAAAATTTCAGCTCTACAGTCCACTTAAACATTAACAATGCTAGGAAAACACCAAAACTAAAAACGGCTACGCTTCCATGCTTCTCAGCCGGAAATACTGTGGGATTATCACATTTTTCTTAGCCTTTGGTTACCTCATTGGATGGTGAAATTTTCATTTCAATTTATTTGGTTCTGTAATTGCGTGAAATTTGTTAAAGTTTTGATCTTTTTCACAGTGTTTTATTTTATTTTTTTAATTTTCAGGTAGCTTTTTTGGGTTTTTTTATAATTAATTTGTTGGCTTTGTTTAATTTGACGTGCTAGATTGATTGTTGGAGGTGAATTGGTTTGATTGGGTGAGGGATTAAGTGGAGGAAGAAAAAAATTACAAATTTTATTATGGTTTTGATATTGACTTTTTCTTTTTTTAATTTATGATTTTGTGGTGGTCTGCAATTTTTGAGTAATGATTGTTGTTTATGCATGTATTCATGTGTATTATATGAGTGTTGATGCGTGGAAAGAAGGAGGTATTGACGCTACAGGTAAGGCCTATTTTAGCTTGCATTGTTTGAAGGTTGTATCTTTATCATCCGAGGGATACAGCTGGTTAGTGTAGTTGGTATCAATGAATGAAAAGTGGTCCAAATACATCATTGGTTAACTTAACATTTGTCAAGCATGAGTTGTTGCTAGCTACCTTCTCGGAAAAAACAAGAAGAAGAAAGCCTGTGAAAGCTAGATTTTGAAGTTTCTGTAGTTAACGGGTCCAAGTTGCTAATGTTGGGGAATTTTGGCATTTGTGTCTGGGGTGATTAGTAGTAAAAATTATACTTACTAGCAACGCTAGTCAGTTTGTTGTTATCTTCTGACTTTTACTGAATCTGATTATTTAGAAGTCATTCTTAAATAGTTGTTCAGCAACACATTTTTGTTTCCAAGTTGTGAAAAAGCTGTATTTAGAAGCATTTAATGGCTAGTGATTAACATCAGTGTTTTTAGAAGCATTTAATGGCTGGTGATTAACATCAGTGATTAACATTAACATCAAACATACACACATTTAGAAAGCATAGTAACAGAATAAAGTACACCAATGAATAAATGTGGTTTTCACTTTTCACACTTGGCAGGTTATCCATGGAACATGTAGAGTGAGAGAAAGAGATGGGCTTATTTGATTTCAAAGGGACATTACATGGGAAGAAAGAGACAGGCTGCTTTAAAAGGGACAAAGAACAAACTATTAATATGATCCTAAGAATGAAGTATAATAACTCTCTTTTAAGTTGATTGAAAAAGGCAAAATATTTAGAAATTAATTGATTACCTGAATAGAGGATCTAAATCACAAGTTGAGTAAATGAAAGTCTTCTTCAGCAATTGTTGAGAAAATGAGAAAGACAAGGAGAATGACTTTGCCAATTATACCTGATCAAAAGTAAACACAGCGACGTACCAATTAGAATCCAAGTGTAATCAAGAAACTAAGAAATGATAAGATTGTGATGATTGATGAATGATGATTACTTACTACAAGTGAAATTAAGAAATGACTTGTATACTACCTCAATTATCTCATCAACTTTAGCTTGACTAATACCTTTTGCCATCATGGTGAATATATAATTGATTTAATTGTTTAGAGACCATCATATTTAAGTTTGTTTACATTTTATTGCTTTGAAAGAAGCGTTATAGTGGAGGACAAAAACCCAAAAAAACAAGCTAACCAATCAGCAATTCAACATCTTAAAGCACCATCTTAGTTCCAATTTTACTTTTTTCGTCAAAGCATAACAAAAATGCTGTAAAAACAGCAACAAGCAAACCAATAAAAAATTTGAATTCCAGTAACCAATATAATATTCACCCTCCCTAAGGCCCTTCATCATCAAACTCCTTCAATTTAGCCATCATTCTCTATTACATAAAACACCAACAAGTAGTAGTAGAAGAATCAAACGAAAAATAGCACAACTGCAGCAGTTATAGCTTCAAAAAAGCAGCAGTTATAGCTGGCTGCTGTCATTTTAGTACATGAACAGGAAAACTAATTTGATGAAAAGCATAGATTGAAGTGATATTTCAATAACTAATTTGACTGAAATCCTTTTCACTCTCTCTCTCTCTCTCACACACACACAGAGGTTTTGAAGTTTGAAACATGCATATTTCTACTGTTTTTGTTTACTGTTGAGGAGCTTAGTGTCCCTATATGACTGACTGAATACAAGCCTTGGAGAACAATAATGGTGTTGGGAAAAAGTTTTTGGTTGATTGCAAGCTGTCTCAAGGTCAAAAACAAAGTCACTCAAGCTAATTCAATTCCCTTTACCCACTTCATACTACTAATCAAGACAAATTATTTCATTCTAAGCTTCGGTACTACGGCTTTAAAACAATGTTCACATCAAATAGTTTCTTTGCAAGGACATGAGATCTTATGGAATAGTGTAATCAAAATAATCATCCACTCAACTTACTATAGATGGCATAGTGTAAACTTTGACGACAGCCAAGATGAAGACAGCATGCCATAGACACCCTAAAAAAATTCACTAATTATGACTTTCATAATTATATAGCGAAAATTAGAGAACTAAAACACAACTAAAGTTATTGTAAATAATTTTCTCCCTTAAATAATACTAACAAGTCGTGTTTTTTATTTCAACTTGCTAGAATTAATATGTAGTTATGTGATTTTTTAATTTCCAATAATCAATATTCGGGATATAGTTTCTTGATTTCTTCAATAACACATATTGTTCTATCAACGTCAAAAAGAGTAAACAATGCGGATTCTTGATTAAGTGCTGGACCTTATAAATTGATTAATGCTCCATTGCAATATGATGTATGTGGTTAGCTATCAATAGAAGTTTTGTATCTATTTTCAACATGGCAACTAATTTGCTTGGGAAAAGACCTATTTTTCTACCCAATTTACCTCTAAAAATTGATATCGTGGCCATGCTTTACTTGGCTTCGAGTGCCATGTACAGTACAATATTACCCTCCTACTCCACCATGCAATGAGAGATTTTGCACTAGAGAGAAATAGCCAGTACCCATATTTCATTTAATCAATGGACTTCAAATTTGACTATTGAATGAGATAGTCTTTATTGTTTTATCTTTTAATTACTTTATTCTCTCTACAAATTTATATTACATTTAACTTGAGCAATACACATTTACGCTAATTGGCTAGTTTGTTCTTTTTTTTTTCCCCTCTCTATTTCAGGTAACTTATTCTTCATTTTTAATTAAAAGGGTTCAATATTTTTTACTACCCTGTTATTCTTTTTCGTCTTTGTCCATTCTTTCCAAAAAAAAGGGGGAAAAATCACATTTTTCTTTAATAACATATGCTTTTTAACCGGCTTTTATATAGAGAAAGGGTGTCTGCTTGCACATAAAACTTGAATGATGAAGGAAGTGACATGGGTACTACTCCAGGAACCTTTAATATAAACACTATTGCTGGTGGCCTAACCAAGACTACATTAATTTTTTATAATAAACAAATTGACTCGTCTAGGAAACTAAAAAATAACATTGATTAGATCAGGATGTCAAATATTTCACAACCGCATTCTTGAGACTCGAAGAATGACTTGATCGAATTCCATGCCAATTAAAAATACTATATAGAATCTTAAACACATCTTGCAAATGGTTGTGGTAGCAACTTCTGAGATAAAATTAAGTTGGCTTTATATACAAAGAAAATAGGAGAATTATAATCCCCGACACCAATTTCACTCTTATTCAACACGGTTTCCACTTTATACAAAGTTGTGCCAAGATACCAGTTTTATTATGTCCCCTAAGACATTACTCCAGTTTTCACACTTAACTTCAATACATAAATGACAGTGAGTACTAAACGTTACTCTTCACAAACACCTAGCAGATAAGATTAACAGGCATATACACTGATGGCTCTACAATCATTCAACTAAATTAAATTTTCTTCATCAACATACTGCTTTTTGAAATTGCAACTGATGTAATATTTCCTTCCTTCTATTAGGTAAAAGGCAAGAGATTGTTTTTCGATGAGCAACTGCTATGACTGTGTAACATCATAACTAAAACTTACGTATTGGCTGATTAGCACTACAGCAATATCCTCCCGTGATGTAAAATCTTTGAATGCATCTTCAATCTGTTTCACAGTTGCTTCTAAAACAAAAACCCAAAGAGTGTCACCGAGTTAGATGACATGTTCCATAGGAAAAAGAATTAACAAAGAAAACAGAATCTGAAATGGCAGAATCCACTTTCGGCCAAAAAGAGAACAACTAAGAAGTACATCTTTCCAATGTGTCCAAATTGAAACATTTTGGGGGCTCAAAAGCACACTTGAAAAACACAATCTAAACAAAGAATCAAGAAAATATTTACGAGCATAATGTGAAACGCAAGCTGCACCAATTTCCAATTTTCCACCGTATAATCTCCAGATTATAATCGAACAAGATGGGGAAGAGAAGGCATGGACGTGGCTAGTTGAGGGGGGCGGTGAGGAGCAAAACAGCAGATGTGGCGACGGGCAAACCAGTAGAGGTAGCGGCGAGGGGTAGACCAGGGGAGGTGGCGGCAGTTGTTTTAGGGATGGGAGGAAGAGCTTGATTTGGGGATGAGACTAATTGATTTGGGATGAGACAAACTGAAGAGTAGGGCTGTTCTTTTTTTTTTCTTGCATTTTCTTTTATTTTTATTAACAAATACACTAATGTGATGTTAATTTACAAAATTATCCTTTATTTATTTAAACTTCAAACATCTTATGTGCGTAATTTTATAAATAAAAATGGATAAAATTGTAATTACATATATAATATTTAATATATGTGTGTGTATAAATGATGTGGCATTTTTTTCCACATCATCATCCTAATAATGAATGCCACAATTATCTTTACCCACACATATTTGACATTTATACTTATGTGTGGGTAATATTACCAACAAAAAGGCCTACATCAGCATTCCAAAAAAAATTTAAAAATGCCGCCAATTCTCAATTTGGAGGAAAATTTTCCCACCCAATTCATGTGTAACTATTAACCTTTACCTACACTTAATGCAAAAAAAATAAAAAGCCAGCTCAGCATTTAAAAATTTGGAAAAACCCGCCAAACCCTCAATATTTGGAGGGAAATTATCTCATCCAATTTATTTGTAACTATTGACTTTTACCTACACTTAATCTAAATTAAAAAATGCCACATCAGCAATCAAAAAAATTCAAAAATGCCGCCATTTCTCAATATTTGGCAAGAAAATTTTCCCACCAAATTCATATGTAACTATACATTTTTACCTACACATAATAAATGCCTAATATATAGTAATTAATCATATTAGATTTACCCACACATATAGAATAAATGTGTAGCTAAATACCCACACATATTATGTGTAGCAATTTTATGTGTGGGTAAAAACTAAATTTCCTGTAGTGGCGAACATCAATTCTTTCTCTCTCTCCTTTATTTTTTTTTAGGAAAAATGGCAATCAAGTAAATATTTTTGTCCTTAACTTAAGGTCAGTGGCTTCCATAGAAGTCGTAAGAACTTTAAATATTAAAAGAAAATAAAATTAATTAGTGAGAAATATTTCCTGGTCATAAGATTTATATGCCATATTTAAGGGTAGATGATAGACAAACTTTCATATTTTGACAATTTCAATGCATACTTGAGTAATGCGACATCAAATAATGACAGGAACTGATCCTTATTTGTGTAATAGAACTTTAACGATGTTACATTGTCATTTTTATGGATATTCTACATACTTCCGTTACAAAAAAAAAAAAAAAAAAGGACCAAGTTTAGTTATAGAAATAATAAAAAAGGATGACCAGAAGAAAAGGATGACCAAGTAAAGTTATAATAAGCTCACACAGGCACATTCGTAGGTGAGAGGTGTGTAGATATCTATGTATGGATTGCTTATACCAAAATAAACAATGTGAAACAAAACTGAAGTTCATCTGGTCAATTTCAAGAACCAAAAAACGATGAAAAATTGAGGCCATTTTCTTTCGTGTTCCGTTCATGCATTGACTGCTTTAAATAGAAGGAACTAGTCGACAAATCCTTTTGATTATTTAGCAACATCAACATCAAATTTCGAAAGCAATTATAGAACTTGGTGGCGTTCAATAATTGATCTGAAAGAACATTGGCATTAATATCGACTGTGGGGGGTTTTTGTTCTAATAACAAACTAAAGCAAACACCCCCACCCCACTTCTTTCTCTCTCCAACAAAATACACAAAAGATAAAAGAAATACACCAAAATAATCATTTGGAAGCTGCTAAATCTGACTTTAAAACAGGGAGGAAATGTGTTACATATTGTTTATAAATTATTCAATCCATAATACCAAGTACTTTTGTTTGATTGTAATTCCATTTAGCAGCTTGTTTTACTTTTGTTTTTCATTTCTAAGGACTTTGTCTGACTTGGATTTTATTTTCATACTATTCAGCAGCTTTCTAGTTGGCATGTATACAAGTGGAGCCATCAATTAGGTCGTACATGACATTATTAGATATACACCTAGGATTTATTGAAGCGTGAGAGCTGATGTAGCACTTGTTAAGAAACGCAGTCGGCTAGATAAAAGCGACTTTAACCCACCGACAACGACTGGACTCGTAGGAAATACATGCACTTGTGTTCCGAGATTTCACACCATTTATCACTTTTTTTTTTTTTTGTTTTTTGGTCGACAAAGAGACTATACCCAATGATCCTACTACCATTAATAAAATTTGATTGTTAAATATTTTCAGATTTCTAAATAAGCACTTTCACTTGAATATAATTAGGAAGACATAACTATCTAGTATATATGCTTGGACTGTTAATTTTAGAAGATTAGTAATTTAATTGATTAGAGTTTGGACACAAAGAGTTTGTCCTAGAGTATTGCAGTGTTGGAATTACACCCAAGGTTGAATTTGGAGGATTCATTCCAGGAAATTAGACCATAAAATTTGTCCTAACTTAGGCAAAAGGTTTTTTAAAAAGGGAAATATGCAGTTTTGGAGTATTATGCCAGAGATAGAAAGATCACGTCAAAATTAAATTATTGTGATTATTAAAATATTGAGTGGGAGGTTTTCTGAAGGCAATTTCTATGGAAATCAAAAAGAATTGATTACAAATTGAACGATGAAGATTGATCTGTCCAGATATGTGGAATATTACCATCCAGAGGTTTGGAATACTAATTGCAAACTGACGTTGATGGGACATTAAATGGATATTTTGTTCATGATGGCAGTGGACATGATTCAACAGAAAGTTTGAATTTAAGGAAGCATTGCTAGCATAATTAAATCAAATTCGTAAAGAGTTACATTTTAGTTGAGTTTTAGTAATTTAATTCTTTAAGTTCTTTAATATTATTTATTAATTTTCTATTGAAGTTGCATTCTCTAGTTTTAGCTTAATTGAGATTCTTGGTGTCCAAGATTTGTATTTTGTATATAATGTTGTTTGTTATTGTATATAGTTGAAAAGAGTTAAATATGTAAAATATTGAGTCTTAATCTTATTATTGGTTGATAACACATTATTGATTATTCCTCTTTCCCCATATTTATGTTTTATTAGCTGTAAATTATCTCTTGCTATATGTTTGTCTAAGTTAAATTGATCTCCTGACTCCTATCACCTTTTTTTTTTTTGAGGTTCTACACATGCTGCCAAACACTTCTTCCAAATGATTAGGAGTTGTTTTAGCACTAATGAACATTTATAATAAGGTTGATCACCGAAAGGAAGAGATTGGTTCAAGTAATTTATACTTAATTCGTTTATAATTGGATATATATAATAAAGTAGTCGGAAACGTAAATTTAAGAAACGAGCGTCTCTATTACGTAAGAAAATTCAACCGGCCGTTTCTGTTATACCCTGTTATGATGGGTTCAGTTTATCTTAGAGCCTTTTAAGATATTTGAAGGGCGTTTTTATACTGTTTATAAAAATTTTCTTCTCGTAGCCTAACTTGTTTTATTGCAAGATGTTAAATTTTAATATTTTTTAATTCGTTAAAGCTTTTTCCTTATTTTGGGGGAACAATAATGATTTTCCATGCTCCATTTTACCATATTATTGATTTTTAATTTCACATAAAATTTCAATTTGAATGTTTACACATAAAAGAATCTAATTCCCTTATAAAAAATTCATGGCAGCACCCATCACCGTTAGTTAACCTCCGTTGTATTTCGTTTCTGCAACACAAATGATTGTAATCAGCATTATGATCTTGATAAGACATTTAGTAGTTAACCAAAGAAAAGATTAATAAATTGACAGTGAATTGATATTGATTTGATTTAAGCACTTTTGACTAGCGATTACTTTCAAAGATGGTACGAAGACTTATTTTCAATTCATAGATGCAGATGTTGAACCTACGGCTGGGGATATTCCGCGAAGTCACACTTCTTCCTTATCTTGTACGAATAATAGTTTTCCTTTAATTTAAAGTTAAACTGAGAAGGACGGTACTAGGTAAAGTAAAACTGAGAAGGACGGTACTAGGTTTTACTTGGTTGAAATGCTCCTTTTCTTTTTATATTTTTTAATGAATTAATGAATTAATTTATTTTATGACGTTGGTTGATTTGCACGATGGAAACAGAAGTCAACAACGAACAGTTCAAAATTTCCGCGTAGTATGATAGAAATACTTCTATATATTTTCTCTGATTTTGCCGAGAATAGAGCAGCCAAACCACAATCTCCTAATTAAGCGAAGAACCAAATTGTCAAATTATATATTTGAAAGTTGCGATACACAAATTTCCCAATCCATCCAATATGGAATTCACTGACGGTAGTGTTTATTCATCTTCATCATCTGAGTCTTTTCATGGATTGAAATTAGTCCAATATCCATGTGCAGCATGCAAAATCCTCCGGCGAAGATGCTCGGAGAGATGTGTCTTGTCACCTTATTTTCCTCCGTCAGAGCCACTAAAGTTCATCGTCGTCCACAAAATATTTGGAGCTAGCAACATGATCAAGAGATTGCAGGTAATAAAACCAGTTCATCTAGACTTGTTAATCTTTATCCCCTCTTTGTTTGGCTCTGTATGTATCCCAAAATGTAATCATCAACAATTTAGACCATGAGTTTTCTTGCTTGATTGGTGAATGATCCATTGATTGTGGATTTATAAAATCCAAGTCATGAAGCCATGAAGAATAAGAAAGTTTTGCTCATGGCTGACCTGTTGATCTGTATATTAAGGGTGAGTTAATTCTCTCTCTCTCTCTCTCTCAACCATCTAAACTTGTAACTGAAACTGAACTTGAACTTCCAATTATAACATCACAAAATAGCTCTTCAAACCAATGATACTATTCATATGGAAACTTGAAATCAAAAAAGGAATGAAAGATGGTGTGCACAAAAGAGATTATAGCAGTGCCTGGAAAATTATATGAACTTTATAAAATTAGGTGTTCTCAAGTTTGTTCTTGCATGAATAAGCGTACTTTGAATTTGATGGAAGATTGACGATAGAAATCTAGTGGTGCACTTTATTCCAAATACAATACATAATGTAAAATTAGTTCTTATAGAGGTGTGCAATTGGGTGTATTCAGCACAAATTGCTACAAAATTTTGTTGGCATGGAGATCCCCCATGTAAGTCAAACTAAATAGAGTGCAATTTCAAAAACTCAATATTACAAAAGCAAAAAAAAAAAAAAAAAAAAAAGGCAGAAGAGGTTTTGGTGCCATAATTAGAACATAAGATCATGATCCAGTCTAGTTCATCCTCTTTCTTTTCAAATTTAAAATCATTGCAATATTTTTTTTATTTCATTACTTAACCTGTGAAATAATGTATCCTTTCAAGAGTACTAACGATAATGCTAAAATCGAATACATTTTCTTTGACCGAGAGCTTCAATACTTGCATTATGTTGTCATACTTTTTGCTATCTGGCATTGAAATAGAATTGATAATCTTCCTCCCAAAAGAAAAAAAGGCAAAAGAAACAGAATCGATATCCAATCTCCTGTGCGGATTTGACAATAAATGCTTTTGTACTTTTCCGGGTCCATCATGAGATTGGAGAAGTAAGATCAGGCATCTGGTAATACATGACTGGAATTTCCGAATGTTCAACGACATGGCAATTGACAAAAAACAAATGTGGACCATAATACACTAAAGAACAGCGAAGGTTGATATTTTAGAAGCTAGAGAGTTTTATTGCATTTTCTTTTTTAAGTTACATTGAGTTTCAATTATATTTAAAGAAAGTTTCAATTATATTTGATGAGAGTTTGCTAAGTAAACCAAATTTCAGGAAATTCCCGAGCATAAAAGGATGGATGCTGTGGATAGCATGGTGTACGAAGCAACTGCAAGAATTAGAGATCCAGTTTATGGTTGTGCAGGTGCAGTGAGCAGCCTCCATCAGCAAAATATGGAGCTACAAGAAGAGTTGGCTAAGGCACAGGCTGAGATCTTTAATCTTAAACGCCAGAATGACAAGTTGGTGTCCTCAATTTGCCTGGAATTGTCCTCGTCACAGGAGCAACAGCCTTTGGACAACACCAATATTCGGTGTCTAGAACCGTTTTGGACATTCGAGCAACTTGTAGACATGTGATTTAAGTTTGAAATTAAATTAACTCTCCAATGCAATGTATTCTTGTGAAATTTTCCTACCAAAGCAATTTTTATATAAATGCCAACATTACCCTTAATCATTTTTTCTTTTGATTAGGACCCTTAATCATTAAATAGCACATATCTTTATTAATTTTGGTGGACCCTTTCATTACATTAATGACTCCTAAATCAAATCTCTTACCTCATTTTCCCCCTTTCTCTCCCTTTCTCTCCTACCATTTTAGTTTTTATTTCTTGACTTTTTCCTTTTTCTACATTTTTTCTTATTCTATTTTTCTTTGATTTTCCTTTTTTTCTCAAAACTAACTATTTCCTATTTCTTTCATATTTTCCATTTTCTATGTTTCGTTAAACAAAATGAATTAGTAAATTTGAACATATTAATAAATAAACACTTTTTCTTTGTAGATAAACATGTGTAGAACTACATATATCAAGTCCACCTAATTTGAAAAAACAGTCATGAACTTTTGACTTCATTATATCTTCTTGTGAATTCTAGTACTACTTAAATATTTTCACATTTAAATAATCATGATGGATAGATAATAAAAATATTTGCTGCCCATAATTGAATCATAACTTATTATTACTGTATTGTATAAATTATACAAATAGGAAATGATATATATATATATATATGTATAAACAAGCAAAAATTAAAAAAGAAAGCTTACTAAAGAGGGAGGAAGGTTATAGAAATCTTAAGAAAACATCGAAGATGGGAAAATCTCATGGAGATAAATTTGTGATAGAAGTCCTAAGAAAAATCTGAGGAGAAATAGGGAGAGAAAGATAGTCAGACAGATAAAGAGGGAAAGAGAGATGGGAGAGTTGATCTGGAAGAGGCATGAGAGAGGAGGAAATTGATTTTGGAAGGGAATGATTAAGTTAATAAAATCAAACACAAAATTTAATAAAAATATATGTTGTTGGCTTATTAAGGGTAATGTTGGCATTTATATAAAATTACTCTAGCAAGAAAATTCCTTCTCTGTCAATATCCCCAGTTATATTCTTCATTGGTTAGCACATACAGAATATTAACTTGCCAATACTTTTTAAGCTTGTTTATGGAGTTGAAGGCCAATGCCTTGTAAAGTAGATAGAGAAGTTTTAAGTGTTCTTTTGATTCCAAAAGAGTTTATTAATGAATTTATTCAATTATAAATTAACTCAATTTATATATGTTCCTTTTATTACTTTGTGATGGAAATATTCTCCATCCATTCCTCTCGTTCTTAGCCTGTAAGCATGTTTTTTTTGTGGTTTTTTCTGGGAGTTTTTGTTTTTGTGTTGTGGGGGGGGGGGGGGGGGGGGGGGGGAGGGGGGAGGAGGGATAAGTACTCCAAATCTATAGTGCTTTCAGAAAGATATTTTTCTTCCCTTTGACAGCTATACATTACAGTCTTGTGAAATTTACGTACAAGACTCAAAAGAGTTAAATACCTCATTTAGATCTGCTGGTTTTTTGTTTTTTGTCCTCATTTTTGGCATTAACCAAGAGAAGAAATTGGGTATTTTCAGGTCTTGTAATGTTTGATATTTGAGTGGTTTGTTGAGAACTTTTGGCTTTTGGACTTTTGGAGGGTTTTGAGATTTGAGTGTTTTATTTAGGGTTTTTTAGGCTTCTGGAGAGTTCTTTAATGTTTGGATTCTTCTTCAAAGTAGTGAAAATTTTCTCAGCTTTGTTCGTGGATGTAGTTCAAATTGACTGATTTAAATCTTTTGTGTCTCTTTCTTTACATATTCTTTCTCATAGTTTGTTTTATCAACATTATAGTCATTTAAGGGCCAGTCAATTAATTTTGATAAATTCTTGGGGTTCTGATCCTCGTATGCCAATTTTGGTACCCCTAATTAAGCTTTGACAATCGATACAACGGCAATGAAGTTCTATGTTAAAAAATATGACCAGAATTTCAATTTCGATATGTGGTAACTCAAGTTGGAAGCTATTAATTCGGGATGGAGTAGATATAGTGCTTCAACGGAAAGAGAATAGTCAGAAAAATCATCCAAGAAAATTTTGCTGGCCTCGATGAAAAGGCTAAATCGTGCATTATACTAAATTTCTCCGATGAGGTTTTATGGAAAGTTGTTGAATCTACAACCAAAGATATTTGAGAAAAGTTGAAAACTTTATATACAAAAAAGTCGGTGGAAAACAAACTCTATCTAAAGCAAACTTTGTACATGCTTTGCATGTTTGAATGTGCACCTATAACTTCATATCGGTTAAATATGTCTCTATTATTATAGATTTGGAAAATATTGATGCTAAAATTGAGGATGAAGATCAACCTTGTTATTGCTGTGTTCCCTTCATCAATCGTTCAGGCATTTTATAGACACAATGCTTTATGAAAAAGAAACTATTTTGTAAAAAAAAAATAAATAAATTAAGTCGAAACTGAAATCAAAAGATCAGGCAGAAAAAGATTTACAAGGGATGCTGGTGGTAATCAAGTGAAAGGCTTTTTTGTAAGAAATAGATCTAAAAAATAGATACAGATGGTTGTAAATCATCTAACATCAAAGATAAGAATTTGGTATGCAATTATTATCTCAGGAAGGATTACCTTAAGTCCAAATGCTCTAAATTGAAAAATAAAGAAAAGCATAATGAGAAAGTTGAGCTAAATAGTGGGACTGTCAAAGCAGATGTTGCAACGATGAGACTAATGGAATTATTTTTTTGACAAATAAGTGGATTTTAGATTTTTGTTGTCCTTATCATATGTGTTCTAATAGGGATTTATTTTCAACATATGATTCAGTTGGAGGTAGAATTGTCCAAATGAGTAGTAAGTTTTTTTGTAAAAGTTACCTAAAAGAAATAGTCCAAATTAAAATGCAAGATGGCATTATGAGAATGCTCGCTAATGTTAAATATATTCCTCATTTAAAGAACAATCTGTCTTTGGATGTCTTTGAATCTCTTGGATACAAATATGCAGCTAAAGGTAGAGTTAATTAATCAAAGTGTTCTTGTTGTTATGAAAGTACTCAGGTCTGAAAATTTGTATATGTTGTAGGGATCTAATGTCACAAGTACGGCTGGAGTTGCTAAGTTCAAGCACTGATTGGACTTGGTTGGAACTCATCAAGGAAAATTTTCCCCGTTGAGGTGGAAAAGATAGAGCATGTGTAAGATGGAACGACAGCCTGGAACGACAGCCATGGGCAACTTAGACTAATTCGACTTTACAGCCATTTTGGACTCATAAACAGATTATGGACTTACAACCGTAGTTTTGAAGTAATTTGTGCAGGAGGTGAATGAAAGGGCAGCTAGACTCTATCAGATAATAAAATGAGGGTAATGATTTATATATTACACTTTTTTACTCGCACGTTTCAATTAGACTAAAATACCTGTAAGTTTTTATAAAATTTTATTTTTTACACAAAAAAACTAAGCCCTAATATTAAGGCTACATCTAAAAATAAAAAAATAGAATGTACGAATAAAAAGAGTATCGTGCATAAATCATTTTTCTGAAACCCTTACAAAAAAGAGCTTGTTTCGCTTAAAATGCTGCTTTTTTTTTTTTTTTTTTGAGGCATTACATTTCATGAATGGATTTGTCATCCAACTCCCATTCTCCATTTTTAAAATTTTATCCGGAGATATTGCATTTTACGTTATAAAGTCTTCTGAAATAGGCCCAGTTGCCTGAATTACTCATAAAAGAGATTGCCTCATAAAAGTGATGGCAAAATTTTACTAACTGCATGCGTCTAAATGTACTCACACGAAGTCTAAAATAGCATAACACATAGATTAGTCAATGCTGGACAGGACCTTATTCTCGCTCCAATTTAGTTAATCATATGATCAATCTGGGACAAGTCAAAAATTTTAGAATGCACAACTGTTCAAAACAAGATTCAAGATGCCATCTAAGAACTATGAAAACCTCAAGGATGCCAACTGTTATCCTTTGAATTAGGTTAGTTCCCATGGTTTTGCACTGTCAAGTTGATCTGATCTGCACGTTTAACACGTTATAAGTTTGATGGTATGTATTTATGGTAATAAAATCAGTCATTGTTCTCTATTTCCTTCCATCTTTAAGTGGTTTCTCAATCTTTCTTTTGCCGCCAAGTTGCAACAGTTAACTAGCATTTAGTTAAAAATATAAATGAGTCTAATCTAGTTGAACATTTTTTTAAGCTCATTTATTTTAGTTACGATGAAATTATATTCAAATTTGACTTGATTATTCTTCAAAGTGAACTCAAATGAGCTTTTCTTGAACATAACTTGAGGAGGTAGAATTTTTGTATATAAATTTTAGATTTTATGCCTATCAAATTGAGTCCAAGTCGGGTTTAAAATTTTAACAATGTAAATCTTGTATATATTTGATTCGATTAGCTAGGAAATCAAATATCAAATGAACTCTTACCTGAGCCAAGTTCGATTCTGAGTATCGATAACTTGGTTCACCTTTTAAAATAAAACAAAAGTCATTTTTTTCCTTGGTTTTAAAAAAGCAAAAGTCCAATTCGATATAAAGCCTAATTTCACAAAAAGTATGTCAATAGAAATGATTACTAATAGGAAGGGGGGAAAACTATTGAGAACAACTCCACTCATTTTCTTTTTTCCTGCTAATCCTATCTTAGTGAGAACTATTTGTTCAACCACGTGCTTCCAGCCTGTATATTTTCGATGCTATTCAAAGTTGATCATCAATAGAATTTTTAAATTTTGCGTAAAAATAATATTTTCGATGGGTAAAAAAATTTTGCGTCATTTGATCATCTTGCTATTTGTGTGTGTGTGTGTGTGTGTGTTTTTTTTTGTTTTATTGTGTTGTTGCCCCCCCCCCCCCCCCCCCCCCCCGGCCAAAGCCACGGAACAAATATCTTCTGATTAGTCTTCTCAAACTTAACGTATGGAGATCGTGAGTAAGCAAGTTCCGCAATATAATTTTGACAATATAAAAATCAAATTTAGGCTACAAGAAACATTTTTGACAAAAGAAAAAATGCAAAAGGCATAATGCGGTTGAATATCAAAGATAAAATATTTTAGATCAACGTGTTTGAAATTTTGGTTTGTTGTAACCTTAGGGGAAACAAAATGCAGGTCCAATTGATCAAGTTCGGCCAAAAAACAAAGAGAAAAAAAAAATGAAGATAGGGTTAAATTGCAGGCCTAAAATTTCCACCGTTTTCTTTCTCATCTGTTTCTCTTTTGACTGTTTTCAAAAGGGTAGCATTGCTCTCAAACGTGTTTCAGCTTTCCAAAGCATGTACAACTCAGCGAGCGTTGGCGTGAATGTGTTATGTTTTCCTTATTATTCATTCTGTAAAGTCTTGTCTTTGTATTATTTGCGTCCTCTTTCTTATTAGCCGACTTCTTGTGTCGATTTTCCGTTAACAATTTCTGACCTTGTATAATGGCTTTATTAACAAATTCCTCTGAGAAATTTCCAAGAAATCTTGTAAATGGCTGGATTGCTTGGACTCTGATCTAGTGCCAGGTAACATGACTCCCATTTTTTTGGGTCAATGAATGTCAATGTGTCATAATACTACAACCGCACATTGAATTAGCATTGAACCTGGTTTAGTTTTCTTAATAAAGCCCTAAAATGGATTATATAAGATAACCGCAATACCAGACCCTGTTTACAAAGTGGTTTCTTAGGAATGGGCTTCAATTTGTCTGTAGATGCGCCAGATAATAGTTTTCTCACCAAAAAAATGGAAACAAAGAAAAGAGAGAAAAAAAAAAATCTAAAGTCATCAAACGTTTGTGTGCATGATACTTAAACTCTAAATATATTTCTTTCCTCAAGATACTGATTACGGTAATCAAATGGTCTCTAATGATAATTGTAACAAAATCTAAGGATGGCAATCGTGTTGAGTGTTGAGTTCCGGTTCACAGGTCGGGTTGAGACTCAAATATAATAGGAAACTCATTGTCTCAAACGTGACCTACCAATCCGAAACGGGTCAACATGCCTGACTCGAACACGACCCGCGATGGGTGGCGGATTGGCAAGTTGACCCGTTTGACCCAAGACATGCCAACTCGAAACTTTACACACATTTATTGTTTACTTAGTCTTTATTTTCGGGTCTAACGGGTCTGCCCGATTTTGACACGAATCCAACCAGTTTGTTTGGCTTTTTGGGGTTGATCCGATTATGACCTGAACTCAACATGTTTGTTTGGTAGGTATTCAAGTTCGACACAAATTTGACTTGAACCCGCTAAGACCTAACCCAAACCTATTATTTTCGTATTAAGTTCGTGTAGTATTTTTAGTAGAGGTGCAATCGAGCTGAATCGAGCTCGGTTTGAGCTAAAAATGGCAAAGCTCAAAGTAGCGTTCGAGTACTCGAGATTAACTTGAAAACTCATTTGCACTCTTTTTTTTTTTTTTTTGGCACTTGCGAGCCTACTTGAACTCAAGTACTCGAGTGTCGACTTGTAAAATATTCAACTTCCACAAAAAAATAAAATAAAAAATTACATACTCGATAAGGCTTGATAAAGCTCGACAAACCTTTGAATTTGCAAATTTGATACTCAAATTCGTGATCATTACTACTCGAACTCGGCTCAAACTCGGTCAACTTAAATTCGAGTCTGAGTAATTAACCAAGCCATTGGCAAGCTACTCATGAGTGGCTCAGTTTGTTTGCAATCCTAGTTTTTGAGTCGTATCGGAAATTGTCACCCTTAACAATATCCTTCAACTTTTTTTGTTCTTTTTGGTTTCCTGTTTAAGCAACAAAATACGTTTGGTCCTTTAATTTTTGTAAAATATATCTCTAAACTTTCTTGAATTAGTTCTTTATCAAGCATTGTGTTAAATGGACAATGACTCAACAGGTGAAACCCTTGCTAACCTGAGGACCATGCAGAAAATCATTTTGATACTTTTAAAGATTAAAAGTTTTCACAGTTTCGAATACTTCATTTCTTATTCGAAGCATTCATCATGCTAAATACAAAATAAGTTGGAGTTGGTGGATTTTGAATTCATAGTATAAAAATGAAATGCTCATCGTACTGAAATTCAACCAGATTGGAGTCAATTGATCACCTTTTGAATTGGTGGACAAAATGACAAAGGAAACTCCCGAGCCGCCACAAGGCCCCCACGTATAGTTGTCAAATTTATAAACGTGAATTACATTGGATTCATCTCCTTTCCGGCAGAATCTCTCTCCGTCTTCCTTCAATATATTCTTAGATGGACGGCTCGTCTATCAAACTATCATCAATTGCGGAATCAATGGTGTCAGCAATGCTTCTTGACTTTGGTTACATGTGCATTTATCAACAATGGTGGCAAAATTAGTGGGATTATCATTTTCATACAGAGAGCCAAAAATTTTTGCCATAAATTTTTAAGAAGAGTAAAAGTCACCATTGGTACTTAAATTTATCACTGAGTGTCACATTAATACCTCAACTATTAATTGTGTCAATTAGATACACCAATTCGACGCAAATTATAGTTTGGGTACCTAATTGACACAAATAAAAGTTGAGGTACTCATGTGACACTCAGTGATAAGTTTGGATATCATTAGCTCCTTTTATTCTTTTTAAAAATAACAGAAACTAAAGAAGTTGCAATTGTCAAGAATGTTTAGTTCTCATATTATTGGAAATTATATAATCCCATAATGTAATAATACACTATACACCCGAACATTAACATGAATAGAACGTTGCCACCCAAAAAATCTGTGTCCATGAGAACCCACCAATTGAGATGCCTATGCATTAAAATGACTTCCACATTTTAGATTCTTATATTATTTTATTCTGTTTTTTATGATTTTATCTCCTGTCTCTGTTACACTGAATCATACCAACATTCGTCCCACCCTCTCACTAGATTCTTTTTAATCCTATCCTGCCAACGAGACACTTGACCCAGCTCCTCTTCTTCAATTCAAAAAATCTAACCTCCAATCCACTCTTCAATAACCTATCGTTGATCGTAAGAATCTAATATCAAACAAGGTAGTTTGCCATGTTCACATAAGAAGTTAAAAAAAGAAATATGAAAATCAAGATGAATTAATTTTAGAAAAGTTAAAATGAAAACAACCATAAGAAAATTCCAAAAAAATGATTTTGTCTATATTGGAAGAATTATTATATGAATAAACATCTAGCATCTATTAAGTGGATAATGCAATATTTTTGTGTGCAAAGAAGTTTATATATTTTTTAAATAAATAAATATCCACATTATGATTAAAAGTAGAGCAAATTGTTTTCACAAAGTTTAGTGATTTGATTTTTGACACACACACACACACAGAGGAAAATGAAAAAAAAAGAAGAAAACTTTGTAACAAGATATTATTTGCTATAGAAGCACTAGATCCTCTCAATAGTAAAACAACATAAAAGCTAATTTGATTATAATTTATATGGCATACAAATGTCACATCCTTTCAATTCATAATTCAAATTTAATTAGAAATCATTTTATATAACAACATAATTGTGATTATAGTCGTCTTCCTGATGCCAAATACGTACTTGTATAAGAAACTTATTCAAAAACTCTTAAATTATGTTTCAGTATCAAATGACTAATACATAATACTGTGCTGATTTCTCCTAATAACTAAATTTTGGAAATTTTAATGTTTGGAGAAAAACGTAGAAAGTATTCAATCTCTAGCTGTGTCTTAAAATGTGTAAAAATTTTGTAAAAAGAAAATGAAATAAACAATGAAGTGAATAGCCATGGTCATATATTTCAAATGCAATGGTCATAATTGAATAGCACTAAAAATGGGTTCGTCATGTTTGAAATGTTTGGCTTTGAGACATTGAAAGCTTAATCAAAACTTGAATTGTCAGTCAGGATGCAAGAGTCGAACTTTTTACTTAAGCTACCTTCCTTTATTTTTCTTTTTTTTTTTGGGTTAAGCACAAATTTTTTGCATAAAAGTATAATCTGGGGTGAGATGAATTGTTTGTTGCACAAAATTATTTTTTTCCCTCATTTCAATATGTATTAAAAGATTTCCTTCTATCACTAATAATGAGAAGACATTCCTAAGCAAAGTCTTTATTTAATTTGATACTACTAAAACAATGGGGTAACAAAATAGCAAATACATTATCTAATCTTAGAATCTTAGATGCATTTAATATCAACAGACAACCAAAAAACTTACTGGAACAAAATAAAAGAACACAATTGAGCAACCTCATAAGAAGCACAAAATGCTACACATTAAAGAACCTAGATGAAAGAAAACATACCATCATTATGTATGAGCACAATTTCAAAATGAGATCTTCAATCATTTGAGGTACAAAAGAAATACAATGGGTTTCATATGCTTCAGATCGTTTAGAGAAGGGAGAATTAGAAATAGTATCTGTAACTAGCGACACAAACATAATTTTTGTTTCTTGAACTAACACATCGATTGTTTACTTCAAATTTAGACTTAGTAATTGTCATGTTGTATTCCATTACCTGGCAACATTTATAAATCTAGTTTCCTTGTATAGACACTTTAAGTATATTTGATATGTTTATTTTTGGAATGTGGGATATCCAAAATTAATCCTACAATCTGGTGGGTCATTTTAAAGCTGTAATAATAGTGACTAATCAAAGCTTTAGATGTTGTTCTTATGACTTTTATATTACTCATTATTATTCACTAATAATATATAACACGTTATTATTCACTAATAAGTCCTAAAGCATTTTTTTAGCAATTAAAATAATTAAAAAATCTAAAAAATAAAATGGAGATTTAGAGCTTTATTATTGGCTAGGCTATAAATACTTTCATCAATGTATAATGGATAAAGTATTCTGGATCTGACCATTCAAATAGAAAACTAAGGATGTCTCCTCTAATGGCCTAAAATGACTAGTTTAAATAAAGCTTGAAGAGGAGCCAGATTCATATATTTATTAAGGGGATGTTGGGTTTTGGGAAATCAGGGAGGGAAATGGGTATAAGTAATAATTACACTTATTGTTGATATTTGGAAAATACCGATTACTATTTTTCAATGAAATAAAAGTCATTAACTAAGATCTTTATGATTTTCTTGAAAACACTATTATATCAAACTCATTAATCATTTTGATTAAGTGGCATGAACCCAAAATAAAAATGACTTTTTTTCTTTTTTGCTTTTTAAGGTTACCATTTGCATAAAACTGAAATTAGAGCATGGCTTTACATAAAATTGATGAAGCCCTTTTAAATTTTTTTAAGGAAATACAAAATAAAAAATCTAGAAAATATGTATATTATAAAAAAAGATTAAAAAATTAAAAATTTAATTGAAAGTTATTCCTAATCATAAGCAAACCAAACAAGTAGTTTTATAATGATATCTATTCTATTACTAAACCAAATATGTTGGGGTCAAAACCAATAATCACAGTATGATTAATGATATTCATAGTGATAGTGACTAAGCAATTTGATCCTAGTGGCTCTAAGTATATTTTAATTGCATGTAAATGACAGTTACATTTTGAATATCAATTAGAATGCTTTATAAAAGAAAGATACAAGAGATTAGAACCGTTTAAAGAGAAATAACTATTTCTTCAAAATAATATTCTAAATAAACTTTAATAATTATTTATGAAATGTCAAAATCCCATAAAGGATATAAAACCTAAGGATGAATGATGCAAACAGTTCTCAAACCTTTATCTATTTTCTATCATATTAATTACAACAGTACTCAACTTTTTTTAATGAGAGTCAATTAGCAGGAAAACTATTAATCGTGCATATTGAGTTACTCAACTTTTATATTAGTTTTGAATTGGTCTACAATACATATACATGCCAAAATTACTCTATAATTTATGACATTTTGTGTTTTTCATTTTTTTCTCTCCTCCTCTTTATCTGAATCCCCAAGGATTCTAATCCTTCTTGTTCTTTTTTTATTAACTCGATTGAGAAAATAAAAGAAGTCCTATAGAGCATTAAGTTCAAAACAAAACTAACTATTTATCAAATTTAAAAAATCATATATTAACTTGACGCATTGTTGATTTATTTATCAAGTCTCTAATGTTCCCCAATCTTTTTGATATATTTGTCATATGATGAATAGTTCATTTGTTAAGGATTTAATGCTCTGTATGACATTTGTTATTTCTTTTTTCTCATGCCTGTGAAGAAAAGGAATGAAAGATTGGTGAACTTAGGTTTGGGGATGGGAAGAGAAATAATGGAAACAATAATACAAGAAAAATATAAAATAAAAGAAGAGAAAAAAGAAAAATAAAACCATCATAGGTAGAAAGGAACTTTTGACAGGAATTTTTTATTGGGGAGCAATTGAATTTTTAGTGAAAAGTTGAGGAACTCAATAGGTACAATTAAAGTTTAGGAAACTAAATTGACACCTATAAAATATTTGGGAGCCACTAATATAGTTAACGCTTGTATCTTTAGTCTTTCAATTGTTTAAAGAGTCTTTCAATCTTTAAACTTTCAGTTTGGATTAAATGTTCCATTAAAGAAAAATCCAAATAGAGTGATTTTCATTTTACTATTAAAATTTGATTTCATTTCAATTTCATCTTTTTTGAATTTAGAACACTCATATTTTCCCTTCTAATGATTTGGGCTAAATATTTAATTGTTAAATAATTTGACAAATAGAAATGACAAAACTATGCCCAATAACAATTTATATAGATTAACACAAAGGATAATATATATATTTTTAAGTGGATAATATTACTATTTACCGAAGAAAAAGTTAATATTACTTGATATTTGCAAAATCTCAATGTTGTTGATATTTACTTGAGATTAAAAGTTGTTGTTGTTGTTGTTGTTGTTGTTCTTGCTGCTGTTGCTCTTGTTAGTTTTAGTAGTAGTGGTAATAGGTCGTGCAATGTCTAATAAAAGAAACAGAACAAGGCAGAAATAAACCAAAAATTTAAAGTATATCAGACAAATTTTAAGGAAAGTAAATGAAGGAAAATTTTATGGAGGAAAGCATATAAATTTTAAAAATAAGAAAGCATATAAATTTTAACAATAAGTGACAAGAAGATAATAAAAATTCTCACTTCCGCATTTTTATTTTATTTTATTTTTTTTGCTTCCTTATGGTTATACAAATTCTACATAGTTATTCTTTCTTCATTGAAAATTTTTCATTGAAATCTATGTAATTCAATTATCCAATAATAGAAGGATAATATTCTCAATCATACATTAGAACATAATATACGCTTAGAATATATTTTTTATAAGTGTCTTTTTGTCTCTTTTTTGTTTGTCAAATTTTGGAAAGCTTGGCGTGAAATTGTGTGGAACATGCTGCAATAGTGACCGAAACCTTTTTGAAATAATGACTCAAGACTTTGACCGAAGGCCTTTTTTTTTTTTTTTTTTTTTTTTGAGACCGAAGCCCTTTTGAAATAATAACAATATACCATGTTGAAACGTCTTGTCAGCGAAACAAATATATAGGATTCCTTGCCTTATATTCCCAAATATCACCTGATTAATAGTCGTTCCATGCCCCACAACGCATCTATAAATGTCCGTAATGTCTCACAATCCTCAGATTTAACGTGTTAATTTGAAGATTACGGCTGACGGACAAAATGAAATTGACGAACTACATTACATCACCTTAGCAGCACGAAGTTACAAGGTAAGACATATCAGACGGAAAATATCGGCTGTGTTTGGATACAATTTTTTGGAGATTTTTGGAAAATTTTTTTTACAATTGTGTTTGGCATAAAAATTTTTTGGTTAAGAAATTACAAAAATTTTTTGGTCAAACTTTTTTTACCAAATTTTCTCACCAAATTTTCATTTGAAATTTTAAATGAACTTTAGAGATTTTTTTTGTAATTATTCAAAAAAAAAAAAGCATGTTTGTATTCAAAATTTGTTTAGAAAAACTGAAAAAATCGTGAGTAACAAAATGAGATCAATTTTCGTTAGATTTTGATGTCGGACGACGAAGTGGACGACGTAGCTAACGATGAAGCGGACATCCTCTTCTTTAAGCGAATGTCCGCTAAGATACAAAAATGTCTTAGCGGACGTACGCTTCCCTAAGTGGACGACGAAACAGACGTTCGCTTTTTTCAAACCACCATTATATCATATCAAAAAATTTTTTATATTCAAACACTTTTTCACCTTTCCCAAAAAGTAAAAAAAAAAAAATTCAAATAATTTTTCTAAATAATCTTAAAAAAACACTCTAAATAATCATATTCAAACAGAGCCGATCATTATTTCAAAAATTAGATAGATACTTAAAAAGTTAACTGGGTAATTATAGTACTTAATATCTATCTACTTTATACTATTCATTAATTAATTACACCATAATGATCAGAACTCATTTATTTAAAGAACTTGTGGAGTGTGAATTCGGTACGTACGTGAAATGACTTTCATGAACGAAATACAAAGTCAACAATGAACAATTCCAATTCTCCCACGTTGTCCGCGCAGCTCGTACTATATATAACCTTTCCTTCAAGGCAGATCGAGCACCTCAGTCACAATCAAAACAACACTAAGCACTAATTATAACGTTCAACATGGAACGCAACGACAATGCTACTTCATCTGAGTTCTTTTACTACTCATCTCCATCATCTTTATCTCCTCAAGAATCAGAATTCGTCCAGTATCCATGCGCGGCATGCAAAATCCTTCGACGAAGATGCTCGGAGAAATGTCTCTTGGCCCCGTATTTTCCTCCATCGGAACCACTAAAGTTCACCATTGTCCATAAAATATTTGGAGCTGGTAACGTTATCAGGAGGTTGCAGGTATGATGCATTGATTATTCCCTTTTATAATTTGGCGTCTAAAACAAAGATTTACTCATCTAGGCAAGTGCACTTTAATGATGTCCATGTTCCCAAGTTGTTTTTGCATGATTTTAAATGTTTTGACTTTTTTCAATGTTGATGCTTTATGTTTGTTTCTTTGATGCTGCATTTCCATCCAAAAGTATATGTAAAAAAATGTTTCTTAGAGCAAAACCGCAATTAGATTCGTTTCGTAATCCATCTACTTATTGTTCCGTTTGGATAGTTATTGTTTCGGAAAATTGTTTCTCAAAATTCCAAATCCATTTTTCAACCTCATTTGTAATCATGGTTCGCCATATCACCCGAATTCACGACGTATTGCCCGAATCATAATTGGAACGGAGCTTGCCGTTACGATACCGTTACCCGCATCGCTTTTATAACTAAATCGAATACATATTACTGAGAAATCGGCGATATCGGTCGATATGAATGGTACGATACTGTATCGGTAAAAATCGGCTGAGATCTCAACGATATGTATCGTTATGAATTCATAAAACTTGGGAAGGTAAACACGATTCTTGCTAACCTCTTGCTTTAATGACAAAATAGTAAAACGAGAACAAAATGCTGAAGAACAATAATCAAAATGTTGGAATAATCAATCAAGAATTAACCTTTTCACCCTACCATACAAAGTAACAGGAGTGTAAATTGGAGTTAAGTATTAAGCATATATCATAACCTTAAAAGAGAAAATCCATCTTGTACCAAAAAATTTAACCCCAGTGTCTCTCTTTTTCTTTCTTGCTCACAATATGTTAAATCAAAAGATAAAAAATTATTATTACACTACATAGATTTTTTTTTTCAATTTTGTAACCTTTTGTAGATTTATCATCCCAATTCAATCAAAAGTTCTTATTGATCAATTTATGATGAAAATGCTTATTGAGAATATAGTGAAAATGTTTACTTATTATGTCTTTATATTGTGTAACATTATTTCATAGATATATGTTTCTTTGATGTATTGAACTAAATACTATTACTTTCTTTGTGTAATTCTGATTATATTATATAAGATATGATGGTTTTACTCTTATATTTAAGTTTTGATGTCATATAAAATTGATGCTAAAATTATTTACTACTAATACTATAGTTCTATGGTTATAGCAGCATTACTTTATTTAAATAATTAGTGGTTATATATGACAATATAGGTATTTAGTACATTTAATTTGATAATTGTATTTGTTATGATATTTTTTATTTTTAGTAATTTTTTGAGATTTTTTAAAAAATTTTATATGCGATAATGTGCGTATCACCCGATATTTGACCGATATACTGGGACGGATGTGGAACAACGATGACCGCGACGTGACCATGATCCGCGACGGCGAACCATGTTTGTAATCCTCTTTGTATCTGAATTTCAAGGTTACCTTGGATATAGTGGCTCTTTTATTTTGGAGAGAGGCCAACAAAACTAATTAGTGTATCATCCTATTTGGATAATACGAATTGGTGAGTACTCTTCGTTTGATTTTTGTTGCATTTTTGGATCATGAGAGGTTGTCCAACTCGGATATTTTTCGATTGAAAATATATTCTATGCCAGAAGTAAATGAGGGACCCCTATTATGTGGTTTTTAATTTTTCCTCAAAGAAAACAAACTAAAGATGAACTAAATCACTTTCAGGAAATCACTGAGCAACAAAGAGCAGATGCTGTTCAGAGCATGGTCTATGAAGCTACTGCAAGAATTAGGGATCCAGTTTATGGTTGTGCTGGGGGAGTGAGCCATCTTCAGCAGCAAATAATGGAACTACAAGAAGAATTGGCTAAGGCAAAAGCTGAGATATTTACAATGCAATGCCAAAATGCTGATTTGGTTTCTTCAAATTTCTCCAATGTGTGTTCGTCTCAAGGCCAAGATATCGTGAATGTAACAGAACAAGAGATGTGGGATAGCAAGAATAATTTCTCTCAAACACCATTTTGGGACATCAATGAGCTCTAGACATATTGCCAACTTTTGAAGTAAAATTTTCCGATGCCATCAGTGTACCTTCCATTAAGCAAGTTTGATATGTGATGTTCTTTTTCACATATTTGAGGGAGTTGATAATGGCTTATGATTTATTTCTGCAAGCAAATTATTCACGTAATGTATTTTTTCTTGTTTGGAGGATTTGTTCAGTACTATTTTATATATTTATCATTTTTAGGAGTTAAGTCAGTTTTCTTGTTTCCAAAGTTAGTTTTGGTGATTTCACAAAATCTAAAACCCCCTACCAAGTTAAATGGTAGGGGGAATTCAGAAAGCCTAGCTAGTATTTGGGCAGCAATAATTGTTAAAGTTAATTGCAATAATAAAAAGTTAATTTAAATGAAATTGGGTTAAGCATATGTAACAACGGAAATAAGGTTTATTATTTAAGAGAAATGATTATCATGCTCTTGAAATTTACAAAATACAAAGTGAAATGAAATTTTACGATTCTATCAAATCTGACGGGCAAGTCAAATTGAACAAAAGTTTAGAAAATGAGCACCATTATTAAAAATTTTACAAATTAGCCAGTAATTGTGTAATATTGCGAACTATTTTCCCTAAAAAAATTGGTTCAAGTATGTTAAATTTATTCTTCCAAAATAAAAATTATACCAGTTTCTTTCCAATCTTCATTTCTCACTCTTAATTCCTCTTATATAAATAAATTCTTCACATAAATTTGTTTGTATATTTAATTATTCGTACTAAAAAATATTCAATGCAACAATTTATTCATGACTTTCTGAATTTTTCTATAACAATTAATTAAATAATATAATAACATAAAACTGAGAATAAAATTTTAAAAGCAATATCTTATCCAATTTTAGTAAGTATGCTTTCAACATAAACTAAATTGAAGTTAACAAATAATCAATCTTATATATGGACCCGTACGAATAACCACAGTTTGCAAATTTCCTAACTGGTTGCTAATCCAGCTTGATTACATTTTTTCCCCCATTCTCAATGAATGATTTTGTCAGTTTCTCAATGTTCATATATATATATATATATATATATATATATATATATTGACAGCCTTACCCTCATATAACTAGGTTATAGTCTTGTAATTTAATCTCTTTTGATTGTACATGTAATTTTTTTTTAGCCAAAGTTTAAGTATTATATTGATATTAACTGATGAAGCTTTACAACGACATGAGAGTGCCACTGTCCTAGCTTTATGTGTGCACATCATATACAAGCTAGTTACAAAAGGTGACCCTACTGTAAATGCACTTCAAGATACGAAAGGGTTGTCTAGTTTTAGAAATTCTATGAGATAGTCTCCATTCAAGTGCAAGCTTCTAGTTGCGATGAGTTATTGGAACCTTCCTCCAGGTGATGGTGGCTTCATGTATTGCTCTTCAAATATCAGCAACAGCGCTAATGGCATTAGCCTGTGTTCTGTGGTGCAAAGCTTGATTTTGTGCTCTCCAAATCAAATATATGGTTGCTGCACACATTAAAAGTTTGAGCTCATCCACTGCACTTCAGATTTCTAGGGGAGCTGGCGTCTATAGGTGAAGCAGAAGCTTTGCACTTTGGTCCATACTAATGCAGTTATTATACATTTGAAAAAGAGGTGGTCCAAGGTTTCTTCCACCTGGTTACATAGCTCACAGCTTGGGTTCTCAAGGGAATGCCCCCATGCTTTCATTTTCATTGTACATATATTCTTTTTCTTACCTTTCTTTCTCTGTAAAACTTCTCAAATCAAGTAGAATTATAGATCGAAGAATGTTGATGTATTCGGTGATTACAAACCCTAACAACTAGTTAAATCAGGGGCATATAGAATTACAATCTTTCTCCTTCACTTATCCTTTTTTCCCTACTTCAACATAGGGAAAACAAAAAGATAGATAGGTTATCCAATATTCCCTACCGTTTCTTTACCAGAACATTGTACTTTTGTTATAACACCCATAATTTGGATTGCATCTCTATAACATTGTGCTTTTGTTATAACACCCATAATTTGGACTACATCTTTATGTCTGAACAAACTTAAGAAAATTGGAGGTGATTTCTTTTGATTCAACTCAAACCAAAATAATGATATAGCTATGTTTTATATACAAATGCTCAATGAATTAAAAAATGACAAGTGTACAAATTATCCCTATCTAATTCTATCCTGCTTCTTTCTTTCTTGGGGAAGTGGCAAAATCCGTTAGCATCATATGCAGCTCAAACCAATTTGTTCTCTTGTTTCTCTTTTTTCCAGCTCACCTTGCAGATGCTTTCCCAAGAGATTGAAGTATTGCTTCTGTTATACTTCTTGGATCATGAATCCATCTATTTGTGGTGGGCTTGGGCTGATTAAGCTCCTAAACTCGACCCAATAAACAAATGAACTTCATATATTTTGGCCCATGAACTCATTTATATTTCTTCATCCCCTCCTCAAGTTGGAGGTTGTTTACTCTTGAATTTTATTCATAAATCGAAAAAGCTCGACACTGCTATCATGCGCCGAGAGAAAAAGAGAAAGCTATCGTGCGCCATAAACCTTTTCGCCATTGCAGAGCTTCACCACTCCAATGGTGTAAATCTGGTGGGGAGAACACTGCTCTCAAGTGGTACTTACCTCAAATAAACTACTAGTCTAGAGACTATAGTCTTCAAATCATATGGCTGAAGGCCCAAATCAAAATCAAATGGAGCAACAATCTGGGACTAAAAAAAATGGCAGAGGAAATCAAACAAGCTCAAGCTTAGAGCTTCATTCGTTGAGTAGCAAGCCTCAGCAGGAGGGTATAGGTGTAGAGAAGAAAACATGGGCCCAAGTTTTAGGAGCCAAATCAAACACTCATGGGGGGATGGAGCTCAATTTCATACCACCGGAGCATGAACAAGCAAAACTGACAATGGACGATGTTGCTGAAGGTCTTGAGAAGTGGAAGAACACTCTAGTTGGGTTTACATTGGGGTCTTCACTCTCATATGCAGTTATGAAAAGCTTTGTAGAAAATCAATGGAGAGAGTATGGAAATTTGGAGATAATCTCACTGAAGCACAGAGTCTTCTTATTCAGATTTGGAAACGAGGCTGATAAAACAAATGTGCTAGACCAGTCACCATGGCCTTTGGCAAGTAAAATGCTCTTCTTGAAACCTTGGAGTTCAGAGATGAGCTTACAACAAGAAGCTATGGACTCTGTGCCAGTATGGATTCATTTGCCACACTTGATGCTGCACTACTATACAGGAACTGGACTAAGCAAATTAGCCAGCTGCATTAGGAGGCCCCTGTTCACGAATAAACAAACTGCAAGTCAAGCAAGAGTGGCCTACGCTAGAGTGTGTGTTGAGATCAAAGTTGGAGGAAAACAACCAGAAAAAATCTCCTTTCTAAATGAACTTGGTATCCCAAAAGATCAAGTGGTGGAATATGAGTGGGTGCCTCCGAGTTGCTTGCATTGTAAAAGATTTGGCCATAACAAATAGAGATGCCCCCTGCTACCAAAAATAGTTAAGCAATGAATACCTAAGGAGAAGATAGAAGAAAATGAAGGTAAAATAAAAGAGGCTAATGGGAAGCAACAAGATAGTGAAATGAGAAGTGAAGTTGCCACTAGCCAAGTAAGCAGTGAATTGGCAGCAGAATGTGAAAAATCTTAAAGAGGACCCACTACATGCCTCAAATCAGTAACTGTTGATGTTCACCGGTAGGAAAATATTGAAAAGGAGGTGGAGATAGAACACCACCTGAAGTCACTCCAAATGAGGTAATCCAAATCCAACTTGACAACAGTTATACAATCCTAGTAGAATCTCTGAATGAAGAACATGATAATCCTGAATTGAAAAGTATTAAACTGGGGCGTGGGGCAAGGAAAAATTTCCCAAACAAAGAAAAACATCATGAGACTTGTATGCTGGAATATCAGGGGATTAAATGACCATGCAAAACAGCTAGAGATAAAAAAAAGTAGCAAATGACATGAAAGTTGAAATTTTTGGTGGAGTTGAGAACAAGGTGAAGTACAGTAACATTGAAAAAGTCCTATCAAACTGTCTACCAAAATGGAGATATGTACATAATAGTAGTTTAGAACAAGTAGGTAGAATTCTCTTTTGCTGGAACGAAGATCTAGTACAGTGTCAAGTAATCTAGATTGATAGACAAGCCATTACTTGTTATGTGAACAAGCTACAGATCCACATGGTTGCTGCTTGTAACTTTTGTCTATGGTTTCAATACTCCAGAAGGAAGAAAACTGTTATGGGATCAATTGAAAAGGCTCAAGCACATGATTGGAAATACATCATGACTACTGCTAGGTGATTTCAATGAAATCAGAAATGCAAATGAGAGGTTGGGGTAGCAAGGAGTTTGACCTGGTAGCTAATGGAAGAATTCAATGAATGCATTGCAGAGCTAGATGTAGTAGAAATGGCTGGCAAGGGATTTTATTATACATGGAACAACAAAAGGGAGGCTGGTAGAAGAGTTTATAGTAAAATTGATAGAGTTTTTTCAAATGAAACATGGTCATCCATATTCCCTGTGACTGATGTTGAATTTTGTGAGCCTAGGATCTCCGATCATTCACCTATCTACATTGAAATTAAAGATAGATTGAAGATGGGTCCCAAACCTTTTAAGTTCCATAATTTCTGGATAAGGCATGAAAAGTATGTTGGGATTACTCAAAGAAGTTTGGGGAAGGAACATAATAGGTAATCCAGTGATCAAAGTCTGTAAGAAGCTAAAGCTACTGAAGCAAGAACTTAAGCGGTTGAACACACAGCATTTTAGTAACATTCAAAGTAGAACAAGTTAGAAACTTGAGCAACTCCTAAATGTATAGAAGTTGATACAAAAGAGTCCGCAAGATGCAGAACTGTTTGAAGCAGAAAAATGCCTTATTCTGGAGTATGTTGAACTCAAGCAAGGCTGAGGAAGAATTCTTTCAAGCTAAGGCAAGGGTGAATTGGATTAAAGCATGGTGATGAGAACACCTCTTTCTTCCATAGGAAAGTGAAGACACATATGGCAAGAAACAGAATTACTGTTCTGTATGATGAAGAAAATAACAAAATCACTGAAGTATGATGAAGTGAAGGAGGTGGCTCTAAGTTTCTACCAGAAGCTATTTAAGAAAGATGAAGCAGCCATGCCAGAGAACTTGCAGGTAATGGAGAAGTTCATCCCCAAACTCTTGACTGAACACCAATGTGAGCTGTTAACTGCCCCAGTCACGACTGAGGAAATCCAGCAGGCAATGTTCACCATGAGAGAAGGCAAGGCCCCAGGCCCTGATGGTTTCACTGTTGATTTTTTCAAAAAGAATTGGGATACAGTGGGTGAAGATGTCATAAATGCAATCAAATTCTGTTTTGAGAAGAGATATATGTATTATCCCCTGAATAGCACCAGTTTGACTTTGATCCCAAAAACTGAAAATGCAATGTGTATGAAGGAGTTCGACCTATAGCATGCTGCAATATACTGTATAAGTGTTTTTCTACTATACTGACCAATAGATTAAAGGTGATCATCTCAACCTTGGTCAATGAATCACAAGCAGCTTTTATAAAGGGGAGAAATATTATGGATAATGTCCTATTGATGAATGAACTAGTTAGAGGCTACAACAGAAGGGGTGGTACTCCAAGAGCAGCACTCAAAGTTGACATCATGAAAGCCTATGACACGAGTGGACTGGGACTTTCTCTTCAAAACAATGGCTCTGATGGGATTTCCTGAGATTTTTATTGACTGGACAAGAAAATGTGTGACGACTGCACATTTTTCAATAAATTTCAATGGAGCACTAGTTGGATACTTCAGAAATGAAAGGGGACTTAGACAAGGTGACCCCATCTCCCCTTACCTTTTCCTTCTAGCTATGGAAGCATTCTCACAGCTTACTGGACTGGAAGATTAGAATGTATGGTTTTGACTATCATCATAAAGTGCAAGAAAATGGGACTCACCCACCTCTCATTTGCTGATGATTTATTCATTTTAGCTGGAGCAACTGAAAAATCTTTCAAGCTGATAGCTGATACCCTCAAGGAGTTTGGAACTATATCAAGTTTGAAGCCAAAGATGCAAAAAAACCAACTCTTCTTTGTTGGTGTTGAGGAAATAGTGGGGAATAAACTAAAGAATATCATACAAATACCACAAGGGGAAGTCCCAATAACATATTTGGGGCTACCTCTCATCACAGCCAAATTAACTTTCAATGACTGCCTACCAATTTTTGTCAAGATCCAACAAAAATTGTAAGGATGGGCAGAAAAAAGCTTAGCTATGCTTGTAGGGTACAATTGGTAAATCAGTATTTCAAGGTATCCATCTCTACTGGTTGAGTGCCTTCATTTTTCCCAAAGCAGTGACAAAAAAAATCACTAGCCTCATCTCATAGTTCATTTGGGCAAGTGAATTAAAGTAGCATTTTTGTGCTAAGATTAAATGGAGCGATCTCTGTCTACCTTACAAGAAAGGTGGACTGAATCTTTATAATTTAGAGAACTGGAACAAATGCCTCATCTTGAAGCTGATTTGGAATATCTGCTGCAGGAAAGAATCCTTATGGGTCAAATGGATACATACAGTCAATTTAAAAAATGCCTCATTTTGGGGCTATAAGGCTCCAGCAGACTATTCATGGACGTGGAGAAAAATCCTAAAGTTGAGGGATATAGCTCAAGAAAAGATACAAAATGTGATTGGCACAGGACAAGAAACTTGGTTTTGGTATGATAACTGGCATCCATTAGGACCCTTATACAAGAGATTTTCAGACAAGCTCCTCAAAAAACTTGGTTAACGAGGAAAGCTAAAGTGGCAGAATTCATCAGAAATGACAACTGGAACTGGCCACAAGGTAGGAAAATGTCAGGTGAAGCTCAATTATTGAAGCAGGCCACACCAAGTCACATGCAGCCCATCAAAGACACAAAAGATCAGGTATACTGGGAAGGGAATAGAACTGGCACATTTTCTGTTAAATCAGCCATGAAAAATTTTTATGGAGATGAAGAGAGAGTTAAATGGTATAAGCTGGTATGGGGCAAGGATCATATCCCTAGATACTCTTTCATTCTCTGGTTGGCTTGTAAGAAAAGCTCACTACAAAATCTAGAATGAAAGCATGGGGCATCCATTTTGAAGATACAAATTGTGTTTTTTGTAACCAGATGGAAGAGACTGTAGACCATCTATTTTTTGAATGTGTTCTCTCCTCTACAATTTGGAACAAAGTGCTTGAGTTTTGCTCCATAACTAAAGAAGTGCATGCTTGGAGGCAGGAACTGGAGTGGATATGTGATACATGGAAGTCTGATGAGTTTGCAGATAAGTTTCAAAGGATCATGTGTGCAGTGACCGTATATCACATTTGGAGAGCAAGAAATCTACTGATACACGAAGGGAAGAGTTCAAGTGCTAAGGAAATTGTGGCAAAAATTCGAAGGATCATGTTTGAAGCTGTTTTGACGTGGAGAAAAGTTCCAGTTACCAGGAAGAATTGGCTACTCATGTTGGAGTGGGGGCTGTTACCAAAAATCTTTGCAAACTAATGGCTTGAAATTTTTTTGTAATTTTTGTACATGGAAATGTATAGAAATGGATATATCCCTTAAGGAGGTGCAGGGAACATCATATTGTAAATGCTCTAAAAGTTATATTCATTAATATAATACCATTTTTGCTCAAAAAAAGTTGGAGGTTGGTGAATGTCATCCAATCCCAACTTGTAAACTAACCTATTAAACTGTGGTGTAGCTAAGGCTTTAGTGAATAAATCCGCCAACTAACTCTGAGTACTTACATGGACTGGTGTGATGAATCCTTATTTGTATTTGTTCTTGACTAAGTGACAATCAATCTCAAGATGCTTGTTTCTTTTATGAAATACTGGGTTTTCAATGATGTGTATTACTGCCTTGTTGTCACACCAAAGTGGAATAGGTAGAGGAATATCGTAGTTTAGATCTTTAAGTATGTATGTTATCCACTGCAGTTCACAAACTGTTGCTGCGAGACTTCTATATTCTGCCTCAGTTGATGCTTTGGAAATTGCAGTTTGCTTCTTTGTTTTCTAGGATATTAGTGCATTACCGAAGCAAATGCAATAACCTGTTAGGGACCTTCTAGTGTCCAGGCATGATGCCCAATTAGCATCTGAGTAACTTTGCAGCATAAGATCGTTGTTCACAGGGAAAAATAATCCTTGGGAAGGTGATCCCTTCAAGTGTCTCACCACACATAAAGCTGTAGTACAATGTATCTTTGTTGGTGAATGCACAAACTGACTAAGTTGCTATACTGCATATGGAATATCAGACCTAGTAAAATTCAAGTAAAGCAGTCTCCCAATCAACCTCCTGTACCTGTCTAGATCATCCATTTTTCCACCATTTTCATTTTTCAGCTTGACACCCTTTGCTATTATCGTGGTAGTTGGCTTGGCTCCAAGCAATCCTGTATCTTCCACTATATTTAATGCATATTTTCTTTGATCAATGTAAACTCCATCCTTAGTTCTTGCAACTTCCGATCCCAGGAAGTATTTTGCCTCTCCAACATCTTTAATTGTAAATAACTCCTGTAAATACCTTTTTTGTGATTCAATTTCTTCCATGTTATTACTTGCAACTAGCACATCATCCACATAAACCAATATAACAGTAAAATTATGCATTTCTTTCTTGGTAAATAAATAGTTGTCATGTTGTGACTGCTTAAAACCAAAAAATTTCAATCTGTTGCTGAATTCCTCATTCCACTGTCTTGAGGCCTGTTTCAAGCCATATAGACTTCTTTTTAGCTTGCAAACTTGTCCAACCTTGGCCTTTGCATATCCTTCTGGTGGCTTCATATTGACCTCCTCCTTTAGTGTTTCATGTAGAAATGCATTGTTAATATCCAGCTAGTGTAAATTCCAGGATTTAGCTGCAGCCATAGTAGAAAATATTCTAATTGTAACCAGTTTAGCTACTAGTGAAAAACTATCTTGAAAATCAACTCCTTCTTTTTGGTGATATCTTTTTGCTACAAGTCTTGCCTTTAACCTGTCTACCTTGCCATCAGGTTTAAGCTTGACTTTGTATATCCACCTTGATCCAATTGTCCAATTCTATTTGGCAGCTCTGTTTATTCCCAAGTACCATTACTTTCAAGAGCTTCTAATTCCTACTGCATTGCATTGGTCCAACCTTCATTCTCGCATGCTTGACTATATGATGTAGGTTCCTGCATTTTAGACAAATTTGCCAAGAAAATCATATGCGTTGAATCTAAGCATGATGTATTTTGATATGGGAATGTTGGAGGCATGTATTCAGAGGGTCTAGTAAGAAATGAGTTTATGGATGGTAAGGTTTTATTAGTGGCTAAATTCACTATGAAATCTTGCATCCAAACTGGCCTTGTCTTTGTCCCTATACTTTTCCTCATTCCACTTGGTTGTGTTTATGTATTATTATTGACAAGCCTCATCAATTCATTATTTGGCTATATTTTTGGTACCCTATCAGTTTGGTCATTCTTAGGTGTAAGAGGAGTTTGAATTGGCATAATTATTTCTTGTATTTCTAGGTTCTGATCAAAAGGAATTTGTGGTAGTAATGGTTGTAGTTCACACTCTGTGGTTTGCAAATAAGGAAAAACAATTTCATGCAAAACGACATCTCTACTCACATGAATCTTTCCTATCTCCATTTCATAAACTTTATATGCTTTCTGTCCTACACTGTATCCCACAAAGATACATGTATGTGCTCTAGGTGCAAATTTGTCTTTGTGAGGCAAGGCGTTCGTTGCATAGCATAGGCAACCAAAAATTTTGAGGTTTAAATAATCTGGTTTTTGTTTGAACAATATCTCAAAAGAAGTTTGCTATTTAAAGACTGGGTTGGTATTCTATTAACAATAAAGGTGGCCATGAGAAGTGAGTAAGTCCATAATTTTGAGGGAAGATTAGCTTGGAACATCAGAGATTTAGCAATTTGCAGTAGGAGCTTGTGTTTTCTCTCCACTACTTCATTTTGTTGTGGAGTGTACACACACGTTTTCTGATGGACAATCCCTTTCTTTCTTTGTAAATCCTGACAATCATAATTGATAAACTTTGTTCCATTTTAAGTCCTTATGGTCTTTACTTTTTCTCCAAATTGACTTTTTACCATAGCAATGAAGTCCCTTAGTGTGAGTAGTACTTGTGTCTTGTGAACCAATAAAAAGGTCTAAGTACTCCTACTAAAATCATCAATTATTGTCAACATATATAGTGTACCAGTTATAGAGTTGAGCCTATAAGGCCCCCATAAATCCACATGTATCAGTTGGAAGGTGTTGGTTGTTTGAGTTTTACTCACAGGAAAGCTTATTCTCTGCAACTTTGCTTTATGACATGTTTCACATTCTCGAAAGTCATGTTGTTTTGCTTTATCTAGGTACGGTTTCAAGAAGTGAAGATGTTGCATGGCTATAAATGAGGGATGACCAAGTCTCATATGCCAATTAACAGAACACTATTAGGAATTTCATTCATAACATTAATGTCAGTACACAGAGCTTTGCAACTATGTAGCACTTCCTGGAATTGATTACATGATCCTCCCTTTCTATCTAAGAAACAAGAGTTATCTAAGACATAGAGATTTTTACAAGTCTAGCCACTGCCAAATTCTCTTCACTCTGTAGGTCCTGCAACAAGCAATTGGTAGGGGTAAAGGTTAGTTTAATTTGTGCTGATTTGGCTAATTTAGATACTGAAATCAAGTTATACTTAAAACTGGGAATGTACAAGACTTGAGTTAGCTGTAGGACCTCATTCATTTTAACATTTCCCATGTGTTCAACCTGCTTTATAGAGCCATCAGGGAGATAAACTAGTGTATAAGAGGTTATTTTTTGGATATTTTTCATCAAACTTATATTCGAACACATGTGGCTACTAGCACTTGTGTCTAAAATTCAGGTGTCTGGCATCAAATAATCTAGCATTGTTAAGGCATAATGAAAGGTTCTCATACCTGCAAAATCATTGAGGTGAGCAAAGTTCACTTGGTTCTTCCCTTTGAGCAATTTCATCAATTCCTATTGCACAATTGCTGCAATATTAGTTGTTGAACCTCTTTCTTTGAACCAGATGCCATATTGTCACTCATCAAATCCAATGGACTTTTTGCCATGTTCACCATCTGCTTATTCCTACTTGCTTTTTATCCCTTTTGTTCCTTTAGGTTCTTGTACCAGTCTGGATATCCGTGTATTTTGAAGCAATTGTCTTTTGTATGACCATTCACATTGCAATGCTCATAGTGCATAAGCTCCTTCTCAGTATTGCCATTCCTTCTTCTAACTCCCTTGCCCACTGGACCTGTGTTTCCTCTTGCAGCTGCTCTTTCATCAGCTTCCATTCCTTGTCCTTTCACAAACATAGCAGCATTTTCATTCCTCTCAAGAAATACAATATGAACATCCCTTTATTTCTCCACACTCAGGACTATTGAATATGCCTTGTTAACAAAAGGCAAATGATTCCATTACCAGTATTTATTCCTGACATGATCAAAAGAATCATTAGGCCCATCAAGAACTTGCATGAGTCTGTTGAATGAAGCCTAAGTCTGCAACATCTTTTGCTATTTCATATTTACACATTGGTGTTGGCATTAGACATGAAAGCTCATCCCAGAGCTTCTTCAGTCTTGTGTAGTACTTTTCTAGCCTTTGAATCTCCTTGAGTGATGCTGCTAATTTCCCTCTGCAATTGATATAGCAGAGGTCCATTGCACTCACCATACCTTTCCAGTAGCTCATCCCAGAGTTCCTTTGCTGAGCTTGTATATATGAAAGCCTCAACTATCTCTTTCGAGATAGAATTCAGAACCCATGACCTCACCATACAATCAACTCTCTCTCACTGCTCCATTTTTGCAGAAGTATCATATGGTTTCTCACATGTTCGATTAATAAATCCTAGCTTAAGCTTTGCACCTAATGCTATCTTAATGGATCTACTCCAACTAAGATAGTTTCTTCCAGTCAAAGGAGATGTGACCAGGATCATTCCTGGATGATCTGAGTTATAAAGGTACAAAGGATCTTTATTATACTGAAATCCTTGTCCTTCTATGTTAAATCCATAATTTTAATTCTCCATTGAATAAAATTGAAATTCTTGTTGGATCAGAACTCTTGCTCTGATACCATGAACAAAATTAAGAAAATTGGAGGTGATTTCTTTTGATTCAACTCAAACCAAAACAATGATATAGCTATGGTTTATATACAAATGCTCAATGAATTAAAAAATGACAAGTGTACAAATTATCCCTATCTAATTCTATCACACTTCTTTCTTTCTTGGGGAAGTGGCAAAATCCATTAGCATCATATGCAGCTCAAATCAATTTGTTCTCCTGTTTCTCTTTCTTTCAACTCACCCTGCAAATGCTTTCCCAGGAGATTGAAGTATTGCTTCAGCTATATTTCTTGGATCATGAATCCATCTAGTTGTGGTAGGCTTGGGCTGATTAAGCTCCTAAACTCGACCTAATAAAGAAATGAACTTCATACATTTTGGCCCATGAACTCATTTATATTTCCTCAATGTTCGACCTGAAATATTCTTGAAAATGGTTCCATCCATAAACACTGAACTATAATACAAAAATCTGAAATCTAGCTTCAAATCACCAATCACTAAATCAATCAATTGTTGTTGCCTTTATTCTTATTTTAGTTCAACAAGACTAATCTAAATATTGTAGTTTCTTCTTTCTTATTTTTGAAGGTGACATAGTAATGTTTTTTTTAGGGAAACATAATAATGTTATTTTGGATTAAATTATACCTCACGATTTTATTCTTATTTACTTGATGCATTGTGATCTAAAATGTTTCTCAAATTTTCTGTTTCAAATTACTTGTAATTTTGGATGCATCTCAGGATCTTTGTTTTGCATATTATTGCCTTTATTTTTTTAATGAATTAATTTATTTCTATGATGTTGGTTGATTTGCACGAAGGAAACAAAAGTCAACAATGGACAGTTCCAAATTTTTGTGTAATGTGATACAGAAATACTTCTATATATTCTCTTTGATCTTGCCAAGAACAGGGCAGCCAAACCACAATCTCCAAATTAAGTGAGGAACCAAATTGTCAAATTGTATATTTGAAAGTTGCGATTCACAAATTTCCCAATCCATCCAATATGGAATTCATTGACATTTGTGTTTACTTATCTTCATCATCTGAGTCTTTTCAAGGATTGAAATCCTCCGGCGATGGTGCTTGGAGAAATGTGTCTTGTCACCTTATTTTCCACCGTCAAAACCACTAAAGTTCATCATCGTCCACAAAATATTTGGAGCTAGCAACATGATCAAGAGGTTGCAGGTAATAAAACCAATTCACCTATACCTGTTAATCTTTTCCCCTCTTTGTTTGGCTCTGTAATATACCCCAAAATGTAATCATCAACAATTTAGAACATGAGATTTCTTACTTGATTGGTGAATGATTTATTAATTATATATTTATATAATCCAAGTCATGAAGCCATGAAAAATAAGGAAGTTTTGCTTATGGATGACCTGTTAATCTGTATATGAGGGTGAGTTAATTCTCTCTCTCTCTCTCTCTCTCTCTCTCTCTCTCTCAACCACCATCAAATTTTGTAACTGAAACTGAAATTGAACTCCCAATTATAACATCACAAAATAGCTCTTCAAATCAATGATACTATTCATATGGAAACTTGAAATCAGAAAAGGAATGAAAGATGGTGTGCACAAAAGAGATTATAGCATTGCCTGGAAAATTATATGAACTTTATAAAATTAGGTGTTCTTGTTGGGTGTCAAACCAGCAAAAATAAAAATTTCTACTCAAATAAAAATAAAACAAAGTGGAGTGACGAGTAGAGTCGTATTCTATTTTATTTACCAACTAAAAATTAAATGAGAAGGGGGGGGGGGTTGAAAACAACTAAATTAATGAAATTTAGTTAATACTTAAGCTCTAGTCAAAGGAATTATTTTCACTCTGGTTCAATTTAACTGATCAAATGCAAAGATAATTACATATGCTTATGAATAAATTGGTTATGATTGTTAATAAGCGCTAACAACTTGTCTTTCCTTACTGTGTTTGTAACCAAGTTAAGACTGTTAGTTACTTTCTTCAATCAAAAGATAACCTTAGGTAAGACCTTAGGATTCAATATTTTCAACATCATTAAAAATTAGAAAAGCCACCAATTCTAAACAGCAAATACCTAAGAGGCTTTGTTTAAATTAAATTATATATTCTCTTGATATAATCTAAAAGTTTCTATTACAATTGAATTTACCACTCGCCACTAATACTAAAACTATCAAACAATTATAGATTTAACGTTTTAGATGGCTATAGATTATTTGACAATTAAATATTGGCTAGTTATTTAATTGCGCAAAACAATCACACAAGAATGAACACAGTCACCTTAAAATTTAAACGAAGAATATATAAATACATATAAACGTATAAAATAAATAAAATTTGATTAGATCTCACATATAAAGTTTCAATTATCCTTAAACTAGAATCAAACGTGTAGCCACGAATCATGGCTTCAAATCTCCAAAAGGAATTAACAAGAATTTTTCTAGAGGAAAAAGAGAAAACTAAAGCTTCAAATTAAGAGTTCAATGCTGAAGAAGGGATGTAGATGTCCCTCTTTTTTTTGCTTCTATCATTCTCTTCTCTTCCTTCATTCACGCCATTTTCCTTGTTTTTAGCTTCTCAAGTTTTTCGTCCAATACTCACGGCTCTCCTGATTAGTGGGGAAGGTTCCTTTTCTTTTTTAACTCTAACTTCCACAAATAAAAGCTTTATTTCCAAGGAAGTTCATTACAATTAGGAAAGTAACAAGACTTCCAATTGCACATTCTTCCAAATCACATCTTTCACAACTTTCACAAATTTGCATCTCAACTTGGTTAAAGCGTGGGCATGCTCTATCATCTCAAGTCTTCTGAAAAATTGACAAATTTAAAGTCTTTCTCCATGCAACAACCTACAAACAAGGCCAAATACTAAAAGTGAGTAAAAGGAAAGATTAAGCACCATCTGTTAGCCAAATTAAAGAGCAATTAAACACAATCTATATGCGAATTTAGCTCTTTAACAAATTCTCCCACACCAAGACAATGCTTGCCTTCAAGCATTCAATCAATTCTCATGAACACAATCAAAACATCAAATACTCATAGCAGAATAATTAGCATAAATACCATCCTTCTCAAAAATTTTATCAAAATCTAAATGCACAAGATTCAACATCCACACTAAGATTTTCAATGTAGTCACTCAACCCTAAAAAAAAAAGATAAGATAAGGTAGCATTTAAAGCTCACATCAATATAATGGAAAGGTATTACCATAGGTTTTCACATATATCAAATCTCCATCACTTAATAAAGAACTTAATACAAAAATCAAAGAGTTTTTATAAGGGTTGTAATGGGGCTTGGGGTGAAGGCATGATAAAAAGGAAAATTTAGGTGAAAGAATTCAAGGAGAATGCCATAAGATCATTGCATGAATACAATTGAGAATGTCATAAGATCATTGCATGAATACAATTGCTATCTCTATGTAATCCCGTTGCTTAATGTCCACCACAACTTTGTCCAAACAAGGCAAGTACAAACATAGCTTGGGTTTTTGCCAACTATCACAACACATATACACATAACACTTCACACATATTTCTATACTTTTTCACTTTTTTCTTTGTTTCCTTTTGCTGATTTTTTTCTTTTTTTTTTCTTTCTTTCGAACTTTTTACTTTTTCTTTTTTCGAAATAAACACAAAAACTTGAAACACTTGCACTTGCCAACACTTTCTCTAATAAACACCTTGTAATGGAGCTTCCAAATTTCTTTTCATGCAATAAAATTAAGACCCTTCTTTGATACATGGTTCAAAAAGAAAGTTCAAATAAATAGGCATTTGGCTAAAATGTATGGCTAAAAAAAAAAGAAAAAGTCAAAGCTCAAAAGGGTTCACTAAAGCAAAATCAAGGCATGTTTTTATGATAGTCAAAAGGGTTAGACCTAGGTGCCCTTATCATTTTAATGCATCAATTCAAAAATATGGTCTCGATGTGCATAACAATGCAAGTTCTAGAATATCCAATCCGTGCATGATAATCACTCAACAAAAGAAATAGAGTAAAAATGAATGAACTGCTCTTAAGGCCTAAAACTCACAATAAAGGTTAAACAAGTCAAATCTTGCACATTTTTCGTTCAACTCAATTGCCAAGAAAAGTTAAATACTTAAACTAGTGAAATTCATGCTAATCATACATGAGTCTTGACTGTGTGACAAAAATTTTTGACAAAAATTTGACCAAAAATAGAGAAAAACAAAGAGACCAAATTAAGAGCAAACCGAAGAGAGAAATAATTAGAGAAATACCTTCTTCTCCACACCTACTTCATACATTGTCCCCAATGTAAAAAATTAATGAAAAAAAAAATTAAAACGAGGACTCTCCTGAATAGAAGCTAAGTACTGGAGGTGGAGGAACAAAACTAGTCGATCCTGCTGACTGGAAAAAAAACTATTTTCACTGCAACCATTTGTGAGAGAAGGTACTCTAACTTGGATAGGCATTCATCTTGGCTTTGAATGTTGGTATTCATCTGCTATTTCTGTGTCTCTAACGAAGAAAATGATGGCATACTAGAAAAGAGAGACTAGTCTGCTCTTCAAGCATAGTACTCTATGATGGACCATCAAAATGACTACTATGCCTAAGAGGACACTCAAAACTACCCGGAGGTGTAAACTTAAAAAACCTATCCATATTACGCACTACCCCCATATGTTCTAAACTATTCAAAGCCCAAAGGGGAAAGCAATATGCAAATCATCATCTGTGGTAGGATCAAATACACCTAACTCTACAGGAAGATGAGTGAAAATGGCACCCAAAATCAATGGTTTATTTTTTTTAATTAAGAATAGTCTGAAATTGGGCGGCCAACCAATAACCTAGATTCACTTTAACATTATTCATCGTGGACCAAATAAAGAAAAACTCAGTCTCAGTAAAAGTTCCTGATGAATCTTTCCTCCTCAAAAAGTTATATGCCAAAAATTTCTAGATGTATTTTAAAACTGGATCTTTTAAGTAGGAACTTTGAGATTGGCTCGGGTCATATGTATGGGGATTGGTTGATATGTCCTGCCAATACCCCACATTGTATGAAGTAAATGGCTCTACAAAATCACATGCACTATCTAGATATTCTTGAGAGTTAATAGAACTCTCATCAACAAACCTAAACGCATGTTGAATTCAGTGAGGACTGGCTAAATTGAACTCCTAAAACTTATACTCGATCACTCTGGAAGTATTTAAATTGAAGTTAGCAGGCCTTTCAAAATGGTAGGTACTATAAAACTCATTTGATAAATTAATATAGGTTGGATAATTGATAGTCAAATATTTTTGCCAACCTATAGTAGAAAATAATTTATGTCCCTCATCGGCAATGTTAAGGTGGTCAAGTGTTGCCGGATCGACACATTTTCAAGCTACAAAGATCTCACATTGAGTGTCTGTAGCCACCTCTTCTGGTCGGCGGAAAGTTGATCAAGAGCACCACGTATCTACTCCAAAAAACAAGGTAACATATCCTTGTCTATCACGAATCTTGGCCTCTTTCTAGTCTTAGAAGAGATTTGTCGCTTTTTTGCTTACGGGATAGGTGGAATGGAATGCTTTGTAGGAGCTTTTGATTTCTTCTTAAAGGGTTGATTTGTCTGAGCCATAAATGAAACAAAAATTAAACAGCTAAATTGTGTTGGTGCGTGTGGCTGTGTGTGACTGGCGGTGTTATTGTTCATCAAATAGTGGTGATTCAGTCAAGAAAAAAAAAGGCAGAAGAAAAGAAATTATGGCTGCAGTGGGGTGCTGAAGAAGAGCAAAGATGAGGAGAGAAGGGATAGAGTGATGATGGTAGTGATTTAGTCAAGAGAGAAAGAGAAGAAGGGAGATAAAAATAGGGAGAAAAAAATAGAGGAGAAGGCAGTGATGAGAAGAGAGAAAGAGGGGGGTTGTGCCGGTAGTGAAGAGAGAGGAGAGAAAGTGATGGTGGTGAAAAGAGAAGAAAGAAGATGCGTTGGTGGTGGTGGAAAGAGAAGGAGGGGGTGAGTCGTTGGTGAAGAGAAAGAAAAGTAAAGAAATTAGGGCAAAAATTAAATTGCATTATTAAGCTCCCACCCTTTTTTTTTTTTAAATAAACCACAACAAGACTATTCCTCATATGGCGTGGGCATGTCTTAAAGGAAGAAATCTTCTGACTTTTTCAATTTTCAAACTCTTGACATTTTTTGCATTGGACGTGATCACGCCTTAAAGGAAAAAGTCTTCTGACTTTGCAAATCTTCAAACCTTTAAGCATTCGCTATAGGATGTTGGCATGCCTTATAAGAATGAGTCTTCTGCAAAAACAAAAACAATCAAACTCTCACGCCTAAACTTAAAATAGCTAAAAATAATGAAAATAACAAAATAGATAAAAAAAATTGGGTAGCATCCCAATAGCACCTTTCTTTAACATCTTTGGCTAGACATAGCCACTTTTTATTCAACATAAATAGGATGTTCAAGAGTTAACTTTTCCACATTATTTGCTTGAAATCCCTAATAAAATGGCTTGAGACGATGACCATTCACTTTAAAATTCTTATCTATATATGGACTTCAAATTTCAACAACACTATGAGGAAAAATATTAGTAATTACAAATGGTCCAAGCCACCAGAATGCAACTTAAAAATAGCTTTAGTCGAGAGTAAACAAGAACTTTTTATCCCACTGAGAACTTCTTCCTGGAGACCATTTCATCATGAAAAGTGTGACGACTTGCAATTAATTTAACAAATATTAATGGTTTTACTACTTAAGTAATATTTAATTACTTGCACAACAATTGGACTTCAGGAATGTAGTGATATTAATGGTCAAATTAGACAAACCAAGTGTTTAATTTATTATACATAAAAATGCTAGAACTTAGCAAGGATAATTGTCGCGCCCCATTTTTCGAAAAAGGAAAATAAATGGTGAGTGAAGTTGGGAAAAAGGAAAAGGATTAAATGTGGTGTTTATTTTTTGGAAAAGGAGTGCAAATTTTTGTAAAATGATTTTCAGAAAATACTTTATAAAAAATAGTTTGACAAAAGATATGATTTTTTAGAAAATTCTTTACTTAAAAAACAAAAGAAAAAGGCCTAAAATGGGACTTTGAAAATGCTACGGTTTTTGGGCCCGAAAATAGAGTCTAAAAGGGTTTTTAGTAAAAAGGGAGTCGCCACTTGGTATTGAGTTTTGGTGTACCAAGTCACCAGAAAATATTTTATAAAAGGTAAGAAAATCGAGAATGATTTATTTAGAAAAATGATTTGAGAAAAATGTAAGAAAAGCGATAAAAACCCTTTTAGACAACTCCAGGTCTTTGAAAACAAGAGAAAAAGGTTCGGGAGTCACAGTTGAAGAAAGGGAAGGCAAAGGCTCGCGCCTAAGGTACCCTTTCAACCTAGCCGAAACTAGTTGCGAGGTTTAGTCTAAATTTTCCTAATATAACCCTAAGATTTTATCGCATTTGGATGTAACTATATGAATGCAAATCTAGTCCTAAAAATGGGTATCGTTAAGGGACAAAATGTTCTATTGAGGTTTAGTCGGAATTACCGCATCAATTACGAAACCCGAGTCTAGACCTCGATGGAGTCACGAGTGTAGCATGCAAAATGGAATGCAAAAGAAAAGAAAAATAGTAATATAGATAGTAAGTGAACAAAGAAAGTAGGGATGCAACATAACGGGTACGGGAGACTAATGGACTCGTGACTAACTGTTCCTACTCACGGAGGGGGGAACGACATGTATGCCATCGCTTCCCACGTGAGTAGATGACTATTTCTAGTCAAATCACACAAATGACGTAAGATTCTATGTGTAGTGAAATCTAAATGTTATGCACTAAATAGACGTTAAAATAGATAATAAGCGATAAAGTATATATAAAAATCATGCAAAATAGAAAAGGCCTAAAAAGATAAAATGTGTGTGAAATGTCATGAAATGCACACAGGAAATGATTCTAATACTAAAATGACCTAAAAGCTTAGCATTGGATTAGCTTATTTTCTAAAAATACTCCGCTAGTGTTGGACTAGCGAAGAAAACGAAATTAACCACAACTAGCGTTGGATTAGTGTAGCGACGATACACATATATAATTATAAAGCAAGTAAATAAATAAAGCATATATTAAAGCAATAATCACATAAAAGCACATAGGAGCACATAGCACACAAGCATGATATTCTAGATGCAAAGTCCTAGAGAAAGCGAATAAAACACATAAGCACATAGCACACATAACACACGAAAAGCCCTAACTATTACACCGGGGAAGCCTAATTACAATCTAAAAATAAAAATAAAAGGTAACCTATCTAGCCTATCTATTACATTTTCTATCTAAAATACATAAGATTTTTGTTAAATAGATAACACATAAACTATCTATTACATTAACTATCTAAATACAAATTTTTTTGCTAAATAGAATATTACTTATCTATTACATTTCTTTGAATAATCAAAAATTAAATTCGAGTAAATAATATGACATAAATAAATAAACACTCACACATGGATAAAAATTATAAGCACAAAGATACATGAAAACACACAGAAAAACACATAGGAGCACTTAAAAGCACATAAAAAGAAATTAAAAGGGTAATCGAGGTACCTCCAGTTCGAGGACTCGGTACAAATGCTAACAACATGAACAAACTTATCACGGTACCATTATTTAAATAAATAAAAACAGTAATTAAATAATTTTTAGCTTAATCACTATAAACACATCACAATAATGCAAAACAATTATAGCAATAATAAACTAGAATCAAAGAAAAGTAATGATTAAATATTTAGGACGAAGAATGAAAATTATTTAAGTAAACTAAATAAATAAATAAGTAAAATAAAATAATAAAACAAAATACAATAATACGTAATTAAGTTTTCCACACACAAATAAGAATTACCAAAATAACTAAAAGAGAAATAAAGAAACTAATTGGAGCAATTAATTAGGCTAACAAAACCGAATTTTAGAACATTAATCATAAATAAAATAAAATAAAATAGAATGTAAAAAGCAATAATAACAAGCTTGGAGGACTTAACCAATTTTAATTTTTTTTGGCAAAAATAAAATATTATAAGGTTTGGATTAAAAATGAAAATTTAGGCAACATTCTAAAGTGAAAATGTAATTTACAACAAAACAAAAGGGTAAAATTATAATTTTTAAACCCTAATTAAGGTAATGACATAGTTTACAACCAATTTAAAGGCTAAAATATAATTTTCAGCAAGTATAATGCCCAAAAATAAAATTTCCAGCAATACTTAAGGCCAAGAATATAATTTCAGCAAAGTCATTAAATAATACATAATTTACAGCAATGTATAGGGTCAAATTGCAATTTTCAGCTATATAAAAGGGCTAAAATAAAAAATTCCAGCAGCTATAAGTATTAGAATATAAGTTCCAGCAACAAATAAAAGGCTAAAATACAATTTTCAACAGTTAATGGAGGTTTTAAAACAAATTCCAGCAACATAAAGGACTAAAATATAAATTGCAGCAACAATAGGAGGCCAAATTACAGTTTCTAGCAACATCCAGGGGTAAAAATGTAATTTCAGCAGTCATAAGGGACTAAAATCGCAATTTCTGACAAGCTCAAGGGGGAAAATATAATTTCCAGCAAGTTTAAGACTAAATTGCAATTATTCTGGATATAATCAAAAGGAACTAGAAACTCTAGGGGGTTAACTTAAATAAATAAGGACTTAATTGAAGTAACTTAAAAGTATCAACAGGCACAATCAAATAATTAAAACTAAAGGGGGCAAAACGTAAATACAATATCTGCTAAAATAATAATAAATAATAAATAAAAGCAACTAGTCAAAACTACGTCGTTTCATGCCGAAACAACGTAGTTTTGTTTAACATCATTTTTTGTTTCTAAACCGATTTTCATTTTTTTTTCTTCCAGATTTTCTTTTTATTTTTTCCTTTCCTTTTCCTTTTCCTTTTTCCCTTTTTCTTTTCCTTCTTCTTCTTTTCTCTCTTCTCCCTTTTCTCTTTCCCCTCCCCCAATTCTGTTCTCTCCCCTCTCTCTCTCTCTCTATTTCTCCGTCCGGTCAATTTCCCCTGACTTGCCCCAATAATCCACAAAAGAAATTGAAAGAGGGATGGGGATTTTACCTTTCCAATTGAGGGGATGGTGGCGTGATGGTGGATGTGCTTTGATCTGGTGGGGCTTCGGGTTTCGGTGATGGAGTCCGGCCGGTTGGTGGAGCTTCAGCTGTGGATGGATTCGGCGGTGGGGATGGTGGTGAGATGGCGCCGGTTGTTGCTGATCGTTGTTGTTGTTATTGTTTGTTGTAATTTTTTTAAAATATATATATATGTTTTTTTTGCAGGTGTATTGTATGAATTGGCTAGTGAAACGTGCGTGCCTGTGTGCTTGCAAGTGAAATGTGCGTGTGTGTGTGTGAATTGAATGTGTGTCTGTGCGTGATTGGTTGTGTGTCTGTGCGTGATTGTGGATGTTGTGGTTTATGGCTGATTGTGAGTGTGTGAGCCTGATGTGTTTGGGTGTGCAGGTGTGTGCAATTGTGGTGTGTATGCCGATGATACTGGTGTGTGCTTCTGCAGGTGTGAGCTGTGATCTTCAATGTGTTCAGGTGAGTGTGTGTTAGTGTGTTCTCAGAGAGCCGAGAGTGTGTGAGCTGATGATGTTTGTGCAAATTGAGGACTAGGTGGAATTGGGAAGGAAAAATGTGAGAATGTATGTGCCTGTGTATGCCAAAGAAGTGAGGGGGAGAGGAGTGAATTGTCTGTGTTTTGATTTTTGTGCAGGGGAAGTGTGTGCAAGTGAGAGTGAGGGAGACCGAAAGAGGGAGGATAAGTGTGCATGTGTGTTTTTCGTGCGTGAGCGAGTGAGTCTGGCAGAGAGAGTGAGATGTGTGAACAGGTGAGTATTTCTGTGAATTGCTGGTGTGTGATGTGGTGTGTGTTGTGAGCTTTTTTGTTGCAGATAGGGAAAGCTGAGAGAAGGAAATGTAAGGGGTCTGATGAAGGTGAGGAGAGTGATGTGATTAGGCAAGAGCAGTTGGGGAAAATAGAGGGCAGCTGTGAGCTGCTTTGTAGCTTAAGCAACCATGCTGCTGCTGTAGCAGGCTGCAAAACGCAGCCTGCTCCAGCCCTTTTTTTTTCTTTTTTTTTTTGAAATTTGTAAAGAAGAAGAAAAGAGAAAAAGAAAAGAAAAAAAGTGTAAGAAAATGAAGAAAATTGGAATAAAAATAAAAATCCTATAGACTTCTTAGAATAAAAAAAATAAAAGGTAAATAAAATAAAATAATAAGACTAAAATTAAAAATAAAATTCAACATTACTAGAAAAAGAAAATTCAATAATAACAAAAAATTACAATTTTAAAGTTAATTCACCGTTGAAAAACATGTCATAGACAAAAGATACAATTTGAAATAAATACCAAATAGTCTTTAAAAATTATCAAAAATTTTTACATAAAATCTACAAATATTAAATGCACATATAAAATATTTCACACACAAAATTCTTAAATAAAGGTGCATTGGAAAACGTGACGTAATATGACAAAAATTATGAAAATCACAAAAATACTAAATGACTCTTAAAAATCACAAAAATTTTACACAAAATATATTATCCCATGAAACACATATACTGAAGTTTTCACTAAAAATTCTTAATGTTAACGCATTCTTGGGAAATGTGCCCTTAATAAAAAGACAAAAATTAAATAAATACTAAATGACCTCTAAAAATTAGGAGATTTTTGCAAAAAATTTATGAATATACAAAATGCATATATAAAATTTTTCACTTGAAAATTCTCGTAAAAATAATGCATTGGAAAACGTGCCGTTGAATTAAAAATACTAAAATTCTAAATAAATAATAAATGACTCCCGAAAATCATTAAAATCATAAATAATGATAAAAATAGTAAAATTATGTATTTAGAAAAAATAGAATAAAATAAACTAATATTTACATGGTGAAATTACCATTTTGCCCTGATACGACGAATTAGAGATAATACGCAAAAATTGTACTCGACCCCCGAAAAATGCAAGAAATACCCCCTAAAATAAAGTAACACACATATTTTTTACAAAAGGTGTGTCAAAATTTGGTGTCTACAATAGTATAGGTAAGTTATTAAAGTCTCAAATGTTTGTATTGAAATTATCATTAAGATTTATTTGAATAGATGAAGTTGGTAAATGAATTAATATAACCAGTTCACTAGATTTTAATACTTAAAACCGTAAGATCAAGGAAAACTAGTGTAAATTGAGTCCGTGTATAGTTATGTATGTAATGAGTAAATAATTTAGGCTATTAAAATAAGATAATTATCACACTAAGATGAAGCTTAAAAAAAACAAAAAAGAAAACAAAGAGAGGCAACAATAATGTAGGCCAATGAAGCCAGCCAGTGGGACTCCAAAACCAAGCAGGAGGTGGGCTTAACTTTGGGGGTTAAACGGTTGAGTCATATTCCTTTCATTTGACCGGTTAATAAACTAATAGATAAAGGTAATAAAATCAGACAAAAAGAGCTCGTACAAGGCTAGACCACTAGACTAGAAAGGAAAAAAGGAAAAAAATGCTCAGCAAAGAATAAAGCACTAAGGGAAGGTTGAAGTATGAGTGAAAATTAGGCTTCTGGAGGATTGAGGCAAGTTTCTTTGAGTTTCTTTATGCATTTGTAGCCTTCAAAATTTGTATACTGGGTATAACATGTATGTTAGGCTAGAAATAAGCAAAATCTGAATTAAAAACAAGAACACCTCAAGGACTGTCTAGAAATAGGTTCAATAGAGCAGTTTTTATAAAATTCTCATAACTTGGCATAGGAAGCTTTGATTTGAATTGGATAATTCTTATTGATTTGAAGACTAGATTCACATATCTTTCTAAAGATGTAAATATCTTGATTTGATTTGAAGTGTATGAATCTTAGGATGACCCAAAATGTGACTGAAAATTAACTCTGGACATAAATGGGTTTGGTTGTCCCTTAGGTTGTGGTGGAAATTTAATCAAGTTGCAACTAGATTCAGGACATGGTGCCTTTTGGAAACTTGTTATATATTGAATCTAGTTCACAAAGGTGAAGATTTTATGATTTTTTGTTGAGTATAACTCGAGATATGCTAATTTGATGGGACTGTGATTGAAAAGCTATTATAAACAATCACTCATGAGCAGTTTTAGTAAATTGGTCATAACTTAAGAATTAGGTTGAAATTTTAGAACTGTAGTAACAAGTTTGATGAACAGCCAAGTTGTGACACAATTTTGAACTTATTTTTGTTAGAATTTGAGTTGAAGTTCTACATAAAAGTTGTAGATTTTGAAATGCATTTTTGAACCATATAATCTTCATACCTTAGTTCTCAGTCAATGAGCTGCAAAGTTCACACGAAATGGCTACAAAACCAATCCTGTGAAAGTAGGATTGGTGATGATCCAAATTTGTGGCTCATTTTCGACTTGTTCCTATTTGAATTTAAACTAGTGTTCTTCATGACGATTATAACCCTTGAAATTTAGTTTCTAGCCCCATAATTAGAGTGCTCAAGTGATTTCTCTATTGAAAGTTATATTGATTTAAGTTTTAGTAGGTGGTTGAACTGAGAATATGGCAAGTATTCTTCACTAAGTTGGTTTTGAGTTGGAATTTGAAGAAGATATGGTACTTGTTAAGACTTTTTGTCTTCATGAAAAATGTTTCAAATTGAGTCTAGCTTTTAGAAGTATTACGAGGGGAAAATTTCGATGAATTAAAAGTTTAGTTATGCCCATTTGGTCTCTAAGAGTTGCCTTAAAAATCTTGAACTTTTAATGAATTTGTCTCTCTAATTTTAATCCAAATATCAATTATTTCATTTTTAATTAATAGGGGCTTCGGCTAGAGGAATTCAAAATCATTTAAGAATTTTCACAAGCAAATAAACCTACCAATGAGTGTCCATTAACTTATTTTGTTTTCAAAACTAATGAATTCTCTGTTTTGCCATATTTCACTTGATGAAAATGTTTATGCGACTTTAGATTATATATAGATATGAGATTTCAAAATTTGATTGTTTTCAAACATGCTTAACACGTCATTATTGTATAATTGATATGAATTGATTAATATGCTCTGTATGTGTTATGAACCTGAGGTGTACTTTATTGCATCGGGAAAATTTGCTATAGCTTGGAATATACTTGTGCATGCTGTGAACTCAATTGTCATGCTGGGGAAGCTTGTGTCCTGTCTTGAGTTTGTCCAGCTTTGGATTGAGACAATAAAGGGCCTGGTCACCCAAATTCTAGCTGCCTTGGCTTCTCAGCACTTCTTAACATGCTCGTAGGCTTTGGGGTGTTCGAGAGAAATATGTGGATAACACTCAAGTTTACTAATCGGTGGGATGTGGCTATGAAATTAATGTGTTAATAGTGCAAAGAAGGATTCTATATGGATAATATATGCAAGCCTATGGCATTTGATATGACATAATTTGAACAGTACTTGACCAGACTTTGAGTGATATATTTTGGGCTCGATCTTGAACGGTTTTAGACATGATCTTGAGCTTGGCTTGATCCTGAACAATCCTTGGCATGATCTTAAGCGATACTTGACTCGGTTCTGAAAGATACTTGACACGATCATTCTCTATCCTTTCTGGTTACATGTATGTTTGATTTAATATCTGTTCCTATGTGCCATTTATTTGAGTAAATTCACTTTTTAAACAAATATGTTATAAAGATTTTTTTCAAACTAAATTTTCAAAAAAGGGACCTCATTAGGCTTTAGGCTCATCCTTGTTCAAATTTATTATCCTTACAGGTGTCTAACACCATGGGAAGGGGAAGAAAGTTTTCATGAAAAGAGTTTCCCAATGGTACTCTTAAATAGGTAGATATATTTTGAGATCCAAATGGCTCAAACACTGTAATCATTTTTGAAGATATTTGTAAATTTTAGTGTTTAACTATGTTGCTTGCACATGACTGCTTGTGATTGAGACCTAGCGCTAGCTAAGCAGGCGTCTTCATTAGGGTCTGGGGTAGGCCATGACGTGAGACGTTTGAAAAAGCCTTGATCTTGTCTTTGTAAATTCGCTAGTTCTTATGAGCCTCATTCCAAATGTCTTCCAACTCTTGTAACTGCAACTTTCTTTGTTCTCCCACTTTATCCATTCGCATATTACACTGCTTAATAGCCTAGTATGCCCTGTGCTCTAATTCAACAAGAAGGTGAAAAGATTTTCCATATATCAAATGATAAAGGGACATATCCATGAGTGTTTTATAAGCAGTACAATTGGCACAAAGTGCATCATCAAGTTGCAAACTCCAATCTTTTTGGTTGGGATTCACTTTCTTTTCAAGTATGGACTCGATTTCTCTATTGAATATTTTTGCCTGGCTATTTATTTGTGGATGATATACAGTGGAAGTATGATAAGTCACATCATTTTTTTACATCAAAGCCTCAACCACCCGATTACCAAAATGCTTTCCTCGATCACTAATAATTTCCCTTGGCATCCCATACATTGCAAAAATATTGGATTTAACAAAACCTACAATAGTTTTAGCATTGTCAGTACGGGTAGCTTAAATCAATACATAATCCATAGCTAAAAAAATATACTCATTACCAAAAGACGAAGGGAATAGACTCGGGAAATCAATACCCCATACATCAAATGTTTCACAAACAAGTATAGGATTAAGGGGCATTTAATCTCTATGGCTTAAAGTAGTTATCTTTTGACAGTTTTTACATGTTTTACAAAACACATATGAATCACAAAACAAAGTTGGCCAAAATAAACCACATTTGAACACCTTACGAGCTATTCTCTTAGGACCAAAATGTCCTTCACAGGCATACAAATGATAGTGAGTATAAAATGGATTTTATCCTTAGAAACACACCTACGAATAACTTAATTAGCACAATATTTTCATAAATAAGGATCATCCCTAATATAATATTTGGCATCACTTTCAATTTTATCCTTTTGAGCATGAGATAAATTACTAGGTAGTGTTCAAGTAACTAAATAGTTAATTATGTCAGCATACCATGGAATTATCTTTTGAACATTAAAAAGATGTTCATTTGGAAAATTGTCTTGCAGAGGTTTAGACTTCTTACTTGTGACCAAACGACTGAGATGGTCTGTAACTAGATTTTCAACACCTTTTCTATCTCGAATCTCGATGTTGAACTCTTGGAGCAATAGTATCCATCGGATAAGTCTTGACTTTGCTTCTTTCTTTGTGAGCAAGTACTTTAATGTTGTATGATCAGAGTAGAAAACTACTTTAATGCCAAGTAAATATGAACGGAATTTTTCTAAAGCAAAAAATATAGATAAAGCTCTTTTTTCATGGTAGAATAATTGCACTAAGCATTGTCTAATGTTCTTGAGGCATAGTATATGACATAGATGGCTCTCCCATCTCTTTGCTCAAGAACGGCACAAGCAACATAATTGCTCGCATCACACATGATTTCGAAGGGACGATTCCAATTTGGTGGTCGGATAACTAGTGTTGAAGTCAATGATTCCTTTAGCTTGTCAAAGGCAATCTTGCAAGTCTCATCAAAATCGAAAATCACATCTTTATGGAGTAGTTTGCAAAATGGTTGAGTGATCTTTGAGAAATCTTTAATAAAGTGCTAGTGGAAACCTGCGTGGCCAAGAAAAGAGTAAATTTTCAGTAGGGTAAGGTAAATACTTAATGACTTCTACCTTAGTTTTATCAACTTTGATATCGCTAAAGAATACTACATGCCTAAAATAATGACTTGATCCACCATAAAATGAAATTTTTCGTAATTTAAAACGAAATTTGTTTCTATGTATCTCTTAAGAACTTTAGCAAGGTCAACAACACATAAATCAAAAAAATCACCATAGACCATGAAATCATCCATAAAAACTTCTATGATGTTCTTTACATAATTAGAAAATATGCTAACCATACATCTTTGGAATGTGGCAAGAGTATTTCAAAGACCAAACGACATCCTTCTATATGCAAACATATCAAAAGGGCAAATAATGTTGTTTTTTCCTAGTCTTTGGGTGCAACTAAAATTTGGTGAAAACTTGCAAAACCATCAAGACAACAGTAGTCAGATTTTCCTACTAACCTTTCTAACATTTGATCTATGAAAGGTAATGAAAAATGGTCTTTGCAAGTCATCGCATTTAATTTACTAAAATCAATACAAACTCGCCATCTATTTTGAACTTGAGCAGGTACTAAATCACCATCAAGGCTCTCTATTACTGTTATATTTATCTTTTTAGGAGCCATTTATAAGGGACTTACCCATTTGCTATCTAAGATTGGACAGATGATACATGCATAAAGAAGTTTTAGAACTTCTTTCTTAGTTACCCCCATCATTGGTGGGTTTAGTCTACGTTGTACTTCTCTAAAAGGCTCACCATCATCCTCTAACAAAATTCTATGCATGGATATAACTAGGCTAATTCCATTTATATCTACCACTATCCATCCCATTGCTTCTTTACGGTTCTTAAGCACTCTCATAAAATTTTCTTCCTCCAATACACTTAATTTGGAAGAGATGATCATTAGTAGCATCTCTTTGTGTCCAAAAAATGTATGCTTCAACTGGTTGGGTAGTGGCTTTAACTCGACTTGTGGAGCCTACACAATAGATGACAAAAGTTTTGAATGAGACAATGGTAAAGCAACATAAGACACATATACTCTTCCTGGTTGAAGTGTATCCAAATTAGTAATAGCATCTTTAATTCTAGAGGAAAATCAAACTTCCCTTTCAGTCTTTGGACATCCTCACGATTAAGACTACATGTAAGAGCAATCTTCAACACATCTTCATCATTTCACTCAAAGTTTTGTTGCGCTAAAGAATCGACTACATCTAGAACAAAAAATGAATGACAATCATTAGGAAATTTAATGATATCATAAATATTAAATTTTATAACATCACCATCAAATTTCATTGTCAAAGTTCCCATAAGCACATCAATTTTTGTCCTAGCTATTTTCAAAAATGGCCTTCCTAACAAAAATAGAGTTGAATTAGAAGAATTGTCTTCTTCCATATCAAGAACATAAAAATCTACACGAAAGATCAAATTTTCTACTTGAACTAAAACATCCTCTAGGACTCCATCAAGATATGTATTAGATCTACCAGCAAGTTAGATTATTACAGCCTTTTCTTTTAATGGTCCTAAATTCAATAAATATAAATAGAAGGAAGCATAATATTAATAGAAGCATCTAAATTCAACATTTCTTTCTTAATCCTAGCATAAACATACCTGGGTCCTTACATTTAGTTGGTAACTTTTTCTGTAGCATTGCCGAAATATTTTCTCCCATGTAAACCTTCTTATTTCCTTTCAACATCCTCTTATTGGTGCACATTTCCTTGAGAAATTTAGCATAGCAAGGCATTTGCTTAATTGCAATAAGAAGTGGAATATTTACCTCAAATTTTCAAAAAGTCTCAAGGATTTCTTATTCTTGCTTCTCTTCCTTTGACTTTGCAAATTTGCTAGGGAATGAAAGGTCCTTATTAGACTTTGGCTACTGAAATTTTTGAGGTTGATCTACATTTTCCTCCTTTTCAACTTCTTCTTCAACTTCATTTGCAGATGCTCTCTTGTTGGGTTCTTTCAACTCCTTGCCATTTCTTAAGGTTATGACACTAGCATTTTGCTTTGGATTTAACAGGGTTTGTGAAGGTAATTTTCTTGAAATTTGAGATTGCATTTGATTCATTGTAGAAGCTATCTGGCTCACTTGATTCGACAGGTTGTGAATGCTAGTCCTCGTCTCTTATTGAAATTGTTGAGCATCATTAGCTAATGAATTTACAATTTTTTCAAGAGACTTACCTAGTTTAGAAGATGATTGTTGTTGTGGTGACGAAATCGATGGACTAGGCTAATTACTGTTGTTGGAAACCTTGGGGTCTTGTTGCATAGCTAAAGTTTAGGTGATCCTTTCATCTTAGATTGTATGTGTTTGAATAAGGATCATATCGCCTTTGTGCTAGCCCTTGGAATCCTCCAATTGCATTGATATGTTTATTTGGATCATCTTAAAGTGTAGGGCACATGTCAGCTGGGTGACCTGGAGTGTAGCAAATTCCACAAGTTTTTGCTTGTTGCATTTGTCCTATAGCCAACTTTTCAACCATAGAAGTTAGAACATCTAAATGTTTGTCAAGAGAATACATACTTACCTCATTGACTTTTCCGAATGTAAAATCTTGTCTATCACCAAAATTTTTGTGCAATGGCAGCCATCCCTGAGATTTAATTCCTCGCTTTAGTGGGTGTCTTGTTCATCAGTGTACCTCTACTGGTAGCATCAATTATCTTCCTATCTATAGGAGACAATCCATCATAAAAGTATTGGATGAGCAATTGATGTGAAATTTGATAGTGGGTATAGCTAGCACATAATTGCTTGAACCTTTCCCAATACTCATATAAGGTTTCTCCACTATATTGTCGGATCCTACATATCTCTTGCGAATATTTGTAGCTCTTGAAGCAGGGAAAATTTTCTCAAGAAATTGCCTATTCATTTCATTCCAGGTAGTAATCAATCCCGAGGGCAAATAATAGAGCCATTATATGGCTTTGTTAGCTAAAAAAAAAATAGGAAGGCTCTTAATTTAACTTGCTTCTCATTAACTCCCTGAGGCTTCATAGTAAAGCACACCATATGAAACTTCTTGAGGTGCCTATGAAGAACTTCACCTGGCAAACCATGAAAAGAAGGAAGTAAGTGAATAAGGCCAGATTTTAATTCATAAGCAACATTTAAAGCAGGGTATTCAATGCATAGAGGTTGTTCATTTAAATCCAGTGTGGCCAATTCTCTCAAGGTCCTTTCATTGGCCATGATTATTTCTTTTGAGTCACTAGAAAATTCAACAAGATCAGTCAACAACTTGAGTCTAGGAGATGAGGATGTTTGTTTAGCGAGTTGCTTAGTTTCTTTCTTCAATCTTCAAGTAGTCTTCTCTATCTTAAGATCAAATTGAAGTTCACCTGCACGAGACGAGTGAGGCATAAACTAGCAACCAAATAAAATTAGGAAGAAAATAAATACTAACACCAATCCTCAGCAACGGTGCACTCAGCAACGGTGCCAAATTTTGTTGGGTGTCAAACTAATAAAAATAAAATGAAGTGTAGTGATGAGTAGGGTCGTATCCATAGGGACTAGTCGATTTATTTTCTCTTTTATTTACCAACTAAAGATTAAATGAGAGGGTGGATTTGAAAATAACTAAATTAAAGAAATTTCAATTGAAGAAATTCAATAATGCAAAGTAAATTTAAACAAAATCAAATAATACTTAAGCTCTAGTCAAAGGATTAATTTCCACTCTTGTTCAATTTAACTGATTATTGATGCAAAATAATTTCATTGCTTATGAATAAATTGGTTATGGTTGTTAACAAGTTCTAACAACTTGCTTTTCCTTATTGTATTGGTAACTAAGGTAAGGCCGTCAGTAACTTTCCCCAATCAAAAGATAACTCTAGGTAAGACCTTAGAATTTAATCTTTCAACAACATTAAAAATTAAAAAGCCATAGTTCTAACCAACAAATACCTAAGACGCTTTGTTCAAATTAGATTGTTTATTCCGGTGACATAATCCAAAAGTTTCTATTACAATTAAATTTACCGCTCACCACTAATACTAAAACTATCAAACAATTATGGATTTGATGTTTTAGATGGCTATAGATTATCGGACAATTAAATAGTGGCTAGTTATTTAATTGTGCAAGACAATCACACAAGAATGAACACAATCACCTTGGAATTTAAACAAAGAATATATATATACCCATCAACATAGAAAATAAATAAAAACTAATTAAATCTCACAGTATTAAGTGAATCAAAGTTTCAATTATCCTTCAACTAGAATTAAACGTTTAGCCACGAATCATGGCTTCAAATCTCCAAAAGGAATTAGTAAGAATTTTTCTAGAGAAAAAAAGAGAAAAATAAAGCTTCAAATTAAGAGTTCAATGCTGAAGAAGGGAGAATGCAGACATTCCCTCTCTTTTTTTGTTTTTGTCGTTCCCTTCTATTCCTTCATTCACGCCACTTTCCTTGTTTCTAGCTTCACAAGTTTATCTTCCAATACTCACGTCTCTCTTGATTATTGGTGAAGATTCTTTTTCCTTTTTAACTCTTAACTTCCACAATGAAAGTTTTCTTGCCAAGGAAGTTCATTATTAGCAAAGTAACAAGTATTCCAATTGCACATTCTTCCAAGTCACGTATTTAAGAACTTTCACAAATCTCAGACTCAACTTGGTTATAGCGTGGGCTCACTCTATCATCTCAAGTCTTCTGGAAAATTGACAAATTTAAAGGCTTTCTCCACACAACTCCTACAAACAAGGCCAAATATCAAAAGTGAGTAAAAGGAAAGATTAAGCACCATCTTTAGCCAAATTAAGGAGCAATTAAACACAATTTATATGCAAATTTAGCTCTCTAACAGTTCTCAAGTTTGTTTATGCATGAATAAACGTACTTTGAATTGATGGAAGATTGATAATAGAAATTGAGTGGTGCACCTCTTTCCAAATACAATAAATAATGTAAAATTAGTTCTTATGGAGCTGTGCAATTGGGTGTATTCAGCACAAATTGCTATAAAATTTGGTTGGCATGGAGATTCCCCATGTAATTCAAACTAAATAGGGTGCAATTTCAAAAACTCAAAATTACAAAAGCAAAAAAAAAAAAAAAAAGAGACAGAGAGAGGTTTTGGTGCCATGATTGGAACATTAGATGCTGATCCAGTCTAGTTCATCCTCTTTCTTTTCAAATTTAAAATCATTGATTAGTTATTTTTTTATTTCATTAATTAACCAATGAAATAATGTGTTCTTTCAATAATACTAAAGATAAAGCTGAAATCGGATACATTTTCTTTGACCTAGAGCTTCACTATTTGCATTATGTGGTCATACATTTTGCCATCTGGAATAGAAATAGAATCGATAATCTTCCTCCCAAGAAAAAAAAAAAAAAAGCAAAAGAAATAGAATTGATATCCATGCTCATGTGCGGATTTGACAATACATGCTTTTGTACTCTTCCGGGTCCATCATGAGATTGGAGAAGTAAGATCAGGGATCTGCTAATACATGACTTGAATTTCCGAATGTTCAACGACATGGCAATTGACAAAAACCAAATGTGGCAGTAAAGAACAGCGAAAGTCGCTGATATTTTAGAAGCTAGAAAGTTTTAATGCATTTTCTTATTTAAGGTACATGAATTTTCAATTGTATTTGATGAGAGTTTGCTAAGTAAACCGAATTTCAGGAGCTTCCGGAGCATAAAAAGATGGATGCTGTAGGCAGCATGGTGTACGAAGCAACTGCAAGACTTAGAGACCAGTTTATGGTTGTGCAGGTGCAGTGAGCCGCCCCCATCAGCAAAATATGGAGCTACAAGAAGAGTTGGCTAAGGCACAGGCTGAGATCTTGAATCTTAAACGCCAGAATTACAAGTTGTTGTCCTCAATTTGCTTGGAAATGTCCTCGTCACAGGAGCAACAGCCTTTGGACAACACCAATATTTAAGTTTGAAATTAAATTAATTCTCCAATGCAATGTTTTCCAGTAATATTCTTCGGTGATTGGCACATACAGAATATTAACTAGCCAATACCTTTTAAGCTTGTTTATGGAGTTGAAGGCCAATGGCTTGTAAAGTAGCTGGAGAAGTTTTAAGTATTCTTTTGATTTCAAAAGAGTTCATTAATGAATTTATTCAATTATAAATTTTTTTTATTACTTTGTGATGGAAATATTCTCCATCCATCCCTCTCGGTCTTAGCCTGTAAGTATTTTTTTGTGGTTTTTTTTTTTTTGGGAGGGGGGGGGGGGGGGCGGGGAGGGGGCAGGAGTACTCCTATTCTACAGTGCTTTCGGAAATATTTTTTTTTTCTTCCCTTTGACAGCCATACATTACGGTCTTGTTTGAAATTTACGTACAAGACTCAAAAGAGTTAAATACCTCATTTGGACCTAAAATTGGTGTAGTTTGGCTTTTTGTATTTTGTACTCATTGGTATTAACCAAGAGAGCAAATTGGGTATTTTCAGGTCCTGTAATATTTGATATTTGAGTGTTTTGTGAGAACTTTTGGCTTTTTGGACTTTTGGAGAGTTTTGAGATTTGAGTGTTTTATTTAGGTATTTTAGGCTTTTGGACAGTTCTTCAATGTTCGTATTCTTCTTCAAAGTAGTGAAATTTTGCTCAGTTTTATCAGTGGACGTAGTTCAAATTGACTGAACTGTTTAAATCTTTGTGTCGCTTTCTTTACATATTCTTTCTCATAGTTTGTTATTATCGTCATTATAGTCATTTAATTGCCAGTCAATTAATTTTGATAAATTCCTGGGGCTATAATCCTAACAAGCTGGGATGACAATTTTCGTACCCCTGATTAAGATTTGGCAATCGATACAACGGCAATGAAGTTCTATGTTAAAAAATCTGACCAGAATTTCAATTTCGATATGTGGTAACTCAAGATGGGAAGCTATTAATTTGGGATGCCGTGGATATAGTGCTGCAAGGGAAAGAGAATAGTCAGAAAAATCTTCAGAGAAAATTTTGCTGGCCTTGACGGAAAGGCTGGATCGTGCATTACACTAAATTTCTCCGATGAGATTTCATGGAAAGTTGTTGAATCTAAAACCAAAGATATTTGAGAAAAGTTGAAAACTTTATATACAATAAAGTCGGTGAAAACAAACTCTATCCAAAGCAAACTTTGTACATGCTTTGCATGTTTGAATGTACATCTATAACTTCATATCGTGATAAATTTGTCTCTTTTATTATAGATTTGGAAAATATTGATGTTAAAATTGAGGATGAAGATCAAGTCCTGCTATTGTTGTGTTCCCTTCGTCAATCGTTTAGGCATTTTAGAGACACAATGCTATATGGAAAAGAAACTATTTTGTATAAAAAAAAATTAAGTCCAAATTGAAATCAAAAGATCAGATAGAAAAAGATTTACGAGGGATGCTGGTGGTAATTAAGCGAAAGGCTTGTTTGTGAAGAAATAGATCTGATAAAATAGCTATAGATAATAGTAAATCATCTAACTTCAAAGACAAGAATTCGGTATGCAATTATTATCTTAGCAAGGATTACCTTAAGTCCAAGTGCTTTAAATTGAAAAATAAAGAAAAGCAGAAGGAGAAAGTTGAGCTAAATAGTGGAACTGTCAGAGTAGATGTTGCGGCTGATAAGACTAATGGAATTATTTTTTTGACAACTTATAACATTTTCAAATCTAATAATAAGTGAATTTTAGATTTATGTTGTTTTTATCATATTTGTACTGTGGGAAATATTTAGGTGGATCGGGTTCACGGGTGGGGCCGTGGACCCTGTGATCCACCTTCATCCACATCCATTAAAAATGGATTCTTCTGTGGATCCCTAGTGGATCTCATGTGGGCCTTATAGTACTTTTGGTGGATATAGAAGAAGATGGACCACAGGGTCCAAGGCTCAACCCGTGGATCCGGTCCACCTAAATATTTCCCTTTGTACTATAGATATTTATTTTCAACATATGATTCAGTTGAAGGTAGAATTATCCAAATGAGGGGCAAGTTGTTTGTAAAAGTTACATAAAAGAAATAGTCCAAATTAAAATGCAAGATGGCATTATGAGAATGCTTGCTAATGTTAAATATATTCCTAATTTAAAGAACAACCTCTCTTTGGATGTCTTTGAATCTCTTAGATACAAATATGCAACTAAAAGTGGAGTTTAAAAATTAATCAAGGTGCTCTTGTTGTTATGAAAGCACACAGGTCTATAAATTTGTATATGCTGTTGGGATATAATGTCACAAGTACTGCTGGAGTTGCTAAGTTCAAGCACTGCTTGGACTTGGTTGGAACTCATCAGGGATAATTTTCCCCACAAGTACATGTAGGATGGAATTATAGCCACGGACTACTTAGACTAATACGACTTTACAGCCATTTTGTACTCATAAACAGATTATGGATTTACAAGCGTAGTTTTGAAGTTATTTGTGCAGGAGGCGATTGACAGGGCGGCTAGATTCTATCAGACAATTAAATGAGGGTAATCATTTATGAATTACACTTTTTTACTGGCACACTTCAATTAGACTAGTATACCTGTAAGTTTCCATAAAATTTCATTATTCCATACAAACCCTTCACTTAGACTAATATACCTATAAGTTTCCATAAAATTTCATCATTTCATACAAAAATAGTAAGCCCTAATATTAAGGCTATGTCAAAAAAAAAGAATAGCATGTATGAATAAAAAAACATTATTAAATCATTTTCTTAGACCCATACAAAAAAGAGCTTCTGTCAGTTAAAAAGGATGCCTTTTTTTTTTAGGCAATATTACATTTCATGAATGGATTCGTCATTCAACTCCCATTCTCCATTTTTAAAATTTTATCCGGAGACATAGCATTTTACGTCATAAACTCTTCTGTAATAAGCCCAATTGCATGAATTACTCGGAAAAGAGATTGTCTCATAAAGTGATGGCAAATTTTTACTAACTGCATACGTCAAAGTATACTCACACGAAGTGTAAAATAGCATAGCACATAATTTAGTCAATGCTGGACAGGATCTTACTCTCGCTTCCATTTAGTTAATCAAACGATCAATCTGGGACAAGTCAAAAATTCTAGATTGCACAACTGTTCAAAACAAGATTCAAGATGCCATCTAAGAAATATGAAAACCTCAAGGGCGCCAACTATTATCCTTTGAATTACGTTAGTTCCCATGATTTTGCACTGTCAAGTTGATCTGATCTGCACGTTTAATACGTTATAAGTTTTGATATTGTATTCATGGTAATAAAATCAGTCATTGTTCTTTATTTCCTTCCATCTTTAAGTGGTTTCTCAATCTTTCTTTTGCCACCAAGTTGCAACAGTTAACTAGCATTTAGTTAAAAATATAAATGAGTCTAATCTAGTTGAAAATTTTTTTAAGCTCATTTATTTTAGTTACAATGAAATTATATTCAAGTTTGACTTGATTATTCTTCAAAGTGAACTCAAATGGGTTTTTCTTGAACATAACTTGAGTAGATAGAATTTTTATACATAAATATTAGATTTTGTACCTATCAAGTTGAGTCCGAATCGAGTTTAAAATTTTAACAATGTAAATCTTGTATATATTTGATTCGATTAGCTAGCAAATCAAATATCAAATGAGCTCTTACTTGAGCCAAGTTCGATTCTAAGTATCGATAACTTGGTTCACCTTTTAAAATAAAACAAAAGTCATTTTTATATAAATTAACTAATTGCTAACCTAACAATAACAGTAAATTTTTTTTTAACTTTTTTTTCTTTAACATTTGGGGGGCTAAATGGTAATAAGTGGGCAATTGTGAGAGACACCACACAAAGCTTGTATGGTGACTCTCACAATTGCCCAAAAATGGCACAAAAGCCCCCCTCAACTAAAAAAAAAATTCAGATTGCAATATTTGGGCAATTGTGAGTTCACCGCACGAAGCTTGTGTGGTGACTCTTACAATTGCCCAAAAATTGCACAAAAGCCCCCCTCAACTAAAAAAAAAAAATTCAGATTGCAATATTTGGGCAATTTTGAGAGTCACGCACAAAGCTTGTGCGGTGACTCTCACAATTGCCCAAAAATTGCACAAAAGCCCTCCTGACACACACCTGCACACGTGAAAAAAAAAATTAAACAGTCACCGCACACTCTGTTGAGGCTCGTTACTAATTTATTAAATACTAGTAATTTTATTATTTAACTATTTAGTTACATTATTTATATACAACTACTAGACTTAAGAGACGCTGTAGCCTTAATGTTAGATTACACAAAATCAGCGGGTAGATTTGCATACCTGAAATATTTAGCACCTGATGGTGATCATACAAGTAACTTACCGAAACTACGGTTGTTCACAATGACCCCTAGATTTTAATCGTATAACCATTTGTTCATTTATTTGTGCGCTAATATCATTAATGTTATTAGCTTGGATGGTTAATGTTGGTAATTGAATTGGCAAAATTATTTCACTAAGTTATAGCACCTGAAATACTAAGACCAAGAGATATTAGTGTAAACTATGTTCGTGTATAATTCATGTGTGGTGTGTGAAATAATTAGATTAACATGGTGAGATATTTATTACCTTTTGAAAAAAAAAAAGAGAGAGAGAGGAAACGAGAGCAAAGATCAAAAGAATTGAAGTCGGCAAAGTAAATAGTCATGCAAGTAAGCATGAGGTGGAAGAGATTTGGGAGCTTTGGTGGGGCAAGGAGGGTGAGTAAGCTTGCACCCTTAAACAACTCAATGACCAGTTAATAAAAGAATCAAATTGATAAAGATATCTGGTTAAAAGAGGGGCTCGTACAGAGGCAAGAAAAAGGGAAAAAAATCAGGGAAAGAACCTAAGCAATTAACCAAAGCACTTACAAGGGAATTGAAATTGAGAGGAAAGTTGTGCTTCTTAGAGCAAGAGGTAAGCTCTCTTGAGCTTTTCTAAATATTATTAGACTTCTAAAGTTCTTATTTGTTGGATTAAATACGTATGTGGGGCTGAAAATGAACATAAATTAAGCTAGACACTAGAAGACTTCAAATATTGGGTGAAACAGATTCGCTGGACCAGCTTTAGTAAAACTTTCATAACTTGGTCTAGGAAAATTAAACTAGGTGATTCTTGTTGATTTAGAAACTAGATTCATAGGGCTTTAAAATGGTATAAAGCATGCACCAGAAATTCCTTGTAGATTAATCGCAGAAATTATATAAAGTGGGCTGAAAATTCGATTCTGCATGAACAGGTTTAGTGAAGGGCTAACTTTAAGCGAGATTTTGAACTTGTTCTTGTTGGAGTTTGGGCTCATGTTCTTCACGAAAGTTGTAGAGTGTATAATGGAGTTATCAATCATGTAAATGATACAATCTGATTCTATGTTTATTAACTCCAGCAATGACATGAACTTGGCTGAACATCCAACCTGCATGAACAGGATCAGTGCAGCGTCAATTTGTAGGCTAATTTCGAACCTGTTCTTGTTGGAATTTAACTTGATGATCTCCACAAAAGTTGTAGCCATTGACCTGTAGTTTCTAACCATATGAGCCACGACTCTTGATTCTTTGTAGATTGAACTCACCATTCAATGAAAGTAGGCAAGAAAACCAAACCTGCGTAACAGGGTTGACAATGTGTCAGGTTTTGGTTTAAAGTTGCACCTGTTGTTGTGGGAATCTGAATTTGTTTTCTTCATGAAAGTTATAGTCCCTAAACACTAGTTTCCATACCTATAAATGGTGAAGCAATTCAAGTTTTCTACCAAAAGTTAGACTCGATTGAATCTAGACACTTGAGATGACTATAACTTGAACATTGACAATCGGTGAACTACTTTGTGATTGAGATTTAGCTAGGTTATAATTGGATTTAGAATTGGATCTCTTCGTGAAAAATGTTCTAAATTGAGTCTAGTTTATATGGGCATCAAGTTGGTAAAATTTAGTGGAGGAAAAATAGAGTTAGACTCATATGTATACAAGCTCCTCTTATGAGAAACCCTAAATTTTATTATTTATTCATTCACCTCAAGTCGATCATTGATTATATTGTCTCCTAATGATAGGTGATTCGGGCAATCTCAATAGTGAACATTTGGAGAACCTCTAATCTTGACATACCTATGAGTGTCCTAAAATCATTTTTATTTATTAACATCATTTTCTATGAAAATTATGTGACTTGTTGAAAAGCTCAATGATATGACTTGTTATTACTTGACGTGATATTGTACTTGATATTAATTTGCTATAAACCCAGTTGTGTACTTTATCGCGCTGGGAAAGTACTTGTTCTTGTCAAATGTATTCGTACTTGTGCATGCGTACTCGTTTTGGGCCCGCCTTGTGCATGTCCACTTTGGCTGAGCCAGCAGTGGGCCTGGTCACCAACTGTTGGCTACCTCGGCATCTCGGCACCCACCGGCCTGCGAGGAGGTTTCGTAAGGTTAAGGAGGTGTACGGGAAAGTACTTGGGTAACTCTCGAGATTACCAACCGGCGTGTAGTGGCCACTGGAATATACTAATATTGGCATGCAAGACTTGAGAATTATTGGACTCTTGCCATGGCACCGTACTTGACTTGGTTCCTTTGTATCCGCCATTGTTTACTTGTGAATTTATTATTATTTGATATTGACAAACTAGTTGTTACTTTTGCGTGTTATGCTGTATTAAAATGAATATTTTGACAAGGTATGTGAAATGATTTTACAAATGGACCTCACTGGGCTTCTAGCTCACCCTTGCTATATCTGTTTTCCTTACAGGTAACTAAGTACGAGATAGGGTGGTGAGGCAGAGTACTTGTAATAGTGTGGGTGTGTTATGGTGGTGTAAATTTGAGGCCTAGATGGCTCACACTCTGTGTAAATTATTTTGGGAGTTTTGTAATTATAAGTTATGCTTATCTACCTTAAAGTCATGACTCGTGAGTCCTGGCGAGAGCTAGGCAGGACACTCAATCAAGATATGGTGAGTATCTTGGTTGGGTCGTCACACACTCCATGTGCGGCGACTATAAACCCGGAATAAAAAAAAAAGTAACCCCAAAATGGGGACTTTTTTTTTTTAAATAACAATAATTAGAGAAATTTGCCATTAAATTGCAGAGCTAAAATTCCCACCATTTTCTTTGTCATCTGTTTCTCTTTTGACTGTTTTTAAAAGGGGAGCATTGCCCTTAAACGTGTTTCAACTTTCCAAAGCATGTACAACTCAGTGAGCGTGCTGTGATCCGTCATTAACTATTTATAAATCAGCTGTAAAGGGCACGTTATAAGTAGCAGGTATTATTGGTAAACATGGTGTGAATGTGTTATGTTTTCCTTATTATTCGTTCTGTAAAGTCTTGTCTTTGTATTATTTGCGTCCTCTATCTTATTAGCGGACTTCTTGTGTTGATTTTCAGTTAACAATTTCTGACCTTGTATAATGGCTTTATTAACAAATTCCACACAGAAATTTCCAAGAAATCTTGTAAATGGCTGGATTGCTTGGACTCTGATCTAGTGCCAGGTAACATGACTCCTATTTTTTCTGGTCAATGAATGTCAATGTATCGTAATACTATAACCGCACATTGAATTAGCATTGAACCTGGTTTAGTTTTCTTAATACAGCCCTAAAATGGATTATATAAGATAACCGCAATACCAGACCCTGTTTACAAAGTGGCTTCTTAGGAATGGGCTTCAATTTGTCTGTAGATGCGCCAGATGATGTTTTTCTCACCGAAAAAAAAAAAGAAAAAGAAAGGAAACAAAGAAAAGAGAGAAAAAAAAAATCTAAAGTCATCAAACTTTTGTGTGCATGATACTTACACTCTAAATATATTTCTTTCCTCAAGATACTGATTACGGTAATCAAACGGTCTCTAATGATAATTGTCACAAAATCTAGGGGTAGCAATCGTGTCGAGTTTCAGTTGACAGGTCCGGTTGAGACCTAAATATAATAGGAAACTCATTGACTCAAACGCAACCCACCAACCCGAAACAGATCAACATGCCTACCTGAACATGACTCACAATGAGTGGTGAGTTGGGTGGTCGACCCGTTCGACCCGAGACATGCCTACTCGAAACTTCACACACAGTTATCGTTTACTTAAATCTTTTTTTCAGGTCTAACGGGTCGGCCCGATATGACACGAATCCGACCAGTTTGTTTGGCTTTTAGGGATTGATCTGATTCTGACCCAAATCCAACATGATTGTTTGGTAGGTTAGTCAAGTTTGACACGATATTGACTCGAACCTGCTAAGACCTAACCCAAACATAATATTTTCGTGTTAAGTTCGTGTAGTATTTTCGGTAGAGCGCAATCAAGCCGAGTCGAGCTCGACTCGTGCTTGATGGAGTTAAAAATTGCGAAGTTTGAAGTAGCGTTCAAATACTCGAGCTCAACTCGAAAACTAATTTGCACACTTTATTTTTTTTTTTTGCACTGGCGAGCTTACTTGAACTTGAGTACTCGAGTGTCGACTTGTAAAATATTCAACTCACACAAAAACCAAAAAAAATACATGCTCGATAAGCCTTGATAAATCTCGACGAGCCTTCGAATTTGCAAATCTAATACTTGAACTCATAATCATCACTACTTGAACTTGACTCGAACTTGGTCAACTCAAGTTCGAATCGAGTAAGTGACCAAGATATTGGCAAGCTACTCGTGAGTGGCTCGGTTCGTTTGCAATCCTAGTTTTTGGGTCATGTTGGAAATTGTCACCCCTAACAATATCCTTCAATTTTTTTTTTGTTTCCTTTTTAAGCAACAAAATACGTTTTGGTCCTTAAATTTTTGTAAAATGTATCTCTAAACTTTCTTGAATTAGTTCTTTATAAAGCATTGTGTTAAATGGACAATGACTTATTTTACATCTCTAAACTTTCTTGAATTAGTTCTTTATCAAGCATTGTGTTAAATGGACAACGACTCAACGGGTGAAACCCTAGCTAACCTGAGGACCATGTAGAAAATCATTTTGATACTTTTAAAGACTAAAAATTTTCACGGCTTCGAATACTTCATTTCTTATTCGAAGCATTCATCATGCTAAATACAAACAAAGTTGGAGTTGGTGGATTTTGAATTGATAGTGTAAAAATGAAATGCTCATCGTACTGAAATTCAACCAAATTGGAGTCAATTGATAACCTTTTGAATTGGTGGACGAAATGACAAAAGAAACTCCCTAGCCGCCACAAGGCCCCCACGTATAGTTGTAAAATTTATAAATGGGAATCACGTTGGATTCATATCCTTTCCTGCAGAATCTTTCCCCATCTTCCTTCAATATACTCTTAGATGGACAGCTCGTCTATCAAACTATCATCAACTGCGGAATCAATGGTGTCAGCAATGCTTCTTGACTTTGGTTACATGTGCATTTATCAACAATGGTGGTAAAATTAGTGGGATTATCATTTTCATACAGAGATAACCATAAATTTTTAAGAGGAGTAAAAGGCAATAATAGTACTTAAATTTATCACTGAGTGTCACATTACTATCCCAATTGTTAATTGTGTCAAATAGGTACATCAATTTGACGCAAATTATATAGTTTGGGTACCTAATTGACACAAATAAAAATTGAGATACCAATGTGACACTCAGTGATAAGTTTGGATATCATTAGTTCCTTTTATTCTTTTAAAAAATAACAGAAACTAAAGAAGTTGCAATTGTCAAGAATGTTTAGTTCTCATATTATTGGAAATTATATAATTCCATAATGTAATAATACACTATACACCCGAACATTAACATGAGTAGAACGTTGAAATCCAAAAAATCTATGGCCATGAGAACCCACCAATTGAGATGCCTATGCATGAAAATGACTTCCACATTTTATATTCTTATATTATTTTATTCTTTTTTTCTGATTTTATCTCCTTTCTCTGTTACAGGGAATCATATCAACATTCGTCCCACCCTCTCACTAGATCCCTTTTAACCCTATCCTACCAACGAGACACTTGACCCAGCTCCTCTTCTTCAATTTCAAAAAATCTAGCCTCCAATCCACTCTTCAATAACCTATCGTTGATCATAAGAATCTAATATCAAACAAGGTAGTTTGCCATGTTCACATAAGAAGTTAAAAAAAGAAATATGAAAATCAAGCTGAATTAGTTTTAGAAAAGTTAAAATGAATACAACCATACGAAAATTCCAAAAAAAATGATTTTGTCTAATTATTATATGAATAAACATCCAGCATCTATTAAGTGATAATGCAATATTTTTGTGTGCAAAGAAGTTTATTTATTTTTTTAAATAAATAAATATCTACACTATGACTAAAGGTAGAGCAAATTGTTTTCATAAAGTTTATTTATTTGACCCACACACACACACACAGAGGAAAACGGAAAAAAAAAAAAAGGAAAACTTTGTAACAAGATATTATTTGCTATAGAAGCACTAGATCCTCTCAATAGTAATACTTCATAGAAGCTAATTTGATTCTAATTTATATGGCATACAAATATCACATCCTTTCAATTCATAATCCAAATTTAATTGGAAATCATTTTATATAACAACATAATTGTGATTATAGTCATCTTTCCGATGCCACATACGTACTTGTATAAGACACTTATTCAAAAACTCTTAAATTCTGTTTCAGTATCAAATGACTAATGCATAATACTAAATGTTGGAAAATTTAATGTTTGGAGAAAAACATAGAAAGTATTCAATCTCTTGCTGTGCCTTAAAATGTGTCAAAATTTTGTAAAAAGAAAATGAGATAAACAATGAAGTGAATAGCCATTGTAATATATATTAAATGCAATGGTCATAATTGAATAGCACTAAAAATGGGTTCGTCATGTTTGAAATGTCTGGCTTTGAAACATTGAAAGCTTAATCAAAACTTGAATTGTCAGTAAGGATGTAAGAGTTGAACTTTTTACTTAAGCTACCTTCCTTTATTTTTCTTTTTTTTTTGGGTTAAACACAATTTTTTTGCATAAAAGTATAATCTGGGGTGAGATGAATTGTTTGTTGCACAAAATTATTTTTTCCCTCATTTCAATATGTATTAAAAGATTTCCCTCTATCACTAATAATGAGAAGACATTCCTAAGCAAAGTCTTTATTTAATTTGATACTACTAAAACAATGGGGGAACAAAGTAGCAAATACATCATCTAATCTTAGATGCATTTAATATCAATAGACTACCAAAAAACTTAATGGAACAAAATAAAAGAGCACAGTTGAACAACCTCATAAGAAGCACAAATTGCTACACATTAAAGAACCTAGATGAAAGAAAACATACCATCATTATGTATGAGCACAATTTCAAGATGAGATCTTCAATCATTTGAGGTACAAAAGAAATACAATGGGTTTTATATGCTTCAGATCGTTTAGAGAAGGTATCTGTAGCTAGGGACACAAACATAATTTTTGTTTCTTGAATAAACACATCGATTGTTTACTTAAAATTTAGACTTAGTAATTGGAATGTTGTATTCCATTACCTGGCAACATTTATAAATCTAGTTTCCTTGTATAGACACTTGAGGTATATTTGATATGTTTATTTTTGGAATCTGGGTCATTACTATTCACTAATAATATATAACTCGTTATTATCACTAATAAGTCCTAAATCATTTTTTTAGCAATTAAAATAATTAAAAGATCTAAAAAATAAAATGGAGATTTAGAAGCTTTATTATTGGCCTAGGCTAAAAATACTTTCATCAATATATAATGGATAAAGTATTCCGGATCTGCCCGTTCAAGTAGAAAACTAAGGATGTCTCCTTTAATGGCCTAAAATGACGAGTTTAAATAAAGCTCGAAGCGGAGCCACATTCATATATTTATTAAGGGGTGTTTGGTTTTGGAAAATCAGGGAGGGAAATGGGTATCAGTAATAATTACACTCATTTTTAATATTTAGAAAATAACGATTACTATTCTTCAATCAAATGACAGTCATTAACTGAGGTTTTTATGATTTTTTCAAAAATATTTTTATATCAAACTCATTAATCCTTTTAATTAAGTGGCAAGAACCCAAAATAAAAATGACTTTTTTTTTTTTTTTACTTTTTAAGGTTACCATTTGCATAAAACTCAAATTAGAGCATGAATTTATATAAAATTGATGAAGCCCTTTAAGAAATTTTTTTAAAGAAATACAAAATAAAAAATCTAGAAAATATGTATATCATAAAAAAGATTAAAAAATTAAAATTTACTTGAAATTTATTCCTCATCATAAGCAAACCAAACAAGAAGTTTTATAATGATATCTATTCTATTACTAAACAAAAAATGTTGGGGTCAAAACCAATAATCATGGTAGGATTAATGATATTTACAGTGATAATGACTAAGAAATTTGATTCTATTGGCTTTAATTATATTTAATTGCATGTAAATGGGAGTTACACTTTGAATATCAATTAGAATGCTTTATAAAAGAAAGATACAGGAGATTAGAACCATTTAAAGAGAAGTAACTATTTCTTCAAAATAAATGATCTAAAAATGAAGAAGGAATGAACTTTAATAATTATTTATGAAATGTCAAAATCCCATAAAGAATATAAAATCTAAGGATGAATGATGCAAACAATTCTCGAACCTTTATCTATTTTTCTATCATATTAATTAGTCAACTTTTTTAATGAGTGTCAATTTATCAGCCAAACTCTTAATCGTGCATATTGAGTTACTCAAATCTTATATTAGTTTTGAATTGGTCTGCAATACATATACATGCAAAAATTATTCTAAAATTTATTACATTTTGTGTTTTTCTTTTTTTTTCTCTCCTCCTCTTTATCTGAATCCCCATGGATTCTAATCCTTCTTGTTCTTTTTTATCAACTCCATTGAGAAAATAAAAGAAGTCCTATAGAGCATTAAGTTCAAAACAAAACTAACTATCTATCAATTTTTTGAAAAAAAATCATATATTAACACGATGCATTGTTGATTTATTTATGAAGTCTTTAATGTTCCCCAATCTTTTTGATATATTTGTCATATGATGAATAGTTCATTTGTTAAGGATTTAATGTTCTGTATGACATATTTTCCCTTCTAATGATTTGGGCTAAATATTTAAATGTTAAGTAATTTGACAAATAGAAAATGACCAAACTATGCCCACTAACAATTTATATAGATTAACAAAAAGGATAATTTTACTTTTTTTTAAGTGGATAATATCACTATTTACCAAAGAAAAAGTTTACTTGATATTTGCAAAATCTCAATGACTTTTATTATTATTTTTTTATTTTCATTATTATTATTGCTGTTGCTGTTATTGTTAGTTTAGTAGCAGTGGTAATAGGTCGTGCAATGTCTAATACAAGAAACAGAATAAGGCAGAAATAAACCAAAAACTTAAAGTATATCAAACAAATTTTAAGGAAAGTAAATAAAGGAAAATAATTATTTTCTTTCACTAATTTATATTTTGGTAAATTTAAGATTATGGAGAAAGCATATAAATTTTGATAATAAGTGACAAGAAGAAAATAAAAATTCTCATTTCTGCATTTTTATTTTTTATTTTTTATTTTTTGCTTCCTTATAGTTATAAAAATTCAACATAGTTATTCTTTATTCATTGAATTTTTCATTGAAATCGATGTAATTCAATTATCCAATAATAGAAGGATAATATTCTCAATCATATATTAGAACATAATATACGCTTGAATATATTTTTTATAAGTGTCTTTTTGTCTCTTTTTTGTTTGTCAAATTTTGGAAAGCTTGGCGTGGAATTGTGTGGAGCATGCTGCAATAGTCGAGACGGTGACCGAAACCTTTTTCAAATAGTGACTCAAGACTGTGACCGAAGCCCTTTAGAAATAATGACTTGAAATAATAACAAAACCATTTTGAAGCGTCTTGTCAGCGTAACAAATATATAGGATTTCTTGCCTTAGATTCCCACATACCGCCTGATTAATTGTCGTTGCATGCCACAACGCATGTATAAATAGGGATTTGGGACTTCACAAGTTTTATTTGTCACAATTTCATAATCATGATTTATGGAGGTAAAATAAATGACTGAGATGTTATCATGTAGATAAAATTTGAAGATAAAAAATGTAAAAAACGACGTGATTTTAAAGGGAAATTTAGTTATATCAAAATGCTAAGAAATTACATACAAATGCTGAAAAGTTACATCAAAATGTTAAGAACTTACACCGTATCTAACTTGTGAAAAATGACCAAAGACTAAATTGTGAAGCCTGTAACCCTATAAATAAGGTCACTTTCTCACAATCCTTAGACAGCTAACAAACAAATGAAATTGATGAACCACATTTTTGTTTAAGGTAAGATGACGAACTACAATTTTTTTTTGAAGATTGCAGCTGACGAACTACATTACATCACCTTCAGACGGAAAATATCGATTCCGTTTGGATAGCATTATTTGGAGTATTTTTTTTTAGAATTATTGAAAAAAATTATTTAGATTGTTTTTTGTTGACTTTTTTGGAAAGGTGAAAAAGTATTTGGATGTGAAATTTTTTTTGAAGTGACATGATGATGGTTTGAAAAGTGATTGGGAAAGTGTTTGAATAGTTCAAAATTTTTGGACCAACTTGCATTTATTTTTAAATGATTGTATAAGAAGGACATTTATTTTTTTTTGGAGAAAATTTATCTAAAAAAAATTAAAAAAAAGCACCAATCAAAATGCAGTCCATATAGCTAGAAAAAGTATTGAAGCGCATGTCCGCTTCTTTAAGCAGATATCCGCTTTAGAGACAAAAATGTCTCAGCGAAGCATCCATACCCTAGTGCTCGTTGAGACAATTTCGTCTCTGAAGTGGACGTTCGCTTAAAGAAACGGACGTCTGCTCCATCGTCCGCTTCGTTGTCCACTTCGTCATCTCACCTCAAAACCTATCGAAAATGGATCTCATTTTGTTACTCACAATTTTTTCAATTTTTATAAACAAATTTTGAACGTAAACATGCTTACTTTTGTGAATAATTGTGTAAAAAGTCTCTAAAGTTTATTTGAAATTTTAAATGAAAAAACTTTGTGGGAAAATTTGGTGAAAAAATTTGACCAGAAATTTTTTTTAACTTTTTGACCAAAAAAATTTTCACTTGTGCAAACGAATTTGGTAAAAAAAATTTCAAAAATTGCTCAAAAAACCAATCCAAACGGAGTCATCATTATTTAGAAAATTAGACAGATACTTAAAAAGTTAACTGCGTAATTACGCTACTTAATATCTATCTAATTTATACTATTCATTAATTACACCATAATGATCAGAACTCATTGTTTAAAGAACTTGTGGAGTGTGAATTCGGTACGTAGGTGAAATGATTTTCATGAACGAAATACAAAGTCAACAATTAACGACTCTAATTCTCACACGTGGTCCGCGTAGCTCGGGCTATATATGCCCTTTCCTAAGTCACAATCAACTCCAAGGCAGATCGAGCACCTCAGTCACAATCAAAACAACACTAAGTACTAATTATAACGTTTAACATGGAATGCAACGACAATACTACTTCATCTGAGTTCTTTTACTACTCATTTCCGTCATCTTCATCTCCTCAAGAATCAAAATTCGTCCAGTATCCATGCGCAGCATGCAAATTTCTTCGACGAAGATGCTCGGAGAAATGTCTCTTGGCCCCGTATTTTCCTCCATCGGAACCACTAAAGTTCACCATTGTCCATAAAATATTTGGAGCTAGTAATGTTATCAGGAGGTTGCAGGTATGATGCATCGATTATTCCCTTTTATAATTTGGCGTCTAAAACAAAGCTGTACTTATCTAGGCAAGCGCACTTTAATGATATCGATGTTCCCAAGTTGTTTTTGCATCATTTTAGATGTTTTGACTTTGTTCAATGTTAATGCTTTATGTTTGTTTCTTTGATGCTGCATTTCCATCCAAAAGTATATGTAAAAAATATTTCTTAGAGCAAAACCGCAATTTGCGATCTATGTACTTAATGTTCTGTCTAGATGGTTATTTTTTCAGAAAATTGTTTCTCAAAATTCCAAATCCATTTTTCAACCTCATTTGTAATCCTCTTTGTATCTGAATTCAAGGTTACCTTGGATATAGTGGCTCTTTTATTTTCGAGAGAGGCCAACAAAACCAATTATCGTATCATCCTATTTGGATAATACGAATTGGTGAGTACTCTTCGTTTGATTTTCGTTGCATTTTTGGATTACGAGAGGTTATCCAACTCGGATATTTTTCGATTGAAAATATATTCAACGCCAGAAGTAAATGAGGGACCCCTATTATGTGGCTTTTAATTTTTCCTCAAAGAAACAAACTAAAAATGAACTAAATCACTTTCAGGAAATCCCTGAGCAACAAAGGGCAGATGCTGTTCAGAGCCTGGTCTATGAAGCTAATGCAAGAATTAGGGATCCAGTTTATGGTTGTGCTGGGGCAGTGAGCCATCTTCAGCAGCAAATAATGGAACTACAAGAAGAATTGGCTAAGGCAAAAGCTGAGATCTTTGCAATGCAATGCCAGAACGCTGATTTGGTTTCTTCAATTTTCCCCGAAATGTGTTCATCTCAACGCCAAGATATCATGAATGTAACAGAACAAGAAATGTGGGATAGCACGAATAATTTCTCTCAAACACCATTTTGGGACATCAGTGAGTTCTAGACATATTGCCAACTTTTGAAGTAAAATTTTCCAATGCCATTAGTGTACCTTCCATTAAGCAAGTTTAACATGTGATGTTCTTTTTCAAATATTTGAGGGAGGTGATAATGGCTTATGATTTATTTCTGTTAGCAAATTATTCACGTAATGTATTTTTTTTTTCGTGTTTGGAGGATTTGTTCAGCAGTATTTATATATTTATCATTTTTTGGAGTTAAGTCATTTGCTTGTTTCCAAGGTTAGTTTTGGTGATTTCACAAAATCTAAAATCCCCTACCAAGTTAAATGGTAGGGGGAATTCAGAAACCCTAGCTAGTATTTGTGCAGCAATAATTGTTAAATTTAATTTCAATAATATCTCTGTGGACCTTATTTCTTGACTCCTTCTCCAAATACATAACTCAGATCCAAGCTTGGACATGATGCATACGATGATGAAGTGAAGCCATTGCTCAAAAAAAATCCAACAGGCTATTAGCTTTTTTTTTTTTTTTTTTGTAATGCTTGGTTGGCAGTTATTTATTAATTATTTTTTGGTTTCCAAGTATGATATTTACATTCACTCCACTTTCTCAAATTTGAAAGTTAATTTAAATGAAATTGGGTTAACTATATATTAAAAAGGAAGAAACGATTATCATGCTTTTGAAATATACAAAATACAAAGTGAAATGAAATTTTACGATTCTGTCAATTGATTAGAAGTTATGAAAGTGAGCAACATTATTAAAAATTTTTCAAATTATCTAGTAATTATGTAATATTGCAAACTGTTTTCCCCTAAAAAAATTGGTTCAATTATGTTAAATTTATTTTTCTGAAATAAAAATTATACCATTTTTTTCCAATTTTTACTTCTCAGTCTTAATTCTTCTTCTATAACTAAATTCTTCATATAATTTTTTTTGTATATTTAATTTATTCGAACTAAAAAATATTCAATGCAACTATTTATTCAAGACTTCTAAAAATTTTCTATAACAGTTAATTAAATAATATAATAACATAAAACTGAGAATAAAATTTTAAAAGCAAGGTCTTATTCAATTTCAATTAGTATAAGTATGCTTTCAATACAAACTAAGCTGAAGTTAACAAATAATTGATCTTATATATGGACTAGTACGAATAACCACAGTTTGCAAATTTCCTAACTGATTGCTAATTGGGCTTGATTAATTTTTTTTTCCTATTCTCAATTGATGATTTTGTCGGTTTCTCAATGTTCATATTTTCTTGACATCCTTACCCTTGTATAACTAGATCATAGTTTTGTAATTTAAGCTCTTTTCATTGTATAGGTTTTTTTTTTTTTTTTGAGCAAAAGTTTAAGTATTATGTTGATATTAACTAATAAAGCTTTACAAGGACAAGAGTGCCACTGTTCTAGCCCTATGTCTGCACATGATATCCAAGCAAGTTACCAAAGGTGATCCTGTTGTAAATACACTAGATTCTGTGAGATAGTCCCTATTCAAGTGCAAGCTTCAAGATGAGTTATTGGAACCTTCCTCCAGGTGATGGTTGCTTCATGTATTGCTCTTCTAATATCAGCAACAGTGCTAATGGCATTAGCCTGTGTTCTGTGATGCAAAGCTTGATTTCGTGCTCTCCAAATCAAATATACGGTTGCCACACGCATTAAGCGTTTGATCTTATTTTCAAAGGTGTTTGACTCCCAACTTGAACTCGCCCATTGCACTTCAGACTCTCAAGGGAGTTGGCGTCTATAGGTGAAGTAGAAACTTTGCACTTTGTTCCATACTGCTGCATCCAAGAAAGTGGTCCAAGGTTTTTTCCTCCTGGTTACATAGCTCACAGCTTGGGTTCTCTAGGGAGTGCCCCCATGCTTTCATTTTCATTGTACATGTTTTCTTTTTCTTACCTTTCTTTCTCTGTAAAACATCTCAAATTAAGCAGAATTATAGATTGACGAATGTTGATGTATTCGGTGATTACAAACCCTAACAACTAATTAAATCCGGGGCATATAGATTTACACTGTCTTTCTCCTTCACTTATCTTTTTTTTCCCCACTTTCAAGATAGGGAAAACTAAAAAGATAGATAGGTTATCCAGTATTCCCTACCATTTCTTTGCTAGAACATTGTACTTTTGTTATAACACCCAAAATTTGGACTACATATCTATGTCCGGCCTGAAATATTCTTGAAAATGTTTTAATCCATAAACACTGAGTTGTAATACAAAAATTTGAATTCTAGCTTAAAATCACTAGTCACTAAATCAATCAATTGTTACTGCCTTTATTCTTCTTTTAGTTCAACAAGACTAATCAAAATTGTAATTTCTTGCTTCTTATATTTGAAGATGATATATTAATGTTTTGTTTTTTTGAGGCAACCATAATAATATGTTATTTTCGATTAAATTTGACCTCATGATTGTGTTCTTGTTAACTTGATGCATATTGTGATCTGAAATATTTCTCAAATTTTTTGTTACAAATTACTTGTAATTTTGGATGCATTTCAAGATCTTTGTTTTGCATATTATTGCCTTTTTTATTTTTTAATGAATTAATGTTTTAATTTATTTTTATGATGTTGGTTGATTTGCACAAAGCAAATAGAAGTCAACAATGGACAGTTCCAAATTTTCGCATAATATGATATAAAAATACTTCTATATATTCTGTCTAATCTTGCCAAGAATAGAGCAGCCAAACCACAACCTCCAAGTTAAGCGAGGAACCAAATTGTCAAATTGTATATTTGAAAGTTGCGATACACAAACTTCCCAATCCATCCAATATGAAATTTGTAAAAACCGATTTTGACCACTTTATCCTGGCCACACTATTTACTTGCATGCATAAGAGAATAAAGTTGAAGTGGGGCTTCTCCCCCATTGTACCTTCGACGTTCAAGTCAATTAGGTATTAAAATGAATAAGTAATGAAGAAAGTCTGGCTAGATTGAGAGCTTATCTGTGAGGTTGGTTTTATGAGACTCAACAAGAGGTACACTACAAGAAATTAAGGTTTTACCCACACATAAAATTGGGACATATAATATGGGTAGGTATTTAGCTACACAATTATTTTATATGTGTGGGTAAATAGCATAAGAGCAAATACTAATTATTAAACATTTATTATGTGTAGGTAAATGTCTATATTTGCATATAAATTTGGTGGGAGAATTTCTCTCCAAATATTAAGAGCTGGCAGTGATTTTTATTTTTTTGGAGGCTGATGTGTCTTTTTTGTCATTTATATTAAGTGTAGGTAAAAGTCTATAGTTACATATAAATTTGGTGTGACAAATTTCCTCCAAATATTAAGACTTGGCGGAATTTTCAAATTTTTTGAAATGCTAATTTTTTTTATATTATTTATATTAAATGTAGGCAAAAGTCTATCACTGCATATAAATTTGGTGGGAGAAATTCTCACCAAATTTGGGAGAATTTTCAAGTTTTTTTTATGCCAATGTGTCTTTTGTTTTTTATATTAAGCATATGTAAAATTCTATAGTTACATTTAAATTGGGTGGGAGAAATTCCCTCCAAATTTGACAAAATTTTCGAAATGATGAGCTGGTTTTTTTTTTAATTACCCACATATTACCCACACATAATTGAAAATGTCAAATATATGTAGGTAATACTTGAGTAGTAATCCGTTTAAAAAATGGAGATAATGACATGGAAAAATGCCATTCTCCACCTATTTTCTCTCCCACTACCATTGTTGTGCTGTTTTACTCTCTCTCTCTCTCTCTCTCTCTCTCTCTCTCTCTCTCTCTCTCTCTCTCTTCCTCTCTTTCCCTCCTTTTTCCCCACCACTAAGACCTTCAATTGCTCTCTTTCTCACTCCCTTTCCTCTCTACTCCACCACCTTTAATCCCTCCTTTACCAATCCTTCCTCAAATTCCCCTCCACCACCTCCACCAATTCCCACCGCCAAAACCTCCACCCGCACCAGTTCTTATTACCGCCGTAAACCTCAAGGATAACAAGGGCAAAGGTTTAAAAGAGGATGCCATAGGTATTATCCTCACCACTAATCTTTCTTTCCACTATTTCTTTGACTGTTGTTTGTGTTGTATGTGGACAAAGCAAGGAAATAAGAGGGTTGAGTGGAAGAAAAGATTTGGCCCTTTTAATTTCATTCGAAACTTAGGTCAAGAATTTTTTTTTCTTTTTTTTTTGGAGAAATTTGATGGAATTTTCTATTGATATTGCTCTATAAAACTAGCAATTAGCAACTGTGGTGTAGAGATATAATGAAAAATTTTGTTTTGGAAATGTATTTAATTAATTGGGCAGTGCCTATGATATGGGTTTTTGTTCCTGAGTAAGTGGGACTTTGTTTTGCAATTTATTTCTTGGGTGGCCGATCTGCTCAACACCACCACTGTCCATAACCTCGAGTCCCTCATCAGTCTCATCCATTCCCTCTTTTTAGGCTTCCATCTCCTTGTTGTCATCAATCACATATGCGCGTTAGTCACTCAATCTGCTATTCTTCCCTTTTTTTCCCTTTCGAAATGACTATGAATTACCCAATGTTGTTTTAAGAAAGATAAAAATCATTCATTCTACACTATAAAGCTGAAATTTTTTGTTTTTAGGATTTTTTGATTTGAGGGATAAGCATGGTTGATCTTTATTTGTTACCATTCCAGTTGTACTTGATACTTTTGGATAGTGTAGTGTAGTAGGCTTATGTTGATCATTGTAATTACTGGTTGTGTTCTGAATTTTCAATTTATCATTATTTTTTATTCCTTTTTAATTACTGCAGGTCAAATAACCCCGTTATGTAGGTCTCAAGGTTTTCCTATTACAGACACCAAGACTTGGACTCAAGGTACTGGCAGCCTTAGATATATGCTTTAAAAATATGGTACTCTTATATTTCTTCAGACTTGGAGTGTAATTTTTTGCTAGTTGAGACTAATTTTACCATTCACATTTTTAATTTTCTTTCCTGACTTTCCTTATAGTATTCTAAAACTTAGACACAATGTCTTATTTAAGTAGCAAAAGAAACTTCTAAGTTGCCTTAACGCATTAGGTGTGCATCCTGCACTTTTTCATGAAAATCAAACCTTATATTTGTTGCAGCGAACTGTATTGCTTGTTTAGGACTTGTGGACTACTTATTAACCAATTCTTGTTCTCAATGGTAATGAAGCCAAAGTTCTATTTTACATGAGGGGAAATGTGGAGGTGTCAAAGATCTTTAAGAAAATTTACATATGTATTAAATTACCTAATGCATATTCCACATAACTTGAATTGCTTGTTTATACTAGGCTGTGTGTTTTAGTTTTAGGGCAAAAAATTGTCATCGAAAAGAAGGAAACAAGTTATACTTCAAATAAGATTGTCTAAAATAACTAGTTCGATGTGGCTAAACAAGTCATGAATCTGGACTATTGTTGGCAATTCGATGGCGATCCCTCCAAATGCTTTAATTGTGGCATGATATTTTAATTTGAACTTCTGGTGCATACTATTTGCATTGTGCATTTGCACAAACCACACTTAATCTTGATAGGTTTCAAGCCGTTGACTTGAATAATTATACATAGTAATTTCCACTTCCTTACAATTTGTAATTGTTTAATTTCAATGGATTTAAAATTTTATGCCTGTATCATACTTTACGTTCTTGTTTACAGCTTATTTAAGTTATTGTTGACATTTTTTGGGGCTTTTTAGAAGTTGTTTAACTTCAAAAGGTATACTTTAAATTGCCAGGTATTTGGTTATATCATTTGCAATTTCATTTTTATTGTTTCCTCTCCTATTTTTAGTGTCTCTTCTCTATTATTTCAGCTTCGTTGAATCTCTACAATGGAATTGCAGGGCATATTCTACACGTGTGGCAATAACAACCACTCATTTTCTTAGCAACAGTATAGCAATTGAGTTCGAGGTACATAAACCTTAACTTTTACACCTTCGTGCATGTCAAAAATTCCTTTAAGCCTGTATTGGGACATTCTCAATTAGCTGATATTCATCTCTCTGTCTGTCTCTATGAGAGCACTCTCTCTCTCTCTCTCTCTCTCTCTCTCTCTCTCGCTCTCATTCTTTCTGTGAGGGCGTGTTTGTGTAAACTAAACAATGGATGTTCAAATATTCATGTTTCAATTAAAATTGGATGCTGCATTTTTTGCTTCATTGTGAGACTGTATCTTTGTAAACTTAAGCAATTGATGTTCAAATATTCATGTGTCAATCAAACCTGGATGCTGCATTTTTTCTCCAACCCAATAAAAATCAGAATGTTTCAGAAAGATTGTGCTAGCCTACTTTCATCTATTTGCATAAAATGATTATGTCCGTACCCAATCAATAAACCAATTTACCTGAAAGATTACAGGTCTAAGACCAATATTTAGACATCTCAAGGTATAAAATCTCAATTCAAGCTTTCATTGGACACCCTCACATAACGCGTGAGGCCCAACCACTAATATGTGTGTGTCTATCCATCTGTGTTTGTGTGTATCTATACATACACACACACACACACACACACACACATAAGTACATATGTATATATATATGCGTATATATGTTTATATGTATATATTCATACGTATATATGTGTGTATATGTGTGTGTGTGTGTGTGTTTGTGTGTGTCTATCCATGTATGTTTGTGTGTATCTATACATATACATATACATATACACACACACACACATAAATATACATACACATGTACACATACACACAACACACACATATATAAATATGTACCTCTTCTATAAAAAGATATTAGGGAGGCTTAATTGGAGAGCCACATGGCAGCCTTTTGTAGTGAAAATTGAAACTCTTTGTACAAATGACTTTTCTAACCCCTTTTGTCAAGCATAAGGTCTTAAGTAATTTTTCACCTTTCTATCTCTTTTAGATTTTATTTGTTAGGGTAATAATATTATGAGTTTTAGGGCTGACAGCTATAATAATTGGAGCTGTAAGTTGTTAGGTCTATAAATTTTAAAATACTAAGCTTCCTCGATGTCAAAGTGTTAGTTGGCATGTATATTCAACTCTGTTCAGAAAATTTTCTTTCCCATTTTTGAATTTAAACTCAACAAGTCTTGGTGCAACCAATGTGTTAGCAGAGGAAGAAACATCAAATATGTGGCTTCAATATTTTGAGCTTCCTTTCATCTTTAGATTGGAGCATAGTTTGAGGGCCTGGCCTAGATATTTGAGTGTGAATATTGAAATCCCATTTGCCTTTTATAGTTGAGAGAGTTATGTTTTCTTCACATTTTTTATGCCTGTGTTTCAATCTTTTTTTCTCAAGTACTTTGTGTGGTTGTGTTCACATTTTGTAATGGAAAAACATTTTTGCATATATAAATTTATGGATGCAGTTTTGGAGTGTATTTTCCTACATGTGTAGATTAAAGTCAAGATATTATTTAGGGATTTGAAAGTTAGAGGTAGAAATGGCAAACAGTTCAGTCAAGCAAGAACAAGAATTTGGTTTCTTATTTTTCTGAAATAAAAATGATTTTTTTGGGGATTTGGGTTATATATAATTCAGTTAAAAATTTGAGTAATTATGTTGCACATACCCGCTTTCCAAAAACTAGATACTGTTTTGCACCAACAAATACCTAGAGTGTAGGCTAATTTTTTTTGCTTGCAGAAAATGGTAACTGGGTTACTAGGGATTTGGAAGTCGTTGATGTGTATTAGTTGTACTGCTATATTTTTATTGTTGGAGTCTATACCTAGGACTCTACTTCTTTTGATGATTTTGAAGTATAAAGATTTGGAATGAGTTTGATCAAGGAAGGATCATTTTAAGTCCTTGACTTGTATATTGCATCGAATTTAGAAGTTTTTCTTGTGCCATAGACTCTTATGTTTATTAGAAATTTTAATATTCATCTTTTGTTTTGGATCAATAGTTAAGTTTAATCAGGTATGATGTTCCCTTGATGTTATTTCAGAAAAACTACAAAAAAAAAAGAAAAGAAAGAGGAATTGATTTTTAACTTCAAACAGATTGTAACTATAATAGTCATATCTATACCTGATGATATTTTGATCATATGCATTGTACCCTATGTGCCATCAGATCATGGCTCAGGATTATCTCAACCTGGCACAAAAGACATTGATCCAGCCTCTCGCCATTCTGATTGCGCTCATTCAAACAACTCAAGTGATGAGTTTGCTGACTCTATTTCTGGATATGATGATATTTGCTAACTTTTTTTTTTTTTTTGTATTCTTGATACTAGTACTGTGACTTATGTTTGTTTGATGATGCTTTTGCTTACTTTTGTATTTGAATGTACAACTTTTCAAGTTACTTTTAAACTCATGTTTGAACCTTTGTTTGGTTATTTGAAATTGATTTTGAATAGTATTATGGACATTTATTTGTTTGTTTGTTTGGTTCTTGTGTTTTATTCAATATGATACATGTAATATGAAATTAAAATTCAATACAGGTCATTTTTATCTACACATACTATAATTTTCTCCACATACACAAGCAAGGTTACATACATATACAGATGCTTTACCTACACATACAGGTAGTTTTACCTACAGATAGAGATCTATTACCCACAAATGCAACTACTTTTATCTATATATGTGGATGCTTTTACCCACGCATACGAATTTTTGACCATTGTATGTATGAAGATTTACTTACACATACGACTACTTTTATTCGCACATAGGGTTGTTTTTACCCGCACATAGAGTTGTTTTTACCTACACATATTAGTAATTTTTATCTACACATAAAATAAATGTCACGTTAAATGCCACGTCACACGACACGTCATCATATATGTCATACACAATATGCCAACAGGGAAGCCACATCAACATCCATGTCAACATCCATATCAGCTTCCACGTCATAATCACACATTCGACAAGCAAATTACCCACACATATTATAAATATTTACCAACACATATATATGTAGGTAAAAGTTTTATCATTACCGACACATAGGTATATGTGTGGGTAAAAATATTTCTCCGCAGAACTATAACGACATATGCTAACATTTATTTTATGTATAGATAAAGTCATTTTTTGACACATAATTATTTTTTACCCATACATCATGTGTGTGGGTAAAAGCTTAATTTCTTGTAGTGGTATTTATAATGGTGGGAGGAGAGATGAGGAGTGAGGGCTAAAGCCCTAGTCTGAAAAGCTTAGTTAGGTGGTGTCAGATATAGACTTGTGCCAAAAGATGTCACATAAATCATATTTAGTCAATTTGACTTCTCAATCAATATTACCTGATTTAATGGGTAAATTGTGTCTCTACAGAATTCATTGACATTAGTGTTTACTTATCTTTATCATCTGAGTCTTTTCAAGGATTGAAATTAGTCCAATATCCATGTGCGGCATGCAAAATCCTCTGGCGAAGATGCTCGGAGAAATGTGTCTTGTCACCTTATTTTCCTCCATCAAAACCACTAAAATTCATCGTCGTCCACAAATATTTGAAGCTAGCAACATGATCAAGAGGTTGCAAGTAATAAAACCAATTCACCTATACTTGTTAATCTTTTTCTTCCTTTTGTTTGGCTTGTAATATACCCCAAAATGTAATCATCGACAATTTAGAACATGAGATTTCTTACTTGATTGGTGAATAATCCATTAAATACGGATTTATAAAATCCAAGTCATGAAGCAATGAAAAATAAGAAAGTTTTGCTTATGGCTGACCTGTCACTACAAGAAATTAAGCTTTTACCCACACACATGATGTGTGGGAAAAAAATAATTATGTGTCAACAAATGTCTTTACCTACACAAAAAATAAATGTTAGCATGTGTCTCTATCGGATTGCGGAGAAATATTTTTTTCCACACATATTTTTATGTGTGGGTAAAAGTAAACCTTATACCTACACATATATATGTTGGTAAGTATATACATAATTTGGTTGTCGATCGTGTAACGATGACATGGACAATGATATGGATGATGATGTGGATAGTGACGAAGGTTCCCTATTGGCAGATTTTGTATGACGTGCATGACAATATGGCATGTGATGTGGCATAGACGTGGCATGTGAGGTGGCATGCCTTTTTTTATGTGTAGATAAAACTTTGGTCATATGTGTGGGTACAATGTGTACAATGTGTGGGTAAAAGGTACAGAACATGTGGGTAAAAATTTCACAATGTTTGGGTAAATTTCATACATATATTGGTGGACACTTTATATGTATGGGTAAAAGTATCAATATGTGTAGATACAATTTACTGTATTTGTAGGTAACGCATTTGTATGTGTAGGTAAAGGAACCTGTATGTGTGGGCAAAGTTTGCCTATATTAATGTAACCTCACCTGTATATGTGGCTAAAAGTATCTGTATGTGCAAGTAAACAATACATATATACAATTGAAATTGAAATTATCATATATAATAAATACAAGAACTAAATAAACAAATAAATGTTAATAACACGATCCAAACATCAGTAGTCAAACATCCAAATGTCGAAAGAATGTCAATAACACCATCCAACACCAATATCAAACATCTAAATGTCGAAACATAACTTCTGAAAATAAGGAAGTAGTATGTTCAAACACAATATAGGAAAAGTATCACAAAGCATGAAAGAATTTAAATCGATCCTATCTAATATCATATTCTAAATATAACCCAATCAAAGGGATTTCCTTCCATATCTTGGCCATCATAGACTACAATCACAAAAGACTATAGTGTTTCTTTGAAGCATTTTGCAGAGTGCCTGGTTCTTGAAAATCTTTTCGTAAAGTCTCCTTTTTGAAAGGTTTATATGTTAATTCCACCATGATCTGCCAACCATAATGCATTTAGAAAATTTCAATTGTGTAACTCGTCCTGAAAATGTATGAAAAAAATTAGAACCACAATTATATAAGCATTTATAAATTTAAATGAAGCCAATGCTTGTTTCAATGTGGATAAGAAAGTTTGAACACTGCTATGGTAAATATATCTCTTTAAAATATGACAAATCAAAACCATACAGCCAAGTTGTGACTCTCCATCACATAAAATATGCCTCCAATGTTGTTTGGTAGATCCCTGCATCCAAAAGGTAGGGATTCAGGAAATAATCAGTTGTGAATTTCACTTTAAAACAAGTTGATATACTCTCTCCAGTGATCACTCGTACAAGAAAGCTAGAATAAGGTATACTCTCTCTAGTGATCAGTCATATAAGAAAGTTATAATAACTAACAAATACTTATAACTTGTACTATAATAATAGAAAATGTATAAAACTCGATAATTAACAAGAAAATTATCAATATTGCCAATACTCGATAATTAACAAGAAAATTATCAATCTTGTCCCCTTAGAGAGAAAAATAAATGTTGAAACTAAAAAAAGTGCTATTTAACCAACAAACCAGATAGAATAGAAGACATACCTGGTCAACGTAGTTAGAGTATCTTTTAGGTAAAAAGGAAAAATTTATAGAGAAAACACTAAAAGCTAAAGAGGTAAATAGATTAGAACAAACTGCAACACAAGCAACACAGTAGGTAGAAGAAACATGATAACACATTTTTAATCTTTAGAACATAAGATTCAGTAGTACATATAGGTTTGCATAACTCCAGTCTACATGCGGCCTTTGGTCACTGACTTCCTAACCAATGTGTGTTTAAACGGGCATAACTCTAATTCTACTCATCTAATTCTTACAAAATCAAAATCTTTATAAATTAGACTCAATTTGGAGAATTTCTTATGCAGATAATAACTTCTAATCCCTCCATAACCGAATCAAATTTCAATCATAAATCTGTTCATCCACTATCAAAATCTTATTTTCAGTCATACCAATAATCAGTATTCAATTGATCATAACTTTTGGTTCACAACTCGGAATTGATTTGAACTTTATATGTCTAGAAACTAGATTTATTAAATATTAACAATTGTGAAGAAATTAAATTAAAATTCCAACAAGAATAGGGTCAAAATTAAGTCAAAATTTTGCACCTTCACCAACTCTGGTTACGCAGGATGGATGTGTCAGCTTATTGTTGTAATTTCTGGTATTAATCTAGAAAGAACTAGGGCATGAGCTTTATATGACTAAAATATATGTCTCAAAGGCTATAATTTTTGTGAAGAACATCAACTCATATTTCAACAAAAACAAGTTCAAAATCATGCTACAACTTGGCTCTTCACAAAATCTGTTTACGCAGTCTTAAAATTTCAGCCAGATTCTTAAGAATTCTGGTGTTAATCTACAAATAATTAGGCTATGTACCTTATACCATTGAAAATATCTATGAGTCTAGTTTTTAAAACAATAAGAATCATCCAAATCTAAGCTTTCTATACAAAGTTATAACCAATTTTCTAAGACTGCTCATGAGTGACTGTTTATACGAGTTTTTTTTAATCACAGTCAATCAAATTAGCATATCTCGAGTTATACTCAACCAAAAATCATAAACTCTGCACCTTTGTAAACTAGATTTAACATACAACATGTTCTTAGAAGACCACATGTCCTTGATTCCAACCATAACAGAACCAAAATCCCAATACAAATATAAAAATATCATACATCTATCCTATTGGAAGCAGATTATTCAGTCAATTTGGGAAACATCCTTGGGCATATACACTTTGAACCAGGCTATGATTTTTACACCCTTAGAAAGAACTATGAATCTACTTTTTAACACAACTATGAATTACTTAATTTGAAATTTCCTATGCCAAGTTATAAACACTCTCTCAATACTGTGCATGAGTGACTATGAAAACAGTCTATGGAATTCCAATCTTTTTTTTTTTTAAACTTTAGCCTTTCTTGTTTTCCAACAGAATTTTATTATTGCAATCAAAACATTAAGTCCTACTAACCTAGTAATATATATATAACATAAATCAAGGGAGCAAGAAAATTTACCTTCAACTCAATGGTTCTCTCAATTTCCATCTTTAGGTTCTTGGGTTAACTCCAACTTTAATCGAACCTTTTTCTCTTTCTCTATCTTTTGGTCTCTTTCATGATTCCTTTTATGTTTTTTTTTTTTGCCTTACATTTCTTTATTTAATACACTTTAGGCTAAGCTTTATGGTTGAGGTGTGTGCCTCACTTACTTGCTTCATCCTTGGAGCTCCAAAATATAGACAGCTCAAGCTTTATGATTCTTTTCACTTATCCAGCCAACTATACATTCATTTCTTTCCTTTTGGTTTCATTTATTTTAACTATCATGTTATATCTTGCTTAGGTATTTGCTTAGGTACTCAATTATGTCATTTAGAGCATTGAATATAAAATATGTACATGGCTTATGATTAATCTAAGTTGCATTATCACTGTTTAATTTTCAACCCCAAGCTTTTTTGATTCATCCAATTTAATAACCGGCACCTTTTATTCTCTCTCTTTTTTTTTTTGGTTTCTTCTCTCTTTTTTTTTTCTTTTGTTTAATGTATTACAATTCAATTGATGAATTTATTGAATGTCTAACCCAAAATTATAATGTAACATAAAATTATAGCTCCTTGTTTGTACTAGGTAAAAATGTCATTACCACTTTGTCTTAGAGTTTCAAGCATAGCAATTTAATAAATAGGTTTTTACTAATTTAACCACTAACGTCAATATATATTCTAGCATCAAATAGTGCAAATGAATAAATAGGTAATTAGGCAATCAAAATTTTGATGAGCTACTTGCTAGCCCTCACGATATATTCCACAATAAGCTAATTGAAGAAATCTAAAAAAGCAATTTCTCAAGTATCTATAACCTGCAATTTCATCATCCAGTCCACATAATGGCAAATAAGTGCACTTTAAGTTCTATCCTAATGTCAAATCTTTTCTATATAGTTCTTGAAAGAACCAACAATAGAGTGATGCCCATTAAACAGTCATTCACCAGCACAATGAGCATCGTAATTCTAAACTAGGTTCAACAACTATCTTGCAAGCCTAAGAAATGCACATATCAAATGCAAAGAAAATGGCAAGTTTAGTCTTACGGATAATATCGAAGCTAAATGATAATTACAAAAATTATGGCTAAATGATAAAATTAAAAGTACATCAAGTTAAAGGATAAAATTATAAATTATGGCAAGTATGGGGTTCAAAATGTAATTTCAGATAGCCTAGGGGGTAAAAAATCAAGTTTCCAGCAACAATTAAGAACCAAAAATGAATTTCCAGCAACTTAAAGGGACTAAATAAAAATTTCCAGCAATGCATAGGGGCAAAAATGTAATTTTCAGCAAACACAAAAACAAAAATATAATTTCTAGCAAACTTAGGGGCAAAAATGCAATTTTTAGCAACATGAGGGACTAAATTTACAATTTTCAGCAACATTCAAAAGCCAAAAATATGATTTCAGCAAGATTGGGGACTAAACTGAAATTAAGAGGACCTAAATGAAGAGAAATTAAGCTCTAGGGGGTCAATTTACAAATATTAAGGATCTAACTGCAACAATCAAAATATTCAAGGCAAAACAATAAGCTAATAAAAATTCTAGGGGGTTAAAACGCAAATATTAATTCTAAAAAAAAAAAAAAAACTAACCAATTTTTTTTTTTACCGATTTCTCTTTCTTTCTTTTTATTCTTCCTTCCTTCTTTCTCTCTTTTCTTTCTTTTTTCTATTTCTCTCTTTTTTCTCATTTTTTCTTCCAGCTTCTTTCTTCTCTCGTCTCTTAGCTTCTTTCTCTCTTTTTTTTCTGTCTTTCTTCTCTCTCTCTCTCTCTCTCTCTCTCTCTCTCTCTCTCTCTCCAATATCTTTCCATTCTCTCACTCCCTTCTTCTCTCTTAATCGGTTTTCTCTAAGGTTTAAACCCCCAGTCTTCAAATCCACCTCTCAAGGTCACTTAAATCACTAACCAAACCTCAGATTTCATGATCCAATATATCACCATATGCATCTATCTTAGTAATTAAATGACAAATTAAAAGAATTGAAGGAAAGGGGAGAAGATTTACCTGTGTCAGAGGGTAATGGAGGAGATGTGAAGGTTGGCTGTGGGTGACTGTTGTGTTTGGGGCGTCGGCGGTGACTGGTGGTGAGGAGACTGGATGTGGAGCCGTTTGGCAGCTGGTAGAAGCTGCTACTGCAGTGATTCAAATTGGATTTGGGTGGCTGATGGACTGATTGAGGGGTTGTTGTTGGGGTGTTCCTTTGAGCTGCGATTTTGGATGATTTTTGGGCTGTCCTTGGCTACATTTTGAGCAGATTTGGGGGTGGTTTATGGGCTGATTGTGAAGTTATTATGGGTATGACAGTGGCTGATTTTGGCTGCTATAAGGCTGCGATTTTGGCTGCAATTTTGACTAATTTTGGCTACTGTATTTACAGAATTTGTGGCTATTTTTCTGGTTGTTTTGTGCAGGTTTTTGGTGTTAATATTGCTGCTCTTTTGGTGGCTGATTTTGCAGATTTTGGGACTCATTTGGGTCTAATTTTGAGCTGTTTTTGCAGCTATTTGAGTAGTTGTTTTTCTGGTGATTTGGGAGCTTTTTCTTGGTGATTTGAAAGTGTTTATGGGCAATTGTCGGACCGTTTGTGTGGGTGAGTCTGCCAAGAGAAATTTGTGTGATTTGTGTGTGTGATTGTGGATGTTTGATGTTATGTGTGTGTTTGTGATGTGCGTGAATGGGGTGTGTGTAAAAGGTGTTTGTGCAAGTGCGTGAGTGTAAGTGTGTGAATATGTCTGGCTGTGAGAGTGCAAGGATGAGGAAGTGAATCGTGTGTGTTTTGAGTGAGCTGAGAAGGAGAGAAGTGAGTTGTGTGCAATGGTGTGGTGCAGGTGCAGTGAGGGTGAGAGTGAAGAAGAAAGTGTAATGTCTATGTGTTGAGGGAGCCAAGAGTGAGAGTTGAAGTTGTGCGTCTGTGTGCAATAAGGAAGAGATTGAGAGTGCAGTGAAGATTGTGAGTTTGTGAAGTGAGAGTGGGCTGAGAGAGGAATGTGCCGATGTGTCTGATTATAGAAGCTGTTTTGATAGCTGTAGCACTAGCGCAGCCTGTTCGCTTTTTTTTTTTTTTTTGTGAGGAAAATAAAACTAAATCAAACTAAATCAAATATACTTGGACTCCTTAAAAATTAAAAAATAATAATAAAATTTAACATTGCACAAAAAAAGAAACTTCACTATAAAAATTCCATATTGATGCAGTATTGGGAAATGCGTCACATATCACAAAAGTTTACGGAAAATGCAAAAAATATTAAATAAATTTTAAAAATTACAAAAATTTACCACACAAAACACATATACTAAAATTCTCACTAGACAATTTTAACATTAAAATATTTTTGGGAGACGTGCTTTTAATAAATAAAAAGATAAAAAATTAAATAAATACCAAATGACCTCTAAAAATCACGAAATTTTTTACCAAAAATCTAAAAGTATATGAAATTCACATGTAAAATTTTTCACATGAAAATTTTAATAAAAGAGGGCGCTTTGGAAAATGGGCCCTTAATTTAGAAAATACCAAAAATTTAATAAATACTACATGACTCTGAAAAAATTATTCAAAATATAAAAATGATAAAAAATACAAAAAATGAGAATTTAGAAATTAAAATAAAATTAAAAGGTATTTACATGCTAAAATTACTATTTTACACTTGATAGACTAATAAGTCACAATATACACAAAAATTGCAATTGACCTCCAAAAAATAAAAGTACCCCTAGATGAAGTAAAAAGACATATTTTTATTATAAAGGGTGTGTCAAAATTTGGTGTCTATAGTTTGTACACACACATATATGCATATACATATAAATACACACACACACACATTTATGTATGTATGTTTGTATGTATATATGTACACATATGCATACATGTGTATATATAAAAACTACATTTATATGTGTATATATATAAATGTGTACGCACAAATATATACATATTGTGTGTGTGTATGTATACACACACAATAGATACACATGCTCATGTTTGTGTGTGCACATGTGTATATGTATAGCTTCAGTGATAACATAGGTTGTCACTAATGCTTTAGATATATATTCCAACTTCGGTGACAACATGCAATTGTTGTCAAAAAAAGTTACTATATATATATATATATATATATATATATATATAGAAATTAGTCAAGTTGTAAAGACAATTTGGAGTGGTTGTCCGAAAAGGTTAGAGGGTAGTGACATCATCCCCTTTATCACACCGTTCACCTTGCCTAGGTTGCTTCCAGTGACTCGAGGCATACCCTGATTTCTGGGTTTGAAGGGATATCAGTTAAATTTGAATTTTGGGAAATTCTTTCTCAGGAGGAGAAAAAAAAAGAAGAGTGGGGATAGGAGGGCCCCTAATAAGATAACCATATGAATTTTATACAATTATGCATAAATTTATTTTGAAGGGTAAAAATACTAATTTCAATATTTGTTTGATAGACTTCTATGTTAGATTTGTGCTTTTTATTTCTCAGGATTAAATTCTAAATTTTGTTTACAATGTGCAAGAAGAGAAAAATTCTCTATTTTCCAGTATTTGATATTATCGTCAACCAGAGTCTGGTGCTATTTTTTAAAATAAAAGTTTTTTAACTAGCTAAAATAGATCTTTCACTTTAGAAGTATGGGGCTTGGTCCTTAGCCTTTTAATTTGTTGGAGTTGTGGTTGAGCTATTACCTTGGACTCAATTTTTAATACATTTATTCAGCTTGTGTCAGTTAGGCTATTACCTTGGGCCCCATTTTTGGTGCATTTATTAAGCCTGCATCAAACCAATGATAAGTATCAGACTATGTCATAGTTAATGACTTTATAGCTATATTGTCACTGAAAAATGTTGTCACTAATGATCATTTTTTTTTGTAGTTGTTGGTTCTTCCTTTTGACTTTTTTATTAATTTTTATATAGAAATAGATATTTACAAAATTAACCTCTACTGTTAACAATTCTAAGATATTAACAATAATAATTTTTTAAAGAAATGTGGACAAATTTGTAATTGTGCATGTAATATATTTACATCTAATGTGGCAATATGTGAATAATAAAACAAAGGAAAAACCACATCAGCATTTCTAAAAAATTGAAAATATTATAGTATTACCCACACATACGGGACATTTTTACTTATGTGTAGGTAATATTAACGAGAAAAAAATACATCAACATTCCAAAAAATTTGACAATTAATCCCACCAATTTTAGTGTGTAACAGAAAACTTTTACCTACACTTAATTTAAATAACAAAAGAGACATGTCATCATTTCAAAAAATTTGATAATACCGCCAATTTCTAATTTTTGGGGGGAAATTCTCCCACCAATTTTATGTGTAACGAAAAACTTTTACCTACACTTAGTATAAATAACAAAAAAGCCACTGTCAGCATTTCAAAAAATATGACAATACTGCCTAATTTCAAAATTTTGGGGGAAATTCTTCCACCAATTTTATGTGTAACGAAAAACTTTTACCTACACTTAGTATAAATAACAAAAAAACCACGTCAGCATTTCAAAAAAATTGATAATACTGCCAATTTCTAAAGTTTGGAAAAAATTCTCCTATCAATTTTATGTGTAACAGAAAACTTTTACCTACACTTAATATAAATAACAATAAAGCCACGTCAGCATTATAAAAATTTTGAGAATGTAGCCAATCCCTAATTATGAAGGGAAAAACTCCCACCAAATTTATATGAAACTATAGGTATTTACCTACACTTAATAAATGCCAAATATATAGTAATTATTCTTATTATATTTACCCACACATATAAAATAAATGTGTAGCTAAATACCCACACATACTATGTGTAATAATTTGATGTGTAGGTAAAAGCTAAATTTCTTGTAGTGTGTTAATCTGTATATGAGGGTGAGTTAATTCTCTCTCTCTCTCAACCACCATCAAATTTTGAAACTGAAACTGAAATTGAACTCCCAATCATTACATAACAAAATAGCTCTTCAAACCAATGATACTATTCATATGGCAACTTGAAATCAAAAAAAGGAATAAAAGATGGTGTGCACAAAAGAGATTATAGCAGTGCCTGGCAAATTATATGAACTTTATAAAATTTGGTGTTCTTGTTGGGTTTCAAACCAGTAAAAATAAAATTTCCTACTCAAATAAAAATAAAACGAAGTGCAATGACGAGTAGGGTCGTATTATCTTTTATTTACCAACTAAAAATTAAATTGGGGGGGGGGGATTTGAAAACAACTAAATTAAAGAATTTCAATTGAGGAAATTCAATAATGCAAAGTAAATTTAAACGAAATCAAATAACACTTAAGCTCTAGTCAAAGGAATAATTTTCACTTTAGTTCAATTTAACTGATCATTAATGCAAAGATAATTTCATACGTTTATGAATAAATTGGTTATGATTTTGAACAAGCTACAATAACTTGCCTTTTCTTACTATGTTTGTAACCAAGTTCACATCGTTAGTTACTTTATCCAATCAAAAGATAACCTTAGATAAGACCTTAGAATTCAATATTTTCAACATCATTAAAAATTAGAAAAGCCATCAATTCTAACCAGCGAATACCTAAGAAGCTTTGTTCAAATTAGATTATATATTCTCGTGATATAATCCAAAAGTTTCTATTACAATTGAATTTACCACTCATCACTAATACTAAAACTATCAAACAATTACGGATTTGACATTTCAGATGGCTATAAATTATTTGACAATTAAATAGTAGCCAGTTATTTAATTGTGTAAAACAATCATAAAAGAATGAACACAGTCACCTTAAAATTCAAAAAAATAATATATAAATTCTTATAAATGTAGAAAATAAATAAAATCTGATTAGATCTCACAGTATTGAGTGAACCAAAGTTTCAATTATCTTTAAACTAGAATGAAACTTGTAGCCACGAATCATAGCTTCAAATCTCCAAAAGGAATTAACAAGAATTTTTCTAGAGGAAAAAGAGAAAACTAAAGCTTCAAATTAAGAGTTCAATGCTAAATAAAGGGATGAAGACGTCCCTCATTTTTTTTTTTTGGGCTTCTGTCCTTCCCTTTTATTCCTTCATTCACGCCATTTTCCTTGTTTTTAGCTAATCAAGTTTATCTTCCAATACTCACGGCTCTCCTGATTAGTGGGGAAGATTCCTTTTACTGTTTAACTCTAACTTCCACAAAAAAAATTTTTCTTTCCAAGGAAGTTCATTACAATTAGGAAAGTAACAAGACTTCCAATTGCACATTCTTCCAAATCACGTCTTTCACAACTTTCACAAATATGCACCTCAACCTGGTTAAAGTGTAAGCACGCTCTATCATCTCAAGTCTTTTGAAAAATTGACAAATTTAAAGTCTTTTTCCACGCAACACCTACAAACAAGGCCAAACACTAAAAGTGAGTAAAAGGAAAGATTAAGCACCATTTTTAGCCAAATTAAAGAGCAATTAAACACAATTTATATGCGAATTTAGCTCTTTAACAAATTTCCCCCCACCAAGACAATGCTTGCCCTCAAGCATTCAATCAATACTCACGAACACAATCAAAATATCAAATACGCATAGCAAAATAACGAGCATAAATACCATCTTTCTCAACAATTTTATCAAAATCCAAATGCACAAGATTTAACATCCACACTAAGATTTTCAATGTAGTCACTCAACCCTCAAAAAAAGATAAGATAAGGTAGCATTTGAAGCTAACATCAATATAATGGAAAGGTATTACCATAGGTTTGCACATATATCAAATCTCCACCACTTAATAAATAACTTAATACAAAAATCAAAGAGTCTTTATAAGGGTTGTAATGCGGCTTGGGGTGAAGGCATGATAAAAAAAGAAAATTTAGGTGAAGGGTATCACGGAGAATGTCATAAGATCATTGCGTGAATACAATTGCTATCTCCATGTGATCCCATTGCTTAATGTCCACCACAACTTTGTACAAACAAGGCAAGTACAAACATAGCTCGGGGTTTTGCCCAACTATCACAACACATATATACATAACACTTCACACATATTTCTATACTTCTTCACTTTTTTCTTTTTTTCCTTTTTCTGATTTTTTTCTTTTTTTTCTTTCTTTCAAACTTTTTACTTTTTTTTTTTCAAATTAAACACAAAAACTTGAAACACTTGCACTTGCCAACACTTTCTCTAATAAACACCTTGCAATGGAGCTTCCAAATTCTTTTTCATGCAATAAAATTAAGACAGGTCTTTGATACACAATTCAAAAGAAAGTTCAAATAAATAGGCTTTTGGCTAAAACGTATAGCTAAAAAAGACAAAGAAAAAGTCAAAGCTCAAAAGGTTACCTTGGATATAGTGGCTCTTTTATTTTGGGGAGAGACCAACAATATCAATTAGCATATCATCCTATTTGCATAATACGAATTGGTGAGTACTCTTCGTTTGATTTTCGTTGCATTTTTGGATCACGAGAGGTTATCCAACTCGGATATTTTTCGATTGAAAATATATTCTACGCGATAAGTAAATGAGGGACCCCTATTATATGGTTTTTAATTTTTCCTCAAAGAAAACAAACTAAAGATGAACTAAATCACCTTCAGGAAATCCCTAAGCAACAAAGAACAGATGCTATTCAGAGCATGGTCTATGAAGCTACTGCAAGAATTAGGGATCCAATTTATGGTTGTGCTGGGGCTGTGAGCCATCTTCAGCAGCAAATAATGGAACTACAAGAAGAATTGGCTAAGACAAAAGCTGAGATCTTTACAATGCACTGCCAAAACACTGATTTGGTTTCTTCAATTTTCCCCGAAATGTGTTCGTCTCAAGGCCAAGATATCGTTAATGTAACAGAACAAGAGATTTATTTCTATAAGCAAATTATTCACATAATGTATTTTTTCTTGTTTGGAGGATTTGTTCCGTAGTATTTTATATATTTATCATTTTTTGAAGTTAAGTCATTTGCTTGTTTCCGAAGTTAGTTTTGGTGGTTTCACAAAATCTAAAATCCCCTACCAAGTTAAATGGTAGGGGGAATTCAGAAACCCTAGCTAGTATTTGTGCAGCAATAATTGTCAAATTTAATTGCAATAGTATCTCTGTGGACCTTATTTCTTGACTCCTTCTCCAAATATATAACTCAGATCCAAGCTTGGACATGATGCATACGATGATGAGGTGAAGCCATTGCTCGAAAAAAATCCAACAGGCTATTAGCTTTTTTTTTTTTTGTAATGCTTTGGTTGGTAGTTTTTTATTAATTATTTTTTAGTTTCCAAGTATGATATTTACATTCACTCCATTTTCTCAAATTTGAAAGTTAATTTAAATGAAATTGGGTTAACTAAAAAGAAAATAGGGTTTATTATTTAAGAAATGATTATCATGCTCTTGAAATTTACAAAATACAAAGTGAAATGAAATTTTACGATTCTGTCAAATCTGAGAGGCAAGTCAAATTGAATAAAAGTTTAGAAAATGAGCACCATTATTAAAAATTTTACAAATTAGCCAGTAATTGTGTAATATTGTGAACTGTTTATCCCTTAAAAAATCGGTTCAAATATGTTAAATTTATTTTTCCAAAATAAAAAATATACTAATTTCTTTCCAATTTTCACTTCTTGCTCTTAATTCCTATCCTACAAATAAATTCTTCACATAATTTTGTTTGTATACTTAATTTATTCCTACTAAAAAAATATTCAATGCAACAATTTATTCAAAACTCTATAAATTGTTCTATAACAAATAATTAAATAATATAATAACATAAAACTAAGAATAAAATTTAAAAGTGAGATATTATTCAATTTCAATTAGTATAAGTATGCTTTCAATTAACTATGAAGAAGTTGAAAAATTAATTGATCTTATGTACGGACCGGCTTGCTACTTCGGATTGATTACATATTTTTCTATTTTCAATCAATGATTTTGTCGATTTTTGGTAGCCTTACCCTTAAATATAACCAGATCATAGTTTTGTAATTTAATCTCTTTTCATTGTACATGTTTTCTTTTTCTTACCTTTTTTTCTTTGTAAAACGTCTCAAATCAAATAGAATTGTAGATCGAAGAATGTTACTTAATGTATTCGGTGATTACCAGCCCTAAAAACTAGTTAAATTAGCGGCATATAGAATTACAAAAAAGATAGATAGGCTATCTTGTATTTCCTACCGTTTCTTTCCCCAAAACATTGTACTTCTGTTATAACACCTAAAATTGGGACTATATATCTATGTCCGGCCTGAAAATAAGTGTCTGTTCATAGGGGAAAAAAATAATGTTATTTTAGATCATTTGTCAAAATAATAAAGAAGTAAACCAGTGAATGAGAGATTCTTAGGTGAATCGAGTCAACAATCCCACTTGTGGACATTGTGGTTTAAAATAGTACCAATTAAGTAAAATGATGCATGCTAATGTAAGAAAATGATGTAAAATAATGTAGGGATACTTATGTGGTTTTATTTAAATCATAAGGTCCACAAATAGAGTCGTGGACTGAGTCCATTTAAGAATTTTTCTCTAGTGAATGGGGTACATGTATCCGCAAGATAATCAATAAGGAAACAAGAACCTGAACAGGGGTGGCAATTTCAAACTAGACTCGAAAATGCGACACGAATCTAACCCAAATATAACGGGTTTGGTTTTTGGCAGGTGTCGAATCTGTGCAATAATAAAAAATCCTACTCCAAGACAATATAAATTTTGTATATAGCAGTGAGCAGGGTCGTCTCCACAGGGATTGGAGGAAAACTTGTTTCTTTTAGACTAAAAACTACTGGGGGGATTTGTTTTGAAGAAATTAAAATTAAATGATCAACTAGTTGTAAAAAATAATTCAAGAAAGCAAAAACAATTAAGAAAAATAATAGAGAATTAAATCAATAAGAACAAAGCTCTAGCCAAAGGTGCACTTTTCAGACATGGTTCACACAACTGATCATAGATGCAAAAATAGTTCAATTATTCATTAATAGATTGGTTATAGCTTATAGCCAACTCTTCCTTACTTTATCGATAGCCAAGGTACGACCGTTGCCTATTTCTCTAACCAAGAAATAACCCTAGGTACGACCGTAGGATTTAATTCCTTGATTGCATTAGAAACTAGAAAAGCCCAAATCCTAATCAATAAACACGCTACGAGGGTTTATTTAAATTAGATTATATGTTCCCCTAACATGAAATTAATCAAGCTAGTTACCACTTGAATTAATCAATCAAACAATTACGGATTCAATTGATTAATATGGCTGTAGATTATTATGTTAATTCGAATATCGGGCCCTTGACATTCAAAGAACAAAATAATCATAAAGATTAAACCAAAGAACATATAAATACCAATGAATAAAAGAAACAACTGAAATTTAATTAGATCTCACAGATGTTTGGAACCAAGTCTTCAAATTGACCCTTGACTAGAACAAGTAGTTTAGTTGCTCTCCATGGGAGAGAACTTTACACAAAAGATGAAGGGAGAAAAATTGCTAGAGAGAGCATAGAAGAATTTCTGCAGAATTTTCTTATGGAAGAGGCGTTCCTTCCTAGACCCAAAATCACGTTACTTCAAAGTAACGTTCCCTAAAATTCCCTTCCATAATTATCTCCTAATTTTTAGTAGTCAAAGTCTTTCCAAATTCTCTCTTTGGAAGAGATGTTCTAAAAATAAGGAAACACAAATAAAAATAACTTCCTAACACAATTAAACTACTAGGAGGGAAACAGTCCATCCAAGCTGTGACTCCAAGTTGGAAGATTTCTGTGCAGGATTTTTTGGGCGTTTTGTCTTGGACGTGAGGGACTAGGCGTGCCCGTGCCAACTTCACACGTGATCTTTATGGAAAAATCTCTTAATTTCCTTTTATTTCCTTCTTTATATACTTTCCTGCAATTAACATCAATTATACCAAATATGAGTAGAATCAATCAATTAGCACAATATTCGGTAATAATAAAAAGGAAATAAACATATATTAATCCACTAATTAACACCCTATCAAGTTTAAACTCGGTGTCGAGTTGGAATTGGGTCAGACCCAACTGACCCGCCAAAAAAAGGGTCGGGTTCGAGTCGACCTACGAATCCAGAACAAGAGAAAGGCTAATAGTTTGTAGCTTTGTTTCACCCATCCACATTCAAACAAAAATTTCACCCATTGAATAATTAATCAAGTAAATTGTAAGAGAAATTAAGAATTCTACCTGGGTTTATGAAGAGAAAATTTGGTGGTGGTAGTGGCCTTTGGTAGCACTCAGATAGTTGAATTGGTGGCTGACTTTGTGGTTTGGTTGTGGTGTTTAGGAGCGGCAACAGTGGTACTGGTAATGATGGTGGTGATTGGCAAAAATGGTGGTGAGTTGTGGCAAAAATTTGGGATTTTGATGGCTGGTTTTGGTTGTTTTTTTAGTGATAATAGTGTGTTTTTAAGTGCATGTTTTGTGTGAGTGTGTGTTTGTAAGTGAATGTGAGATGATAATTGTGTATGAATTGTGTGTGTTGGTATGTGTAAAAGTATGTGAGATTGTGTGTTTTGATTTTAGTGTGTGCAGAATGAGTGTGTGTTAGTATGTAACTTTGATCGTTGTGTGTGCAGAAAATGTGTTTGATCATTGTATGCGTGTGAAAAGTGTGTATTAGTCTTTTTTTCTTTTTTTTTTCTGGTCTGCGGGTTGATCGACTAACCCATAACAAGTCGTGTTCAGGTTGACTCTTCATGGGATGGTGAATCAAGTTTATGTTGGCAACCCAACCCGATTGCCACCTTAATCTTGAATTTCTCAAGCCTTTTGCATGTCGCTCAGTAGATGATCAAGCATTCAACGCGGTTTCTACGCAGAACTTTCAGATGAAATTTACAAAGGAGATTTATTTACTGATAAATAGTGTAGAGCAAAATTCCTGAATTTCTGAAGTCTTCCGCATGTCATCCTATAGATGTTTGATTTTTTTTTTTTTGGAATATTTCATTTGGGAATGGACGGTGGAGGAAATGTTATTTTCTATATTAAGGGCGTAATCTTGGTGACTTAAACAATTCTCGGTTGGTGCTCTTATCAAAGGTTTCATTGAAAATCCTTTTATAAGAATTACTAAAACAAAAGATATAAGAGGACACTTAATAAATCTCCATCTAGGCATGTATATAATAAATCTTCACAATTGACAAATTTTTAAAAATATCAAATTTTACAAATATTGAACTTTCTCTGCCTTCTCCAAAAAGGAAACGAGTCCAAATCAATATTTGAAAAATTATCAAACAATTACAACATGTATTTAAACTTGTAAACGACGGGTAAATAAAGTCGTAATAAATATCCGCTATGTTTATATGCCGTAGCCCAAATTCCTCTTGATGTCAAATTTCATGGTAACCGTAATTACCATCAAGAAAAAGCAAGAGCTCTGATACCAAGATAAATTCAAGAAATTCAACGGCAAAGAAATTTGATTTAGGGTGCAAAGTGATAAGTGGAATTGACACCATCGACATCACATTTTTGTCAATTATAAAAAAAACAGGCATATTTTTGTCATAACTATAAAGAAGATTTTGTGGCGCGTCTAACTTCACTTTTGTCTTCTTTCCAAGTAATGCATAACAAAGTCTTACACGAAAAAAGAAAAAAGTGACATAGGAAAGTAGATGAAATTGTTACGCAACCACGTTGGTGGGCTTGATTTTTCTCCAATTGACTAAAATTAAGCATTTTATTTTGCTCTTATCTATATGGAGGATGCATGTAGAATGTAGAAAGGCAAAGCTCTGGACGAAGTGATACCTGAAGTTTGAAAATTTATCGAAATTTGAGCGAATTAACAACACAAGTTTCTAATGTCTCTAAAAGTTTACTAAAATCAAATTTTAGATGACGACAAAATTTAGTTCATCAAGGTTTTCAAAAACATTATAAATTAGGCCTAAATTCATTTTGCACCCCCTACCTCATTCTATATTTCCATTTTGCACCCTAAACTTTAATTTTAAATTGCACTCTAAATTGTCCAAATCATTCTATTTAAGTCCAATCTTTAATGGCATTAACCAAACTAACAAATTGAACTTAAGTGGAATGTTTTGAACAATCTATGGTGCAACATGTCCAAAATTGAAGATATCACCAATTGGACTTAAGTGAACATTGTACAAACACGTCTAACGCCGTCAACAATTGGACTTAGATAGAATATTTTGGAGAATTAAGAGTGCAGTCTATCAAAAACTAAAATTTAGAGTGCAAAATGAAAATCTGGTATAAGTTAGAGAGTGCAAAGCGGATTTTGACCTAAATTTTATACTATATTATTCATATGGAAACCTGAAATCAGAAATGGAATGAAAGATGGTGTGCACAAATCAGATTATGATGGTGCAAGGAAATTTTATTCCATGCCTGATTTCATTACTTCATTCCTAGATATTTCTACCAACATATACAGTCATATGAAATTATAAAGTTAGGTGTTCTAAATTTTGTTTTTGCATACTTTGAAATTGCTGGAAGATTGATAATAGAAATTTAGTGGTGAACTTTATTCCAAATACAATGGATATTGTAAAATTTGTTCTTCTGCAGATGTGCAATTGGAAGTATTTGTACACAAATTTTGGTTGGCATGGAGATAGTCCATGTAATTCAAACTAAATAACGGGCAATTTCAAAAACTCAAAATTACAAAAGAAGAAAAAGTTTTCAAATTTAAAATACTTGATTAGTTATTTTTTATTTCAGTACTTAACCTGTGAAATGATGTCCATCCAAGAAACCAACAATAATGCCAATATGGATGGCATTGTCTTTGACCTAGAGGTTCTTGCATCATGTAGTCATACATTGTACTATCTCGCACTGAAATAATTTAAAATGACAGAGAAAAATAGTTTTGGCATCTTTCATCTATTTACATTTATAGTGACAAAGAAAAATTTAAAATCATTCATAATTTATTTCATTGAAATACTTTTTGCATTCATACACATTATTTATGTGCGAAGCAGGGAATTTAAATTAATTAAAGTCTTCAACAAAGGAATCTAAATTAACATAAAAGTTTTAACAAATCTTTCATGGCATCCAAGGTTACCGATGCATGTGCTTCACAATGAACATTTTTATTGTCTATGAATACTAGGTGGGCCTGGTCGTGCCCACTGTTCAGAAAATAAGCTCTTGTATAGAGCTGTCATAAGAGCAAGCAAATATCGAAGTGCAAGATCTAATGGTAGAAAAATGAGCATTTATATTAAAGTGGCACTATTAAGATTGGAAGTCAATGAGTTAAATGGTAGCAATTACATTGAGCAAGACTAGTAGTGTTTAGGCTAAAATTGGAGGATAAAGTACAAAATTATTTGTTGAATATTGAATTCGTATTTGTAAAACTGAGAATTAGCAATTACCAAAACTGGGAGACAATTAAGCAAATTTTGAATTAAACTAAGAATGGTATGAAATTCGTAAAGTCATATTTCACATCATTATTGAGTCGTTTGACAACTAAGAGTGGTGTATTGAGTTCATTTAATTGATAAAAGAGTGGACACAAGAAACACAGAATCTATTGAACAACCAAAAATGATTGAAACAATTCTGGCTAGCAAAGAATGCCAATACGGCATTTGTGACTGTATTATACATATAATACATACAAAATGAAGAAGTTGTATTCTAAAACTGAAAACTTAAAATAAGTAGTGAAACATGTAAAGCAGAAAATTAAAATTTTGGTGCCTCAGTTGAACAAGAATAAACTCACTATAGACTCACTATCTGAAACCAAAACTATAATTATTCATTACTCATTGACCCATCTACATACTTCTCAAGCATCTTCAACGTATCGAGGCAATTGTTTGTGCCTGTGATCAAAGAACAATGGTTGCCGTGGCAGTGACTTTTTTTTTTCATTTAGAAAATCATCAATTTTTGCCAAGTCACAAACTTGGTACCTACGCAACATATAAACAGGGAATAAATCACTTTAAACTTCATATTCACTACAACTGAAGGTTAGATGGGAAGAATAAAAGAGAAATAGTTCAAGCACTTGCAATAAAGCATCTAATTCTTGCTTAGCAGTTCACCTACAATAGCAACGAAAATTCCAACTCATCTTTGTTAAAAGCTTTTTGATCTAACCTTGAATCTCCACCATGCAAAAGATAAGTGTAGGCATATAAACACGTGCTTTCCATCCCGTGCTGGGGGAGGGAGGGGGAGTTTTTAGGTCTTGAATGGGGTGCCCTTCTTGAGTATAGACAATTTGTTCAAGATGCAAAACATAAAAGACCTAAAAGTACATTTACAAATGGGGGATTAACAACAAACCTATAAAAATCCAGGAAGAGTGAGACTCTTCCAACAAAAGCAACGACTAAAGCCTGCAAGACTGCGATTCATCTCATGAACTAACAAATAACAAAGTAACTAAAAAATGAATAGAAAGAACAACATGACACACATGGAGACATAAGGATTTGAGAAGTAATAGTCAAAACTGGATATTAATATAGTGATGTTACACATCTCCAAAGTTTTACATGAGGTTGAGAATGTCAAATAGCTATTAAAAACAAAATGGGAACAAAATTTCAGATGGGGAAGGGGAAAATAACTAAAATTTGTCTCACAAGGGAAACATGAAAAAGCTAAAACACATCTTGAAACATAAAAAAGAAGCAGCATTGGCACACACGAACAAAAGAAAATTGGGAAATACCAGGATCTAACAAGCAACGGTGCAAACAAGACATTAACACAGTGATGTTAAACATTTGAGAGTTCTACTATGATTTAACCCTTAATTTAGCCTTTTTGTCAAGAAAGAATATCAATACGAACTTGCCTACCATATTCTTCTTATTATGGAAAATATATCAATGACATGATTGATCAAGTTCAATAACAAAGGATGTGAATTGCACTCGAGAAAAAAGTGTAAGTTGTGTACAAAGAACATATATGCGTACCCTTCATAACAATTGAAGCACAATATTTGGTACAATAAGGGTTTAGCCCAAAAAAAAAAATGAATGAAGCATGTTTTTTGAACCCAGTATGCCGACCAACACATGCACAAACAATTTGGAAACAGGCCAAATCCCATAAATGACCATAATTTCTCTCCTAGAAATAAGGCATACTGGAGAAGAAGCATTTTACATGATGTAAGTGTAGACAATGGAATTTTAATTAAATTACCATTTGTCTATAAATTATCTCCATTGGTGATATTTATTGTTAAATTAAATATTGCCATGTGTTATTAATATGTGGAAGAATGGTTATTTTAATGGCCAATTATATAATTCCACGTGTCAAAGTGAGATGATGTGGCCAACTAAATGACGCCATATGTCTTCCAAAATTGGCCAAATAAGTACGCCATGTCATATTTAAGGGATTTATTTCTTATTTATCTCTTTATTAATGAATTATAAAATAAAGAGATAATGTAAGGGATATTTATAAAATCTCTTTAAATATTAAAGGGATGAGATATGTTATCCTTTTCTTTAAAATGATAGACAGACAAGAAGACGTACCTTTCAAATTTTCAATATGAAGATTGGGGTTATCACAAATCTTTATCTTTCTCCCATTCTACACTAGAAATAGGGGGTCACCCCTAAGTGAAAAAGGGAGAAAAAAAAAAAAGAACGTACGCTTATATCATCATGAAGTACTGACACTGTGAAAGCTCTAAGTCTTCAACCAAGAAGGTCTTCAAGTTTTCAATCAAGATCTTCAAATTCTCCAAGTCTTCGACGTTCAAAGTTTGAATAAGTCAAGTTTGAAGGAGTCAAGCCTCTCTTCAAGTTGCCATATCCAGATTTGAAAGAGTCAATGTCGATTCGAGACTCAGGCCCTCGAATCCAAATCTGAAGAAAAGAATCGTTGGATCACCATCCAGAGATTGTAACTCATTTTCTTAAATTTATATATTTTTATTTGTCGCTTTGTTTTCTTATTTGTTGATTTTTCTGTAGACTCAAAATTTGTTTGCGTACAAATTTTTGGCACGCTCGGTGGTACCACCTCTGCTTTTCTTCTTATAATCATTTGCAAAAATCCATTGATGACTCCAAAGAACGACAAATCTATGGTTGTTCATTCAAAGATTGTTGATCAATCCAAATCTACCATTAATACTGCAAGTCCTGGTGCAGATCTATGAGTTGGCAGTTCGAAGACAAGGCGTATGAAAAAAGCCCTCACCCAAAGCAATATGGAGGCTTAGTTTGCATCAACTCCTACTGGTCTCTCAACGCCAATCAAATTTTCTCCTCTTATGATAGGATTCAAAGATGCTAATACTCCAACAAAGAAGGCTCTTCCAACACCCAAAGTTGGTCACGACACCAAAGTTCTGACGCAAGTGACTATCTGTCAAGTTGTAGATCTGCATCTTCTCAAGGGACTTCTCAGTCAAAATCTCTCTCTTTTGAAGATTCTACCTCTACTGCCTCTTTTGTGATGCCTGCCATGATGACGCAAACTTCAAATCTGGAGGAGCAAGTCTCAAACTTGACTAAAATGATGGAAGCAATGATGAAGCACATCAAAGATCAAGACGCTACTATTGCTCAATTTGTGAGCCAAAAGAATGGCACCCAGAAGGAAGCCAACTAGGTTCCAAGGCACCCCTTGGCCAAGTTGAAAGAAAAATCTCGTCAAAACAACAGCAAAACATGAAGGAAGTGCCCAGTAACTACTGAAACGAATGATCCCTGTAGATCAATAAAAGGGTTTGTTGAAGACGTGATAAAGGTAAAATATGAAGGATGGAACAAAATCGAAGTCTCACCTATACCAAGCCGTATTTCGCAAGGATCGACAACCTTACGATACCCGCTAGATATTAACCTCTCAAGTTCTAGCAATTTGATGGCAAAGAAAATCCTAAGCAACACGTGGCACATTTTATGGAGACATGCAACAACGCGGGAATATATGGTGACCACTTAGTGAAGCAATTTGTTCGATCTCTGAAGGGCAACGCGTTTGAGTGGTATGCCAATCTTAAAGCAGGATCTATCAACAATTAGGGAACAACTCGAAAATGAGTTTCTTAACCGCTTATACAGCACTCAGCGAACTGTCAGTATGTTGTAATTGACTAATGCTCGTCAATATAAAAATAAACATGTAGTGGACTACATCAACAGATGGAGAAGCTTAAGTCTAAATTACAAGATAGGCTCTTTGAGATCTCTGCAATAGAAATGTGCATCCAAGGAATGCACTGGGATCTAAATTACATCCTGCAAGGAATTCGTTCTAGCACTTTTCAACAATTGACAAATCGCGCCCACGATATGGAACTGAGTATTACTGTCAATGCAAAGAATGGTCCACCAAACCAAGCTATTGACAAAATAAGGAAAAACAAGAAATCAAGAAAATGGGGCAAGCCTTCCTCAAAATTCAGCAATAAAGAATCGATGGCACAAACGTGACACCTGTCAAGATTACTACAAACAAGCAAAAAGGTGATTGAAAAAGTAGATTCCATCAAAGATAAAGCAAGAAGAAGGCCTACATTAAAGGAATTGCAAGAAAAAGAATATTCTTTTCTTGATTCCGATTTGTAGGGCATATTCGATGATCTTTGTAAAGCAAAACTCATCGAACTTCTTAAGATAAAGTGATTAGAGGAGGCTATACGAGTGGATGATCCAAACTACTGCTACTACCATCATTTAGTAGGCCATCCTCTCACCAAATGTTTCATCTTTAAGGACAAGGTCATGGAATTGGCCCGCCAAAGAAAAATTTTGCTTGAAGAAGACAAAGCAAGCACTAACTAGACTTCTATCATGGTGAGTTTCTTAACAAACGATACACTGCATCCTCTAAAGATGATTTATGAGATAGCACCAATGTTCATGGTTAAGTTCGGAGATTTTGATCCCGTTACATTTGGAGCCAACATTTCTCCTAACGAGTCAAAAGAGAAAGTTGAAGAATGCCTCAAAAGTGATGATGCCTCAAGGGAAGCCAATGAGGATTAAGATGATGGAAATTAGATTCTTATCACACGAAGAAGGGATCGTAAACGCAAAAAGCAAAGAGATGGACCACCGCCAATAGTCAAAATTGTCAGAAAGAATAATACAGTCAGAAGGTCAAAGAGATCAAGTTTGGCTCAAACTTTTCCCAAAGAAGCAACATTCCAAAAGATTAGACGCGCCATCACTTTGAGGGAGTTTATGACTAAGGGATTCTTAAATGGTAATGATTTTGCATCTTGTCACACTATCAATTGTGAAGATTGCCAAGATGATCAACTTAGTAATTAGTTCAAACAAAAGTCTCCGTTATTGTTGAAACACCAAGAAAAAAGGCAATTGCAACAATCATTGAAAAGAAAAATCTGATACACCGGCAAAACTCTACAAATGACAACACCAAAACGAGTGCAGTCCAACAATGGGAACCATTCAAAGGTGTTCCAATTGACCATTTTCATAAAAAAAACCCCGTTTACTCCTTCAGTAATGGCATTCATAAGTATTTTGATCCATTGTGTGATTGCGACTCATACGAGCAAGTAGCCTTTGATGCATGGTATGAAGATGATGAAGCAGTAAGAAAAAAGAAGGCAGGTAAAAAGAAGTCGCGAAATCAAAAGCAAATGGAAGAATTGCTTGAAGTCAAAGATCCTTCTATCAGTCGACTCGGGAAACCTTCTAAAAAATACGACTACTTAATCTATTATTCCACTCCAAAAAGCAAAGTCATGCCTGAAGGTAATGCATCATCTTCTTCTTCACTAGTTGATTCTTGTTCTTGCAATGTTGTCAATTTAGAAAATTTACATATAGAACAAGGTGATGCTGAATTCAAAAAAAATCTTGGGATTGCAACAAAGATACTTGTCGAATGTGTAGCAACAATTGCCTTCGATGATAAAGATTTGTTACTTGGCTTAGGATCCCATAACCGACCCTTGTTTGTGATGGCTATGCACATGAACAAAAGTGAATAGGATACTCGTTGATGGAGGATCCGCAGTAAACATCATACCGGTACGCATCATGAATGAGTTTGGAATCACAAGTGATGAACTCTTATAAAGTTATCTCATGATCCAAGGATTCAACCAAGGGGGCAAAGAGCAATCAGCATAATAAGACTTGAGTTGTGGTAAGCAATTGTGATCTTTCTTCAACTACTCTCTTTCATGTTATTGATGCCAACACTATTAGTGTATGCCCTAAAACCAAGGTGATTTAAGATTTTTTGTATTTACACTTATTTATGTTATGTTTATTCATGTGGTATTTTTCTTTATCATCTATACTTGTATTTTCATGTTACTTGTTAGTTTGATAAAATCCTTAGAACATTAATGTGTATTAGAGATTATAAGGGTTACAATTATGAGACTCTAATACATAAAGTCATATTCTTAAATATCCCCAATCATAGTGTTAATGAGATTGGACATCATTAATGCAAATAGACCAGCACATACTTTGCCTCTACTTATGATATAGTAGTCGATCTCATTGACTATGGTATACGTGACACTTAAGTTGGTATGTAAATGCTTGTTTGAAAACAAGTTCATTAGATTGATCCGCCAAGAGTTTTCAACTATAGTGTCAATGGTTGAACTCTTAATGGCAATGGTGTAAGTGATCCTTTAATTTGAGATTATAGCATCTTGAGTGTAGCTTGCTATACTTTGACTCTATTTCTCAATGTCCGTAAAAAAGTAGCCTGTAGGTTAGAGATTGGGTATAGTTTGAAACATGGAAAGATAGTGAGTAATCAATATATGATTCACCACTCCTTAATAGGAGAGTATATCCCATTATGGCCACTTGTTAGAAATATTGACTCATAAGTCTTCTACAGAAGTGATAGTATAACTTGGAAGTAGTTTCAAGGTTATACATCATGGAGAGTTATATTTCTAGAGCAAGAAAATATAAATTAGTCATTTAATAGTATGCACTATACTTTTAGACTAATTGGGATATAGTATAGTGAAAAGATATTAATTACACAGTAGCATTGTCAAGGGTATGGTCTACCATATGACTTTTCTATTCACTTGGGTGGTTATGATGCATTGCTAGACGCCACTCATGATCTATAAGTATGATTTGATTAATTAGTGAATTAATTATAAATTAAAGTATTTAATTTATCTAGCTCAATTAATGAGTTATAATTTATACTTATTGCCAACGTGAATGAAACCTAATGGGTCACACACACAAAGAATAAAATCTTTGGGTTAAAATGTAATTAAGATAAGTATGAGATACTTATGGGGTTAATTTATGAGATAAATTAACTTAAAGACTTATTTATAAATATTCTAAGTCTTGTAGGAAGTTGGTTTCCTAAAAAGAAATAAAGTAACTAATTAGTTTCCTTATGGAATAGATTTCTTAAAGGAGAAGGTTTAGCTTAAAGTATGTTACCTAAACCTTTTTGGTTTTCAATTAGCTTTATTTCCTAAAAGACTAGAATACTTCCTCTATAAATAAGATCATGCTTTGACTCTTGAATTATTATTGCAACACAAAAAAAAAACTAGTGAGAGAAAAATTGAATAAAGAAAAAGCACTCCACTTTCTCTCTCTAGGTCTCTCTCTCTCCTAATTGTTAGGTTTTTCTTCTTCTTGTGTTCTTAAATAATTCAAGGGAGTTAGCACTCAAAAGTCAAAGTAAGCAAGCCTACAAGGTTCCCAAAGAAGTTGATCGTGTGGATATCGTTAGAGGCTCTACGCTTGGAGGGCTTTTCATGGTAGATCTAACATCTTTTTTCGAAGGATCTTTACCTAGTAGCTTAGAAATCTTCTGTTCTTGAAGTAATCTTCATGCAAACCCCCTTGATAACCATATAGATATTTCAAAGAGATCCATGGTTAAGGTAATAAATTTTTATTTTTCTGTTGCGTTACCTATGCTATTACCTTACAAAAACATCTTACAATATGCTTTTGAGAAGGCCATGGATCCATGAGAATGGTGTTGTGCCGTCAACTTTTCATAAATGTTTTAAGTATTACCATAATGGTGTGACTAAAAAGGTAGTTATCGATGATAGGCCCTTCACCGAAACTGAAGCCTATTTTGTTGATACAAAATTTTACCTGCAAAGTGATGCAAAACAAAAAGAGTCGAAAATGGAAAAAACTCAAAAATCTAAAGCACACATCTTGCAACATATCCCTAAGTCAAAAGGGAAGGAGAGACAATCTTCTCTTGATAAGAGTGACGAACTAAAGGATCTCACTGTTTCTCTCACCAAGATTGAAGCAGTCAAAGAAAATGAAGTAGCACTTGAAGGATTCGTTCGACCAAAATCGGGGCCCGAAATGGAGCATAGTCCATTGCCTACCACTCAAATTGAGGAAGGTTTTGATCCTAATATATACAAGTTTCTCACAAAAGCAAGTTACAGTCCCAATGAAGTAAATATTCTAGGAAAGCTCCTTCCTGAAGTCACTAGAGAGAAGATTCATGGATTGACAACCACCCAAAAGATGTTAAAAGAAAAGGGGTATGCCATTGACAATTTCTCGATAGGTTTAGGCTATAGACCACCTTCACCAGTACGCATTGCAATTAGGAGGGCAAGCACTCATTGTGTTACCATAAAAGAAGAAACTCCAACCACAAATCAAAGAAAATCCAATAGATTAGGAAATAAGCCATCTCGCACCTCCGTCTTTCAAAGACTTGACTCAAAAGACAAGAAAGTAAGGCATCCAATTCATAAGAGAATTACCTTCTCCAAGATAAGAAGACAAGTTTTCAAAATAGAAGGGAATAAAACCCAACAAGAGAGTGAGAGATCAAAGAAGAAGATTACCAATCTTTTTATTCATCATGGTGATCTACTGAATATGAGAGTGCAAACCATCATCGATGCTGAGCCCAAGAAAGAGAATGAGGGAAGTGTAGCATTATGTGGCCACATCACTGTTGGCGAGTCTTTAGAGGAAGAAGACACTGGAGATGCCCTGCGAGAATTCGAAGAAGATGTAAAAGCCATAGTCGACGAATTGAAGGAGATTGACCTTGGCACAAGTGATGAGTCTCGCCCTATCTACATAAGTGCGTTGTTGCTACCAAGTGAAAAGGAACCTTAAGTGAATTTATTACATGAGTTCAAAGACATTTTTGCTTGGACGTACAAGGAGATGCTTGGCTTAGATTCGAAGGTAGTTGTTCATCACTTAGCAATCAAGCGAGGTGCAAAGCCTGTCAAGCAAGCACAAAAGCGTTTTCGCCTTGAGCTGATCCCATTAATTAAAAAGGAAGTCAATAAACTTATCGAAACAAGATTCATTTGAGAAATTAAATATCCAACATGGATTTCAAGGATTGTTCCTGTGAGAAAGAAGAACGGACAAATTCGAATATGTTGATTTTCGCGATCTCAATGAGTCCTGTTCGAAAGATGATTTTTTCATTTCCTATCACCAAGTTGATGGTAAATGCTACAATTGGACATGAAGCTTTGTCTTTCATGGATGGCTCATCTAGATACAACCAAATACGAATGGCGCCAAAAAAAAAGAAGCTCATTGCATTTCGCACTCCTAAAAGCATATACTGCTACAAAGTTATGCCCTTTGGCCTGAAGAATGCTTGAGCAATAGACCAAAGACCAATGCAAAAGATCTTTGATGATGTGTTGCACAAAAATGTAAAGTGTTACGTTGATGATCTTGTCGTGAAGTCAAAGAAACGAGATGACCACGTCAAAGACCTCATAATGGTTTTTCAACGACTTTGAAGATATCAACTAAAGATGAATCCCTTGAAATGTGTCATTGGGGTCACTTATAAAAAGTTTCTTGGCTTCATTGTGCGTCATCGAGGGATCGACATTGATCAGTCTAAGATTAATGCCATTGTGAAGATGCCTGAATCTCGTAACATCCATGAATTGAAGAGCTTGCAAGGAAAATTGGCTTATATTCGACGATTTATCTCCAATTTGGCTAGATGATGTCAACCTTTTAGTCGCCTAGTGAAGAAAATGGTGCCGTTTGAATGGGACGAAACATATAGTAATGCTTTTAAAAGTATCAAGTCTTACCTCATGAAACTTTCAGTGTTGGTTGCATCTATTCAAGGCAAGCCATTAATTCTGTACATTGCTGCTCAAGAGCGATTAATAGGAGCATTGCTTGCTCAAGAGAATGAAAATGGCAAAAAAAATGCCCTCTACTATTTAAGTCGGATGATGATGTCAAATGAGGTGAATTATTCGCCCATTGAGAAGCTATGTTTAAGTCTCATATTTGCTATTCAGAAGTTGAAGCACTATTTTCAAGCTCATATTATTCGGCTAATATCCAAGGCGAATCCATCAAATATGTCATATCCAAACCAATGCTTTCTAATCGTTTAGTGAGGTGGTATCTTCAACTTCAACAATTTGAGATTGTTTATGTACCTGCTAAAGCTGTCAAAGAGCAAATCTTGACCGATTTTGTGACTGATCACCCTATACTTGTTGAGTGGGAGTTAACCGACGAATTGCCTGATGAAAACGTACTCATGGTTGAAGTTCTTCCTCCGTGGACAGTGTACTTTGATGGAGCTGCACATTGTGAAGGAGCTGGAGTTGGAGTAGTTTTCATCACTTCTAAAGAAGACATCTTGTCGTATTCCTTTTCTTTGAAGAATCAATGCTTGAACAATATTGCAGAATACCAAGCATTAATATTTGGTCATGAAATGGTTGTAGATATGAAGCAACTATATCTAAAAGTCTATGGCGATTTTAAATTAGTAGTTAACCAACTCCTTAACAAATATGAAGTCAAAAAAGCTGAGCTTGTGTCATATTGCAACTACGCAAGGTAACTTATGCGGTGGTTAGGTGATGTGACAATTAAGTACATCCCAAGAAAGGAGAATTGACAAGCAGATTTCTTGGCAAAATTAGTCTCTACACTCACATTGCCAGATCAACGAGCTCAAATTCTCATATGTCAAAGTTGGGTCGTACCTCCCCATTTTGAAGAAGAAGATATTGAAAAAAAAGGCAAAATGCTCATGTCGTCACGGTTTATGAAGTTAAAAAGGAAGATTGGCGTCAACCAATAATTGATTATCTTAGTTATGGGAAGCTACTCGAAGATCCAAAAAGAAGAACTGACATCCGTCGTCAAGCCCCTCGCTTTATCTATTACAGAGATATGCTTTATCGATGATCGTTCGATGGAGTATTTCTTCGTTGCCTTGGAGAAGATGAATCCATTCAAGCGATAAAAGAAGTACATTTTGAAATATGTAGAGCCCACCAATCTGGCCCTAAGCTGTACTTTCGCATCAAAAGGATGGGCTATTATTGGCCAACAATAGTGAAAGACTACATCAACTATGCAAAGAGATGCCAAGCCTGCCAATTCCATGCAAATTTTATCCACCAACTTCCTGAGCCACTACATCCAACTATTACATCCTGGCCATTTGACGCTTAGGGAATGGATATAGTTGGGCCACTTCCAAAATCTTCTAGTGGACATGTCTTCATTTTGGCTGCAACAGATTATTTCTCAAAGTGGGCTGAAGCAACTGCACTAAGGGAAGTGAAAAAGGAGAATGTAGTAGACTTCATTTGTGTGAATATTATCTATCGTTATGGAGTCCTACGGTATATCATCACCGACAATGGCAAGCCTTTCTACAATGCTGCAATGGAAAATTTTGTGAGAAATTTAAATTCAAGCAATATAATTCTTCAATGTACTATGCTGCTGCAAATGGACTTGCTAGAGGCATTCAACAAGACTTTGTGCAATTTGTTGAAGAAGATCGTGGACAAGTCAAAAAGAGATTGGCATCATAGGATTGGAGAAGCTCTTTGGGCATTAGAACCACTTTTTGAACTCCTACCCAAGCAACTCCATATGTGCTTGTGTATGGTGTGGAGGCTGTTCTTCCACTTGAGTGCCAAATACCTTCACTAAGGATTGCTATCCAAGAAGGGCTTAATGAAGAAGACAATGCTAGCCTTTGCCTGGAGGAGTTAGAAGGACTGGATGAGAAAAGATTGGAGGCCCAACAACAACTTGAGTGTTATCAAGCTCACCTCTCTAAAGCATTCAACAAACGAGTTCGACCTCGCTGTTTTTAAGTTGGTGAGATGGTGCTCGCTATTCGAAGGCCGATCATTCTCACACATGGTGGTCGAAGGAAATTCGTCTCAAAATAGGATGGCCCATATATGATTCAAGAAGTGTATTCCAGTGGATCATACAAATTACTTGGTGATGATGGATTAAGGATTGGCCCCATTAACGGCAAATATTTGAAGCGTTACTATGTATGAAACAAATGGATGCTCTGTGATGCACGACCCTAAACTGCATGTTGCTCCTAGCCTGCACGAGTTAAAACTGTGGATGGCAATCACTAATAGTGTAGCATGTGAATAAATGGTTGAAATACTCTACCGAATCTAAGGTGGTAAACAAATGGATACTCCTAATCCACATGAGGTTAAACTGTGAACGGTCGAAACTACATGTGACTTGATTTCCTTTTGGGATACGTAGGTAGCTTAGAAGGAAACTTCTAAGTTCAGTTAGACCCCACAAAACCAAATCATTTTTCCTGAAAAAACAAATGTTTCAAGTCCAAATTTTTTTTCCAAAAAAAAAAAAAAAAACTTTTGAAACAAAGTTTCAAATCGAAGTCTTTTGGCAGCTCTTTTATAACTTTGTTCGATAAGAAGGCGGGTTGGATAACTTCGTCATCAAATTGAAAGCTCCCGAAGTGACGCCTCCTAGCCAATGAAAATTCCAAAGCGCCATTTAGTTGATGAAGATTTCCAAGTCGACAAAGATTCCAGAGCAACATTGAAAGCTCTTCTATGGGTCCTTCGTTACCACAAATTTGAAGCTTATGAGTCAAGATTCCAAGATGATCCTTCCGGTCGATGAAGATCCCAAAATAATGCTGAAAGCTCTCCTATGGTCCTTCGTTGTCACGAATTGGAAGCCTCTGAGCCAATGAAGATCCCGAAGTAATGGCTCCAAATTGATTAAGATACCAAAGTGATGGCCTCTAAGTTGATGAAGATTCTAAAGTGATGGGGAAACTCTCCAACTAGCTTTTCCAAGGTTGAAACTTGAGAAAAGCATAACTTGGTATCGCTAAACTTGTCATTATGTGTTCATCTAGCACCTTTGACTCCTCACGGTGGTGGAAAATGTCAATGGGGCACCAACTTCCGTCATCAACTTGGTTGTCTAGTGTTTCAGATGAAAAGGCTCGTTGAGAGATATATAAACTTCGGCAATAGTTCCAATCGTTCGGTTTGTTGATACAGAGTACCCAGGTTCTTGATTGAGACCCCCTATGTTCGTCAGAGGGAGGCATAAATGTGGCAGAGGTGTGTCATAGTCTTTGATTTGCATTGCTGTCAAAATTTGAAGCCCATCTGCAAATTAAAGAACGAAAAAAGAAGGATACAATTCATGGGGAATTTGATCACATGGCGTTAGTATGCAATTAAAAACAAAAAAAAAAAAAAAAAAGGGGTCGTCTTCGGATTTTTTTTTTTTTTTTTTTTTGACGATGGCGTGGCCATGTCGAAAAACAATTCTGAAACGCAACAGTAGCAAGAAAAGACAGTTGCAAAGGGTCTTTCTCTAGCTTTGATGGTTAACAAGGCATGTGCAAGATATGAAATTTTGTTATCAATTAGTCCAAATCAACGTACGTGGCAAAACCAAGCAGACATTGATGACTCGTGATGCAAGACATTCCAAATTCTTGTGTCTTTCCTGGCTACAAGATGATGGTATTCTTTGGGTATAATAAAATATCTACCTGAAGCCTGAATCATCAACGTGAAGTCATGTGATTAAGAGACCGAAGGATTAAAAAAAAAAATTATATGCTAGGTTACTTCAATAAGAATTGGTTTCAACGGGGAAACTTGCTTGACTTGAAGACAAAATTATTTAAAGTCTTAGCAGCATATTACATCAATAAGTCGGTGGACTCGCTGATTAAGAAATATTAAACATACCTTGCAAAATTTGTGGCCTTTGGCACGCATCAACAAGGTGCCTGGAGATTCTTCAAAGATCGTTTGCAACTTCGGTGAAAATAATCAAAGTATAGTGGCAACAATAGCATGCAAAGCTGGTGCCCGATTGAGTACTTGCGTGGACCCAACTTGCTCTAACTTTCAATGGGAAACAACGAGGATACCTTGGAAGCAGTAGCTATGTGGCTTGCAGTCTTGAGGATTACTCCTTGCTGATGTTATTCTACAAAAGAGTGAGTCCATTTCTTCCGGTCGGTGAGAACAATGTACCACAGCGACGACGAAATCAATACAACAAAGCAGAATTTCATTTAAGCTTTGAATGGTAGAGATGTCACCAGCGGCTACTTTATCTATGGAGGTGCTTTTCTTCCAAAATCGATAAGCCTTATCAGATTGGAAGTTGATTTTGATTCGGAAAGGATCACTTTGCTAAGATAAGAGTTAATTGCTCCATGTCGTGTTCAATTTGGATGAGAGGTGACTTGGGTGTTCGATATGGAATTATCTTCATAACTGATAAGAGGTGCGATCTCGATAAAATTCGTGTAAGTAGATTAGTACTAGCAGTGGAGTCCGACACGTGGAGAAAAGTTTTGTGGGCATCAAATTTCTTTACAAATAAAATCGATGACCTCTTATGCAAGCTTTCGCGGTAAAGTCCAATCCATTGAGAAGTTGGTTGCAAATGTCATGTAAATCCGATTGGGTGAAGGTCGAAAACAATCTTAAGCTGGGAGCGATAATGTGTGTGTCAAATTGAAGTTTAATTTCTTTCGGGAGAGAAGTTTATCCCAGAAAGGCAACTCTGAAATTCCATGCTTTGAGTTTATTGTACTCAAAAAGGAATGCACCTCGATATGTATAGGGTGTGCAGGGAATCCCATATTTGCTGCCCGTATAGGTTTGTCTCAACAAGGATTTCTCTAATTCAATGAGATAAGTTTTGGCAGCCTGTTTGCTTGCGGTGAAATACTTTGATTTCATTCCTTTTAATTTGTAAGACATTTTCGTTACGGGAAAGACATTTTCGTTACGGGATTAGGATCCACATCTCTTCCAATCAATTTATTAGCAAATTGGATTCAAATTTGACAATGGTCTTTCATTAGCAATGAAATATACTTTTCCATATGAACGTGGAGTTTCTTATAAAGAGGCTTAATACTTCAATTCTGCAAGGAATTAGTTTTAGTGGCTTACTGGGATTTCGTTCGTGAAAAGGATAGACTTCAAATAATTCATATGGAAAGGGAATTCACGGCTGGATTGTGGAGACTTTAATCCTTACCAGAATAAATAAGTTTGCATGAGTAAATAATGCAATTGGTAGTGGGCCGTGAGTATGATTCTAAAACAAACATTAATGTCCATACTTACATTCGTTTCCAAATCCTTTAAGGAGTTCATTTGATCCATTGGAACGGGAAGAGAAACTCCTGATTGGACCGTGGAGGGAATACTTTGCATGGCTATTATGTATGTATGCTTAAAGCATTTGACTTGGAAATTTAAAGTCATGGCCTCAAGCTTATGTTTGACTTGGAAATTTAAATTCATGGCCTCAAGCTTATGTTAAGTTCATCATCATCGGACTTTAAGTTGTGATTATGTCCAATTCTTGATACTTTCAAGTTATACCGAAGGAAATTGTCGACACTTGCTTGCTCAATGCTCACTTCAAATTTTCGGCTTTCACAAGCAAGTTTCGAGGGGGCATTTGTAGACTATGAATTTTTTAAATTTAATTCATTTGTCTAAATGATTTATTTGTCTCCTTATCTAAATTAAAGAGACAAATTTTCAAATATTTATCTCTTTATCTCTAATAAATAAAGAGATAATTGTTAAGGGATAATATTGTAAATCTCTTTAAAATAAGATGAAGAGGTAATGCTATCATACATCTCTCTTTAAATGGTAAAGGGATAAAAGATGTGCCTTTCAAATATTTGAAGATGGAGATAAAGGTCATCACAAATCTTACATCACAAATCTTACTCTTTCTCCCATCCACCACTATAAATAGGGGTCACCTTAAGGAGACAGACATATACAGAGACGTAGATGACAAAAAAACATATGCTGCAGAAACTCTGACTCTTCAAGTTCTTCAAAATCTCAAGTTCTTCAAGGTCTTTGAAGCCTTCTCTTCAAGTCTTCTCAAATCAAGGTTTGAAGAGGTCAAATATTATATCTCTTCAAGTTGCCATATCAAATCAAGGTATGAAGAGGTCTTCTAGTCGCCATATCAAGATTTGGAGAAATCTAGATTTGAAGGAGTCAACGCTGATTCGAGAACATGCTTCAAGTTCTCGAATCCAAATTCAAAGAAAAGAATCAAAGGATTACCATCCAGAGATTGTAATACGTTTTCTTAAATTTATATATTTTATTTGTCGTTTTGTTTTCTTGTTTGTTGATTTTTCTGCAGACCCGAAATTTTGTTGCTTACAGTAAGTTTAAGGACCGAAAATGTAAAAACATTAGACTACACAGGATTTATACAATTACTTGCATTGAAGTAAAACTTCAACAAAATGAAGAAAAGTACTAACTCAAAATAGTTTTAAAGTACCTAAAAAAGTTTTAACTCAAAATAGTTGGCCGCTTACTACAGACGAGGGGCGACGCAAGTCCCAATTGCCGCAAGTTCATGGATAGGATTTAAAGCCAATATTTGACTATTGAAAGCAAGCCATGTTGGCTTAAGTTGGAGAGGCCAAAAACAACGTCATTTTCAACCTTTAAAAAAAATAAAAATCCATCCACAGCAACAAATGCCGTGAATGAGACGTGAGAATATTTTGAAAATTTTGTGCAATTGTGAAAAAAGATGCTAATTTGATTTTTGAAAATTTGTGTGAAATTAATGGCGGGCAAAGGCATAATTTGCTTAGAACTGAAAACAAATGCTACATTATTACATCCTTATTATGTTAGGGTTGGTAGTTCTTCTTCAACCTTAAAAGTTGCAGGACAAGAAGAAGGTTATGCTGATCGTCCGCTCTAATTAGGTGGTAAGTAATTAAATGTAAATCTTCAGTTTTTTGTTGTAAGTGGTATGTTATTAAATGTAAATTGTCAGCTCGTGGGTGTAACTGAGAAGTAATAAAAGCGGACGATGTGTCGTCCGGCTGATCGTCCGCTCTAATTAAGTGGTAAGTAATTGAATATAAATCTTCAGTTTTTTGTTGTAAGTGGTAAGTAATTGAATATAAATCGTCAACTCATGGGTATAACTGAGAAGTAATAAAAAGCGGATAATGTGTCGTTCGGCTGATCGTCCAGTCAAGCGTCCTCCAGTTGAGATGATGTGTGTAAGTGAGAAGTAATTGAATGTAAATTGTTAGCTTGTGGGTGTAATTGAAAAGTAATTTATTGTAATTCAAAATCCCATAAGTGTTTGCATTCACAATGAAAAATAAAATCTGATTTTTTCCCCCTTTCAATTTCATAGAATAGAATAAGGTATTGGTTTTTGTTTTTCTCTACTGGTTGAATTTGATTTTGTTTTTAGATTTTGAAAATTGAGCATTTTGGAGCGAACACACTAACACCATTTTCTGCCGTTTCATTCATTTTTCTTTTCTTTTTATTCCTCTTTAAAAGACGTCGTGTATTGGATCAATTTGCTGGCTTAATCTCAGTCTGCCTCCCAAGATTGCATCAGGTCCGTCAAATTGTTGGAACTAGATGACACTTAAATTGCTACATCCCGTATCCGCTTACTACGAGATTCGCCAGCTGGGACATGATCTGACAGAAAATAGTTTTAATTTTTGGCTCACTATATAAGAAGAGACTATGCATTATGCAAAAAAACGTTGTGTTATTTTTTTTTTCTTTTGATGTGACTATATAACAGAAAAAAATACCAGATAACGTAGGATTATGTGACTGAACGTAATTCTTTAAAAAAAAAACTGATTAAATTTATTAATAGCTTATTAATTTTTTAAAAATAATTATTATTTTCTGTCGCTTCACTTAATTCTATTAGTAGAAATTCAGAATGAAATCAAACTAGTAGTTGCATCCAAGGAGTACAACTGGAGCCTGTAGGCTATATGCCGCCATCTAACGCTTTAGGCCTACCCTCGTTGAACTAGTGGCTTAAACATGTATATGCTTGCGTAGTGGTTAATTCATATTTAAGAACACTTCTTGAGTCTTCGATTAACCGAAATCTGGGCAACCGCATGCCGGAATGAATGTAGTTAGGAATGTTAGACAGACTTTGCTTGGTGAAGCAATGAGCAATCACATGAATTTGGGAACCTATATCCATCTACTACAGGTTTTCTCTTTTCTGTTTCTCTTTTGTGGTAATAGCCATCTATATAGTAACTCAAAGTACATAACAGGAAATTGCTATGGTAACAAAGAATTACTCTAAAAACAGCATTTTTTTAAAAAATGATAAGTTTTTATTAAAATTGTCAAATTTTTACACAAACTTACCATAGTCAAGGTCACTATAAGTAAATCTTATACGCATTAACATTTAAGTATTTATTTATTCAAATTATGAAAAATTTCCTTCAATCTTCAAGGGTTTTATTTAGGGTTTTGGGATGTTGGATAGTTCTTCAATGTTTATATTCTTCTTCACAGTAGTGAACTTTTCCTCATCTTTATCCGTGGACATGGTCCAAGTTGATTGAACTGTTTATATCTTTATGTCTCTTTCTTTTCATATTCTTCTTCATAGTTTGTTATTATAATGGTTATAGTTTATGGGCTAGTTAATTAAATTTGGTAAATTCCTGGGGCTCTAATCCTAACAAACTAGTATGACAGTTTTGGTACCCCTAATTAAGCTTTGACAGTCAATATGACGTCAACGAAATTCTATGTTAAAAATCTGACCAGAATGTCAATCTCAATATGTGGTAACTCAAGATGGAAGCTATTAATTCAGGGTGGAGTAGATAAAACGCTGCAAGGGAAAGAGAATAGTCAGAAAAATCGTCAAAGAAAATTTTGCTGACGTTGACTAGTAGGAAAGATTGTGCATTATACTAAATTTCTCCGGTGAGATTTTATGGAAGGTTGTTGCTGAATCTACAACCAAAGATATTTTAGAAAAGTTGAAAACTTTATATACAACAAAGTCAATCGAGAACAAACTCTATCTAAAGCAAAACTTTGAACATGCTTTGTTTACCTCGTGATAAATGTCTCTATTATTATAGATTTGGAAAATATCGATGCTAAAATTGAGGATGAAGATCAAGTCCTGTTATTGTTGTGTTTCCTTCCCCAGTCATTCAGGCATATTAGAGACACAATGCTTTACGTGAAATAAACTATTTTGTACCAAAAAAATTGAGTCCAAACTGAAATCAAAAGATCAGGCAGAAAGACATATACTAGGGATACTAGTAATCCAATGGAAGGCTTGTTTATAAGAAATAGATCTGAAAAAAGAGATACAGATAGTAGTAAATCATCTAACTCCAAACACAAAAATTTGTATGCAATTATTGTCTTAGGAAGGATTACCTTAACTCCGAATACTTTAAATTGAATAATAAAGAAAAGCAAAAGGAGAAAGTTGAGACAAATAGTGGGTATTACAACGAAAGATTCATTTTCAGCTTGTAGGGAAAATGGAAACTAGAGGTGGCCAACAGGGAGAAAATTGACAAGAGAAGTGAGAACTCTGTAGCAAGTCACACCTACTTGTCTAGTACCAATCAGTGGAGTTTGTGATTCAATCACATGGTTGGGGAGTAAATCAGGCATCTTCACAATAAAATCTGCCATGGAAAAACTTAGACTAGAAGAACGCAAAGTGGATTGGCACATTCTTGTGAGGAAAAGGCAATGTGCCTAGATTTTCTTTCATACTTTAGCTTGTTTGTAAACAGAGATTAAGTACAAAAGACAGAATGGCGTCATGGGGTCTAAATTTAGATGACACAAGTTGTGAGTTTTGTAAGCAATGGCAAGAAACTACACAACACTTATTTTTCCAGTGTCACTCTACAGCATCAGTGTGGAGGAAGATTCAATCTTTCTGCTTCTTTTTTAGGGGGCAACAAAGTTGGACTAAAGAAATACGATGGATGAGCAGCAACTACAAAACAAACTCATTCTCAGACAAGCTTAAGAGAATAATGCTAGCAATTAGTGCATAGGGGCCCAAAACAAATGCATTCACTAGAAGATACTCTTGCCGCCGAGTAGTGTTGTTCAGCAAATCAAAACATCCGTAAGAGAAGCAGTTATTTCTTGGAGAAAAGTCTCCCTCAATTATCAAAATTGGAAATTGATAATGGAGTGGGGACTATTCCTCACAAGATTTTTGATTGATTATTTCTCTTTTTGTAAATTCCTTTTGTTCATATACACCATGTAATTGGTAGAAGTAGAAGTAGTCCTTAGCTGTCTAAGGCAATGAAACTACATAGTGTAGTGTTGCTAGAATTTTGTACAAGCTTCGTGCATAATCATCAATAAAACTAATCATCTTTTGCCCAAAAAAAAAAAAAAATAGTGGGACTGTCAAAGCAGATAATTTAGTTGTTGAGACTAATGGACATATTTTTTTGACAACTAATGACATTTTTAAATCTCATAACAAGTGGATTTTAGATTTAGGTTGTTTTTATCATATGTGTCCTATTAGGGATTAACTTTCAACATATGATTTGGTTGAAGATAGAGTTGTTGCTTGTAAAAGTTACCTAAAAGACATAGTCCAAATTAAAATGCAAGATGGCATTATGAGAATAATGCTCGCTAATGTTAGATATATTCCTGATTTAAAGAACAATCTTATCTCTTTGGATGCCTTTGAATCTCTTGGACACAAATATGCAACTGAAGGTGGAGTTTTAAAAATCAATCGATATGCTCTTCTTGTTATAAAAGCAAGCAAGTCTAAAAATTTGTATATGTTGTCGGGATCTGATGTCACAAGTACTGTTGCAGTCACTAAATTTAAGTACTGCTTGGACTTGGTTGGAGCTTATCGAAGATAATTTCTCCCATTGAGGCATTTGTGGAAAAGATGGAGCATATCTACTATGTTTGCAAATGTAGGATGGAGCATATAAGTATGTGGGAGCAATTGGGTAGGTTGGGCGATTTTTGGGCAAGTTGGAATTAGGTTTTTATTTAAATGGGTTATACCCAACCCACCCAACTATATATTGGGTTAATATTAAGTTGGATCATATTAGGTTAACTCAAACCTATAACCCATCATATTATTTTACAAATTTTGATACATAATACTTTTCACACACATTCACACACACAAAATGATTACAAAATGATTTTTTTTCACACATATAAACACATTTTTCCATATATAAACATATTTTCACGCACTAGAACACTTCCACAAATACAAACACAAGCTTCTAATAATTCAATCATTTGAATGGTTAATACAACATTCTTCTAATTACTAAAAAGGTTTAAGCATTGCAAGTCTTAAATTAAAAAAGCCAAGAACTTCAATGCAAATGATTGCCTATGTACCAAAAACCTAAAAAATACAAAAGTTCTTCTAGAATGAGGTTTGTTGAAAACAAGAAACAAGAAATTATAAAAGGTACGATTTTATATTCTTATCATGTTCCCCAACATCCTTACATTCTACTCCAATCATTATGCAAAATTTGATTAAAAGTATAGAAAATGGACTATAACTTGATTAAAAGTTACAGTATATGATGATTCTATTTTTCTTAATTATAAAGATTAATTGCAAAATTTATTTATTTGCAATTTCTGGTTTTAGTCAAACGAAGGATAATAGGATATTGGTTTCTTTATATGCTTCAAAGAATCAAATTTGACAACAATCTGGATGCATTAATAGTGAAGTAATTAGCATACAGTTCCCAACAAAATCATATTTTCGATCAATGATGAATGTGATAAAGTAGCTATTTTGTTAATAAAGTATAATATCATTTGCTTTTTGTTTTTTTTTTTTATTTCATATTCTACAAAAAAAAAATTTGCCTTGACTATTTATTTAGATGAGCAGTAATAAATATGAATTAGTCCAATAAAGTTATATCAAATCTTAAGAGATATACGTTCTAATGGACGTCTCCATTACGAAAATAGTGAATGAAAATAAATTATTTCTAAACAAATCGCAGATTCTCCAGTTGAAGACTGGAGAACGTGGAGCCACGGTCTTAAGGTCTAATCAAAATAAGTAGTATAAATTAATTTATTGTATAAAAAAATAAAAGGACTTTACCAAGTAGAATTCTAGAAGTTCTTTTCCTTAGGCGCATGCACTGATTTTCCAGGTACAAATTTGACCAAAACAGGAATTTGTGTACTGCGAATTAATTATAGGGCTAATACAGGAGTGTTAAATCTTGTTTCATGACTTGCATCATGCCAGCTACAAAATATAAGTTGGGTAATAGGTATCCAAATAAAAAATCCAATCCACCTAATAAATAAGTTGAATTTTTTTAACCCAACTCACCAAAACACATAACCCAGTTGACCCAACTCATCCTTTAAAATTAATGGGCGGGTTGAGTGGATTGTTGAGTTTTGGGTTTAATTGCCAACCCTATTTATATATGACACTTATTTACTTGCACACTTCAATTAGATTAATATACTTATAAGTTTTCATTAAATTTTAATTTTTCATATAAAAATACCAAGCCCTGGTATTAAGGCTATGTCTAAAAATTAAAAAAAAAATAGAATGTAGGAATAAAAAATGTATCGTGTATAAATCATTTTTCTGAAACCTTACAAAAAAGAGCTTGCGAATTAAAAATGATGCCTTTTTTTTTTTAGGCAATATTACATTTCATGAATGGATTTGTCATCCAACTCCCATTCTCCATTTTTAAAATTTTATCAGGAGACATTGCATTTTACGTTATGAACTCTTCTGAAATAAGCCCAATTGCTTGGATTACTCGGAGAAGAGATTGCCTCATAAAGTGATGGCAAAATTTTTGCTAACTGCATGCATCCAAATGTACTCACACGAAGTGTAAAATAGCATAGCACATAGTTTAGTCAATGCTGGACAGGAACTTATTCTCGCTCCAATTTAATTAATCATATGATCAATCTGGGACAAGTTGAAAATTTTAGAATGTACAACTGTCCAAAACAGGATTCAAGATGCCATGTAAGAAATATGAAAAACCCCAAGGATGCCAACTATTATCCTTAGAATTCACTGATCAGATCTTCTGTTTAATTTTTTGGTATCAAACTATATCGAATACAAAACTAAGTCGTATCACTAAATGGAACGATGTAATTTTATAGTTTCGTATTGATAAGGTGCAATTTTATATTGGACACCATTGAACATTAAAAAAAAAAAAATTGGACAACGGATGTGGAGTGTTGAATTTGGTTAGTTCCCACGGTTTTGCATTGTCAAGTTGATATGATCTGCACGGTTAACACGTTATAAGTTTTGATGGTATGTATTCATGGTAATAAAATCAGTCGTTGTTTCCTTCCATCTTTAGGTGGTTTCTCAATCTTTCTTTTGCCACAAGTAGCAACACTTTACTAGCATTTAGTTAAATTATAAATGAATCTAATCTAGTTGAACATTTTTGTAAGCTCATTTATTTTAGTTGCAATGAAATTATATTCAAGTTTGACTTGAATATTTTTCAAAGTGAACTCAAATGTGTTTTTTCTTGAACATAACTCGACTAGTTGAATTTTTAATATAAAATTTAGACTTTATACCTATCAAGTTAAGTCCGAGTCAAGTTTAAAATTTTAACAGTGTAAATCTATACATATTTGATTTGATTAGCAAACGAATCAATATCAAATGTGCTCTTACCTGAGCCAAGTTCGATTCCGAGATAACTTGGTTCACCTTATAAAATAAAACAAAAATCATTTTTTTCCTTGGTTATAACAAAGCAAAAGTCCAATCCGATATAAAGCCTAATTTCACAAAATGTCCGTCAATAGAAATGATAATAATAGAAAGGGGGAATTAACCTGATTGAGAACAACTCCATCCATTTTCTTTTTCCTGCTATTCCTTTCTTAGTGAGAACTGTTTGTTCAACCGCGTGCTTCCAACATGTATATTTTCGATGCTATTCAAAGTTGATTGTCAATAAATTTTTTAAATTTTGCGCAAAAAAAGTATTTTCGATGCTGTATCCTTGGAATAATTGGTGAAAATTTGTGCTATAGACTTTTAAAAGATATTTGCTTTTGCTATTTCTCTTTTAAGTTGGGCCAAGAGACACATATACTCCGTTTTGCTTTCTCTTTTTCTTTTCCTTTTGTTTGTGGTCGTGGGTGGGGTGCGGGGAGATGCATTTGTCTGCACCCAATAAAATAGTGAACCTGAGACAAATTGATAGCCCAGATATCTGGCTTATTGATCAGAATATACACGAGAAAAAAAAACGTTTCAAATTGCATATCTGATACACGCTGGGAGTTCGAATCTATGCTCGACGTGCTTCAGAAGCACATCGAGCAAGGATTTTTTTTTTTTTTTTTTTGCCCACTCGACATGCTCGGTCAGCATGTAGAGCTCGACGTGCTCACCGAGCACGTTGAGGTGGGGCCGGTCAGTTGGCCAGCTGACCAAGTGACCAGCTGACCAAGTGACCAACTGACCGGAAGCCCTTTTTTTTTTAATTTAAAAGTCAAGAATATTTTTTGGTTTTTAATAGAAATTGGATGAATTTTTCTAAGGGTTTAGGATTTATGGTTAAAATTTGAGTTTAGGGTTTAGGTAACACATAGGAGCACATAGCACATAAACATGGTATTCTAGATGCAAAGTCCTAAAGAAAACAAATAAAACACATAAGCACATAGCACACAAAGCCCTAACTATTACACCGGAGAATAGCCTAATTACAATCTAAAAATGGAAAATGAATAAAAGATATCCTATCTAACCTATCTATTACACTTTCTATCTAAAATACATAGGCTTTGATTAAATAGATAAAACATAAACTATCTATTACATTAACTATCTAAATACAAAAATTTTGCTAAAAAGAATATTACCTATCTATTACATTTCTTTGAATAATTACAAAATTAAATTCAAGTAAATAATATGACATAACTAAATACTCACACATGAATAAAAATTATAAAAAGACATACATAAAAAAACATATAGAAAAACACATAGGAGCACATATGAGCACATAAAGAGACATTGTGTAACATCCCGCGTTTGGGCTGACCCAATAACTTTTGAGCTTTAAACCACAGACTCAAAATGCTTAAGCCAAGTTATTTAGTAGTCCAAACGTAAGATATTATATACAAATCATTTTCTTTTCCTCCCACCAATGTGGGACTTTTTTAGGGTCTCACATTCACCCCTCCTTTTCAAGCTTTGCGTCCTCGCAAAGCCCAATCCATATCATAATCCAGACTGTCCACTCAGTTGTATCGGATTCTAGAGGTGGCTCGTACGGGCTCTAGAGGTGGCTCCCGCCCTTAGGTTGACGTAGCACTTAGCCCAGCACAGCACTTAGTTCCTCTACTTCCTTGCGTAGTCCGGCCCAAATACCATAGGCCCAGTCTCACCTCGTGCAGAGACCACACGAGGTTCGCTCTGATACCATTTCTAACATTCCGCGTTTGGGCTGGCCCAATAACTTTTGAGCTTTAAACCACAGACTCAAAATGCTTAAGCCAAGTTATTTAGTAGTCCAAACGTAGGATATTATATACAAATCATTTTCTTTTCCTCCCACCAATGTGGGACTTTTTGAGGGTCTCACATTTCTAGAAATTAAACCCTAGAAAGACTTGGGGTATTTCTTGAATTTCCTTATGAAATTTCTTAAATTTTAGTTAGGATTTTTATACGATTATTTCTCGTAAATTTCAGGATCCGGAAGTAAGACGCAACCTTACCACGAAATCTTTTCATAGGCATTTCAGGTGAGTGTTCTTATGTGTGCATGATGCATGAAATTCCATGTAATACTTGATATTATTATTTCGATGCATAAAATGATATGTTATGTTTGACATGATTATTTAATAAAATGTGTTACTTGAGGACAGATGTGTACTTTATCGCATCTATTCCGCAATGTGTTACATGCTTTCACTATCCAACGTGTTATTTGTGCATGTGACTTCCGTGGTTGAGTATGGGAGAGATATAAGGTGATGGGCGTTATTCGGTGCGTGTTAATTTTATATTTGAGTAAAGTCCTGAAAAAGGCTAACTCATGATTAAATTTTATGCTTGATCTTGGACTTCTGGGGCTAACTTCACCGTTACTCCTCGGTTAGTCAACCTGGTGAGTTTGGGGTGATATAAGGTGTTGTGGGTTATAGGTGCATGATATTCTTTTCTATATAAGTTTCATTCCTCGAAGAGGGTAACTCTGGATTGAATTTTTCAAGTATCTCGAACCTGAGCTTTTACCTCAGTCGCGATATCTTTGTTATCTTGATCATGATCGATACTCCTGCAGTGAGCTTGTATCCGCCATTGATTTTACTACACTTCACATTTCTTGTTCATCATTTATTAAATTTGTTAATTATTATCCTTAAAGGTTTATTTGTTATTGGTATACTGCATGACTTGAGCACTCACTGGGCTATTATAACTCATCCCGTTCATTTGTTTTCTTTAACCAGGTTTTCCAAAATACTAAAGCTGGAAAAGCTGATTTTGGACCTAGTACATGTTTTGTTTAATGTATCTGGATAGCCTAAATGTGTAGGCTTTTATTGTAAATATTATTATATTTTGGGTTGTAAAAACTCTTGTGATATTTATACTTTTAAGTAAATATTATGAATGTATTTATTTATGAGTGCATTTTATTTCGAGTTAAGTACGCTTGGATGTTTAAGCGAGTGCGTGTTTGAGTCTTGGCGAGAGCTAGGTAAGCAGTCCGCTAAGCCCTTTGGTGCGCCTTTGGGTAAGGTGTGGCTGTCACACATTGGAAGGGTAATCGAGGTACCTCTCATTCGTAAACCCGGTATAAATTGCTACTAAAATGAACAAACATGTCAAAATTACCACTATTTAGTAAATCAATCACTAATTGAATAATTTTCTACCGATCACTATGAACTTACTACGATAATTCAAACAATCATAGCAATAATAAGCAAAATAAGAGAAAGAAAATAATGATAATAATAATTAATTATTTAGGAAAAAATGAAAATTGTTTAAGTAAAAATAAATAAGTAAATAAATAAATAAAGCAAAACAACAAAAACAAAGAAATAATAATAATAGAAGATAAAATACAATAATACATACTTAAACTTTTAACACCCCAAATAATGATTATTAAAATAACTAAAAGGAAAATAAAGAAACTAATTTGAACATTAATTAGACTGACAAGACCCAATTTTAGAACATTAATTATAAATTTGATAAAATAAATAAAGAAAATGTGAAAAGAAATAATCTAAAGCTTTTGAGGACTTAACTAATTTTAATTTTTTTGGCAAAAATAAAATATTATAAAATTTGGATTAAAAATGAAAATTTAGGCAACGTTCTAAAGTGAAAATGTAATTTACAACAAAACAAAAGGGTAAAATTATAATTTTTAACCCTAATTAAGGTAATGACATAGTTTACAACAAATTTAAAGGATAAAATATAATTTTCAGCAAGTATAATGCCAAAAAATAAAATTTACAGCAATATTTAAAGTCAAGAATATAATTTCAGCAAATTCATTAAATGACACATAATTTACAGCAAATATTTAAAAGGCAAAATTTCAAGTTCTAGTTATTTTGGGAGCAAAAATATAAATTCCAGCAACATTGGAGGACAATAAAGTAATTCCAGCAAAATATAATGGCAAAAATGAAATTCCAGCAAGGTTTGGGGGCAAAAATGCAAAATTTCAGCAATGTGAGGGACCAAATTGCAAATTCCAGCTACATTCAAAGACTAAAATAGAATTCCAGCAACATTTTATGGCAAAAATGCAATTCCAGCAAGGTTTGGGGGCAAAAATGTAAAATTCCAGCAATGTGAGGGACCAAATTGCAAATTCCAGCCACATTCAAAACCTAAAATAGAATTCCAGCAACATTTTATGGCAAAAATGCAATACCAGCAAATTTAGGGAGTAAAAATGAAATTTTCAGAAATATTGGAGGGTAAAAAAAAGCAATTCCAGAAAATTTTAGGGGTCAAAATGTAATTACAGAAAAATATAGGGTCAGAAATGGAAATTTAAAAAATGCAGGGGCCAAAATTATAATTATATAAAAGTCGGGGACCTAAATGCAATTAATTGGGACCTAATTGGAAAGAAAAAAAAATTATGGAGGTAAATCTACAATAAACAGAAATTTAAATGCACAAATCAGAAATTTTCGGGGCTACAGTGACATTAATGAAAGTATAAGAACTATAAAATAAATACCTATTATTAATTAAAATAAATTAAAAAAACTAACCTAATCAAAACGACGTAGTTTTGAGTGAAACTACGTCAAAACGATGTAGTTTCACTAAAACTATTTTTTTTTTTAACGATTTTCTTTTTACCCGGTTTCTTCTTTTTTTTTTTCTTTTCTTTCTTTCTTTTTTTCTTTTTCTCTCTTTTCTTTTTTTTCCTTCTTCTTCCCCGATTCTATTCTTCCTTTTTTTTTTGTTCTTTTCTTCTTTCTCTTTTCTCCCTTTTCTTTCCCCCCCCCCGATCCTGACTTTGTTCTCTCCCCTTCTCTCTCTCTCTTTTCGCCGGACTTTTCTCTCTCTCTGTCCTTCTCGTCGGTTTCCCTCTTCTCGTCTCTTTTCTCTTTGATTCTCACTCTTCCTCACCTGCTCTATCTTTCTCTCAAAATCCCCTAAAAATCCAAGTCATGAACTCTCAGATTACAGTGTTCATCTTCAAAATCCAGATGCGAATTGATCAATAAGCAACAGCAAGCATGCTATATTCACCGACCAAATGATAAACAATGTTAATTAATACAAGAGGGCCAAATAGTTTACCTAAATTAGAGGAGTGTGGAAGTGGATTGCCAGTTGATGGTGGGCCTAGTGATGTCGCCGGAGGTGGTACTGCAGCAAGCTGGTCGCGGTGGTTCTCTTTTGGTGGTGGTGCGCTGGCGGTGGTGCGCTGGTGGTGGTGGAGCTTCGATAGTGGGGTGGTTGTTGTTTCTGTTTTTTTTTTCTTTTTATGCTGATTTTGTGCAGGTGTGTTGTGATGTTGTGCGTGTAAAATTAGTGAAGTGTATGTGTGTGAAGAATGCAAGGAATAATGCAAGAGTGAGTGCATGCCATGATCAGGCGAAACGGGAGAGGGTCGTATGTGTGTGAAACGTGCTTGTATGTGCTGATGATGAAGCTGGTATGTGTGTGTTAAGTTGAGTGTGATGTATGTGTGCCTGTGAGGTGTGTTGAGTGTGTGTTTTGTGAAGTCCAGATGTGTGATTGTGTGTGTTCGTTCTGCATGAATTTGATAGTGTCTGTGTGTGTATTTGCTTGTGGTTTGTCTGTTGCTATGCGTGTGTAGTGTGTGAGTTTGATGTTTGTGTGTCTGTGAGTGTGTGCAAGGAGAAGTGCAGGGGAGGGGATGCAGAGGGAAAACAGAGAGTGAGGGAAGTGTGTGCAGACGGTGAAGGAGAGGTTGAGAGAGTTGAATTGAGTGAGTGTGTGTGGTGTGTGATGTCTTGTGCGTCCGTGTGTGCAACTGTGTGTATGTGAAGGGCTGTGTGTGTCTGGGTGTATGTGTGTGTGATTGTAGACTGTGTTTTTTGTCTATGGAGTGTGTGAATGAAACTGGTGAGTGTTGGAATGGTGAATCTCTGGCTTGAATGTGTGTTGTGTGTTTCTGTGTGTTTACAGGAGGTGCGTGAGTGTGTATTTGTGCTGTGTGGTTGTGGAGCTTGAGCCGAGAGAAGGAGGAGGTGTGTGCCTGGTGTGTGTGCTGTGTGTGATTTGGCCGAGAGAGAAGAATGGAATGGAGAGGGAGAGTGAAGTGTCAGTGTAGTGTGTGATGTCTGTGAAGGAAACTGGTGAGAGGGAAGAGGAGGCAGAGAGAATGAGGGAGATGCAGATAGAATGACTGATGAAGAAGTGAGGAAAAAAAATGAACAAAATCCCTTCCAAATCCCTCAAAATCTTGCTGAGGGGAAGGTGGAGTTGGTGATAGGAGGTATGGCTTGAGGATGGAGTTTGTAGAAAGCAACAGCAGCAGCAACCCTGCTGCTGCTGTTCTCTTTTTTTTTTTTTTTAATAATGAAGAAAACAAAGAAAAATAAATTAAAAAATAAAATAAAAATAAAATAAAATTTACTTAAACTCTTTTTAAATTATACATTAAAAACTGAAATACAATATTATAAGAAAGAAAAAAGAAAAATTCAGTGTAACACAAAAAGTTAATTCTAGGTTAGAAAATACAATTTAAAATAAATAACAAATGGTCTTTAAAATAAATAAATAAATAACTAAATTATGAAAATTTTCTTTACATAAAATTTATAAAATGCACACAAACAAAATTCTCATAAAGAAAAATTTTAGATAAATAAATAAGAAATGCATTGGAAAGCGTGACCTAAATATGGCAAAGTTATAAAATTTATGAGAATTAATAAATGACATCACAAAAATTTTACACAACATATATTATCACATAAAGCACATATAGTATAATTTTCACTCAAAAAATTTAAAGATTAACACATTCTTGGGAAACGTGCCCTTAATAAATAAAAAGACAAAAATTAAATAAATACTAAACGACCTCTAAAAATTATAAGATTTTTGCAGAAAATTTATGAATATACAAAATGCATATATAAAATTTTTCACTTGAAAATTCTCATAAAAATAGCGCATTGGAAAACGTGCCATTGGATAAAAAAATACTAAAATTTAAAATAAATAATGAATGACTCCTAAAAATCATTAAAATCATAAATAATGATAAAAATAGTAAAATCATGTATTTAGGAAATAAAATAAAATAAATTAATATTTACATGGTGAAATTACCATTTTACCCCTAATGTGACGAATTAGACATAATATGCAAAAATTGTACTCGACCCCCGAAAAATAAAAAATACCCCCTAAAATAAAGTAACACACATATTTTTACAAAAGGTGTGTCAAAATTTGGTGTCTACAGTCGTCGATGTCGACCCCGATCTGAGTCTCGAGGGGTCGACGAGCAGCAAAATCTCCTAGGTCTTCGTACCTCACGTCATCCTTGAACTACTTGGTCAGCTGACGGCTCAGCTACGTCAGTTTCATCATCGTCGTCGTCGCCGTCGCCGTCGTCATCGTCGTCATCATCAACTCTGTGTTGTGAGCTGGTAGGATCAGATGATGAATCTGCACGGAATGGATCTCGATAATGATGATGGAAAGTGGTAGATGTGGATGGGCCTGATATAGGGATGTATAAAATAGGACCCGGTATAAAAAATGTCGAGACATATGAATCAGAAAAATCACCGGCAGATCCATGTAGGAACTGAAATATCGGATGAAGGTCAGATCTATCAGAAAATGCAGGCGTATGGGACTGGTGCCCTAATGGTAGAAGTACTGGCGTGCATAGCAAGAGGAAGCGTATGCATCGTAACCCCTGAATGTTACTAGACGAAGTCAGAATCTGTGTACACCCGACAGTATGTGCGTGGTAACTGCTGGGGGTAACCTGCTCGTCCTGTCCGCCATCATCACGAAATCTATATCCATGACGACGTCTATCTCCTCAAGTTGTGGATGGGCCAGCCTGGCCAGGAATGTGTCTAACTGACCTCTAATAATAGCCAAGCTGGGTAGTATCCTGTCGGGGATCCGGACCAAGACTCATACACTCAGAACGCTGTAAGTACTGCATAGATCCAAACGCCTCGTCTCGAATCATAGTCAGATCGGGATGAAAACTCTGTATAGGGTCATCGTGACTAAGACCTGACAGAGACGCTTGTCCTATCCTGTACATGCTACTCATCTGTTAGGAAAAATAAATAATCCTTATCAGTAAATATATATTCGAAGTACGATTTACTTAATAAAATGCTATACTACTGAATAACAATTATACCATATACTGAAACTGTCCAGAAACCCCTAACAGCCCATCATGCCGAATCTGGTGGACGGGAGGGGTGATATAAAGGATCGTACGCTGGTGGTACCATCGCAAGTAATCACTCGACGGCTGGAAAGTATCTATAGGATCTCCAACAACGACTGAATCAGCACGTGCATTCCTAATAACCCACCCAACCCCTGTGATAATCACTCCAATCCCGTCTTGGATATTCCTTTAGGTGCATGTCATGTAATGCGCCTTGATCAGTGTCGGGATCCTGTGGAATATGTTAGCGCATCCCAAACTGCCGCATGACACGATCTGACAAGTGAAACTCGACAATGTGCCAAAATAATAAAGGGACTCTAGCTCTCCAAATATGAGCCCCTGCTGAGCAATATGCGGGTAGGGTGGAAAGCACATCATCGGGATAGGGCATCCATATGAACTGCAATAATCGATGATTAGTCATTCACGCGTATTAAACAAAGTATATGTAATATGGAGAAAATTGTCATATTTTGTAAAAATGAAAAAATACCTGATCGGACTGCAACATCGACAGCTGATCGCGATAGTGACTGGTGACGTGCTAGGGAGCATTTCGAATTGTACGCCGGGTGACCCTATCTACCTCCCCGTGGATAATCACCCGGCGGTCTGTGATCGACTATATTTGGACGGATAGTCAGAAATCGCTCCCATGCCCACAACTGTTAAAATCATATAATTTAAATGTTAGATTTCATATTATTTAACTAGTTAAACATACTTAATAATGTAATATTAACGTTTAAATTTTTTACCTGAAGTAGCATGTATGGGCCTCTAGTGATCTTAACTCCGGCAACTGATGCGGCGCACATGCGCCTAGTATAAGCATGCGAGAACAGCACTGCCCCAACTATACTGTCCTATCCCCTCTAAATCATGCATCGTATCCAACCATAATATATTTACAACGTTCTCCACACCATCAGCAAACAGGTGACCTCCGAGTAATATCAAAAGTAATGTGCGAGTATACTGGCAGACTATCGCATCGGGGGCATCCGGTGGTAATGGATTCTGTGACAAATGCCTGCAAAGGGCGTCGATCTTTATTCGTGCCTCCTTGAAATCCTGCTCCTCAGGTAAAAAACCCAACCAATCGAAAGCCATCTGTCGTCGGTCAGCGATAGAAGTAGTCCTGTAGTGTAACATAACTGGTAAGCCGTCCACTCGCAAACCCCATAGTACCTCGACATCCTGCAAGGTGATAGTGGCCTCACCAATAACCGGAAGATAAAAGGTGTGGGTCTCCTGTCTCCATCGCTCGACAAACGCAGTAATCAGTCCGTGATCCAACTGGAAAGAACCAACTCGACATATCCCGCCAAAACTAGCAACGTCAATATAGTGTCTGACGCGGGGGTCTGCTGACTGAAGAAACCGCCAAAAACGTCCATCACATCTCCTGACATCGAGATCAGAGCTGTCACCACGAAAAACTGCTGCAGATCTATGAATATGCTGCAAGCGTAACAGAGAAGGATCTATAGGACCCTGAACTGGTGGTGCGGTACTCATGTGGACGTGATCAATATCAATCTGTAGCTGCATGTATAAAGAATACAATAACGTATTAGTTATAATTAAAAAGTAAATTATGGTGGACAAAAAATATCGAATGATGAGAAAAAAATTTATTGCATTCAAGATGTAAAATAAATATCGACAGGCTTATAAATAACACAAAATCTTAAACCATATATTCAAAAAATTTTATTAAATACGAAAAATATGATTACAATTTTACAGAGTTAAATTGAAACATTTCGAATATGAAGTACTAAGTACTCAATTCTAAACTTTAAACTCCTAAATTACTAACGATGGATAGAAACCAAGAAATGGACAATTTTGTGCCGTGTGGCCAGGCTGTGAACAGTTACTGCATCGACGCGGTGCATCTGGACATCTACGATCCATCTGATTTCGTATTCTTGCAATCCGCATTGGCCCCGGTCTTTTTTGTCTTAGGCGACCACAATTAACTGTTAATTTCAATTCCGATGGCGGCTCAATACTGTTGGTCTCTGAGAGGATAAAATTGGAGGCCGAATGTCGCTTGATAAGCATCGTAAGTATACTCCTCACCCACTAGATCCATAGGATTCATTCTGCATTGTGAGCATGCCGCCATTGCATGCGAACATGGGAAGTGGAGTTGTTGAAACTTACGACATGTGCACGTTCGATTTGTAAGGTCTACAGTTTGTGTTTTTCCACCCTCATGACCTCGACGGTGCCGAGTAATTATGTTGAAAATTTTCTTCCTGGAGTCATACACTTCAACTTTGTGTTTTTTGCCTTTTTTCTCATTCGACGTGTATTTACTCCAACTGTATTCTGGGAGTGGATATCTCACATTTCATGCCAATTTTTGATTTTTGACAAACAATTTAACTGTCTGACTCAGAGTAAAGCGACTGCAAGCAGTAATAGGCAATAACCGCGCATCTCTCATCAAGTTGTTGAAACACTCGGCCATATTTGTCGATGTATGACTCCCAACGGTATCCCTCAGTCCTTGCACAATGCCTATTGTTCGGGTCTAACATTGACACCTGTCAACCAATCGTACGCTTCTTGATTCAAACTTTGTATTTGATGCATGAATTCTTCGTATTTAGAGGGTTGATTAGCCATTCCAGCTGCCATAACAAGTTTCTTCAACCTATAGAATTGGGTGTTTCGTTAGATGGTGTTAACTAAAATTGTAAAAATTCAAATCTAAAAATAAAAATTTAAAATTCATATTACCTCTAGTTCTTAAATTTCTGCGTGAAATTACTTTGTACGTGCACGAGACAGTAGCGGTGGACTCCCATTGGTTCACGCCATTCTGGTAGTGTCGTCATTGCGTGAATAATTGATTTATGCCTGTCGGATATCACGCATACATTTTGAACGTCACCACATACATGTATACATAACAACCGCATGAACCTAAGGCCAACTTCTATTGTTCTTCTCGTCAACCAGTGCGAAGGCTAGCGACACGAGATGATTGCATGCATCGTATCCGACAGCAACAAGTAATTTTCCTTGGTAAGGTCCTTTCATGAAAGTGCCGTCCACGCATATAACCGGTTTCATATGACGGAATGCTTCAACTGCAGGACCGAAAGCCCAGAAAACAGTAGTCAAAAAATACGTTAACAGGAGTGCTATTTGGATGTGAGTCCCACACAACAACTGTTCCCGAATTACATCGTTGTAATTCTTCCATGTACGTCGGAAGAAGGAGAATAGATGACGGCCAATCTCCGTAAAGAATATCAATGGCTCTACGACGAGCGTACCAAGCTTTCCTGTACGACACATCGCAGTGAAAATGCTGCTTCACTGCTGCCATTATGTCTTTACTTTAAACATAGGACCATTACTAATATGTGGCAGAATGAATTCAGCAATTAACTCTGAACTCAATTGTCAGGTGATCGTTGTTGTTGAACACTCGAGCACAAGTATGTTCATCGGCAAGAGTAACAATCATCCACATGTTATGAGAACGTCTCAACGTCGCTCTCAACTGCCAATTGCACGGAGGTGTTGAGTTACGGGCTCTGCAACGAACATACCAAGTCGTTTGAGAACTGGCGCGCACCTTGTACTCTCTGTTATGTTTAATGGACCACCTTTGCACTGCATTCTGTACCTTTTCTTTACTATCAAATAGCATGCCCAATCGAAGTTCCATCGTCTTCCTCGTTCCACACATTAAGTCGCTCAACGGGACCCCCGCTTAAGGGGTCAAATTGTAAAGTTGCATCAACACCGGCATCATACTGAAATGTTCCAGGATCATAACCAGTCCATGCTGAATTAGGACCCACATCGAAATTTCTCTCGACATTCTCCTGTTCGGATGCATCATATCTGTCTCCATCATCCTCGGAGTCATCATCTTCAGGTTCCGGCTCGGAATCCATGTCACTAGTTTCCCTGTTAGTTTCTGGTTCTGCGCTATGAATGTGAAGTGTTTCGTCAGCGTCGTTCGCAGAAACAAACTCTGACAACTGCGGAATGCATATGAATCCCTGCTGCGCTGCTACTTGGCCGACTGTCGACATGCCTTCTGCTACCTCTTCTCTGTCCTCTCCGTGGCGGTTGCATATTTTCATGTTCTGATTGAGTACATTGACCTCCATAAAAATTCGATGTCTGCACTGGATCCATCGGAAAACTATCAAATTGACTAGTTCCTTGAGTTACATATTCTTGTACTCCTGGAATCTCGTCAATTTCTACGTATATCTCAATTATTTCGCGATTACTTCCTTTGAGATAATACATTGCATTCACTCCGGTGTCATCTACTAAAGGTATTACACCAGATCCACCTTGTAACATGCAACCTCTAAGCATCAGAGTAATCTTGAATCTATTCCGATCGATATCCATAGCATCGTATACTTTATCCATCAATTCCTCAAAATTAATCATTTCCGTGAGGAACAAAAATTTTTTTAGGCATTGGCGGGTCATACAGCATTGATCCTCCGGTGTACACAATTTTTCCGCCTCAATATAAATTAATTTCCAAAGTATTATCGTTCGACATGTTTCGCCTAAATCTAACCAATGTAAAAACTAATAAGTTTAAATATAACATAGTCGAAACATAATTAATCCCAAACAACATGTTCAAACTGTAATTTTTAAAAACTTTTGAGGTTAAATTGTAATAATAACAAATTTAGTGACCAAATTATAAATATATTAAATTAGAGGGGTCAAACTTACTTCTTAAACGTTTTGGGGTCAAATGTACTTATTAAAAAGGTTTATAGGCCAATTTATAAATACACTTAAAAAGTTTAGGAGCCAAATTATAAATACATCAAATTATAGAGGTCAAATTGTAATTTTCTCAAATTTTGGAGTCAAATTATAATTATAAAAAATTTTTTATAAGGTCCAACTTACTTTGTAAAAATTTAGAGTCAAATTGTACCTATTAAAAAGTTTAGTGGCTAAATTATAAATATATCAAAATATAGGTGTCCAATTATAATTTTTTAAACTTTGAGGTCAAATTATAATTATTTAAAAAGTTAGGACCCAATTTATAAATATATTAAAATGTAGGGGTCAAACTATAATTTTTAAAAACTTTGGGGTCAAGTTGTAATTTTCAAAATTTTTGGGGCTAATTTATAAATACATTAAAATGTAGGGGTCAAACTATAATTTTTAAAACTTTTAGGGTCAAAATTGTAATTTTTAAAAAATTTTGGGGCTAATTTATAAATACATTAAAATGTAGGGGTCAAACTATAATTTTTAAAAACTTTTGGGGTCAAATTGTAATTTCAAAAAATTTTGGAGCTAATTTATAAATACATTAAAATGTAGGGGTCAAACTATAATTTTTAAAAACTTTTGGGGTCAAATTGTAATTTTTGAAAATTTTGAGGCTAAATTTATAAATATATTAAAATGTAGGGGTCAAACTATAATTTTTAAAAACTTTTGAGGTCAAATTGTAATTTTTAAAAATTTTGGGGCTAAATTATAGATACATTAAAATATATGGGTCAAACTGTAATTTTAAATACTTTTGGGGTCAAATTGTCATTTTTAAAAATTTTGGGACTAATTTATAAATACATTAAAATATAGGAGTCAAACTGTAATTTTTAAAAGTTTTGTGGTCAGGTTGTAATTATTCAAAATTTCAAGGGCCAATTTGTAAATATATTAAAATATTAAGGTCAAACTCTAATTCTTAAAAATTTTGAGATTAGGTTGTAATTATTCAAAAGTTTAGGGGCCAATTTATAATTTTCATAAGTGTTGTGTCCTAATTTGAATTGCACAAAATATCAAGTCCCACATTATAAATTTTTATAGTTCATTGTCTAAATTTTTAACTACACAATAATTGCATATAAATATTTAATTACATAATATTTAACACACAATATTTACCCTACAAAATATAATTTATATTTTAATTTCTAATTTCGACATACAATAATAATTACATATATTAACTACACAATATTACCCTAAATACATATAATATTTAACCTAAACATTACTTTTAATATAACTAATACATAATATAAAATCATAACACAATTATAAAAATAAAACTGATTCATAATTACTTGTAAAATAATAAACAAGTTTAAGGTTTGAAAAATACCTGTTTGTGGAACAAATGAGCCTTCCGTCCCAAAAATTTGCTTCTGTTTCTGCTTTGCCAAATTTGCTTCTGCTTCTGCTCCCCTGATCAACTTCTGCTTCTGCGTTGCCAAATTCGTCTACGTTGCCAAATTTCTCCGACCAAAATTTTCAACGCTTCACCGACAAAATTTTTTGAGAGAGAGAGAGAGAGTGTGTGAGTGAAAGAGACGGAGGGTTGGGGGGGTTTTATAGGCGGAACGATTTAAAAAAATAAAAGTGTCCCTAGCACAACGTGCTGCGAAGGCACGTCATGCTAGGGAGCCGTTGATCAACGGCTATAAGGCCGTTGATCAACAGCTCAAAACTTAAAAAAAAAATTTATTTCTGGCACGACGTGCTTTCAAAGCACGTCATGCCAGACGGTCAGGCCGGTCAACCTGACCGTTGAACCACCTGACCAACTTTTCTTAGCTGGTCAGGCGGGTCAGCTGGTCAGGCTGACGGGCCTGACCACGACGTGCTCGCCAAGCACGTCGAGTTTGAAAAAAAAAAAATAGCTCGACGTGCTTCAGAAGCACATCGAGTATATATTCTACCACCCCACGTGTATCAGATATACAATTTGAAGTAATTTTATTTTCGCGTATATTCTGGTCAATAAGCCCAGATATCCTCATGCTTCAATCAGCAAACATGTAATTTGCGTAGTTATGGACGGTGGCCGAAGCTAGGGAACAAATTTTTTTTCTCATTAGTGTTATAAAATTTAACATATGGAGATCGTGATTAAGCAAGTTCCAGATTATAATTTTGACAAGATAAAAACCAAATTTCTTGCTACAAGAAACATTTGACAAAAAGAACTCAAATGTCATAATCCGGTAGAATATGAAAGATAAAAAAAATTTCAGATCAAAATGTTTGAAATTTTTGGTTTGTTGCAACTTTAGGGGAAACAAAATGAGGTCCAACCGACCAAGTTCAGCCAAAACCCAAGTATTAATAGATTTTTTGTTATTTGGGTTCCTCTAGTGAGAATAGTCGGTAGCATAAGAAAAATTCCAGCTCGCTATTATTAAGACTAAGTCTAGTTTGGAAATTCCTTCTTTTTCTTGGTCTATGTTGAATATATATTTCTTAGGAGTGTACTCTTTTACATGAGTTAATGATAAGCACGCAAATTGCATTATTTTAATTTATAATATGTAGTTAATTTTTATGAAATTAGTAAAACAATTTGAATGAGATGATATGGAAAATGGATTTTTTCAATGCTAGACCATATATTTATTCAATATATAAAACAAAATAGGATTTTGAGAGAGTGACAAAAAGATGAGAAAAAACAATGAGGATAGGGTTAAATTGCAGACCTAAAATTCCTAGGTAAGTTTCTCAGAATAATGCCAAAAAAAAAAAAAGTGTGATTTAGGATGATTTGGATGGAATTTCTAGGAGTATTGTCCCAGCATACTACTTGTGCGGTGACTAGCCTTTTTTTTTAATAGTTTCTAGGGTCTAAAATGCAAATAAAATAATTTAGACTGTCGTTGCACACTACCTATGTGGTGACACTCACAAATTAAAAAAAAAAAAAATAGTTGTGCCAGTCACCGCACACCTCCTTTTTTTTTTTTTATGTTTCGAGAGACTAAAAGTGCAAATAAAAAAAAATTAGAGGGTTAGCACACACTACCTGTGCGGTGACACTCACAAAACTTTTTTAAAGATAAACCCCTCTTGGGGGCTTTTGGATAAAGAACAAATTGTTATAATGGCCTCCAAAGTTTTGGAAACTGAGTCTTGGGTTAGATAATATTAGAGGATTTTACCATCTGTTAGGATACAATACTGGTTTAATTAATAAGTTGGAGTGACTAAAAGTAGGAGAAGTCTTTAGTTGATTTATTTATTATGGTGCTGTATCTTTTTCATAATTTATTAATATTTCAAAGGTTTTTTATATTTTATTATTAGTATTTCAAAGGTTTTGACCCAAATTAATTGGAGCTATAATATTTTTTGCCAAGAAATATTTTATGTTGGAAAATTCATCTGATTGACAAGCTTTTGGTATTTAGATGATGATTTGAAATTTATTTATCACTTACCTTGCACGCCTGTTTATTTTGCAACTTATAGGGTAGTTCTTGTAATTCATAGTACTCAAACAAGTTTTTTTTTTATTAAAAAAATTACCATAACTAGTTTATGACAACAAATTATAATATATTTATAATTTTCATTTGAGTTAAAAGGGTAATTTAAAAGTAATTAAGTAATTTATTATACTAATAAAATTCTGACACAATTAATTAGAAAATCAGCTCTCATTAATAGATAATTATTAAAATACCAGAAAATGAGATCGAACACCAACTACAGTACAAACTATATATTTTTTTTTTTTGGCCAAAGTCAAGATATGTTACTATCTATCAAAATATTTACATAGCATTGGACCCTTGTTAACAGTCTGTGGAATCACTAATCCACAGGGGAAAGAAATCTTCCCACAACACAACTTCTTTGAGAACTATAGCAAATTTTGCCATTTCACTAGCATCTCTATTCAGCCTATTATCTATTACATGGAAGGAGCCAGTTTGAAATAGTGAACTAAGATACAAAATGTTTTCAAAGATGACCGAGTGTGAACCTAAACTAATTTGTTTTTCCTTCAATTTCTAGATCAGTAGCTTGTTTGATGACCATATACTCACATCTTTCCGCTCTTTCTCTTTAGCTATCATTAACGCAAGCTTAATGACATTTGATTCATCCAACAACTTGTCCGCTTTTCGTTCTTCCACTGCTACCCAGACCAACTTTAAACTTTTTTTCCAGTCCCTAGCCATTATACTGTAATCTACTCTCGTGGATTTCTTCTTGATACAAACACTGACCTCCATTGAAACTCCTCTCATTTGCGCCTCTTCCTGTTTCATTCAATCTGCAGCTGTATATGTTTCTTCCTTACTCATCTTCATTTCCTCCTTCCCTATCTCTTCAAACTCTATCAATCACCACCCATCCTGGTTTTTTCTCCTCTCTGAACACCACATTATTCCTGTCTTTCCGTGATTGCCAAAGGATATAAACAGTAAGTTCAATATGCTTCATCCCTTGTTGTCTATGCTTCGCTTCAAAAATCAACTCCCACTAATTCCACATATTTTGTCTGTTCTTATTCAACCCATCCCATTTTATGGGGGCAAAATATCACACCTCTTGTGCTCTCTTACATAGCAGTAAACAGTGTTCTGCATATTCAATTTCTTCTCCACAGTATTTGCAAAATGGATCACCAGAATTTGTTCGTTGGTAGATTATGTCTCGGACAAGTAGAACCTGATTCAGACATTTTCATAGGAAGTATTTGACCTTGCTTTTTGATGTTTAACTTCCACAATTCATTCTAGACTTTGTTCTCATTCCTCCTCCTGCTTGACTCTTCTATTGGAATTGCCCTTGCACTAACCTGACTTGCTTGTTTTCCCACCATACACCCTAATCTAATAGCATAAAATCCATGTTTATTATGTCTCCAACTTAAGTTATCAAGCCTTTTTTTTAGACTGATTGGAATTCTGACAATCTTTTGCATATCTTGCTTATAGAACCATTGATCCAGCGGCTGCTTGTTCCAAAATGTACCCATCATCAGTTGATCTTCTATCTTCACATTGTAATTTTGTAGTCTTTGTGATTTGACCATCCCATCTTCATTGTAGGGTATCCAAGGTCAAACCAAATTTGTATAGATCTACCATCACCAACAATCTTCAGTATTTCCTTTTTTATTATCTCCCTAGCTAACATGATACTTTGCCAAAACCATGAGGCATTCTTAGGGATTTTAACTTAAAAAATATTCATATTGTAAAAATATTTAGCCTTGAGCAGTTTGCTGACCATTGAGTCTGGCCTGGTAGCAATTCGCCATACCTGTTTTGCCAGAAGTGCAGAGTTAGTATGGAAAATATTTCTAAATCCCATACCACCTTACCTTTTGCTGTTAGACATTTGCTCTCATCCTATCCAGTGGACTTTCTTTTTTTTTTTTTTTAATCACTCACCAAAATCTAGCAATCAAGTTGTTGATTTCTTTTCCTAATTTCTTGGAGATTCTAAAACATTATAGTACATAATTAGGCAATGCCATAACTACTGATTTCACCAGAATCTCCGTACTAGCTTGACTAAAAAATTTACCCTTTCATTCCTGAATCCTCTTTTTCACACTTTCCTTTATGAACCCAAAAATTTGGTTCTTTGATCTGGTAATGACCATTGGCAAGCCCCAATACTTCCCCTGTTTCACACATTTTACACCCTCCAGCACCTCTTCCACGTTCTTTCTCACTTCTTCTACAACATTGTTGCTGAACAAAATGGAGGACTTTTCCAGATTGATCTGTTGTCCAGAAGCCTTCTCGTACTTTGCTAACATACCTTTCAATTTAATTGCCTCCTATGTACCTACTTTACAAAAACTAGAGTGCCATCAACAAAGTACAAATAGGAGATTGCAGGACCATTCTTACTAATTCTCACTGCAGGACCATACTTACTAATTCTCACTCCTTTATCCCTCTCACTCACTGCTTTTCCAACTTGTCTACTAAGCCCCTCTGCATATAGAAGAAAGAGATAAGGGGATAAGGGATACCATTGTCTTATTCCCCTCTGTGGTATTACATAACCCTTCTTCTCTCCATTAATGTTAAATGAATAAGATAGACTAGACACACGAGCCATCACCCATTGTACCCATCACCCATCTATGACAAAAACCCATCTCAAGCATTACAACCTTTAAGTATCCTCATTCTATCCTGTCATAGGCTTTTGGCATGTCTCGCTTTAGAGTCATGTAACCCTCCCTCCTATTTCTCTTGTTCTTGAAAAACTGTAGGACTTCATGAGGTATAATGACATTGTTTAAAATTTGCCTGTTCGAAACAAAAGCACTTTAATTTTCACTAATACAAAAACTAAGGAATGGTTTTAATCTATTAACAAGTAACTTTGAGATGGTTTTATAGATGATATTACATAAACTAATAGGCCTGAATTGACCGGGAGAAGAAGGATTTTCTGTTTAGGAATGAATGAAATAATCGACTCACTGATGGATTTAAGAATATGACCTGAATGGAAAAACTCTTAATTGCTAAGACAACATCATTACCAACTATATGCCTAAATTTATTGAAGAAATTAGAAGTCATACCATCAGATTCTAGGCCCTTGCTAGGATTCATTGATTTGAAGATTGACCTAATCTTCTCTCTTTCAAAAGGGTTTGTTTAGCTCCATATTCATCTAATTAGTAACAACTAGAGGGATTCCATCAAGGACATTTAAGAAATCAGCTGGTTGAGTGGACGTGAGTGATTGCTTGTAAAAATTCTCCACTTCCTTTGTGATGTCTTCTTCACTTCTACACCATTCCCCTTTTTCGTTCTTCAATTACAACATTTGATTCCTTCTCCTTCTACACTTCACTGTCGCATGAAAGTAAGCTGAGTTCTTTTCACCCTCCTTTAACCATCTGTTTCTTGGCTTTTGGGACCTAAAGAGCTCCTCATCTCTATACGCTTTGCTTAGTTGTCCTTTGATTGAAGCTATTTGTTCTTGTCTCCTTTCTTTTCCGTGTCTTTTAACCTCTTTAAGTTGACTTTTATGATCCTTAATCTTCTTCCCTGCATTAACATAGCATCCTCTATTCCACCTTATTAGCCTTCACTCCTTGATTTTTCGAGTCATTCTTACTCTCACAACGCCATGCCTGATGAATCACTTTTTCACCTCATCCTTCATCAACCAACGTTTATTAAATTGAAATTTTTTTTTTCTAAATCTCCTTGCTGGATTTGTATCAAGTAACAACATTGAGTGATCTGCTGCCTTATTTTCTAAATGAGAACAAGTTGCTGATCCAAAATTCAAAATCCAATCTCCTAATCCGAACTCTCTATCCAGTCTCTCCTTAACTTCCTTTTCTATTCCCTCATTACTTATCTAAAGCAAAGGCTTGCCTAAATATCTTATGTCCCTAAGCTGATTTGCCTCAATGAAGTATTTGAAATCTTAGAACATCCATTCTTGCCTCAATCTCCCTCCCTATTTTTTTTCATTGGATTTAATATCATCAAAATCCCCTATCATTAACCAATTATTACCTCACAGATTTTTCCTTCTTTTTACTACTTCCCCTATTCTTTTCTTATCCTATTATCTACACTGGCATAGATCCCTACACAACACCACCTTATATTTAGCCGTGGATCCTCTGTCAATATCTTCACCATAAAAGCCAAAGTTTCTACCTTTTGAACCAAACCTTCTTCATTCCAAAGCACAGCCAACCCTCCTCATTCCAAAATACTGCCAACCCACCTGATCTGCCTTTAGCCTCTACCACGTTCATTCTATCAAAACCAATCTGTTTCCTTAGTTTTTCCATGGCATTGAATCTATTTTGTGTTACAAGCAAAGTAACCAAACTTGGGTAGTAAAGACGCATTGTCTCCTTCAGCTGGGGAATTGTCAAGGGACCCCCAACTACATAACAATTTCATACCAGCACTCTCATTATGAATTTGGGGGCTATTGTAGGACAACCCCCTCAACTTGGCTCCCTTTAGGCGAAGCTTCATTTTTCAAGCATTTATTTTTTCGTCATCTTACTATGCTTTTCCTCTAATTCCTCTACTTCCTCCAACCTCTGCATCATTTTCCTTTTTCCTTGAATAGTATTCCAATTTGAACTTGTGATCACCTTCAAAAGATTTCTGTTTTTTTTTCAGTCATTCTTTTAAATCTTTTCAGCTTCGGCAATTTGACCTCTTCTATATTCTCAACTGATTTGAAACTCAGACTTTCTTCCTCTATTTCATATTTGCTTCTTCCAGTTCTCCAACAAATGGCACCCACTTCTCTTCTCTCTCTTTCTCACTTCTGCCTTCCTTAGTTTTTACTAGTTTCAGGTCCTTATTCCTACAAACCTCTTCCAGTTGTTCATTATTTTCTTTTTTTATTCCCTGGTCCATTCCCCTCCTCTCTAATTCTAGGCTGGCTATCATTTGACCTTTCAAACACCTTTCCTCCACACATTCAACATTAGTTTACCTATGTTCATTTCAGTGGTGGGCCTACTCTCTATTCCTGGTACAATCTCCTTACCACTTGACTTATCATTCTGCCTATTAGTCAAATCAACACTTTTTAAACACCTTGCCATCTCACCATCTTCCCCATCTAAAATTTGAATTGGTTTCCCTCCATAGTTTAGACCTCTATTATGCACTAATTGTTGATTAGGTTCATCTTGCCTTTGTCTAAACTCCAAACTGCTGCTTCGTAATTTCTTCTTCTGAATTCTCTATGAACGTACATAATTTTTCTCCATGGCTGATGCTTCCACAGTTCTAGCAAAAGACCGGACATCTCTCATATCTAAATTGCAGCCACCTCCTTGTTTCTCCACATTTGGCTGTTGGTCTTTTCATCAAAGGCTAGTTGATATCAATTTCCCTTAGAACTTTCAAATGCCTCCCATCCTTACTTCCAGTTTCTAGAATTATTATCTGCTTAACATTTCCAAACATTGATCCAATTTTCTTTTCCATATCTGAAACCACATATCAACTTTGTTGAACTTTTCTAGCCCTTCTGTCCATTTTTTGAATGCCAGCGACTAGTTATCAATAATCCATGGAAAACCATTTACAACTTTCTCCATTTCTTCAGTAGATTCAAACCCAAATTGAAACAAATTAACACCAATTTTAGCTACTTTGAGCTTTCTCGGATTACCCCAAGAATTCAGGGCATAGTTTTTAACACCAACAAAATTAATGGATTTTCCCCCATTATTTTGCCAAAAGACTCTGTTTACATTCTCTAATACCTTCCTTCAAAACCTCCAGTATGATTTATGACCCTTCCAACTCTACACTACTCAGCTTGAACTTCTCCATAACTTCAGTTAGTTCCTCCACTATTATGCTCGACAGAATGCCCTTAAGGAATCCCTCTTTGTTACCTTCCAAATAAATGCCAATCTAACCCCTGCAAAATGAAGAAAAAGTTAGACTTCTAAGTCAATCAAATTCAAAAACCCAGTGCTTGTTGGATGAAATAGAACACTGAAGGATTCTAGACAATAAATTCCTAATATAAAAGCGATAATGGCTCCCAAAGTCACATCCTTCAAGGATAATAGAGAAATGGATGAGCGATAAAACAAGAAGTAAACTAAACCCACTAAATTGTTATAGAGAATAAACCTTTCCCTTTGATCTGTTAGATATTTAAGACACTATCAACTTAGTACGCTCCTACCAAGAGGAGTAAATGCTCTCAAGAAGAGAGAAAAAGGAGGGTCAGAATGTTAAACTAATGACAAACTATAATGTTTATGCAATTCCAATAGTGCAAACTAGAGAAATTTCTTTGCTTCACAATCGGAGCTTCTTTCCAGGACGAGTTTCATTGTCATAGATTGCACCACTTTGTCTTCTTCTCTATCTTCTTTCGAGTGAGCATTTGTGTGCCAGTCATCGCACATCTCCTGTGCGGTGGCAGGCACAAATAAATATTAAAAAAATTTAAAATCACTACACATGTAGCGTGTGGTAATATTCTAAATTTTTTTGTTTGTACTTTTAGTCCCTCGAAAAAAAAAATTGGCCACTTACGGCAGAGGAGGCACAACTAAATGTTTTTTTTTTTTCTTAAAATTTGTGTTTCTCTAAATTATTATTATTTGCAATTTAGACCCACAAAACTAAAAAAAAAATAAAATAAAATTGGCCAATACACTACTCTTAGAAATCCCACCCAAATCATCCTAAATCACGGACTTTTCTTTCTTTGGTATTATTATGACAAACTTGCCAAAATTCCCACCATTTTCTTTCTCATCTGTTTCTCTTTTGACTGCTTTTTGACTGCTTTTAAAACGGTAGCATCGCCCTCAAACGTGTTTTAGCTTTCGAAAGCATGTACAAGTCACTGAGGGTGCTCTATGACAGGATGGATTGCTGTGATCTGTCATTTACTATTGTAAGTCAGTCGTAAAAAGCACATTATAAGTTCCTGTGTAGTATTGATAAACATGGGGTGACTGTGATATGTTTTCCTTATCATTCATTCTGTAAAGTCTTGTCTTTGTATTATTGGCGTTCCCTTTTCTTATTAGCCGTCTTCTTGTGTCGACTTTCCGTTAACAATTTCTGACTTTGTATAATGGCCTTATTAACAAATTCCTCTCAAGAAATTTACAAGAAATCTTGTAAATGGCTGGATTGCTTGGACTCTGAGCTAGTGCCAGGTAACATGACTCCCATTTTTTGGTCAATGGATGTCAATGTATCGTAATACTATATATCCCGCACATTGATTTAACATTGAACCTGATTTAGTTTTCTTAGTACAGCCCTGGATTATATAAGATAACCACCATACCAGACCCTGTTTACGAAATGGTTTCTAAAAATGTCTTTCCCACCGGATGCGCCAGATGATGGTTTTCTCACCCAAAAAATAAGAAAAAAAGAAATGAAAGAAAATAAATCTAAAGTCATTTAACTTTTGTGTGCATGATACTTAAACTCTAAATAAATTTCTTTCCTCGAGATACTGATTACGGGAATCAAATGGTCTCTAATGATAATTGTAACAAAATCCTTTAACTTTTTTTTTTTTTTGTTTTTTTGGTTTCCTTTTTAAGCAACAAAATACGTTTTGATCATTAAATTTTTATAAAATATATCTCTAAATTTTCTTGAATTAGTTCTTTAGTAAGCATTATGTTATATGGACAATGACTTAACTGGCGAAACCTAGCTAACATGAGGACCATGTAGAAAATCATTTTTCGGGGTCTCACAATTTGACTCCTTTCTATTTCTCATAATTTGAATCCAGTGTAATTGTGCAGAATCATGGTGTAATTATGCTGAATGATGGTATAAACATGCAAAAGCATAATGTAACTATTTTTCATTCAAAATAATTTTTTTTTTAAATTTAACTTTGTTGGTTCAATCTCATTCTTCCAATTTTGGCTTTTAAATCTGGGTCATGAAATCGTAAAAAATGACACTTGTAAGGCTCCCTTGACTCTTTTAAAGACTAAAAGTTTTCACAGTATTGAACACTTCATTTCTTGATCGAAGCATTCATCATGCTAAATACAAAGTTGGAGTTGATGGGATTTTGAATTGATAGTGGTAGAATATGGTGCTCATCATACTGAAATTCAACCAAGTTGGAGTTATTTGATCACCTTTTGAATTGGTGTACATTTGTTGAGGCAAATGAACTAACCCGCAAAATTACAATAGAAACTCCCGAGAAGTAACACGCAAAATGACAATAGAAACTCTCTAGCCGCCACAAGGCCCCCACCCATATATAAGTTGTCAAATTCTTAAACGTGAATCCCGTTGGTTATGTCTCGATTGCTCCTCCGTCTTCCTTCAGTATATTCGGATGTTGGCTCTTTCATTTACCGTGGGGTCTACGAGTGGGGCTTGTGAACCCGATCCAACATAGAATGTTCTAATATATTCTTAGATATGGACAGCTCGTCTGTCAAGCTATCATCAATCGTGGAAAAATCAATCAGCACTGCTTCTTGACTTTGGTCACATGTGCCCCTAGTTATCAACAATGGTGGTAAAATTATTGAGGTTATCATTTCCATACAGAGATAACTATAAATTTTTGAGAATAACAGAAACTATACAAGTTGCAATTGTCAAGAAAGTTTAGTTCTTATGTTATTGGAAATTATATAGCCACCGATCCACTCTTCAATAACCTACCTACTCTTCAATAACCTATATCGTAACAATCTAATATCAAACAAGGTAGTTTGTCATGTTCACATAAGAAGTTACAAAAGGAAATATGAAAATGAAGATGAATTAATTTTAGAAAAGTTAACATGAATACAATCATAAGAAAATTCTGAAAAAATGATTTTGTCTATATTGGATAAAGTATTATATGAATAAACATTTAGTACCTATTAAATGGATAATGCAATATTTTTGTGTGCAAAGAAGTTTATTTATTTTTTAAATAAATAAATATCTACATTATGATTGAAGGTATAGCAAATTGTTTCATAAAGTTTATTTATTTGATTTTTGACTTGTGAAACGTAATGTGGTGAAAGTTTTTAATTCCTGTAAACGTATACGATCCACAATCATAGACATATGAACTCATCTATGTATATAGACACACATAGAGAAGAAAACCAAAAAAAAAAAAAAAAGAAGATTTTGTAACAAAGCATGATAATATTTGCTATAGAAGCATTAGAGCTCTCAATAGTAATACTACACAAAAGCTAATTTGATTATAATTTATATGGCATACAAATATGGTACCCTTTCAATTCATAATTTAAATTTAATTAGAAAACATTTTAATAACAATGTAATTGTGATTATAGTCATCTTTCTTATGCCAAATACACGTGTATAAGAAACTTATGCAAAAAGTCTTAAAATTGAACTTATGAAAAAATTCTTAAAATTATGTTTCAGTATCAAATGATTAATACATGATACTGTGCTGATTTCTCCTAACAACAAGATGTTGAAAATTTAAATATTTGGAGAAAAACGTAGAAAGTATTCAATCTGTTGCTATGTCTTAACATGCGTAAAAATTTTGTAAAAAGAAAATGAAATAAACAATTGACTAGCACTAAAGTGAGTTCGTCACGTTTGAAATGTTTGGATTTGAGACATTGAAAGCTTAATCAAAACTTGAATTGTCAGTCAGGATGTAAGAGTTGAACTTTTTAATTAAGCTACCTTCCTTTATTTTTTTTTCTTCAGGTTAAACATAATTTTTTATGCATAAAAGTATAACATGGGGTGAGATGATTTGTTTGTTGCACACAATTTTTTTTCCCTCATTTCAATATGTTTAAAAAGATTTCCTTCTATCAGTAACAATAAGAAGACATTCCTAAACAAATTCTCTATTTAACTTGATGCTACTAGAACAAGGGGGGAAAAAGGTAGCAAATACATGATATCTAATCTTGGATGCATTTATATCAATAGACACAGTAATAATCTACCAAAAAAACTTAATGGAACAAAATAAAAAAACACAGTTGAACAACCTCATAAGAAGCACAAAAGGCTATACACTCAAGAGCCTAGCTGAAAGGAAACTTACCATCATAAAATATGAGCACGGTTTCACAATGAGATTTGCAAATCATCTGAGATACGAAAAAAATACAATGGTTTTCATGTGCTTTAGATCGTTTAGAGAAGGAACAATTAGAAATAGTATCTATAGCCAGCGACACACATAATTTTTGTTTCTTGCATAAACACATTGATTAATAACTTAAAATTTAGGCTTAGTAGTTGGAATGTTACATTCCATTACCTGGCAACATTATAAATCTAGTTTCCTTGTATAGACGCTTGAGGTATATTCATATATTTATTTTTGGCATGCATGATGTCTAAAATTAATCCTACAATTTGGACTATTTTCGTAAGTTGTAATAATAGTGATTAATCAAAGCTTTAGAGTTGTTCTTGTGACTTTTATATTAGTCATTACTATTCACTAATAAGTCTTAAAGCATTTTTTACCAATTATAATAATTCAAAAATATAAAAAATTAAAATGGGGATTTAGAAGCTTTGTTATTGGCTTAGGCTAAAAATACTTTCATCAATGTAAAATATATCTGCCCGTTCAAGTAGAAAACTAAGTGTCCTTTAATAGCCTAAAATGATACAAGGCTAAAAACGCTTGGAGAGGAGCCAGATTCATATGTTTATTAAAGGGGAGTTCAAATCATCAACCATTTTGTTTAAGGGGCAAAAACTCAAAATAAAAATGACTTTTTCCTTTTTTTTTTCTTTTTAAGGTTACCATTTACGTAAAACGCAAATTGGAGCATGGCTTTATATAAAATTGATGAAGCCCTTTTAGAAATTTCTTTAAAGAAATACAAAATAAGAAATAAAAAAAAATGTATATCATAAAAAAATTAAAAATTTATTTGACTGTTATTCCTCATCATAAGAAAACTAAACTAATAGTTTTATAATGATATCTTTTCTATTACTAAACTAAACATGTTAGAGGAATCGTCAAAACTATGCATGATTATTGATATTCATAGTGATAGTGACTAAGAAATTCGATCCCAACGGCTTCTATGTATTTTTTTTAATGCATATAAATGAGAGTTACAATTATGAATATCAATTAGAATAATGCTTTACAAAAGAAAGATATGAAAGATTCAAATTGCTTAAAGAGAAATAACTATGTCCTCAACATAATAATCTAAAAATGAAGAAGGAATGAACTTTAATAATTATTTATGAAAAACGTCAAAATCCCATAAGGACTATAAAATCTAAGGATGAATGATGCAAGCAGTTCTCGAACCTTTATCTATTTCTCTATCATATAAATTACTTAATGAGTGTCAAATTAGCACCAAACTCTTGATTGTGTTTATTGAATCACTCAACTTTTATATTAGTTTTGAATTGGTCTACAATACGTATACATACCAACATTACTTTATAATTTATGACATTTTGTGTTTTTCCTTTTTTTTTCTTCTCCTCCTCCTCCTCCTCTTCATCTAAATCCCCAAGGACTCTAATCCTTCGTCTTCTTTCTTTCTCAACTCGATTGAGAAAATAAAAGAAGTCCTACAAAGCATTAAATTGAAAACAAAACTAAATATTTATCAAATGAATAAAAACCATCTATTAACTCGACACATTGTTAATTTATTTATGAAGTCTCTAATGTTTCCCAATCTTTTTGATATAGGTATGATAAATAGTACATTTGTTAAGGATTTAATGTTCAGTATGACATTTATTATTTCTTTCTTGTCATACCTGTGAAGAAAACAAATCAAAAATTGGTGTACTTAGGTTTGGGATGGAGAAGAGAAATAATGGAAAGAATAAAACAGGAAAAATTTACAAAAAAAAAAAGAGGAGAAAAAAAGAAAAATAAAACCATCATAGGTAGAATGGAAATTTTTGCATAAATTTTGATTGGGGCCAATTAAATTTTTAGCGAAAAAGTTGAGGAACTCAATAGGTAGAATTAAAATTTAGGGAACTAAATTGACAACTATGAATCGTTTGGAAGCCACTAATACAGTTAACTCTTGTACGTTTAGTCTTTCAACTTTTTAAAGCGCCATTAATTCTTTAGACTTTTCAGTTTGGATTAAATGTTCCATTAAAGAGTATTTTTCATTTTTCTATTAAAATTTGACTTCATTTCAATATCCTCTTTCGAATTTAGAGCATTTATATTAACCCTTCTAGTGATTTGGGCTAAATATTTAACTTTTAAATAATTTGACAAATAGAAAGTGACAAAACTATGCCTATTAACAATTTATATAGATTAACAAAAAGGATAATATTACTCTTTTTTTAAGTAAATAATATTATTCTTTACCAAAGAAAAAGTTAATATTGCTTGATATTTGCAAAATATCAATTACTTATAATATATTATTATTATTATTATTATTATTATTATTATTATTATTATTATTATTATTATTATTATTATTGCTGTTGTTTTTGTTGTCATTCTTGTTGTTATTATTAGTTTTAGTAGTAGTGATAGTAGGCCATGCAATGTCTAATAAAAGAAACAAAATAAGGCAGAAATAAACCAAAAAATTAAAGTATATCAGACAAATTCTAAGGAAAGTAAATAAAGGAAAATAATTATTTTCTTTCATCAATTTATTTTGGAAACTTGAGATTATGGAGAAAGTGTATAAATTTTAACAATAAGTGACAGAAGATAACAAATAATTCTCACTTCCGTATTTTGTATTTTGGTTTTTTTGTTTGCTTCCTTAGTTTTAGTTATAGTAAATTCTACATAGTTACTCTTTCATCATTTAATTTTTCATTGAAATCATATATGAGAACATAGTATACACTTTAATATATTTTTTATAAATGCCTTTATATCTCTTTTTCGTTTGTCAAATTTTGGAAGGTTTGGCATGGAATTGGACGGAACACGCTAGCAATAGTCCAGACTGTGGCCGCAATCTTTTTGAAATAGTGAGTTTAAATAATGACAGAACCTTTTTGAAACGGTTTTATCCTCGAAACAAATATTCACCTGATTAATAGTCGTTTGCATGCCCCAAAACGCCTCCAATTATAAAAAAGTATTGGCTTCTTAAAGGAAAACAGGGACCCTCAATTTCTCACAGTCCTCATATTTGACGTGTTAATTTGAAGATTACGGCTGACGATTTGTTTTATTGGAGTTGATTTTGTCGTTCTGGACAAAATGAAGTTGAAGGACTACGTTACACCGTCCTGGTAACCTGCACGAAGTTACATGGCCAGACATATCAGATGGGAAATATCATATATATATATATATATATATATATTCCCTTCAAGTAAAGTAGTGTGCTATTTAAAATTTGAAAAAGATGAGCAAGATATTGAAAAGGGTATGTGATAAACATTTTTTGACTGAGATATAGTTGATTTTGAAAGTTCAAATTGTTTTCTTCAAAGATGAACATTGATTTACACACAAAGATATACACTCCGTCTATATATGGACAACCACATTGAAAAGCAAATGAAGAGTAGGGAAAAAAGAAAAACAACCTAACCAATTTTTGCAAAATATTTCGAGAGGTGATTTAAACAGTCCCAAAAATAAAAAGATTGATTTGAACATTTTGGCAAGCGATGAATTATTTACCTAAAATACATCCACATAGCTCAATAATATAAACTGTGGCTTCCCACTTTTAATCTCTTTCGAAAGATTGTTTTAGCAAATTGCTGCCTTCATTGCTATTTCAATAATTCTGGCACGTAAGTTTTGCCTTTATGGCTAGACCAAAATAAGATGAAATTCTTCTTCAATTAAGGAAGAAAAGAAAAGAAAAAACCCAAAAAAGATGGCATTACCTCATAGTTCATCTAAATCATGAATTTTGATAAGTTTTATAAAGCAAATAGAAAGTAGTGAAAATGTAAATTATTAAAAAAATTTAATTGGGTAATTACACTACTTGATATCTAATTTGCACTATTTACTAATCACTCCATGACGATCAGAACTTGTGAAATGGGAACAAAATAGCTGAAATGATTTTCATCAACGAAATACTAGGTCAACAATGAACAAATCCAATTCTCATACGTTGTCCGCGGTGCTCGTACTATATAAATACCGTCTGCTTTTATTCAAAAGCAGATCGAGCACCTCAGTCACAATGAAAACAACACTGAGTACCAATTTTAACGTTTAACATGGAATGCAACGACAATACCAGCTCATGTGACTTCTTGTACTATTCATCTGCATCATCTTCATCTCCTCAAGAATCAAAATTTGTCCAGTATCCATGCGCAGCATGCAAATTCCTTCGACGAAGATGCTCGGAGAAATGTCTCTTGGCCCCGTATTTTCCTCCATCGGAACCACTAAAGTTCACCATTGTCCATAAAATATTTGGAGCTAGTAATGTTATCAGGAGGTTGCAGGTCTAATGCATCGATTACTCCCTTTTATAACTTGGTGTCTAACGCTTTATTGAGGTCGATGTTTCTAAGTTGTTTTTGCATGATTTCTAACGTTTTGACACCTTTTGAATGTTGATGCTTTATGTTCTTTTCTTTGATGCTGCATTTCCATCCAAAAATAAATACTTCTTAGAGCAGAACGGCAATTAGATTCATTACGTAATCTATCCACTTAATGTTCTGTTTGGATGGTTATTTTTTCAGAAAAATGTTTCTCAAAATTCCAAATCCATTTTTCAACCTCAGTTATAATCTGAATTTCAAGGTTACCTTGGATATAGTGGCTCTTTTATTTTGGAGAGAGGCCAACAAAACCAATTAGCATATCATACTATTTGGATATTGCGAATTGATGAGTACTATTCGTTCGATTTTCTTTGCATTTTTGAATCATGAGAGGTTATCAGACACGGATATTTTTCAACTGAAAAAATTTTCAATGCCAGAAGTAAATGAGGGACCCCTAATAGGTGGTTTTTAATTTTTCCTCAAAGAAAACAAACTAAAGATGAACTAAATCACTTTCAGGAAATCCCTGACCAACAAAGAGCAGATGCTGTTCAGAGCATGGTCTATGAAGCTACTGCAAGAATCAGGGATCCAGTTTATGGTTGTGCTGGGGCAGTGAGCCATCTCCAGCAACAAATAATGGAGCTACAAGAAGAATTGGCTAAGACAAAAGCTCAGATCTTTACAATGCAATGCCAGAATGCTAATTTGGTTTCCTCAGTTGTCCCTTCATCTCAAGGCCAGGATATCGTGAATCAAGAGACGTGGGACAACACGAATAATTTCTCTCAAACACCATTTTGGGCACGTCAGTGAGTTCTAGACATATTGCCAACTTTTGAAGTAAAATTCTCCAATGCCATTAGTGACCATCCATTAAGCAAGTCTAATTTGTGATGTTCTTTTTCAGATATTTGAGGGAGGTTATAAAGGCTTATGAATAATGTAACAAGAGTTACATGCCTATTATTTATTTCTGTAAAGTAAATTATTTGCGTTTTTTTTTTTTTTTTTGTTTAGAGGATTTGTTCAGTAGTATTTTATATATTTATCATTTTTTTTTCAGAAATTAAGTCATTTTGCTTGTTTCCAAAGTTAGGAGGCGTTTGGTTCAAATTCCTCAATCACTATCACTATAGGTATCATTAACCCTACTATGAGTATGGGTTTTGATGATTCTCCCCAACATGTTTGGTTTAATAATGGAATGGGTATCATTATAAGAATATTTGTTTGGTATACTGAAATGACTTTCAAGTAAATTTTAAAATTTTAAAATTTTTATTTATGATATACATATTTTTTAGATTTCTTATTTTGTATATTTGAAAAAAATTTAAAAAGATTTCTTCAATTTTAAATATAGTCATGCTCTAATTTGAGTTTTATGGAAATGATAATCTTAAAAAAAATCATTTTTATTATATTAATAGAGAATATTATATATCTTTGATTTTCAATACAATTTTTTATAAAATTATTGAATGTAAAAAAAAGAATTTTTATAAAAAAAATTATTAAAAAGAAGTTTTGTAAAAAAATTTATAAAGTACTAATAAAAATTATTCAAAATCAAAAGACGAGAGAGAGAGAGAGAGAGAGAGAGAGAGAGAGTATTGAGAGTGGGTAACTCAAAAGATATATATTTTTTAATGGCTGTGTTTTTGCCCTTAATAATAAGGATTAATGGGTTTGATAGGCTAGTATTTTGCGGGGAATCATTAACACCTCAATTAATCACTATCATTCCCATTGAATGATAGTGATAGTTATTTAACAAATATCAACAATGGGTATCATTACTTGTGATACCCATTCCCCTCCTTGATTCCCCTAAACCAAACACCCCCTTAGTTTTGGTGATTTCATGAAATCTATAACCAAGAGTAATTGATCTACCTCCAAGTTAAATGGTAGGGGAATTCAGAAACCCTAGCTAGAGTTTGTGCAGCAATAATTGTTAATGTTAATTGCAATAGTATCGCTGTGGACCTTATTCACCTTCTCCAAAGATATAACTCAGATCCAAAGTTGGACTAAATGCAGAAGATGATGAGATAAAACCATTGCACGACACCAGTTCAACAGGCTGTTAGCTTTTCTTTTTTATTTTTCCCAATTGCTTTAGTTGCACGTTATTTGTTTATTATTTTTTGGTTTCCAAGTATGATATTTACATTCATTCCATTTTCTCAAATTTGATAGTTAATTTAAAGGGTTAATTATATCCACCTCTCTTGTAGTTTGGCCAAATTACCAAACAAATCCTATGGTTTGACCAAATTGCAGTTTAACTATTTGACTGACCAAATATTTACCTTGCTATTAAGGACGTAATGAAAATGGTGAAATGACAAGAATAGCCTTGGTTTAACATACATCTACCTCCCTTGAGATTTGTTCAAATTACAAAATGATCCTTGTAGTTTGGCTAAAGTAGTCCAACTCTATAAAATAATTATATTCTTACCAAAAACCTGCTATAATCATCTAAATTATAAATAAATAAAACAAAATAATAAAAAAATAACTGGATGCAACCATTAAATGTAAAATAACTGGATGCAACCTTTAAAAAAAGAAAAAATATATGAATAAAATCTTAATAGAGTATTGGATATGGAGAAAGAAGATTTAGTTTGATTTATATATAAAAAAAATTGTATTTCAAATTAAGAAAAAAAATTACTATGAGTTTAATGTAGAAAATTTGTTTTAACTTCTAAAATTCTTTCATGAAATTTTACTTTTGACGTTAATGATTTATGATTGTATATAAGATATTGAAATCTAATAAATAATCGTGACAGTAGTGGAATCTCAGAGTATACTTTCAAAAATTTATTATATTTAAAAAATAGAATTTGGTGACGTGCAAAGACACATCAAAATGGTTGTTCATGTCAAGTATTTGTTAATAGTGGCCAGATTTATATTGCCAATAATAATACATAACTAAAATTTTGTTTTTTTTTTTTTTTTGTAGCCTATAAGAAGAGTAACAAGAAAGGATATGAGATTAATGAGCATATTGATAATTTCATAATGAATATTATTGATATAGGGGTCATTTTGTAATTTGGACAAATCTCAATGGAGGTAAATGTAATTAATCGAAATTGAATAAGGGCATTTTGGAATTTTCAGTCAAACATTTTGATTTCGTAAGCATAATTTTTGACAAATTTAACGGCAGGGAGGCATTTGATAAACGTTTGTGATTCTAAGGGTAAATCTGATAAACAATTGGTGATTCAAACAGTTAGACTGTAATTTGGTCAGGGCACAAAAGATTCGTTTGATAATTTAGCCAAACCACTTGAGAGGATGTAATTAACCCTAATTTAAATGAAATAGGGCTAACTATATGAAAAAATGGAAACAGGGCTTATTATTCTAGAAATGATTATCATGCTTCTGATATTTACAAAATACTCAGTGAAATGAAATTTTATGTTCAGTCCATCCTGTCAGATCTAAGAAGCAAATCAAATAGAACCGAAGCTAGAAAATGACCATCATTATTAGAAATTTTACAAATTAGCCGGTAATCATGTAATATTGCAAATCACATGTGGATACAGGCTTTCGATGGACGGCAAACTGAAAATCCGAGCTGATATTGAAAAAAAAAATGAAGCACAGAGGGGCTACAAGGTAACAGGATGAAATTACCCCCCCCCCCCCCCCCCCCCAAAAAAAAAAAAAACCAAAAACCCACAAAAAACAAGACCCAAAAACCACCGAAACAAAAACCCTAGCCCCAACCCCAAAAACCCCAGAACCCCCCACAAACAATAAAAACCCAAAAAAAAATAAAAAATCATGCGTGTTAATTTTAGTCTTCCCAAATAAAAAATATACAAACTTCTTTCAAATTTTCACTTCTTTGTTTTAATTCCTCTTCTATAAATAAATTATTCAGATGATTTTGTTTGTATCTTTAATTCATTAACACTAAAAAATATTCAATGCAACAATTAATTCCAGACTTCGTAAATGTTTTCTATAACACTCACTTAAATTATGTAACAACATAATATTAAGTATAAAATTTTTAAAGCAAAGTATTACCCAATTTCTAATAATATGTGTGTACTTTCAACATAAACTACACTGAGGTTAGGAAAAAAAATTGATCTTGTATATTTATCGGTATGAATAACTTCAGTTCGCAAATTTTCTAACCCATTGCTTATGTAACTGAGTCGGTAAAAAATTCGAATCGATTGCCTTCTTTTCCATTATTGGACAGATGACTTTGGTAGGTTTCTCAATTTTCATTGTTCATTTAATAGCCTTACCCTTATATATAACCAGGTCATAGTTTTGTAATTTAATCTAAATATTTTTCTTCTTCTTTCCCCTTTTTTTCTTTGTAGAACGTCTCAAACCAATTAGAATTGTAGATCGAGGAATGTTAATGTATTCGGTGATTATAAGCCCTAACAACTAGTTAAATCAGGGGCATATAAAATTAGTGTCTTTCTCCTTCACTCTATTTGAGATTAAATCGATGTATTGTGATCTGAAATGTTTCTCAAATTTTCTGTTTCAAATTTTTTGTAATTTTTTATGCATTTCAAGATCTTTGTTTTGCATATTATCCGGAAGAAGTTTCTTACTCTCAATTAAATAACGGAGACAAAGAATAAGTAGAAACTAATTTCTTTTTCTCGAAAAAAAAAAAGTACATGTATTGTACATTTAAACGTTATGAGATGACAAAGCGTAATTGATTTGTGTAATGCTACTATTGCTTAGCTCATTTGTCAAAATCGTAAACAAGTAAACCAGTGAATGGGCACATGTATCTGCAAGATGATCAATAAACAATTACCAAAAATTAAGACTTAAAAACAGATTTATTTAAATTATAAATAGTACAAAGCAAAATATCGATCCTAAATTTCTCAAGTCTTCCGCATGCTGCGATTTCTGCGCAGAACTTTCAGATGAAATTTACAAAGGAGATTTATTTACTGATAAATAATTCATAGCAAAATTCCTGAATTTCTCAAGTCTTCCGCATGTCGCCCTATAGATGGTTGAACTTTTTTTTTTTGGATATATTTCATTCGGGAATGGACTGTGGAGGAAATGTTATTTTCTATATTAAGGGCAAAAACTTGGTGACTTAAACGATTCTTGTTACGTGCTCTTAAAAAAGGTTTCATTGAAAATCCTTTAATAAGAATCACTAAAGGAAAAGTTTATTTCTCCATCCGACTTAAACAAAAGATATAAGAGGACACTTGATAAATCACCATCTAGGCATGTATATAACAAACCTTCATAATTGACAAATTTTACAAATATTGAACTTTCTCCACCTTCTCCAAAAAAGGAAACGAGTCCAAATCAATATTTGAAAAATTATCAAAAATTCCAACATGTATTTAAACTAGAAAACTACGGGTTAATAAAGTTGTATTAAATATGCGCTATGTTCATATGCCTTAGCCCAAATTTCATTTTGACCTCTTGACGTCAAATTTCATGGTAATTAATTACCATCTAGAAAAAGCAAGAGCTCTGATACCAAGATAAATTCAAGAAATTCAACAGCAAAGAAATTTGATTTAGGGTGCAAAGTGATAAGTGGAATTGACATCGTCGACATCATGTTTTTGTCAATTATAAAAACAGGCATATTTTTATCATAACTATGAAGAAGATTTTGTGGCACGTCTTACTTCATTTTTGTCTTCCTTTCACATAATGCGTAACAAAGTCTTACACGAAAAAAGAAAAAATTGACGTAGGAAAGTAGATGAAATTGTTTTAATTACCACGCAATCACGTTGGTGGGCTTGATTTTTCTCCAATTGACTCAAATTAAGCATTTTATTTTGCTCTTATCTGTATGGAGGATGCATGTAGAATGTAAAAAGGCAAAGCTGGAGGAAGTGATACCTGAAGATTGAAATTTTATCAAAATTTGAGCGAAATATCAGCACGATTTTCTAATGTCTCTAAAAGTTAACTACTATAATTTTCTAATGAAATCAAATTTTAGATTATGACAAAGTTTGGTTCATCCAGGTTTTCAAAAACACAATAAATTTTAGGCCTAAATTCATTTTGCATCCCTAACTTATACCATATTTTCACTTTTCACCCTAAACTTTAATTTTGAACTGCACTCTAAACTGTCCAAAGTATTCTGTTTAAGTCCAATCTTTGATGGTGTCAACCAAACTAACGAAACTGAAGTGCGTGTATGTAACAATTGGATTTAAGTGAAATGTTTTGAATAGTTTAAGATACAGTGTATCCAAAATTGAAGTTATCAATAATTGGACTTAAGTGAACGTTGTACACATGCACTTAAGTTCCATTAGTTTGGTTAACATCATCAACAATTAGAATTAAATGGAATGTTTTGGATAATTGAGGGTGCAGTCTATCAAAAACTGAAGTTTAAGGTGCAAAGTAGGAATCTGGAATAAGTTACGAGGTGCAAAGTAGAATTTGACCTAAATTTTATATTACAACATTCATATGGAAACCTGAAATCAGAAATGGAATGAAAGATGGTGTGCACAAGAGCGATTATGACGGTGGCAGGAAATTTTATTCGATGCCTGATTTAATTACTTCATTCCCAGATATTTCTACCAAGAGCAGATTATACAGTTATATGAACTTCATAAAGTTAGGTGTTCTAGAGTTGGTTTTCGCATACTTCGAAATTGCTGGAAGATTGATTATAGAAATTTAGTGGTGAACTTTGTTCCAAATACAATACATATTGTAAAATTTGTTCTTATATAGATGTGAAATTGGGAGTATTCAGTACACAAATTTTGGTTGGCATGGATATCTTCCATGTAATTCAAAATAAATAACGTGCAATTTTAAAAACTCAAAATCACAAAAGAAGTAAAAGGTTTTGGTGCCATAGTTAGAACATAACAGCCTGATCCCGTCTAGTTCATCCTCTTCCTTTTCAAATTTGAAATCCTTGATTAGTTATTTTTTATTTCAGTACTTAACCTGTGAAACGATGTCCGTCCAAGGATACCAACAATAATGCCAAAATCGGTGGCATTTTCTTTGACCTAGAGCTTCTTGCATTATGCAGTCATACATTTTACTATCTCGCACTGAAATAATTTAAAATGACCAAGAAAAATAGTTTGGCATCTTTCATCTGTTTGCATTTAAAGTGACAAAGAAAAATTTAAAATCTTTCACAATTTATTTCGTTGGAATACGTTTTGCATTCATACACATTATTTATGTGCGTAGCAGGGAATTTAAATTAATTAAAGTTTTCAACAAGCAATGAATCTAAATTAACACAAAAATTTTAACAAATCTTTCATCACATCCAGGGTTTCCGATGCATGTGCTTCACAATGAACATTTTTCTTGTCTCTGAATAAATTTGTAGTCAATTCTATTTTCAACCTGTACACTACTACTTCATCAAAACAAAAACATTCGCAACAATGAAAATAAAAGGGAAAAAGACGAAAATGCTTCGTATTTCACATTTAGCATTTCTTGAATTTCTAGCCCTTCTGAAATTATTAAGCTTGGCTGGTTAATATGGCAACAAGGTGTAGGTGGAATTTGCAACGTATTCTCTACAAACAGAAACTAAAATGGCTCTTGGCTTTCATGGTGGGAAACAAAAGGGAAAAAAAGTAATTTTAGTTTCGAGTGCATGGGATACATATAATTATATAAGAATAATTATATAAGAAAAACCGGCCTTAAATCTTGCTAATTAATTTCTACTTATCTTTCATCCAAGTACAAGAGTCAGCCTTTGCCTCAAAACTACAGGTGAGGCATAATTTTCTGTTGAGGACTTGGAACAGTTGATCTTCAAAATACAGGTCTCGGCAAGAATAATTTCTAGATTGTAAAATTATTCTAAATTTTGAGTTGACGTTCTGGTAGGAGGGTGTCCGCATTTCACTAATGCAAGTTCAATCTCCTCTGACATGGGACATCTACTTTCTACCACTCCAAGTTGCCCCATAATTCTGCTGAGTTGGCGGATGCAGCCCCTGCGATCTGGAATCCTGCTGGGGAATAAAATTATTAGGTGGAGGTCCAACTGCTGATGCAGATGACTCTGCATTTGACTGAAATTCTGCCGAGACGAAGGATCCTGTGATGGCAGGCCATAATTTGGCTGTTCATGTTATAGAGAGAGAGAGGGAGGGTTAGGGATAGAGCAAGTAAGAGAGAGTGAAAAAAAAAAAAAAAAAAAAACGAATTCTTGCTGTAGAGATGGGGGTATTCACTATTAAGGGGTGGATGTCCTCCAAATCTTATAAAATGATATGTTCTTCTTTCGTGGAAATCAAAAACTGGTGTAATTTGCCTCTTTGGCGTACCAAGAAATGGTAAGAAACAAAGCTGACGCCATTTTTTGGAGGTCGCATTCGAATGCGTGCTCACTACAGGCGACCAGTCTTCACATTCAATCTAAAGTTAGCAGCCACTGGGCTAATGCCCCGGTGTCAAGTCTACCTGCTGCAACAGTTAAGAAGGGTTTGAGGAGAGTGAAGAATAGATAGTATTTGAGGAGTCACACTTCTAATTATATGTGGTAAACAGTTTGGAGTTTTATTCAACACACCATTAAGAGATTCAGTCCACTTGTGTAAGGTAAGATAGATTTATAATACAATCGTGATTACTAAAAAAAAAAAAAAAAAAACCTAAAGTTTGAATTTACTGAACGTGAACATCCTTGGGCCACAACGTTAACTCAAAAAACTCCTTATTAGGAGAAATTTTACAATTCATCATAATTTGAGAAATTATTCGGCGGTTGAGCCCAATTCTCGTTTCCTCTCGGCTTGCCGGATCATAATGTGGAAGCCAGGCACTGATGGGCTAATAGATATTTGATATGGGGGCTGATGGCATTGGTCTAGCAACTACCATGTACCCAAATGCAATATTTAGGTCTTACAATTGCGGACAACCTAGTTGCAGGCCCAGGTTGTCCTTTGGAGCCCGTTATTGCGTACGGAAAATATGAGGGTGTCTTGGGGCAGCATTTAGCATATGCAAACTAAATGACTCTAGCCCAGACTCCTTGATAATCCCCACAAGTGTTTACACAATATACCGGGTCCTCCTATGCTAACTAGGGCACATATTATGGGTGCATTTGTTTTACAAAATGTATGTTAAAAGTTACATTTTTTGTTATACAAAATTACTTGCTCGTCGTTTTTTAGGAATTTTACTCATTGAGAAAGCATATAAGTCTTGCGTTGTATATGCACAATATAGGCCTCTAATTTAAAATTTTGATATAGTTACGAACGCGTTTATATTTGTGAAAAGGTTAAGATGAAATGGAAAAATAATTAATATTTTACCCTTAAAATCCAATGTGGCTCTTTTTGGGACATAGATAAAGTGAGAATATGACAATGACAATGGAATGGAGGGATCTCACCAATGAAAAATATTTTATTGAGTAATATTTGGAGAGAAATATAAGAGAATTTTGAGTAGTGAATAGTTTATAAATCACATTTTGTTGGGTAATTTTAGGAAAATATAAAATAAGAAAAAATTAACTCCAAAAAAACCTTCGTCTACTGTATTAATAGGAAGATGCTAGAGAGTAGATGTTGTTACATTAACAAGTACTTATGGGATAAATCTTATCCCACATTCACAATCTTAGGCAATGTGGTGAAATAAAGTGAAGCAAAAGCGTGATTTGAGGAATTATTTCACGAACGATTTCCAAAAAATAAAGAGAAAGATTCATGATTTAACTTTAGAACCCTAAATCTCAAGAAACTTGAGAGAAATTGGTAAAAACCAAGTTTATTGATAAACAGTTGATAAAAAAACCCTAAGATATGCTTATTTATAATCTACATCAATTTCCTAAGACAAAAGAAAGACAAATTCTGTAAATATTTAAAAAATTATAGAAAATCGTTAAATTCCATTTTTTACAGCAGGCTTCCTAACATGATGCGTAGACACACTATACTGAAATAAGTCTTCTGGTCAACTGATAGCAAAAATTGACATGAGGTGTGGGCACGCTCTAACGAATAAAGTCTTTGGATCAACAACTTCAGTACCCAATTATGCTATCCGTCCAACCAACCTTCTTCTTCTTCTTTTCATGTTCCTCGCCAATCGACAATGATAATCATAATAACCATATTAAAATAAATAAAAATAACACTAAAATCATTGAAAATAACCTATCTAAAATCCTAAAACTAATACAGACGAATAATCAGAAACACTTGGAAATCTTGTTCCACATCGTAAAGTCATGTATAAATATTTATAAATCCTGCAGACAATTCGATTTAATTTTATAATATGGTCAAAATTTTAGCATGAATTGCCAACAGGATGACCACACATTGGGCTCGTCTAGTTTACATCCACGCATGAATAACTTCTATACGACGGTACTCATTTAGATCTAGGACGTGACGAGTTGAGGTACGCAATTAAATCAATTGGCTTGGATTTAGCCATCCAATATGTTTTCGAAAAAAGACTTGGCTAAGGATAGTTCTTTAATATGTAATGCCTGATTACCAATTTCGTCTCCTCAATCTGCTTGGGAATTTTTTGGTCACAAATCAGACGAGAAATATATAATTAATAATTAATAATCTCCGAACAACAGCCATGGGCAACTTAACTAATTTCACTCCGCAACCGTAGTTTTTGGGCTCTTGAACGCTTTTGGATGACCACCATAGTTTTGAAGTAATTCGTATAGTGGATCGTTTCCGATCTTGTTTAAAAACGTAAGCCCGAAAAATATCTATACAAAAAAAAAAAAAAAAATTGAGTGTATGAATAAAAAACCGTACGGTGTATAAATCATTTTTCACAAATCAATAGAAAAAGAGCATAAAGACTCGCAATTTGGTCCCTTACCATTTCTTACAATTTTGGCATGGTATAACTGCTCAGTATTTTTATATAACTATTCAGCATTCTAGTGAAACAACTTTTATTTCCAAAACCACATCGCTTAGAATTTAAATTTGGTTTAGTTGGCACACGTATCAAACGTCTATCTTGCACCATTAAATCAGGGTCATTAACTTATGAGAAATGTCACTTGTGAGGGCGAAAGGACTTGGGAAAAAGAGCTTGTGTCACTTTAAAAATGATGCCCATGTTTTCTTAGTTGTGGCATTACAATTCATGAATGGATTTGTCATTCAACTTCCGTTATCCATTTTACACGTATATTTGGAGACACTGCATTTTACGTTATAAACTCCTCTGAAATAAGCCCATTTCCTTGAATTACTATGCGAATAGATTGCCTCATCTACGTGATTGCATGATGGCAAAACTTTTACTGACTGCATGCGTTTAAATGTACACACGCGAAATGCACAATGGCAAGTCAATGCTGCACGTGAACTTAGTCATTCTCGGTTCAATTTTGAAATCATATGAGCAATTTGGGACAAGTAGAAAATTTTAGAATACAGAATTGTCCAAAACAAATAACCAGATGCAATGTAAGAAATGAAAACCTCAGGGTGCCAACTATACATAATGTTTTGAATCAAGTTAGTTCCCACAGTTTTGCACTGTCAAGTTGATCTGATCTGCACGTTTAAGATTTGAGTTACATATTCATGGTAACAAAATTAGTCATTGTTCTCAATTTCCTTCCATCTTTAAGTGGCTCCTCAATCTTTCTTTTGCCACCAAATAGCAAAATTTTACAAGCTGTAAATGAAATTAATCAACTGGAACGTTTTTTAAGCTTATTTATTTTAATTACAATAAAATTATATTCAAGTTTGACTTGTTTATTTTTTGAAACAAATTTAAATTAGCTTTTCTCGAACCAAATTCAAGTAGGTTGGATTGTTTACATATAAATTCTAAATTTTATATTTATCAAATTGAGTTTAAGTCAATTTTAAAACTTTAACATGGTAAATCTTGTACTTATTTGACTTGATTACCTAGCAAATCAATATCAAACGAGCTCCTAGCGAGCCAAGTTCGATTCAGAGTACAGAGTAGCTTGGTACGTCTTTTAAAACAAGACAAAGGTCATTCTTGGTGCTAACAAAGCAAACGTCAAGTTCGAGATAAAGCCAAATTTCACAAAAAGTATTTAAATAAAAAGGAATAATAATATGAAGTGGGGGATTAACCTGATTAAGAACAATTCCATCATTTTCTTTTTCCTGCCATTACTTTCTTACGGAGAACTATTTGCTCTACAACGTGCTTCCAGCATGTGTACTTTTGGTGCATTATTATTGGAGTAATTGGCGAAAATTTGTGCAAAAGAGTTCTAAAAAATATTTGCTTTTTCTGTTTCTCTTTCAAGTTAGACCTAAGAGACACACATACTCCATTTCGGTTGTTCATTTTCTTGTTTTTCTGAGGAGAGAGCTGCATTTATGTGCACTCACAAACTAGTGGACAAATTGATTGCACAGATACACTCATGCTTGAATCAGTAAACTTGTAGTTTGCCCTAGTCATGAACAGTGCAAAATTTTTCTGATTAGCCTTATCAAATTTAACATATGGAGATCATGAATGAGCAAGTTCTAATAATATAATTTTAACAGTAATAAGATCAAATTTCTGCTACCAGAAATATTTGACAAAAAGAATGCAAAAGGCATAATGCAGTGGAATATCGAAGACAAAATATTCTAGATTAACATGTTGCAAATTTTGGTTTTTTGCAGCCGTATGAGAAACAAACAAACTGCAGGTCCAACTGATCAAGTTCAGCCAAAACCCAAAAAGAAATAAAAAACAGAGTAGTATTAAATTGAATCTCCCCCATTTTCTTTCTCATCTATTTCTCTTTTAACCTTTTCAAGACAGTAGGCATTGCATTAAAACGTGTTTCGGCTTATCAACCATGTATAAGTTGTTGATTATCATCATCATCGAGCGTGCTCTATAACAGGATTAATTGCTTTGCTCTTTCATTTAGCATTTTAAATCAGTGGTAAACGACAACAATGCATCTTTCCCATTTCTTGGAACAATCACATGAACTTATAGGACAGTTTTACGACACCACCAGCAATCAAAATGTACTTTGGTAAATCATTACTACCTATGCATTGTTGGTAAATTGAGTGTGATGTGATTTGTTTGCCCTATCATTCATTCTGTAACGCTTTGTTTTTGTATTACTTGCGTTCTCTTTTCTTACCTAGCTGTGTCGATTTCCCAAGAATTGATAGACGTACGAAACTCTAATTCTTGTAAATAGCTGGATTGCTTGGACTCTGATCTAGCTCCACGTAACACGACTCTTTTTCTTTTGTCAATGAACGTAAATGTATTGTAATACTATGTATCCGCCCTTGGAATTAGCATTGGGACCTGATTTTCTTTTCTTAATACAGTCCTCATTTGCATATATAACGTAAATACGAAACACTATTGACAAAATGGGTTTCCAAGAAAGGGTTTCAATTTGTCTATACATGCGCCGGACGATGGTTATCTAACCCAAAAAACATAAAGAAAAAGAAAAGAGAGGAAAAAAAAAATCAAAAAGTCATTAAACTTTCTTGTACATGGTCCTTAAACTATATATTTGTTTTCTCAGGATATTAATTGCTGGAATGAATTGGTCACTAATGATAATCGTAAACAAAAATAAACAAGTTTTCGTTCAGCACACTCATATTTTAATTAGGTATATATGCTTAAAATCCTTCAACTTTTTTCTTTAGGTTTCCTTTATTAAGTAACAAAGTATGTTTTCATCCTTATATTCTTGTAAATTCTCTCTCTTTCTCTAAACTTTCTTAAATTAGTTATTTAGTAAGTCGTGTGTTAAATGGACGATGAATAGGCGAAAACCCTAGCTAATCAAGAACCATGTAGATAACCATTTTGATACCTCTATAGAGTTCACGGTTTTGAGTGCTACATTTTTTATTAGGAGCATTCATCATGCCAAATTCAAACTAGCTGGAGTTGATGGAGAAAGCTGACAACTAAGAATAGAATTAGAAAATGGGGGCTGGTTCAGAGTGGTCCTGAATGTGTTTTCTGTGCACATAAAGAAGAAGAAAGTATGGATCACATGTTCTTTGCATGTAAGGAAACATCAGTGATTTGGCAAAAAATCCAGAACCTCTGTCTAGTCTAAAGAGGGAGTTTCGCATGGATGGATGAGCTAAACTGGATAACTAGTCATTGGAAAACCAGATTTTGCAGGAAGAGTTAAGAGAATGGCCTTGGCATGTACAGTATACCACGTTTGGAAAGCAAGAAATCAGATGTTGTACCAGCAGAAGCAGGTGGAGAATTAACATTGTTGCAGCAATAATAGAAAATACGACGAGCATAATAGCATCCTGGGAAAAGATTCCATTAACTAAAGCAAATTGGAGTTTAGTCATGGAATGGGAATTTTCACATGCATGTTTCCAGCAAAATAGTTGAACAATGTAAAGGAAGTAGGGGTAGGGTAGTACTGCGGTGTAATAGATGAAATAGTAAACAGACTAAAAGTGTACAAGCATTATTGAAATATGGAATGAAACCAAACATTTTTTTTATCAAAAAAAAAAAAAAAAAAGGTTGGAGTTTTTTTTTTTTTTTTTTTTTTAAAATTGGTGGACACCTGACGTAATATTAATAGTGGACAAAGTAATGTACTCGTCACACTGAAATTCAACCGAGTTATTTTATCACCCTTTGAATTGGTAGACATTTGTTGAGAAAAATGAACTTCCTAGCCCCAAGGCCCCCACATATGAGTTGTCAAATTTTTAGACGTGAATTGCAAGGAAAGGATTCATCTCCTTTCCTATGTACTCTCTCTCTCCATCTTCCTTCAATGTATTCTTAGATGGACAAACTCGTGTATACATCCTCCCTCAATGCTTTCTTAGATGGACGGTGGAAAAATCAACGTCGTTAGCACTGCTTCTTGACTTTTGTTACATGTGCATCCAGTAATCAACAACGGTGGTAAAATTATTGGTCTTGTATGTCATTTCTGTTGAAGTTGAACTTTAATAGAAAACTTTGAATTTTTTTTCAAATAGATCAGGTCCTCGGATCCCATCATCTATGGACCCACAGTGAATGCATGAGTTAAAGATGTCGACTTCAATTTTCACCGCCGTCCCCGTGATCTATGATAGAACAGCTCGAAAACTTCCTTTTTTGGCATGTGTTTGTTCTTTTGCCTCCATGGGAGCTCGCTTGTTGATGGGACAAGTTTAATTACTAGAAAATTCCTTAGTTTACTAGTGGAGCCACCTTGATTGAATAAACATCTGGTACCTATCAAGTGGATAATGCAATATTTTTGTGTGCAAAGAAATTTGTTTAGTTTTTAAATAAATAAACACCTATATTGTGATTAAGATATAGCAAAATGATTCGTAAAGACTATTTATTTGATTTTTGGCTGAAACGTAAAACATAAATTAGTGAGATTTTTTTTTTTAATTTCTGTCAACATATATGATAGCCAATCATGGACACATGAATTCATTATATATACAGAAGAAAATGAAAAAGAAAAAAGACTTCGTAATAAAGCACGGATTTGCTAGAGAAGCATTAGAGCTCTCAATAGTAATATTGCCTAAACTCTAATTTGATTTATAGTTTATATGAGATACAAATATCGCACCCCTCTCAATTCATAATTTAAATTTAATTAGCAACATTTTATATAACAGTGTAGTTGTGATTATAGTCATCTGTCTTACGCCAAATATCTACTCGTATATGAAACTTGTGCAAAAACTATAAAAATTATGTTTCAGTACCAAATGATTAATACGTCATACTGTAACGATTCGATCTCATAATAAGAAGGGTTAATTACATTTTACCCTTTTGATTTTCGGATAAATCATATGATCTTCTTATGATTCAAAAAGCTATACATCACCCCATGTGATTTTAATTAAAGTCTCAAACAAACAGAAATTACCTTTCGTAATGATCCGTCGATAAAATATCCAAATTTACCCCGTATAAATACTAGAAATTACTATGAGGTGACATATAGCTTTTAAAACCAAAAGGGTTATATGATTCATCCAAAAACCATAGGAGGGTAAAGTGTATTTTTTCTGAAAAAATTGCATGCAAGCACCAAGATGAAACATTTAAGTACTGGAGTAATTTGGACATATTACCACATCCCGTAACAAAAACTAATTTTCGTCACTTTGACACTTTAACCCAAATCACAAATGTATAGCTTTTTGAACCATAAGGGGCCATGTAGTTTATCTGAAAACCACAAGGGGTATAGGGTATTTTACCCTAATAACAAATGTTGCAAATTTAGTTGTTTGAAGAAAGATATACAAAGTATTCAATATCTTGCTATGTCCTCAAATGTCTAAAACTTTTGTAAAAAGAATATGAACTAAACAATAATGTGAATAGGCATTGTAATATATTTTAAGTGCAATGTTCATAATCGAGTACCACTAAAAATGAGTTCATCATGTTTGAAATGTTTGGATTTGTGAAATACTAAAACGGTAAAATACCTATATCCCTTGTTGGTTTCAAATAAATCATATGACCTCCTTGTGTTTCAAAAAGTTATATTGTCCCCTTATGGTTTGATTTAAAGTGTCAAAGTGACAAAAATTAGCTTCTGTGACGAAACTTAGGTAAGATGTCTAAATTATCCTGGTGTTTAGCTATTTCATCTCCGTGCTTGCATATATTTTTATCCGGACCAAATACACTTTACCCTCCTTAGTTTTCGAATGAACCACATAACTCCTTTATGGTTCTAAAAATTGTACATTATCCCATGATAATTTCTAGTACTTATACGAGGTAATTTGAATATTTTACCCACATACCGTTATGGAATGTAATTCGGTCTATTTGACACTTTAACCAAAACCGTAAGGGAGTGATGTATAGCTTTTTGAACTATAAGGGGGTCATGTGGTTTATCTGAAAACCACATGGGGGTAAAATGTAATTAATCCATACTAAAATAATGGAAGCTTTATCAATACTTGAATTGTCAGTCAGGATTTGTTTTTGTTGTTTCTTTAGGCTAAGCACAAATTTTTTTTATGCATAAAAGTACAAATTGGTGTGAGAAGAATTATTTATTGTACAAAATTACCTTTTCCCTCATTTTAACATATATTAAAAGATTTCCTTCTATCAGTAACATAATGAGAAGACATTCTTAAGCAAATTCTCTGTTTAACTTGACGATGCTAAAACAATAGGGAATAAATTAGCAAATACATGATCTCATTTTGGACACATTTAATATCAGTAGACACAATAATTATCTTCCAAAAAACTTAGTGGAACAAAATAAGCAAACAGAGTTGAAAACCACATAAAAGACTGTACATTAAAGAGCCCAGATGAAAGGAAACTTACTTCTATAAAATGAGAGCACACTTTCACTGTAAATTAAAGAGCCCAGATTGGGATACTTAGGGTTGCCGATAGAGAAGAGGAACAAAGTAAAGAATAATGCAAGAAAAAGTATAAAAATAAAAGAGAAGAGAAAAGAAAATTAAAATTATCACAAAGGAAATTTTGGCATGAATTTCAATTATAGACCAATTTAGCAAAAAAGTTGAGGAACTCAATAGGTAAAATCAAAACTCTATATAAATTCTACATAGCCACTATTTCATCATTTAATTTTTCATCGAAATGTAGGTAATTCAATTATCTAATAATAGAAGGATAATATTCTCAATCGTATATTAGAACGCAATGTACTTAATATATTTTTTTATTAGTGTCTTTTTGTCTCTTTTTCTTTTGTCAAATAGAATTGGATGGAACATGCTACAATAGTCGAAACTGTGACCGAAACCTTTTTGAAAAACTGACCGGATTGAAGCATTTTTCCGTTTCATCAGCGAAACAAATCTTCCTTGCCTTATATTTGCGCATTTGGTAAGTAATAGCGAACCGAAATAGACAAGAGAAATACTATATTCCGTGTTTCACCTGATTAAAAGTCGTTGCATGCACGAAAACGCATGGAGCTATGAAAGGGGTTGGCTTCCTAGAGGACAATAGGGACTGTCACTTTCTCATAATCCTCAGATTTAACGTGTTAAATTTGACCATTTGTTTTCCTGGGGTTTATTTTGGCGTTCTGGACACAATCAAAATTAAAGAACTGCATTACATCGTTCTAGTACCATCACAAAGTTATACATATATTTAAAAATTTAAAAAGATGGGTAAGAGATTGAAAAGGGTATGTGATAAACATTTTTCGCTGAGATGGTGCTGATTTCGAAAGTTCAAATTGTTTTCTTCGAAGGTGAACATTGATTACATACAAAGATTGCATACTCTTTCCATATATGGACACGCACGTACAGCAGATGAAGAGTAGGAAAAGAACACAACCCAACCACTTGTTGCTAAATATTTCGAGAGGTGTTTGAAACTGTCCCAAAAATAAAAAGATTGATTTGATCATTTTGGCTAGCAATGAATTATTTACCTAGAAAACATCCCGTATAGCTCAATAATAACTGTGGCTTCTCCTCTTTAATCTCTTTCGAATGATTGTTTTAGCAAATTGCTGCTTTTTTTTTTTTTTTTTCTATTTCACTAATCCCAGCACGTAATTTTACTTTAAAGGCTAAACCAATACAAGATGGAATTCTTCTCCAATTTTTTTTAAAAATAAAATAAAAAACCCAAAAAGAAGGCATTCCATAGGGATATGGACCTCATAATTTATAGATTAGTTTTATAATGTTAACAGAAAATGGCGAAAACATAAATTATTAAAATTTTTTAACTAAGAACGTCTCAAAAACGTAATTACACTATTAGAATTTTCCCTAGATCCAACATTTGATGTTTGAATACAACTGTAATATAAAGGCGTACTTTTTTTTTTGGGCAATATAAAGGCGTACTTGAATTCATATTTGACCAATTTACTACTTGAATCCTTTGAAACTTGAGGTGGCTTTTCAGATCTGCACGTATTCTTCAATCGTTTGGGAGAGCCCCTTTAGTTTTTCTCTCTAGTACCTTCCTTGACAATGGAATATCAAGAAAGAGCTTATTTTGTGATACTCAAAGTCTACGACAATTAGAATATGTGTGATCTAGAGACTATAACCCTACTTATAGATAACTTTCTTATTATCTTTTCATATTTTTATTTTAGCCCATCATTAAAATAAAGATTGCTCACGTCCTATTAGATACATCAAAGTCCAAGCCACAGATGATCACTTTCAATTAGGCTTAACTTTATTTGACAGTCTATAACACATAATTATTCACATATAAGTCCAACATTGGATTAAGGATCAAACAATCTCCCACTTGAACTATATGTGTAACCTTATAATTATGTTTTGCAATAAAACTTTTTGAGCCTACTTTCATCACCATAATGTATCTACAACCAATTTGGTCCATCATTTATACCAACATAGGATCAAAGTGGCCTTTGTTATATTTTCATAACTCGACCCATCAATGGTCACGTATGCTGATACAATCAAATGACATGAATCGTCATGTGGATTTGTAGCATGAAAATTTCATGCAATGTGATCTTAACATGCCTATTTCCAACTTATCCACTTTAAACTTTTGCAAAATCAACAATGTCAAAATCATAGTTTAAATTAACTGAAAATTTATTTTGCACAAGAAATATTCTCAAAACTTAAACAATTGAAAAATATCAAAGCATTTAGAATAACAAATTTCCACTAAAACTGAATATCACTTAATGACATGACATCCTATGAGCAGTTGTGCTCATGAAATACTTTGGGTGGCAATCCTTTAGTAAGTAGATCTGCAATTATAGAGTTTGTTCCAATATGCTCTATAGACAACTGTCCACTCTGAACTTTTTTATTAATTGCCAGATGCTTGATGTCTATATGTTTTGATTTTGCAGACATATGGTTATTATTGGAATATTAAACTGCTGACTTATTGTCACAAAATAACTTGAGTAGTCTCTCAATACTATCCACCACTTGTAACCTTTTGACAAAATTTTGTAGCCAAATGCCATGATTGGACATCTCATAACTGGCTATGAACTCTGTAGCCATAATAGACGAGACTATCAGAGAGTGTTTAGCACTCTTCCAAGATATGGCACCCCCAGCTAGCAAGTAGATATAGCCTAATGTTGATTTCTTATTATCTTGGCATCTAGCATAATAGGAATAAGTATATCCAACAATCTTGAGCTGATCTGATCTCCGCTATGTGAGCATATAGTCTTTTGTTCTTTGTAAATGCCGCATGACCCGTTTGGTTGCTTTCCAATAGTGTAATCCTAGATTTCTTAAATATCTGTCAACATTTATGTAATGTACGCAATATCCAAACGTGTACAAACATGAATATAGATTAAACTCCCTACCGTTGATCCGTAAGGAATCTTCTTCATTTTCTTTTCCTCAAAAGTATTCTTAGGACACTGATTGAGACTAAACTCGTCTCTCTTAGCAACAGGGGTGCCACCGAGTTTGCAATTTTTCATGCCATACCTTTTGAAAACCTTTCGATATAAACCTTTTGTAATAGTCCAAGAATACCCCGAGACCAATCCCGGTGTATCTGTATGCCCAGCACAAAAAATGCATGACTAAGATCTTTTATCTCGAAATTCTTAGCTAGAAATCTCTTGGTTTCATGCAACAAGTTTATATCATTGCTAGTAACCAAAATGGCATCAATATACAATACCAGGAAAATATACTTGCTCCCACAAAGATTATGGTATGTGCATTCATCAACCAAATTAATCTCAAAATCAAATGAGATGATCACTTGATGAAATTTGAAATACCATAGTCAAGATGCTTGCTTAAGCCCATAGATAAATTTCTTAAGTTTTCAAACTATATTCTTTGGATCTCCATATATAAAGTTTCTGATTGCATCATATAGTTCGTCTCATCAATGTTACCATTGAGAAACACTATATTTACATCCATCTGATGTAACTCAAGATTGAAATATGCCGTTAGTGCCATTATAGTCCTTAAAGAATCTTTTGAAGAACCAGAGAAAAAGTCTATTTATAATCGATGCCTTCTTTCTGTGTAAAGCCTTTTGTGACAGACAAGTTTTGTAACTCTTCACATTGCCTTTTGAATCCCTTTTCGTCTTAAATATCAATTTACAACCAATAGATTTTACTTCTTCTGGTAATAAGACAAGATTCCAAATGTCATTGTCTTTCATGGACTTTATATCTCCATTCATGGCATCAATCCACTTTTGAGAGTTAGAACTTCTATGGCTTGATGGAAGTTGATTGGATCATCTTCCGTAACTCCAATCTCATCCTCATGTTCTTGGAGAAAGATGATGTAATCATCTGGCATTGCATTTCTCCTTTCTTTAGTAGATCTCCTTAATGGCACTAGTTCTTGAGATGGTAGAGTTTGTTCTTATGGAACAGTTTCTTAAATAGGAGGTTGTTCAACATTGTCTTGATCTGCTATGTCATGAACAAGATCAGGAATAGGATATGAACAAGATCAGGAATAGGATCCCCAGCAAGATCAATGATTCCTATGGAAATATTAACATATTATTCATAAAAGAAAATGTTCCTAACTATAACTTTTTTCCCAATCTCAACGTCCTTAAAGAACTAGGCATTTCCCGTCTCCAAAATCGATTTAGTCATGGATCATAAAATTTGTAAGCCCTAAATCTTTCAAAGTATCCAATAAAATAACAACTGACCATCCTTGAATCTAGTTTCTTTTCATTTGGCCTATAAGGTCTTACCTCAACTTGACATCCCCATATATGCAAGTGCTTCAAACTAGGTTTCTTTTCAGTCCAAAGCTTGTATGGGGTTTTGGTAGTTGCTTTAGTTGGAACTCTATTAAGGATACATGCTGCAGTCTTAAGTGTTTCTCCTTAGAGTGATTCTGGTAAGGTAGAATGACAAATCATATACCTCACTATATCTTTAAAGGTCCTATTTCATCTTTCAGCAACACCATTCATGATGGGTGAACTAGGCATGATGTACAGTGGGATGATACTGCATTCCTCTAGGGTAATTAGCAAACTGCCCTAGACGTTGTTCACCTAAATCATCATATCTACTGTAGTACTCATCACCACAATCACATTTGACACTTTTGATTCTTTTGTCGAGTTGGTTCTCAATTTTAGTCTTAAAATTTTTTAGCACATCCAATGACTGTGACTTTTTATAAATGAGATATATGTAGCCATATCTTGAAAAAATCGTCCATGAACGTTATAAAGTATTGTTGACCATTCCAAGCAGATGTAAAGAATGACCCACAAATGTCTATATGTATAAGTTCTAAGACGTTCAAAACCTTGTTGGCTTCAAATTCCTATTATTGGTTTGTTTTTTTTCCTTTATACAATTGATACAATTATTAAATCAATAGGATTTAAGGGATCGAGAATTTCATTTGATAGAAGTCTTTCTATTCTCCGTTCAGAGATATGACCCAATCTTTTGTGCCATAATGTAGCTGAATTATCATTGGTTAATTTTTTATTTACACCTCTGGTACTCAAATGCAGGGATTCATTAAATGAAACAATAGTATCAATTGTATATAGATTATCATAATATGATAAAGAACCGAAACAAACCATTTTTGAATCCTGAAACAATCTAAATTTTTCATTTCTTAATGAACAAAAATAACCAAATTTGTCCAAAACAGAAACAAAAATTAATTCCGTCTAAAAGATGGTACAATAAGTGTTTCATTAAGATCCAAATAAAATCTAGTCTTAATTAATAATATAAAAACTCCGACTGTCTCAACTTGAACTGTTTTGCCATTGCCCACATAGATATATCTTTCACTATCATTAGGCTTTTGGCAACTTAGGCAACCCTGCATAGACATACTGATGTGAGTTGTTGTACCAGAATCTGTATATCCACCATGTGTGTCTAGCTAGCGAATTCAAATTAACCTTAGAACAAACCAAATTAAGAAGCATACCTTTCTTAGCAAGCCAAGCATGTTAGTTGGTGTAATGCTTTTTTTTATGCCCTTCGGCTTCACAGAAGAAACAACCATTCTTCCATTTTCAACTGATACCTTTTGTTGTTTCTTTTGAGATGCCATACCTATAGCTTCCTTATTCTTCTTCCTTTTATGTTCCTTACCTTTATTGTTAGAGGTTAAGGCCAAGTGAGCACTTTCTGTCTTGTTTTGCTTCAGCCTTTCCTCATCCTGCACACAGTGTGAGATGAGCTCATTCAGAGATCAAGTCTCTTTCTAACAGTTGTAGCTTACCTTAAATTGGCTATACTACGTGGGAAAGGATATTAAAACTAGATGTACCAATAATTTCTCAGAAATTATTAGATTAAGTGCACCTAGTTTAGAAGCAAGACACCTCCATGATGTATATTGCCTTTACCGCTATATCTCATTGAAACTAGGCTTGTCAAGAGCGTATTTATTTCAATCTTTTCGCTTTTGAAAAACCTCTTTTCAAAGTCCTAAAGAAACACCTTAGCTATAGTTGTCTTTTTAGACATTGTGGCTTTAAATGCTTCCGAAGTGGCCTTTTTCATGATCATTATACACGTGCGATTTAACTTCTCCCACCTTTCCATATCCCTTTTTTCATTAGAGTTACTCTTATCTGTAAGAGGTGGAGGAGAATCATCCCTTAATGCAAGATCGAGATCCGTGACTTCAAGAACTGTCAAGAGTTTTTCTTTCTAGAACTTGAAGTTTGTGCCATTCAACATAGGAATAGAACTATAATACTAGTTATTATATTTGCAGGATCATTCATAACTAAACGGAAAATATCAAACAAACTTGTGAATTAGTATCATAACACTACTTGTGAATTAGTATCATAACACTAGTAGAAATTGTAGTTCCTCCCTTTCATTGAAACTTTTTTTTAAGGGATTCACAACTTCTTCAACACCACTCAAGAAAAAAAGCAAATTTTTTAGTCAAAGTTGATAGACAACCTATTTATCTATTTGGCTATTAGAATTGTTTGTGATCATCAAGACTAGGATGGTCTTTTAAAACAAGTTTTAGGATTTGTTTTCCCTCTTAATTTGACCATTTTTTATATTTTAGCTTAAAATTTTAAATTTAGCCACTATTTTGAAAAAAATTATGACAATTGGTTTTTAGGATTTTTTTTTGTATTTTTAGATTTATTAAATTAGTATTCATTGCTTAATTTTTTATTCTAGATTTTATGTATTTATTAGAACGTAGAGAAATGATTGAATCTCCTATATTGATTTGAGGATGGCATTGAATTGGTAGAAAATTTTGTTATGGAAACAAAAAGTAAATCAAACACCCAGAAAAATGATTTTAGGAGTGGAGGAGAGAAAAATGGAAAAAAAAAAAAGGAATTCAAGAGAAAGTAGAATTGGTGATAGATTTGAAATAGCACAAGGAATAAGAGAAAGGCAGAGAGAAATATGATAGCAGAAACAAGAGGGATATCTAAAGCAGCACAAACAATAAGAGGAAACAAGAGGGAGATGGCTGGTCCGTGAGATAATAAAAAAGAGGCAAAGAAAAATAGGAGAGAAAAAACAGAAGAGAGGGAGATGGCTGGTCCGTGAGCTGATTTGGGATGGGTGGGAGAATCTTGAGTGGGAAAGATGGGGGAATCTTGAGATAGAGAATGAAAGTGGGCAAAATTGTCATTGAAGCACAAAATTTGCTCTGACACCTAATTTTTGCTCTGGCAATATCAGCAGCAGATCCTTTATATCAACATATATCAATGCCACGCAATTCATATTGAATAAAATAATTGCTAATCAAACCCATACAAGCAAACTCAATTTCAGAATTTGACACAAAAACTTAAGAAACATAATGGCTCTTGGGACTACAAAGCCCACCAAATATATTAATTCAATTTACAGCAAACATAGCCTTTTAATTACATGTACACAAGACTTTTCCAGTTCGGACAAAACAAGCTGAATTTAATTATCAAAGCCAAAAAGCACACGTAATTCTAGTTTTTATCGATTCAAAATCTGATATTGAAGCTCTGATACTACTCGTTAGAATTTTCCCATGATCCAATATTAGATGTTTGAATACAACTGTAATATAAAGACGGACCTGGATTCATATTTGACCAATTTACTATTTGAATCCCTTGAAACTTGTAGTGGCATTCCAAATCTACACGTATTCACCAATCCTTTGAGAGAGTCCCTTTAGTTTCTCTCTCAAGTATCTTTCTTAACGATGAGATATCAAGAAAGAGCTTATTTTGTGATACTCAAATTGTACGACAATTATAATACGTATGATTTGCGGATCATAACCTTACTTATAGAAAACTTCCTTGTTATCTTTTCATATTTCTAGTTTAGCCCATCATTAAAATAGAAATTACTTTTAAGTTTCTACACATTAAAGGCCCGTATCCTATTTGATATTGATACGTCTAAGCCAAAATCACATTTGATCGTTTTAAATTAGGTTGAACTTTATTTGGCAATTTGCAATACATAATTATTTACATAGAAGTCCAAAGTTGGATTAAGGATCTAACATACACTAAATATCTAATTTATACTAATTACTAATTACTCAGAACTCAAAGAACTTGCGAAGATGGAATACAATACGTGAACGGAACACAAAGTCAACAATGAACAAATCCAAATCTCATACGTTGTCCCGAGAAGCTCGTACTTTATATACCCTTTGCTTTTCTTCCAAAGCAGATCGAGCACCTCTGTCACAATCGAAACAATACGGCGTACCAATTACAACATCCAACATGGAACCCAGCGACAAGACTACTTCCCCTGACTTTTGTTACTACTCATATTCATCATCTTCATCTCTTGAAGAATCAAACTTTATCCAGTATCCATGTGCAGCATGCAAAACGCTCCGGCGAAGATGCTCGGAGAAATGTGTCTTGGCTCCATATTTTCCTCCATCGGAACCACGAAAGTTTACCATTGTCCATAAAATTTTTGGAGCTAGTAACGTTATCCGGAGGTTGCAGGTATAATGCATCAATTATTCCCTTAAATAATTTGATGTCTAAAATAAGATGTAGTTATCTAGGCAAGTGCACTTTGTTGACGTCCACGTTCCTAAGTTCTTTTGCATGATTTCAAATGTTTTGACGTCTTTTCAATGTTGGATTCTTTACATTTTTTTCTTTGATGCTGCATGTCCATCAAAAAATATATGCAAAAGAAAAGGTTTTTTTAGAGAAAAAAGCGATTAGAATAATTTCTTAATCTATTTTACTTAATGTTCCTTTTAGATGGTTATCTTTTCGGAAAATTGTTTCTCAAAATTCCAAATCCATTTTTCAACCACCTTTGTAATCGTCTTTGTCTCTGAATTTCAAAGTGTTGTTGTATACATTGGTTCTTGTATTTGGAGGGAGGCCAAGAAAACCAGTTAGCATATCATACTATTTGGATATTACGAATTGATGAACGCTACTCGTTTGTTTTTCTTTGAATTTTTTGGATCATGAGAGGTTTCAACTCGGTCAACCGAAAATATTTTCTTGGCCGCAACTAAATGATGGACCCTATTATTTTTTTCCCTCAAAGAAAACAAGTTAAAGATGAACTCTAAATCACCTTCAGGAAATCCCTGAGCAACAAAGAGCAGATGCTGTTTGCAGCATGGTCTATGAAGCTGCTGCAAGAATTAGGGATCCAGTCTATGGTTGTGCTGGTGCAGTGAGCCTCCTTCAGCAGCAAACAATGGAGCTACAAGAAGAATTGGCTAAGGCAAATGCTGAGATCTTTAAACTGCAATGCCAGAATGCTAATTTGGTTTCCTCAATTGTCCCGGAAATGATTTCGTCTCGAGGCCAAGTTATCATGAATGTAACAGAACAAGAGACGTGGGACAGCTCGAGTAATTTCTCTCTAACACCATTTTGGACACGTCAATAGTATTGCTAAGCTTTCGAAGTAACATTTTTCAATGCCATTATTGTACCTTAAATTTAGCAAGTCTAAATTGCGATGTTCTTTTTCACATGTTTGGGGAAGGTGATAAAGGCTTATGAACAAAACAAGAAGACTTATCTCTCTATTATTTATTTCTATAAGCAACTTATTCACGTATTTATTTTTTGTTTGGAAAATTTGTTCAGTAATATTTCCATATATTTATCATTTTGTTAGGAGTTAAGTCAGTTTGCTCGTTTCCAAAGTTAGTTTTGGCAATTTCATTGATTAAAATTTTCTTGTCTAAGAATGTTTAAAGCTTGAAAATTGAGCTTGTAGATTATAAAGTTATTTTGTAATCTCTTTATGAAATGCTGTTTCTCTTCCTCCTTCCCTCGTTTTTGAATTGGAAAAAAAAATTAACTAAATGATCTGGATGAACCACGGTGAACTTTCCACTTAATTGTATTTATTTTTAAATGTGTGGATTTTTGGATATGTTACCTCCATTATACAATCTTTTGGTACCATCCATCCGTGCGCATAATGCAATTATTGGTGGGCAGAATTTGGTTTCGATCGTTTGAAAAACCTTCACCAAATCCAAAACCTAAAGCATTAAGTCTAATAAAACCATTTAAGATGGCAGCCATCCATTTGGTATATTTTCCAAGAATAATTGGCAACAAAAGAAATAATGATACTTAGAGTATTGAGTCTGGAAATATGTGCAAAACTTTAAAATAATTAATACCTACTTTTTGTTTAGACCTTTTAACAACCAACTTTACTTTCAAAACAATTCACCTCTCTAGTTGGTTTGCATTTGGTCTTGTATACCCACTTGACTCCAGTTGGTTTCTTCTCAAGTGGAAGAGTAGTCTACTCCCACGTGTTATTCTTCTCAATGGCATGAGTCATCTTCTTTTTTTTTTTTTTTTTTTTTGATAAATCCTACACTATTACAATGGGATAGAGATGGGAAATTGGTGTTGAAATCACCTCATTTATTGCTTGAATTAAGGTGTCATCTTTGATAGCCTCCTTAAAAGTTACAGGATCACAATATGCCAAAAAGTAAAACTCACAATATCCTCATTGAATAGATCATGTCCTCTGCTTCTTCCACCAAGATTTTGATTTCGCTGATTACATCTCTCACTCTTTCCTTTGGATTATCTGTCTATACTTGCAACACCTTCTCCATCATGTTTTTCTTTACTCCATCAGCTTGTTTCCCGTTTATTTTCTATTCGTGAAGAATTAATGATCACTAGAAATTTTCAAGAGTCAATGTTGGCAGATGTTTTGTCTCATGAATCATGGTTACCACATGACCAAATTTTGTAGGTAAAGTATTGAGAACTATCTCAACAAACACCTCATTACTGAGATCATGATCATTAAGACCCATCTCATTTTTTTTTGTCTATCAACCTAAATGTAGGATTAAATTTTCTCTAATTTTTTTTTGTGATTATAAGGTCAAACTTTCTCTTCAACGTCAATATATTATTCTTTTGGACTCTATCAACATCTCAATAGTTTTTGCCAAAATATCCGTTGCCTGCTTTGCAGTTTTGGCATTTGCAATATTTCCAAAAATTAAGACCCTTATTGCTGGGTGAATTTGAGACAATGCCAAGCTTTCTCATCTCTTGATATTTGTATCGGCATCCTTTGCAATTTCTTCTTGAACAAACCCATTCAAATTACACACTTGAAGGTAGGTTTTCGCCTGGGGTTCTCCAAAATCTGTAATATATCTTTCCTGGGAGTTCTAGGGCTACAAAGGCAATATTAATAATACCAACTATGTTTTCTATTGAAACTTCCTCTGACACTACTCTATAGGTTCTCAAATTATTCATTTAAGAAAAATAATCACTCAAAGAAGGACAATAGAAAACTAAAAACAAATCGCTCTTGTTCAAAGAAAAACGGAAAAAGAGAAATTTGGAAGAAGAAAACTCAAAACAAATTTTCTTGGAGGCAACAGAATTTTTTTTTTCCTCCTCCTTATTCTTATGAACTTTTTATGTGTTTATATGTGTGTATGCTGCAAAGAGCAATCGTTTTTCCTTTTTTTTTTTTTTGGATAATAGTGTGTTACAAAATTGCCCCTGCAATAGGCGGCTGCTGGCTGTGGAATTTTTTTAACTCGGTGGTGCAACCCAAAAAGGATGACATTGGCTTAAAATTTAAAGGAACTAAATTGGCTTAAGTTAATAATTACGGAGACTAAATTGGTGATTTTCCTTATTTCCTTAGCAAGCATTCAACTATTAAAAAGGTTTTAATAACATAGAATGACTCATGGCCTGACAATATAGAGAAAGTAGGAAATGCAATAAGGCTTAAGTTAAATTGCACTTCTAGATACCATTAATTACCTTTGATAAAACCTATTTTTCGGAACCCATTTTAGCAAACATTTGGAAGATGCAAAGCAAAATGCGCATAACTAAAATTTGTGGAGACTAAATTGGAAGGCTCTTCACTTGCAAATGTAAAGTACAGAAGCTGCGGTTTGGCATTCCATTAATTACTCCTTCTGCTATCTATTCATATAAAGCGCAAGTTACCCTTATAAAGGCATCAAAAATAAAACAAACAGGGTATTATGTAGGATAAAAAAAAAGCCATGTATATCCTAGAAAGTCACATGCGAAAATAGTTTAGCATAAATTTTTGGTAGTGAAATCCAAATTGAATATTATTTTGCTCGCTTACCTACGAGGCAATTTATATAGCTGTTAGAAAAAGGCATTACAAAGAAATGATTTGCATGTAATGATTCACATCTTGTTTGACTTTGTCAGAAAATTATTTTACCATGTACTATATAAAGAGCACCACAACCAGCTCCCAACTCCAAAGCGACGACCAAAACCAACATCATAAGTTGCATTCTGTCCGAACATAGATCTTATTCCAATTTCCAATATGGAATTAGCCAGCAGATTACGCTATCTCCTGATCAAAATGCAACACCATTAGTCCAATATCCTTGTGCGGCATGCAAATCTCTCCGCCGAAGATGCTCGGACAAATGTGTCTTGGCTCCTTATTTTCCTTGTCCAAACCACTAAGGTTCACCGTGCTCCACAAAATATTTGGAGTTAGTAACATTATCAAAAGCTCACTTTTTGTGTTTTTCATCTGTACACCCCATGCTTTCGTTCCATCCCTTGTAGTTAGCCTTTTTTAACATACAAGCCATAAGATAAAATGAGAATTTAGGTACATTACCTTTTCGTAATTTGTACCATTTAACCTTTTCCTTTATTCTTCGTAGTGATTTCGCGGCTTAGCTTAACTGTCTAACTCTCCAGATTTGCTGCCAAGCCAGTATGTTGTGTCTTTTGTATCTCTAACAGGACCAAGACAGCTAGGAGTAACTTGTTTCAGTAGAGCAACTTCATTTGACAGATTTGGGGCTCGCAAGTTCGGCTCTTGCCATTTGTTACTTTTTGGAGTATATATAATAAATCAGTTAAAATGTGTAACTCTGCTAAAGTGTAATGTAAGTATTTTTTACTCCAAAACGACATTGTTTTTCATTTCAAATCTGGCATTGCTGGCTCATTCTCATCCCTTCATTTTTGTCACCTTAAATCACGGCGTTGATGCCTCACTGCTTCATTTGACAGCTTCCTACCTCAAGGCCAATTCCAGGAATCCTTTTGTAAACATATTGCTACTTTATCTTCCTTGGTTAGCCCAAAAAAGGTCAGTATGTTGCCAGCAAATTTCTGATACAGTGGCCCAATTGGGTGCCAATGATCATACCAAAACCATCTCTCCTTTCCATCTCCAATAATCTGCTTTATCAGAGGTTAAGCTAGATCTCTGAACTTGAGGATTTTCCTCCATCCCCATGAACAAACAATAGAAGCCTGATAGCCCGAAAATGATGTATTTTTCAAGTTTACAGAATGTATCCACTTGAAAGTTCTGGAACCCATGAAAACTTAAAAAGCAAAAGATGTAGTTCCTAATACATTGGGCTGCGAGGCTTAGAAGTCCAAGATGAAAATGAGTTCCCAAACTACTTAAAGTCCAGTATCCGGTCCAAGTAAGAAGGCCTGGAAGATAGAAATCACATAGCCCAATAATAAAACACTAACCAAAACCAGTTTGTTTACAGTTGTCATCAATTTTGGATACTTCTGCAAACTAGCCTAGGTAAGTGACACTGGTAACGAGCCCAGTAAAGTTTAGCGTATCGCTGGAATTAGAAAAAGATTTATAATTATTCCTTTTTGAAAGAAATTAATCCTACGCCATTTTTCACCTCAAGAAACAAATACTATGTCCTTAATATTCTTACCTGAAAATATTCAATTTCAGATATTATTTTCATTTAATTGCTATTTGTACCTGAAAAAATAATTTTTTTCATTCAATTATTTAATTTGGGAAACGGGATATACAAACATCAATTCTTTCTTTCTCTCCTTTTTTTTTTTTTTTTTGGAAAATGGCAACCAAATAAATATTTTTTTCTACCCCTTAAGCAAGGTTAGTGGCTTTGATAGAAGTCGTAAAAACTTTAAATATTAAAAGAAAATCAAATTAATTAGTGAGAAATATTTTTTGGTTAGTAAGATTTGTATGCCACATTTAAGGGTCGATAATAGACAAAATTTCATCTTTTGACAATTCCAGCAAAAATACTTGAATGATGTGAAATCAAATAATGAGAATAACTGATACTTTACAAATAATAACGGTGACCTAATTTGTGTAATAGAATGTTAACGATGACACATTATGGTTGTTATGGACATTCTTTTGTATTTTGTAGCCAACCTCCTATTGGGTTAGGCCTTTTGATACAAGCAAACTTAGCACAGGTTAACTAGGAGAAAGCCAGTTAACCTTAGTCTTTGTATATATTTGACATGTCCTCTTTTAACCAAAAAAAAAAAAAGAATGTGAAATATGTGAAATATTGGGAGCATTGTTCATATTATTGATTAAAAATATATCTTTGATTTATTCTTCTTTTCCCATATTATGTTTGGTTGTGTAAATTACGTTCCATATATATATATATATATATATATATATATATATATGTATGTATGTATGTATGTATGTATGTATGTATGTATGTATGTTAAATTTATCTCCTCGCTCCTACCTTTTTTTTTTTTTTTTTGAGGTTCTACACATATGCAGCCAACAACTTCTCCCAAATGATTTGAAGCGGTATCAGCATTACTGGACATTTTAAAAAGGCTGATCACTAACAAATCTGAGATCGGTTTAAGATTATACTTAATTCGTTTATAATCGAATACAATAAAGTAGACAGCATACTGCACTGGAAACCTGAATTTTAATAACCGGCGTTTCCGTTATATAAGGAAATTTAACCGGCCATTCCTATTGTATCCGGCAAGAAGAATTTATTTTAGTCTTTCAAGACTTTTGTATTCCGTTTTTCATTATTTTTGAATTTTTCTGCTTTCCTCCTAACTTTTTTTTTTCTTTTTTTTTTTAAAAAGGATCAAAAGTGGAATTCTACATACCTCTTTGATAACTCGAACTTGAAATCTATAGATCAAAGGTGAAATATCTCACCAACTAAATTGTATTTTGTTGTCATACTTTCCTCATAACTTGTTTCATCGCAAGATGGAAATTCCATTTTTTTCATTAATTGGAGCTTTTTCATTTTTTTATTGGGAACAAACTGTGAACAATGTCCCACTTAACTATTTATACTATAAGTATTTTATTATATTATTGCCTTTAATTTCACATAAAATATCAATTTGCTTGTTTCCATATAAAAGAATTAAATTCCTTTATAAGAATTCACATCGACAGTCATTACCATTATTCAACTTCCGTAAAACTTCATTTTTCGCAAGACCAGCGTGCACAACCATTACTGCGATCGTGACTGTTAGTCAAATTCTTGATTGGAAAAAAAGACAGGAGAAGTTTGATCGAGTATTTGGTTCGCAACTAAGAATCCGAATCATAACCAAAATCATTTCTCTTGAGTTTGGAATGAAACTGCCAATTTCAATTCATGTTTTTGGTTTAATATCTAGAATGAGTATCATTACTATAATAACTTTTTGGTTTGCTGGAAATCGAAATAATATTCTCAAGTCATCCAAACGTCCGCATAGACCATCCGGACATCTGTATGCCTAAAATATGTGAAATTATTTCGGACGATATTTGGATGAAGTTCCGGATGTTCAGATGGTCCATGCAGACACTTAGATGGTCCATGCTAACGTCCAAATGCGGAAATCACTCGTTGGTTTTCACCTAAACTCACTAATTTGGTCGAATTTCACAAAACCCAAATTTTGAGGGTTTGATTTTGATTTTCGATTAACAAATAACAACTATGGGATTAATTCTAATTCTCGATTCTAAAACCCTCTTGCCAAAGTTCCCCTTAGTAGTTAACCAAGGAAAATATTAAAACATTAATTCTAGGGTTTTTTCTTTATTTTTTTGGTTTTTGGATTGGGCCGGGAGGGGGGGTGTTTGGGCGGGGTTTTTGTATGAATAAATCCAAATTTCACCGGAATACCGTGTGTTGAAATGCTCCTATTTATTCTGTCTGATTTCGCCAAGATTAAAGCAGCAAAACCACAACCTCCAAATTAAGTAATGAACCAAAGTTTCAAAGTGAATATTTGAAAGTTGTGATACAGCAATTTCACAGTCCATCCAGAATGGAATTCACTGACAGCTGTGCTTCATCTGACATCTTTCACTCATCTTCATCATCTCAGTCACCTCAAGGATTGAAATTAGTTCAATACCCATGTGCAGTATGCAAAATGCTCCAGCGAAGATAATCGGAGAATCGTGTCTGGACCCCTTATTTTCCTCCATCGGACCCACTAAAGTTCATCGTCGTCCACAAAGTATTTGGAGCTGGCAACACGATCTGTAGGTTGCAAGTAATAGAACTAACATTCATTTAAACTTGTTAATCTTGTTTTCCCCTTTGTTTGGCTCTTTAGTAGACCCCCAAATGTAATCATCAGCAATTTAGTACATGAATTTTCTTATTTTATTTGTGAAAAGATACATTAATTGTGGATTTATAAAACCATGGTCGTGAAGCCATGAAGGATTAGTAAGCTTTGTTTATGGCTGACCTGTTAGTCTGCGTATGAGGGTTAGTTAATTTTCTCTTTATTTTCGTTTTCTTTTTCTTTTTTGAACAACCATGTAATTGTGTAACTGAAACTAAAATTGACCACCCCTTTATAATATCAAAAAACAGCTTCTCAAACCAATGATGTAATATTATTTGTATGGAGACTTGAAATCAGAAAAGCAATGAAAGATGGTGTGCACAAAAGATATCATGACGGTGCCGGGAAATGTTGTTAGATGACTCATTAATTTTAGTACTTCATTCCTAGATATTTCTGCTGCTAGCAGATTATACAATTATATGAACTTTATAAAGTTAGGTGTTCTCAAGTTTATTTTTGCATAACTTCGACATTTTTGGAAGATTGACAATAGAAATTTAGTGGTGCGCTTTTTTTTTTTTTTTAAATTTAGTGTGTGTTGGGGGGGGGGGGGGGGGGCTTTATTTTAAATACAATACGTATTGTAAAAGTTGTTCTTATACAGATGTGCAATTGGGAGCATTCAGTACACAATTGATATAAAATTGTGGTTGGCAGTACTTTTTTTTTTACAATTGGGAGAAGGGGGAAAGGAAAACTCACCCACTCGTGGTTGGCAGTACTTAACATGTGAAATAATGTATCCTCCCAAGAATACTAGCAATAATGCTAAAATCTGAGACACTTTCTTTTACCTAAGTCATACATTTAATTACTATCTGGCCTTAAAATGGAAATGATATTGTTCCTCTCCAAAAAAAGACATATAATTGATATCCACGTTTATATGCGGATTTGACAGCACATGGCTTTTGTACTCTTCCGAGTCCATCGTGATTGGAGAAACAAGATTTGGGATCTGATGATGTATGACTTAATGTTCAAAGATTTGAGATCTGATAATAAGTTTTCCTAATGTTAAAGAAGGTGGCAATTGACAAAAACCGAATGTGGACCATAACACAGTAACAAAAGAACAGCTAAGGGTTAATGATGCGTTCATAGCAAGTAAGTCAGTTTTCAAGATGAAGGAGACAAAGTTAATAAAATGGAATTTTTCTTCTGCAGGTTTTGTGAAACTAAACACAGATGGTGCTGTAAAAGGAAATCCAGGAAATGTCAGCAATGGAGGACTTTTAAAAGATGAGCAGGGGAGATGAATTCTTGGATACTATGGAAAAATTGGGACATCAACAAGCCTAGTGGTGGAGCTTTGGAGTATCAGAACGGGAATTGCAATTGGAAAGGAGTTGGGGTTTACAAAACTCATCATGGAATCTGACTCCAAAGTGGCTATCGATATACTAAAGAATAAATGTGAAGTGCCCTCTCATGTTTTATCATTACTAGCCGATTGTATAGTTTATTCTCGGGGAATGGACATTGATTTTCAGCATACATACAGAGAGGGGAATTTTTGTGCAGATTTTTTGGCCAACCATGGCGTTAAGTCAAGTTAGCCCCTTACCTTTTGTAGCCAACTACTTGTTGGGTTAAGCTTTTTGTTATATTCTGACCTATTACAAGTTAGCTGGGAAAGAGCCAGTTAACTTGTGTCTTGTATAGATGTAAATTTGTTTCCCTTTGTTACCAAAAAAATAATAATAATAACAGCTAAGGGTTGATATGTTAAAGAATAGAAAGTTTAAATGCATTCTAAGTGCATGATGAAAGTTTGCTAACTTAACCAAATTTCAGGAATTTCCTGAGCATAAGAGAATGGATGCTGTGGACAGCATGGTGTATGAAGCAAGTGCAAGAATTAGAGATCCAGTTTATGGTTGTCCAGGTGCAGTGAGCAGCCTCCATCAGCAAAATATGGAGCTGCAAGAAGATGTTGGCTAAGGCACAGGCTGAGATCTTTAATCTTAAAGGCTAGAATGACATGTTGGTGTCCTCAATTAGCTTGGAATGTCCTGGTCACAGGAGCAACGGCCTTTGAACAACACCAATAATTGGTCTCTAGAATCGTTTTGGACATTCGAGCAACTTGTAGACATGTGACTTAAGTTTAAAATTAAATCAATTCTCCAATGCAATATGTTCCAGTAATATCCTTCAGTGATTAGCACATACAGAATATTAGTCAATACCTTTTAAGCTGATTTTATGGAGTTGAAGGACAAATGCTTATAAATTAGCTGGAGAAGTTTTAAGAACCCTTTTTAAATCAAAAGAGTTAATTAATAAATTTATTCAATTATAAATTAACTTTAAAAAAATTTCTTTTATTACTTTGTGATGGAATTATTCTTCATCCATTCCTATCGTTCTTAGCCTGTAAGCAGTAAGGCGGGAGTGGGGGACGACTCCCATCCTACATCGCTTTTGCAATTTTCTTCCCTTTGACAGCTATAAATTATTCTCTTGTTTGGAGTTTACATACAACACTAAAAGGAGCTTAATACCTTATTTAGATCTTAAATTGTGTGCTTTGGTTTTTTGTATTTTGTATGCATTTTTTTTGTATTAATTAAGAGAGCAAATTGGTTCTTTTAAGGGCTTGTCATATTTTATATTTGAGTGCTTTGTTTAAAACTTTTCGTCCTTGGACTTTTGTACAGTTTTGAGATTTGAGTGTTTTATTTAGGGCTTTTGAAGAGTTCTTCAACATTTATATTCTTTTTCAAAGGAGTGAAATTTTGCTCGCCTTTACCTGTGGATATTGTTCAAATTAACTATACTACATAAATCTTTTGGTCTCTTTCTTTTATATATTTTTCTTCACAATTTATTTTTATCTTCGTTTTACTCATTTAAGGGCTAGTCAATTAATTTTGATAAATTTCGAGGACTTCGACCCTAAAAACTGGTACCGGAGTCTTGGTACCCCTGAGTATGCTTTGACAACCGATAAGTAAGGCTGTAAATGAACCAAGCTCTTCGAGAACACAGCTCAGCTTGAGTTCAGCTTGTTTGTGAAGCTAAACGAGCTGAACTCAAACACAAATTTTGGCTCATTTATTAAACAAGCGAGCTCGAACTCGTTCTTTTAATAAATGAATAAGAGTTCGAACATGAGATACTCGGCTCGGCTCGGCTCGGCTTGAATAATAGTTTTACACTTATTTGAACCGAGCTGTTCGCAAACAAAGCTCGATTCGGCTAGTAAAAGCTCGAATTTGACTCATTCGTATAACTAAACGAGCCAAGCTCGGACACAAATTTTAACTCGTTTAATAAACGAGCTCAAACCAGCAATACTCGGTTCGGCTCGGCTCATTTACAGTTCTACCGATAAGACAGTAACAAAGTTCTATGTTGGAAATTTTGATTGGAACATCAATTTCAATATGTGGCAGCTCAAGATGGAAGCTATCATAATTCAAGATGAAGTGAATATAGCACCGCAAGTAGAAGTGAATGAACCAGAAAAATTGTCAAAGGAGGATTTTCTGACCTTGATGAAAAGGGCAGATCGCATATTATACTAAATTTCTCCAATGAGGTTTTTACAAGAAGTTCCTGCTACAACTATAACCAAAGATACTTTGAGAAAAGTTGAAAACTTTGTACGTAATGAAATCGGTGGACTCTATCTAAAACAAACTTCGTACATGCTTCAAATGTTTGAAGGTGCGTCTATAACTTCAAATCTTGATAAATTTGATTATATTATTATGGATTTAGAAGATATTGACGCTAAAATTGAGGATGAAGATCGAGCTCTGTTATTGTTATGTCCTCTTAATTTAGGCATTTTAGAGACACTGCTTTATGGAAAAGAAAGTATTTTGCGCAAAGAAATTAAGTATCTAGTCAAATCAAAAGATTAGATAGATAGAGCTATTACAAGGGACACTAGTGGCAATCAAGCGGAAGGCTTGTTTGCAAGGAATAGATTTGACAGAAGAGATCAGACAATACTAAATAATCTAACTTCAAATATAAGAATTTGATATGCAATTATCGTCACAAGCAGGGTCACATTAAGTCCGAATTAATGCATTAAACTGAAAAATAAAGAAAAGCACAAGGATAAAGTTGAGCTGCACAATGGAATCGTGGAAGCAAATGTTGCAAATGATAATACTAATGAAATTATTTTTTGACAACTAATGATAATTCTAATTCTAATAACAAGTAGATTTTAGATTCCGGTTGTTTTTATCATATGTGTCCCGATAGGAATTTGTTTTCAACATACGATTTAGTTGTAGGCAAAGTTGTTTGATTGAGAAATAATGTTGTTTGTACAAGTTACCAAAAAAGGCACTGTCCAAATTAAAATGCATGATAGAATTATGATGGCACTCACTAATATTCAACATATTTTTTATTTGAAGAACAACCTCATCTCTTTGAGTACCCTAGAATCTCTTGGATACAAGTATGCAATCAAAAGTGAGTTTTAAAAGTTAATCGACATGCTTTTGTTATTATAGAAGTACGCATGCCTGAAACTTAGCATATTTTGTAAGGATCTAATGTCACAGACTCACGGGTGCTGTTACGGTTGCTAAGTTCGAGCATTGCTTAGACTTGGTTAGAGTTCATCGAGGATGATTTGGCCCATTGAGGCATTTGTGAAGAATGGAGTATATCTACTATGTTTGTGTATGTGGGATGGAAGTTAAGATAGAGATTTGTAAGTGGTGAGTTAGTGGGGGTGGATGTCCCATCCCACATTGCCTTCGGAAAAGATTTTTTCTTTCCTTTGACAGCAATGAATTATGGCCATGTTTGCCAAGGTTTTATGTATGTATTGGATTTAGAAAATGTACGATAAAGGTATATTTTTTTGTTATACCAAATTACCTCGCTCTATTTGAGTCATTTTTTGAGAATTCTACTTATTGAGAAGACATGTAATCATTATGTCCAGATGGGGATGGTTATATATATACAAGTGCGTGTGTGCGTATGTATATGACCACACATTATGTATCCGTATATGAATAACTTCCGTACCCAAAAAAATAGAAATTGTCTGTCATTTAGATCTAGGACGTGATGAGTTAAGGTACTCAATTAATTCAAGTGGCTTGGAGTGGTTTGTCATTCAACAAGTTTCGCAAGAAGACTTGGCTAAGGTAAAAGATAAATCTTTGACATGAAATGCCCGATTACCAATTTCGTCTCCCAATCTGCCTGGAAATGTTTTGGTCACATCTCAGGAGAGAACGATATCATAATTAATAATGTCGGAACAACAGCCATGGGCAGCTTAACTAATTCGACTCTGCCTCGTGAATAGATTATATACGGGCTTACCACAATAGTTTTGAAGTAATTTATAGAGAAGCTGAATGAAAAGGCAGCTAGATTCTATCAAATAATAAAATCAGGGTAATTATTTATAAGTTACACTTTTTCACTCGTACTTACTCCAATAAGACTAATATTCATAGGTTAATATAACATTTTGAATTTTCTGAAACACGCATTCTGTGCAATGAATTGAAGGAAACAGTAGAACATCTTTTCATTGAATGCAGATTTTCTGCTGCAATTTGGAGAAAGATGAAATTGATGTGTTTTGTTCATAAACGTTACAGCACTTGGCCGGAGGAAGTTAGAGCAGCAGTTCCTACTTGGAGCAATGTAACAAAGACCCAAGAAAATTGGAGATTAGTTGTGGAATGGGGAATAGCTCACAAATGTTTTGATGTTAGTAGATAGTTAGTAAACAAATTTTGTAAAGATACAGTGATCTGGTGTAACTGAGGAATTTCCTTTTGTGACAAATTTGGCACTGAATCTTAATAAAATGATTTATTTTACTCAAAAAAAACTTTGATTTTTCACACAAAAATACTAAGCCCTAATATTCAGGGCTTTTAAGTCTAAAAACAAGAAGTTGAGTGCATGAATAAAAAAGTATTGCGTTTAAATCATTTTTCGAAAATCGTTAAAAAAAAGAGCTCGTGTCACTTTAAAAATGATGTCCAAGTTTTTATGCGGTGATATTACAATACATGAATGGACTTGTCATTCAAATTCCATTATCCATTTCAAACTTTTATTTAGAGACATTGTATCTTACATTATAAACTCTTTTAAAATAAGCCCATATGAAGACAGATTGTCTCACGTACGTGATGGCAAAATTTTTACTAGCCGCATGCGTTTAAATATATACAAACGAAGTTTGTACAATACCATATGTAGCACAAAGTTTAGTCAATGCTGGAATTGAACTTACTTAGTTTGGAATCCACAATTGTCGAAAATTTGGGACAAGTCGAAATTTTAGAATGTACGACTGTCAAAACAAAATTCAAGACGCAATGTAAGAAATATGAAAACCTCAAGGGTGCCAACTACCATGCTCTGTATCCGGTTAGTTCCCATGGTTTTGGGCTGTCAAGTTGGATCTGATCTGCACGTTTAAATTTCGAAGGTATATATTCGTGGTAATGAAATCAGTCATTGTTTTCAAGTTCCTTCCATCTTTGTGTGGTTCGTTAATCTTTCTTTTGCCACCAAGCAGCAAGACTTTATGAGCATTTAGTTGTAAAGGAGCCTAATCGAGTTGAAAATTTTCTAAGTATATTTATTTTAATTACAATGAAATTACATTTAATTTAATTTGACCTGATTATTTTTCAAAGCAAACTCAAATGAGCTTTTTCTAAAACCAACTCGAGTAGGTTGGATTTTTTACATATAAATTTTAAATTATACCTATCAAGTTGAGTTCATGTCAAATTTAAAACTTTTAAAACATAAATCTTATACATATTTGAATTGATTAGCTAACAAATCAGTATCAGCTAATCAAATAAAATATCAAACAAGCACTTACCGAGCCAAGTTGGAGTCTTGAATAGCTCGGTTCGTCTTTTAAAATAAAAACAAAGGTCTTTTTCCTTGGTGATAACAAAGCAAAAGTCAAATTCGAGATAAAGCCAAATTTCACAAAAAGTAGTCAAATAGAAAGAATAATAATATGAAGAGGGGGGGGGGGGGGGATTAACCTGATTGAGAAGAATTCCATCCATTTTCCTTTTCCTGCCATTCCTTTCTTAATGAGAACTATTTGCTCCACAACGTGCTTCCAGCATGAATACTTTGGATGCTTGTACTTGGAGGAATTGGTGAAATTAAATTTGTGCTATGGAGTTTTAAAAACTATTTGCTTTCGCTGTTTCTCTTTCTCTTTTAAGTTAGGCCCTAAGTGACACGTATACTCCATTTTGCTTCTTCATTTTCCTTTTTGGGAAAGAGATGCATTTATCTGCACTCACTAAAATAGTGGACATGAGAAAAATTGATAGTTCAGATACTCTTGCTTGAACCAATAAACATGTAATTTGCCGTAGTTAGGACGGTGCCCAAAGCTAGGGAACAAATATTTCTAATTAGTCTTATCAAATTTAACATATGGAGATCGTGATTAAGCAAGTTCTAGAATATAATTATAACAATATAAAAATCAAACTTAAGAAACATTTGACAAAAAGAATGCAAAAGGCATAATCCGGTTGAAAATTTCTAGATTAACTCGTTGGAAATTTAGGTTTGTTGCAGACTTAGGAGAAACAAAATGCAGGTCCAACTGATCAAGTTCAGCCAAAAAACAAAAAGACGACAAAAAATGAGGGTAGGGTTAGATTGGAGACCTAAAATTTCCACCATTTTCTTTCTCACCTTTTTCTCTTTTGACTGTTTTAAAAAAGTAGGCGTTGCCCTAAAACGTGTTACAGCTTTCCAAAGCATGCATGTTCGAGTTGTTGATTATTATCTTCATCGAGCGTGAGCTATAACAGGATTAATCGTTTTGCATTTTCAGTAAATATTCTAAATCAGTCGTAATGACTCATAGCCTGATTAAGCAACCATCTTTCTCAGTTTTTGGAATAACCACATGAGCTTAGGATAATTTTATGACACATTCAATAATCAAATTGTACTTTGATAAATCATTGATGCAGAAGGGTAACGGAGGAATAAGTTTAACAATGAATTCCCGAAGAAATTGAATCAAAGATGGCAAGAAAATTTGCAATTTTTATTGAATCCTCATGAGTAATAATGTCTAGATAGATAAAAAAAAAAAAAAGAGGCTAAAGAAGCCTTTTATAATCCCAAAACTAACCTAGACCGAAGAATTCCTAAAAGAGTTATAAAAGAATAAAGAAACTAATAACAAAAATTAAAATTTCGTAAAACTTGTGATAAACAACGGTCTCTTCTGCGAAACCAGCCCAGGGAATGGCTGCTGAAATGATACCCCGCGGCTGAAATCCGATACATCAGGTGCAAGTAGTTGAAGTCAACTGTGAGCGCGGCTGCTCATCACTCACCCGCGGCTGCTTTCTGCCTTACAGTTGTGGTTGTCAACCTGGAGAAGTCAGGCTGTATTCACAGGTTTTCACCCTTGGCCTGGCTCGGTCCTGCGGGCTCCAAAATTTATTTCAATGAGCTCCGTATTAATCATTAGTACCAATGTTTTATTGGTAAACTGGGTGTGAATGTATTTTGCTTTCCTTATCATTCATTCTGTAACGTCATGTCTTTGTATTATTTGCGTTCTCTTTTCTTACTTAGCTGTCTTCTTGCGTCCATTTTGCATTACCAAATTTCTGACCTCGTATAATGGCCTTATCAACAAATTCCTTCGAGAGATTTTCCAAGAAATGAATGACATACGAGACGCAGAATCTTGTGAATAGCTAGATTGCTTGGATTCCGATCTAGTGGCAGGTAACATGGCTCCCTTTCTTTTGTCAATGAGTGTCAATGTCTCGTAATATTTTGTATCCCGCCCATGGAAATAGCATTGGACCAGATTTAGTTTTCTTAATACAGTCCTGATATGCATACATGAGCCTCTCCCTAAAAGGTAGCTACTAGACCAAACCCTATTTACAAATTTGGGTTCTTGGAAAAGGCTTTAATTTGTTTATAGATGCGCCAGATGATATAAGGTATTTCTCACCAAAAAAGAAAAGGGAAAAAAATCCAGAAGTCATTAAGCTTTATTCTGTGTGGTTCTTAAACTCTAGATTTATTTGTTTCCTCCTCAAGATATTAATTACTGGAATCAAATGATCTCTAATGATAATTATAGCAAAAATAAGTAGTTTTTCCGCTATGTACGTTTAAAATCCTTTAACTTTTTTTTCCCCTTTTTAAGCAAACAAGGGACGTTTCCGTCCATCTCTATAGTTTCTTAAATCAGATATTTAGTAAGATGTATTAATTGGACGATGCCTCAATAACAGTAGCCGACCGAGAACCATGTGGAAAACGATTTTGATGCTTATGAGGACCAAAAATTTTCACAGTTTTGAATGTTTACGTTTCTTAGTAGAAGTATTCATCATGCAAAATTCAAATAAGGTTGGAGTTGTAAAAATTTTCACAGTTTTGAATGTTTACGTTTCTTAGTAGAAGTATTCATCATGCAAAATTCAACTAAGGTTGGAGTTATTTGATCACTTTGAATTGAGGGACATTTGTGGAGCAAAATGACGTATCACACAAAATGTCAACGGAAACTCGCCAGCCAATAGAAAGCCCACACATATACGTTGTCTGACCATCAATCACGTCGGGTTCATCTACTTTCCTGTACGCTGTATCTCCATTTTCTTCAATTTATTTTAAGATGGACAACCTGTGTATCCTTGATGCATTTTTAGACAGAAAACTCGTGTATCCAATCAGCAACAATGGTGGAAAAATCAATGTTGGACTTTGATTACAATTACATCTAGTTGTCAACAATGGTGGTAAAATTATATTGATGTTAATCCATTGCTACTGGTTCTTTTGCTTGTTAACTTTTATGAATTATATATTCGTTTCTTTAAAAGAAAACTGTATTGATCACTGCATATTTTATTTTCATCATTAGTTTCTCACACACAAAAAGAAAATTTGTCTCCATCTAGTACCAATTAAGTGGATAATGCAATACTTTTATCTGCAAAGAAATATTTTTATAAATAAATAAACATCTATATTATGATTCAAGCTCAAGGTATAGCAAAATGTTTCATAAAGTTTATTTATTTGATTTTTTGCCAATATGTAAACATAAAATAGTGAGAGTTTTTTAATTCCTGTCAATATATATGGCAGGCAATCATAGACATATGAAATCCCCATATATATAAGGAAGAAACGAAAAAAGAATGACTTTGCAACGAAGCATGACATTATTTGCAATAGCAACATTAGAGCTCTCAATAGTAATACTACATAAAAGCTAATTTGATTACAATTTATATGCATACAAACATCACAACCTTTCAATTCATAATTTAAAATTTAATTAGCAAACATTTTATGTAACAATGTAATTATGATTATACTCCTCTATTTTATTCCAAATATCTACTTTTATAAGAAAAATTATGCAAAATTATTAAATTATTTTTCATTATGAAATGAAGAATACATCATATTGTGCTAATTTGATCTCCTAATAAAAAATGTTGTAAACTTAGTTGTTTGGAGAAAAACAGACAAAGTATTTAATCTCTAAAATGTTCAAAGATTTTGTAAAAAGAAAAATGAAATCAACAATAATGTGAATAGCCAATTTTCATAATTAAATAGCACTAAAAATGAGTTCATCATGTTTGAAATGTTTGGATTTGAGATATACTAAAATAAGGAAACTTAATTAAAACTTGAATCCTCAGTCATGATTAAGAATTGAACTTTTTACTTAAGCTACCTTCATCTATTCTTTTTTTTTTTTTTAGGTTAAACATAATTTTTTATCCATAAAAATACAAACCGGGGTTAGGTAAATTAATTTTTGTACAAAAATTATCTTTTCCCTCATTTCAACATGCATTAAAGATCTCCATCTATCAATGACATAATGAGGAGACATTCCCCAAAAAATATATATATTTCTCTTTTTAACTTGACAATACTCAAATAATGGGGGGAACAAAATAGCAAAATAAATGATCTCATCTTGGATGCATTTAAAAACGCAACAATTATCTACCAAAACTGGATGTAACAAACAAAAGAACATAGTTGAACAACCTCATAAGAAATATGAGAATGAATAAAGGGTTAAGCGATTAGAAAACTAGGATTCCACCACAAAGGTCGAGAGTTCGAATCCCACTAACACGAATCTTCCTTTTTCCATTGTAATAGTGTAGGTTTGATTAAAAGAAAGAAAAAACTCATAAGAAGCACAAAAGACTGTATGTGAAAAGAGTCTAGATTAAAGGAAACTTACTGTTTATTGAATGAGAGCACACTTTCATAATAAGATTTTCAAACCATTAATTTGAGGTACAAAAGAAATACCACGAACTTTATGTGCTTTAGATCGTTTAAAGAAAGAACAAACAGAAATGCTATCTACAGCCAGCTACACACAATTTTTGTTTCTTTGAATGAAAACATTGATTGATAACTTAAATATAAGCGTAGTAGTTGGGATTGTTTTCCATCACTTGAAAACATTTTTAAATCTAGTTTCCTGGTGTAGACACTTGAGGTATATTTGACATATTTCTTTTTATAGCATGCGTGATGTCCAAAATTAGTCCTACAATTTGGGCTATTTTTACAGCTGTAATAACAGTGACCAATCAATTCTTTAGACTTTTTTCTTATGCCTTTTATATTAGTCATTATTATCCACTAATGAGTCTTAAAGCATTTTTAGCTATCAAAATAATTCAAAACTCTAAAAATTAGAACGGAGAGTTAGAAGCTTCATTACTGGCCTAGGATAAAAATACTTTCCTAAATATATAGTATATAGTGTATTCCAGATTCGCACATTCAAGTAGAAAAGTAAGGAAGTTTCCTTTAATGGCCTAAAGGACAAGAGTTTAAGAAATGCTTGGAAAGGAATGTACTTTAATAATTATTTGTGAAAAATATTAAAATCACATAGAGAGAATATAACATCTAAGGTTGAATGATGCAAACAGTCCCTGAACTTTTATTTATTTTTCTATTAGGTTAATTACTTTACTACAATGCTCCTTAACTTTTTTAATGAGTGTTAGTTTAGTAGCAAACTCTTAATTGTACTTATTGAGTCACTAAACTCTTACTTTAGTTTTAATTTGGTCCACAATACATACTCATGCCAAAGTTACTCTACAAGTTATGATTTTTTGTGTTTTTCATTTTTTTTCTCTCCTATTCTGTTATCTTTTCCCTTAAATTTTTTGTCCTTTATTCCTTCTCTTCATCCACCCTGTTTGCATCCCAAAGACTCTAACCCCTCCCACCCATTTTCTATCAACTTGATTAAGAAAAATAGAAAGTCTTACATAATATTAAGTTCTATACAAATTAATGATTTATCAAACTAGAAAAAACCAAAAATTAACTCAATGCGTTGTTGATTTATTTATGAAGTCTCCAATGTTTTCCAATCTTTTTGATATATTTTATGTATGATGAATAGTTCATTTTTAAGGATTTGATGTTTTACATGACTTTATTATTTTTTTTTTGTCAAACCTATGAAGAAAACAAATGAAGGATTCGGGTACTTAGGTTCAAGGAGGAGAAAAGGAATTAATAAAAAATAATAATATAAAAATAAAAAGAAGCAAACAAATAAAAATATCATGTGTAGAAGGGAAATTTTGGCATGAAGTTTGATTGGGGACCAATTAAACCTTAATGACAAAGTTGAAGAACTCAATAAGTGCAAATGAAATTTAGAGAACTAAATTGACACATATAATTGGAGGGCCACAAATATGATTAAATCTTTTATATTTAGTCTTTCAGCTTTTCAAAGTATCTTTTAGGTCTTTAAACTTTTCAATTTGGTTTAAATAGTCCCTTAAAAGCAAATTCAAATAGAGCAATTTTCACTTATTATTAATAATATTTGATTTCATTTCAATTTTCCCTTTCGAAGTTAGGATATGCACATATTTTCCTCTCTAATGATTTGGGCTAAATATTTAACTATTGACTAATTTGACAAATAGAAAATGATAACACTATGTCCTCTAACAACATACATAGACTAAGAAAAATAATAATATTACTCTTTAAAAAATAAAAAATTAACATTACTTGATATTTGCAAAATCTCAACGGTTTTATATATTATTATTGTTGTTGCTGTCGCTGCTGTTGTTGTAATAGGCCATGTAATGTCTAAGAAGAAACAAAATAAGGTAAAAATAAACAAAAAATTCAAGGTAAATAGAACAAATTTGAGGAAAGTAATAGAAGAAAACAATTATTTTCCTTCATCAACTTAGTATTTGTGTAAGCTTAAGATTATAGCAAAAGTGCATAAATTTTGGCAATAAAAATAATGACAAAAGGATAACAAATAATACTTCTTCCATATTTTGATTTTTTTTCTTTATTCACTTCCTTAGTTTTATAAATCCTACATAGTTACTTTTTGGTCATTTAATTTTTTATTGGAAATTATTTTGATTATCCAATGATAGAATGATAATATTCTCAATCATATATTAGAACATAATATGATTTAATATATTCTTTTATAAGTGTCTTTTTTTCTCTTTTTGTTTGTCATACTTCTCGGAGTTAAATATTTAACCAAAACTATTAACCTTTTTAAGTTTTGTGAGGCAAAGTAATATTAATCCAAACCATGGGGGGCAAAAATAATACTCTCTTGAATTTTGCCTAGAGGGACCATTTAAAATAAATTGATAAGTTTATAGAGGCATTCTTAAAAATTGAGATACTAAATAGTTGGATAGTTAAAATTTCAGGGAATATTACTCAAAAACTAATAAAGAAGTTGAACAAATTTCGAAAAGTTTAGCGTAGAATTAAATGGAACAAAATACTATAGTCAATACTGTGACCGAAACCTTTTTGAAATAATGACTGGATTGAAGCATTGCCCGGTTTTGACACTGAAACAAATCGTCTTTGCCTTGTATTTGTTCATTAAATAATTAATAATAATAATAATCAAAGATAAAAAAATAAAAAAATAAAAAGACCAAATTTGGACTTGTTTTTTAAGAACGCGTTTTAAAAAAATTTTAAAAATGTTTTCTAACTACATTTTTATCTCACATACATATTTATTAAAAAATCTCTAAAACTACTGCAATAATATAACATCACAAAAAAAAAATCATCCAAACCATTATATTCCCCATTATCCCTATTATCACCTGATATTATAAAAGGGTTTGGCTTCCTAGAGGAAAATAGGGACTGTCACTTTCTCACAATCCTCAAATTTAGCTTGTTACTTTGAAGATTACAATTAGCCATTTGTTTTCTTGGGGTTGATTTTGGTGTTCTGGACAAAATCAAGTTGAAAGGACTACATTAAAGCATCCTATTTAGGGGTATGCAAAAATAATTGAAAATTAAAAAACTCCAAAAAAATTAGTCCATTGCAAACCAAAAAAACGAGGCTAATGGAACTAATTTTTGAAAGTAGTTAGGTAAGCCGATCCTCATTTATAAGGACAATTTTGTCCATGTATCAATTTTTAAAAACCACAATTAATTGAGCAGGTCCACATATATGTTTTGAAGGTTAATATATGTAAATATTATAGAGGAATTGATGAGTATTAAGTTATTTTAATTTTAAGTCTAAAATAACCTAAAAATATGATATTTGATTTTTCTTTTTATTCAATAATTTTTATTTTTATATTATCCTTTGTTTTCATACTCTAATCATCATACATTTTCATGATACTAACTAAAACATAACATACATATAACTTAGATGTGGAATGTGAAAGATAATGCAAGTATTTTTTTTACTTGTGTTGTGAAAAATTTAATTTGTAACTTTTTCCACTTTCAAAAAAGTGGATGCAAGAATTCCAATTTGTAATTTTGTTATCTTTTTTTTTTGCAAAATAATTGAAATTATATAAGTAGTTTTTTTTTTTAATTTGAACAAGCATTTATATTGTAATATTTTTTTATCTATGTTATCAATTTAATTTAATAATATATAGTTATGGTCACCCGCAACACTCAACCTTATTTTATCGTGTAACTGGCTATAAGTTTAACTAGTGAATAAGAATAAGATGTAGTTAGTAAATTAGACAAACCAAAACAATCGATTCTGATTATAATATTGAGTATATGAATCGATTAATCGATACACGCCCACCACTAATCTTAGTAAGTAAGTGGTAATATGCACAATGTCAGAAACTCCTATCTTTCAACATGTAAAGACTAGGCACCATACAACGGATGCAATAGTTGGCCGGTGTACATGATGTGAATGTCGTAGAGTTAGGAAGACGTCAAATATTTGCCCTCTCTAAAATCTTCATATAATATCGTTATCGCAATACAAAAATTTTTGCTAAAAAAAGCACAAAGTAACCTAGTAACAAATTGGGAAAATTTTTTATAAGGGCGGTGGAAGTTTTGTAATAAATAAAGAGGACAAAATTTTTGCATAATTCTTATCAAGGGCATTACTAACAAATACCTGAATCTAAGAATTTTTTGATTATTATTAAAATAAAATTCCAGTTTATTTATCTTTCCAAGGTAGAGATATAGATTGTTCTAAAATTCTACTTCAGTCAATTTCAGAAAATCAATTTTATTTTGATTTTGACAGGAATTAATCATTAAAAAAAGATTTATCTCCATAAAATGACAACTTTTATAATTTTGTACCTAGACTTTTGCACTAAAATTAAGAAGAAATTGATTTTATAACTTCGAGAAGATGAATAAAATGCTAATATATTTTTATTTTTTATTAAAAACTCTAATATTTATAAATTTTTAAAAAATTGATTTCATTTTGACTTTGGCTACAATTGGCCAATAAAAAAAGGTCCATTTTCCAAAAACATCTCATTATAATTTTTGCTCAGATACTTTAGATCAAAATTTAGAAGAAATTAATTTTTCTACTTTGAAATGATGAATAAAAATGTCAATATATAGTTTTTCTTTTTGATTAAAAACTCTAATATTTATAAATTTTCACAAAATTGTTTATTTTAATTTTAGTTAGAATTGACAGTAAAAAAGTTCACTATCAAAAAATTGTCCCCTTCATAATTTTGTAGTTGAACACTTTGAGTCAAAAATTTAGAAAATTTTGATTTTACTACTTTGATATGACAAATTATAATGCTGATTTTTTATTAAAAATGCTAATATTTAAGTAAATATCCCAATTATACTATTTAAAAATAATATTATATTTTTATACATAAAATCGTATGCTTTTAGTAATAACCCCCTTTATAGGAACTATGTGAAAGTTTCACCCTTTTTATTAATTATCAAACTTCCACTACTCCTATAAAAAAAAATTTCTAAAAAATTTACATATTATATATATATATATATATATATATATATGGATGTATATATGTATATGTAAATTTTTAACTGAAAAATGTCTCGAAATGCAATATTCAATATCTAATTTATACTATTTATTGATTAGTCCATTTTATACTATATTTAAATAGGGATAATTTCACATACCTCCCCTGAGGTTTGCTATAATTACACTCACCTCCCTTCAGGTTTTAAAAATTACACTTACACCCCCTGTGTTTATATTTTTCATAACAAAACAAGTCCATCTTAATAATGTAACCCAAAAACACCACCCAAACACCTTAAATATGCTTAATTGCTTTTAAAAAAGATAAATAATTCTTAAAAATTAACTAATTAGTCATAAAAATATCAAAAGTATTTATATCTTACCTCAAATTTTCAATCTTCACCAAATATTATTTCTTCAATACTCAGTTATCTGACTAATGTAAAATAAAATTTACTTTATCTATTAAAATTTTACAAACAAATATATTAATTAGAAAGAGATGATCAATTTAAAAGAAATTCATGATATTTTAAGACATTTAGTTGGTGTTTTTGGGTTACATTATCAAAATGAACTTATTTTGTTATGAAAAATATAAACACGAGGAGTGTAAGTGTAATTTTTAAAACTTGAGGAGAGGTGAGTGTAATTATGACAAACCTTAGGGGAGGTATGTGAAATTATCCCATTTAAATAACTTGTGAGCCGGGGTACAATACATGAAATGGTTTTCATGAAAAAAGAAAAACACACACACACACAGTCAACAATGAACAAATTCAATTCTCTTACGTTGTCCCACGTAGCTCGTACTTTAAATGCCCTCTGTTTTTCTTCCAAAGCAAACCGAGCACCTCAGTCAGAATCAAAACAATACTAAGAACAACTTACAACATCCAACATGGAATGCACCGACAAGACTACTTCATCTGACTTCTTCTATTACTCATCATCTTCATCTACTCAGGAATCAAAATTCGTCCAGTATCCATGTGCAGCATGCAAAATCCTCCGACGAAGATGCTCGGAGAACTGTGTCTTGGCTCCGTATTTTCCTCCATCGAAACCACTAAAGTTCACCATTGTCCATAAAATATTTGGAGCCAGTAATGTTATCAGGAGGTTGAAGGTATACTGCGTCGATTATTCCCTTTAATAGTTTGATGTCTAACATAAGATGTACATATTTAGCATGTGCGCCCTTTATTGATGTCGATGTTCCTAAAGTTGTTTTTGCTTGATTTCGAAAGTTTTGATATCTTTTCAACGTTGATGCCTTATGTTTACTTCTTTGATGCTGTTTAAAGCAAAACTGCAATTAGATTCATTTCGTAATCCATTTAACTTAATGCTATGTTTGGATGATTATTTTTTGGAAAATTGTTTCTCAAAATTCAAAATCCAGAATCCATTTTTCAACCACTTTTGCAAATTGTAATCCTCATTGTTTCTGAATTTGAAATTGACCTTGGATATATTGGCTCTTGTATTTTGGAGGGAGGCCAAGAAAACCAATGAGCATATCCTACTATTTGGATATTAAGAATTGATGAGTACTATTCGTTTGTTTGTCTTTGCATTTTTGGATGATGAAAGCTTATCACCCAACTCGGATTTTTTGAAAATATTTTCTATGCTAAAATGACGGATCTTATCGGTTGAAGTTTTTTTCCGAAATAAAATGAACCAAAGATGAACTAAAACACATTCAGGAAATCCCTGAGCAACACAGAGCAGATGCTGTTCAGAGCATGGTCTATGAAGCTACTGCAAGAATTAGGGATCCAGTTTATGGTTGCGCTGGGGCAGTGAGCCATCTTCGGCAGCAAATAATGGAACTACAAGAAGAATTGGCTAAGACAAAAGCCGAGATCTTTACAATGCAATGCCAGAATGCTAATTTGGTTTCCTCAACTCTCCCCGAAATGTGTTCGTCTCAAGGCCAAGATGCCGTGAATGTATCAGTACAAGGGATGTGGAACAGCTCCAGTAATGTCTCTCAAACACCATTTTGGACACATCAGTAAGTTCCACTGCCAACTTTTGAGGTCAAATTTTCCAATGCCATTAGTGTACCTTCCATTAAGCAAGTCTAATTTGTGATGTTCTTTTTCACATATTTGAGGGAGGTGATAAAGGCTTATGAATAATAAAACAAGAGTCATATGACTATTATCTATTTCTGTATGTAAGCAAATTATTCACGTATTTATATTTTGTTTGGAGGATTTGTTCAGTATAGTATTTCATATATTTGTCATTGTCTTAGGAGTTAAGTCAGTTTTCTTTTTTCCAAATTTAGTTTTGGTAATTTCATTTATTACATTTTTCTTGTCTAAGAAATGTTTAAAGCTTGAAGATTAAGCTTGTAGATTACAAAGTCATTTTGTAATCTCTTTGTGAAATTGTGTTCTTTTTCTTCCTTCCCTCGTTTTTTTATCCAACTTCACTATCCAAGAAAAAGGATGCAAATGAATTGAGTTAAAAACAAAATTAAGTTAAATGATTTGGAAGAACCACGGTTAATTTTCAGCTTAATTGTACTTATTGTTAAATATGCAAATTCTTGTATATGTTACCTCCATTATAAAAATTTTTGGTATCATTCATCTGAGCGCAAAATGCAGTCATTTGAGGGTCGAATTTGTTTTGATTATTTTAGAATATCTTCACCAAATCTAAAACCAAAAGTAGTTGACTACCTCTCAGTTAAATGGTAGGGGAATTCAGAAACCCTAGCTAATATTTGTGCAGCAATAATGGTTAGAGTTAATTGCAATAGTATCTCTGTGGAACTTATTTTTCTAGAAACCTTCTCCAAATATATAGCTCAGATCCAAAACTTGGACATTTTGCTGAAGGTGATGAGGTGAGGCCATACCGAAACAATTCAACAGGCTATCAGCTTTTTTTAACCCCCAAATGCTTTAGTTGCCCGTTATTTATTCATTATTTTTCTGTTTCGAAATATGATATTTATATTCACTCCATTTTCGCAAATTTAAAAGTCAATTTAAACGAAATAGGGTTAACTATATGAAAAAATGGAAATAGGTTTTATAACTCTAGCAATGATTATAATGCTTTTGAAATTTACAAAATACAAGGTGAAATGTAAGTGTACCATTCTGATGGGCAACTCAAATCGGACAGAAGTCTAGAAAATGACTATCACTATCGGCAATTTTACAAATTAGCCAGCAATCGTGTAATGTTGCTAACTCCCTCTATCTCTGTATGCATGTGTGTGCGCGCGCGTGTCTGCTTGTGGTTGTGTGGGAGAAGGGGCTTGGAAGGGGGCCTGGGGGGGGGTGGACAAGACAGATCATACGTGGATACCGGCTTCCAACTGACTAAGTACCTGGACTATAAGGCAAAACAACAATACGAACTAATAAAATTAGTTTCGAAAAAAATGAACCACAATGGGAGCTATAGGGTGACAAGATGAACTATTTACCAGGAAAAAAAATGGTTCAAGTATCTTAAATTTATTTTTCCAAAATAAAATATACAAATTTCTTTTGAAAATTCATTTCCCACTCTTATGTCCTCGTCTATAAATAAATTATTCACATAAATTTGTTTGTGTTTTTAACTCATTACCACTTAAAATTAATCAATAAAACAATAATTCAAGGCTGTACGAATTTTTTCTATAACAATTAATTAAATAATATAACAACATAAAATTAACTATAAAATTCTAAAAGCGAAATATTATCTCATTTTGAATAATATAAATGTGCTTTCAACATAAGCTATGCTGAAGTTTGAAAAAAATAATTAATCTTATATATGACCCGTACGAACAACCTCAGTTTGCAAATTTCTTAACCCATTACTTATGTAACTGAACTAATAAAAATTTGGATAGATTACCTTCCCTTCCAATTTTTAGTATATGATTTTGTCAGATTTTTTATTTTCATGTTTTTTTAACCGCCTTATCCTTATATTACCAGGTCATAGTTTTGTAATTTAGTCACGTTTCATTGTAAGTGTTTTTTTTTTCGGTCTTTCCTTTTTCTTTTTTCTTTCTTTTTTTTTTGGGAGAATGTCTCCAACCATGTATAATTATAGAGCGAGGAATGTGCACCATCTATTGACGATTTGTTTTCAATAGACTTTGATTTTTGTAAAAGTTAATTTTTGAAAAGCTAAAACAAGCTAAAAATATGTTACTCTTTATTTTAGCTTAAAAATTCAAAAATAAGGTAAATAAGCAAATGAAAATATCACAAAAAAAATTTTATAAATCAAAAACTAAAAAATAAATAGAAATTGAGAATGAGCTCCTAACGTATATGGGTGAATTTTTTTTTTTTTTGGGCAAATATTTATGTGTTGTATTGATATAATAGTGAGGATTTACAAATATTAAGGCAGCTTAAGTTTAGCCGTCATAATTGGGAAGGCTATGCTTAAGCTACCTCTTAGAACCAAGTTTACAATCAGAGCAAACTTCTACAAGCTCCAAAATCATGCAATTACTATGCGTAGTCATCAGATTGAATACACAAAACAAAATGAGTCTTCTACTGGCCAAATATTTTTAGTGACAGTCCCCATTCTATTGCCAGCTCCCAATTTCGATGATTATAGGGTACTTTTCTCCAAGAAATCACTGCTTCTGCGACTGCTCCCCTTATGTCTTCAACTAGTCTGCATGGAGTTGTGTTCTATTTCTGGTGCAGGCTCCTGTTACGAGCTTTCCAAACATGATAAACTGTAGTTGCTAGCATTAAGCCTGTTAATCTTATCAGCAAATGAGTTAGGTCTTCCAATGAGAGCTCATCCAGCTTAAGTTCCTCTCTCCACGTATATTGTCCCTTGAGAATAAAGCTTGAAGGATTGGAATTTTCTGCCAAACTACTGCTGTAACTTGGGCACTTGAAAGAACAAGTGATCTAAATCCTCTTCCACCTGTTTGCATAGTTCACAATTTGCACTTTTCCAAGGTTAAACCCCAATCTTTCATTCTTCTTTTTGTTGTTAGTCTTCTTCTGCATGCAAGCCAAAGGAATAAAAGAGAATCTGTGGAATATGGCCTGGCCCCCACACAAGTTTATACCACTTCTACTTCCTGCTGTCCTTGGTTTTACATATGTGCAATTGCTGATTTTACTAGTGAAGAGACCAGAATTGTTCCCTAACCAAATGGCTGAATCCTTTGCTTCAGTGATTTGAAGAGCAACTTGTACTTTGCTTCAAGATTTGTATTTCCCTTGACATTTTCCTCCTTTGGGGCCATTTCCGTTGTCCATATTTAATACACATAGCTACCTGAAGCCTGCTTATTTAAGCCCCAAGCATTTTAGTAAATTTCTAGTTATAATAGTCCCTAGAAGGTTCCAGTAATCATACCAGAATTTATCTCCTCCCCACTTCCAAGGTTCATCTTGATGAGATGGTTGCATTAGAGCTCTCCCATTTAGGATTTTTCTCCACCCCCATGAACAATCTCTTGGAATTTTATACCTCAAGATTGATGAGCCTTTCAAATTTAAAGCATATATCCATTTCACCCATAAAGACTCCTTTCTAGAATAAATATTCCATAGCAGCTTTAGGATTAGACATTTGTTCTAGGCTTCTAAGTCGAGAAGGTTTAAACCACCCTATTTATATGAATTTTACATATGTCTTTCCATCCCACCTTGGCCCCATAATGCTACTTGTATTCTCCAGACTAGATAAAACTAGCCATCCATGCTGGTGATTTTCTTAAAACAGCTTTTGGAAGAATAAATGTTCTAGCCTTGAACATTTGAATTCCATATAAAACAGATTTGACCAACTGTACTCTTCCTGCAAATGTTAGTTTCTTGGCTACCCAGCATTGAATATTTTGCTGCATCTTCACAAAGATAGGCTGGCAGTCTCTATAGGATAAGTTGGTAGTGATTAAGGGAAGGCCTAAGTACTTCACAGGTAGCTCACCAATGGGTATTTGGAGAATGCTATGGATTTTTCTTTTCATCTCTTCATTTATACAAGAAAAAACACTTGACTTTTAGCTTTTAGAGTGGTTGGGAGTCAAACCAAATAAATCTGCAAATTCCTTAAGAGATCTGCTAATTAGCTGGAATGTTCTTTTTGTTGCCCTTGCCATTATGAACAAGTCATCAGCAAATGTGAGGTGTGTTACTCCCAACTTCTTATATTTGGGATGAAAATCAAATCCTTGTTTTGTGATATTCCATTCCAACAACTCGGAGAAGACCTCCATCGCAATAAGGAATAGGTAAGGAGATGAGGGATCACCTTGTCTGATGCCTCTTTCACTTCTGAAATATCCCACTGATGATCCATTTAAGTTGATGGAAAAATGTGGCGTTTCAACTCCTTGCTTCATCCATTCAGTGAAATTCTCTGGAAAGCCTAACAGTCTCATAGCATGAAACAAGAAGTCCCATTCCAGGGTATCAAAAGCTTTCATGATATCCACCTTTAGCATGGCTCTAGGCTGTCCTCCCTTCCTATTGTAACCTCTAGCAAGTTCATGCATTAAAGAACATTATCAGTTATGCTTCTGTCTTTGATGAAAGCTTACTGATTTAGGTTTATCAAGCTAGCCATCACTTCTTTCAGTATGTTCTGCAGCACAATAGAATAGCACTTATATAGAGTGTTGCAGCAAGAGATTGGTCTAAAATCTTTCATCTTCATAGCCTCAGAGGTTTTAGGCACTAGAGTTAGGATAGTGCTATTCATGGGGTAATACATGAATCTGCTGTTAAAGCATAAAAGGATAGCCTGAGTGACTTCATGCCCAATTAGCTCCCAATTCAGCTTAAAGAATTCAGCTGTGAACCAATCAGGCCCCGGAGCCTTTCCATCTTTCATCTGGAAAATTGCTTTCCTTATTTCCTCTTCAGTAATTGAGGCACCTAAAAACTGCTTTTGTTGTTCTGTAAGCACATTTGTGATGATCTCCTGTAGTTTTCTTAGCCTTCTGCTGTCCATAGATGTTGGCTTCCTGAACAATTTTTTGAAGAAATTTGTGGCAGTTTCTTTGACCTCTTTGTAATCTGTGACTTTTTCATCCTCTACATTGAACAAAGCTAGGATTCTGTTTCTGGCATTATGGGAAAGCACTTTTCTGTGAAAGAAAGTTGTGTTTTTGTCTCCTAGCTTCAACCAATTTATTCTGGATTTTGTCTGATAAAGCTCTTCCTCAACTCTAACTAAGTCTGCATATTCAGCTAAGAGCTGTTTCTCTTTGCTTATCAGTTCATCATCAAAAGGCTGCTCCTCCATAAACCGTTGAGTGCTACAGATCATTTTCTTGTGCTACATTACTCTATTTGTAATGTTGCTGAAGTTTGCCTTGTTTAATGTCTTCAGTTTCTCTTTCAGCAGTTTCAGCTTTCTGCATACCTTCACTACTGGGTTTGGTTCAATCCTCTCATTCCAAACAGTTTTTAGTATATCAGGGAACTGAGCATGATGCATCCAAAATTTCTGGAATTTGAAGGGCTTGGGCACAAACAAGAATTGTTTTTTCACTTCTACACCGATTAGAGAATGATCTGATACTCCAGGGGTCATAACTTCCATAATGGCATTTGGAAATTTCTTATGCCAGGCTTCATTTATGAGAATCCTGTCTATCCTACTGTAAATTCTTCTTCCTGCTTCCCTTTTATTATTCCAGGTGAAGTATAAGCCCTTTCTTGTAAGTTCCTCCATATCCAAATCATCAATGCATTGGTTGAATTCCTCAATAGCTCTATGCTCAAGGTCTTTGCCTCCCAATCTTTCGTTTGCATTTCTAATTTCATTGAAGTCTCCTAGTATGATCCAAAGGATACTTCCAGTTACATTCTTTACTTGCAGCAAATGGTTCCATAAGAATTTCCTTTCCTCAGATTTGTTCCTGCCATAAACCATTGTAACTAAGCTGATCTCCTCCAGCTCTTTATGTTGACCAAAACAGGTTATGGCTTGATCATGGACTTGATAAACTTGGCATTTTATTACATCAATGTTCCAACAAAATCATATCCTACATACCTGATCTGCAGAACCATTACGTATATAATCCCAAGTTCCAAAACAATTTTCAAAAATACTATCTGCATACTTACTTCTGACCTTGTTTTCTATAATACCAAAAACATTCACTTGCATGCTTTTTGTCATTTTCTTTATTTCAATTTGTTTTATAGGGTCATTCAACCCTCTTATGTTCCAGCACATAATCTTCATTTAATTCTAATGGGGGGGTTTTGTTACCTTTTTCCTGCTTCCCCTTCCCATCTTTTGTCCATTTTCTGCTTTTTCTGCCAGAATTTGATCAGAATCTAGCAGGCTATATGTATTGGATGTCTGGATAGCTATTGATTCAACCTCCTTTGCTTTGCCCCTGATGCTTATTAGATCACTGCAGTCTTCTTCTCCTGCTTTAGTTGCTTCACATTTTTCCACAGCTTCTTCCTGCATATTGCTTACACTTATCTGCATTCTCTCCTCATCTTGAGCTTGTGTTCCTAACAGTTGCACCCCACTTTGCTCCCTAGGTCCAACTTCCTGTTGATCAGTATGCTTGTTTGTTTCATCTATCAGGCCCTCTGAAATTTTCTTCCCTTGCTCTTTGGGTATCCATTTCTGAATGATCTTAGGTAGCTTTGGACAATGAGATTTATTGTGGCCAAACATCCCACATTCTTGACAGCATGGTGGAAGCCATTCATATTCAACCTCCTGTTGTTCCATCTCCCCAAATTCATTTACATATAATATAGAGCTTGGTCGTTTTTCCCCTGCCTTAACTTCAATGCAGATTCTAGCATAAGACACTCGTTCCTGCGTGGCTGTTTGTTTATCTGTAAATAGTGATTTTCCTATACAGCTAGCTAGTTTACTGAGACCCTTGGCAGTGTAGTAGTGCAACTTTAAGTGGGGAAATCGAATCCATATAGGAACAGATTCCATATCCTCTTTCTTAAGCTCATGCGAGGGCTCCAAGGTTTCAGGAACAGCATTCTACTAGCTAATGGCCATGGTGATTGGTTTAGAATTTTCACTTTCTCCTCCTCAGTCTGTAATTTGAATAAGAAAACCCCATTCTTCAAAGAGATGACCTCTACCTTTCCATATTCTTTCCAATTTCGTTCCACAAAGTTCTTCACTACCATAAATGGAGGTGAAGATCCAAGGGTGTAGCCCACTAACGTGTGTTTCCATTTCACCAAGCCATCATCTACGTCTTCCATGTTCATTTTAGTTTGCCCTTGTTGTTCTAGTTCCACATATTGCAGCTCCATACCTCCATGAGCAACATTTTTCTCACTTACCACCTGGGCCCAAGATTTAGCTTGGTCTGGGTTTACTATACGATTCTGGTGAAAGTCATTTAAAGCTGGGAAATCACCAAGATCCACAGTTAGTTGGCTTTTTGCTTCTGGTAAAGTTTCTCCTCTCTGTAAATTCATGTTTGGGAGAATTTAGTGGAAATTTACCTCAAAAAACAAGGTAATTCTCCTAGAAATACAGGAGTCAACTACAGAGTAGCCAACTCTTTCGAGAGAAGCTCTCTACTGTATTTCTCCTAAATTTCCACAAACAAATCACAAGAGGGCAAGGAGATGGGTGGCCTGCAAGAAGTTGAAAGAAGCTAAAAAATGGCAGAAAGGGGGGAAGCGCAAAATAGCAAGTTCAAACTCTCTCGGCGCAAAATAGCATCTCCGACGATACCATATTCAACTTTATTTGTCTAGGACGTATATGGGTGATTACAAGGTCTGAAGGCTAATATACGACTCTCTTGCAGTGGTTACATAATTCGTGAAATGCATCCATGCCATAATCCCTGAGCTGTGATACAATAATTCGAATTCTAGCTTAACATCACTAGTCACTACATCAATCAATTGTTAGGGCCTTTATTCTTCTATTAGTTCAACTAGACTAAACTAAATATTGTGATTTCTTCCTTTATATTTTGGAAGGTGATATATTAATTTTTTTTTGAGGGAAACATAATAATGTTATTCTAGAAATTGATACACATAATAAAACATTGGAGCTTATCATTGTGTACTTTTACATTTTAAGTGCGTACAGTGGCCTAAAATGTTTCTTAATTTCTGTTTCGAATTATTTGTAATTTTGGTTGCATTTTTAGATCTTTGTTTTGTATATTATCTGGAAGAATTGCCTACTCCGAATTAAATAACGGAGACAAAAAATCAAGGAGAAATTATTTTTTCCCTAAATAAATTACATATATTGTACATTTAAACGTCATGAGATGATATGACAAAGCGTCATTGATTAGTGTGATGCGATTATAGCTTAGCCCATTTGTCAAAATCGTAATTGTTTAGTGTAAAGCATATCTCTCTCCCAAGACTGGAGATTCTTAGGTGAATTTAGTTACGGCCCATATGTCGAATTTGCATTTTAAAAGTTTTAAATAAATAAAATGATGCGTGCTAATATAAGAAAATGATAAAAATATATTAATTTGTCAGGAATTTATGCCCTAAAAAATTATCAAATATCTTAATAGCTATATACAACGATGACAAGATAAACATAAAAAAATAAATAAAGAAACACAATATATTCAACATATTTCAGTCAAAATTACCTACATCCATGACAAAAGAAACTCAAGACAGTCAAGATGATGTATATTCATTAGTGAAGATGTAAAATTCCACTAATCAAACGAAGAAGTAAAATTCCACTAATCAAATGAAGAAGTAGAATTCCGCCTAACCAAACAAAAAGAAAATAAAAATGAAAACCTTTCCTCGAACCCACAATAAAATCTAAAACAGAAGCGAACACTAAATATAAGATCCAAGCCATAAGCAAGTTCATAATATACTAACAACCCAAATGGCTCTCGGTTAAAGCTCTATGACTCCACTTCAGAGGTCGGGAATTCAAATCCCATTAACACCAATTCCCAACCTCCATTATGATAGTATAGGATTTAGCAAAAAAAAAAAACTCTCAGTTAAGACATCTCAAAAACCATGACAGAAACAAAACAAGAAAATCGGTGCTCTTATAAGAAGTTTCAATAAAGACCCTTTTACAAATGCTACTAAGGATAAACTTTATTCTTTTTATCTTGTATAAAACAAAGATACAAGATGTAACATCCCGTGTCTGGGCTGGCGTGCGACTAGAGTCTAAGCAACCAAGTCCAACTTTTGAGCTCCATTCTCACTAGTCCAAAATAGATATTCCAAGTTGGACTTGAGTGCTTAGACTTAACTTATACATTAATTCATGTTACTTCACTTTTCCGATGTGGGATGGGGTATCACATTTTCCTCCACTTCCTTGCGTAGTCCGGCCCAATACCATAGGCCCAGTCTCACCCTGTGCAGAGACCACACGAGGTTCGCTTTGATACCATTCTGTCATGCTCCGGGCCCGCAGGCCCAGCGTGTGACCAGAGTCTGAGTAGCCAAGTCCAACTTTTGGGCTCCGTCCTCGCTAGCCCAAAATAGATATCCCAAATTGGACTTGAGCACTTAGACTCAACTTATACATTAGTTCATGTTACTTCACTTTTCCCACGTAGAACGGGGTATCACACAAGACACATGGAAAGATTAATATTTCTTGCATTGGCTTCTAAATATTGAAATGTAATCCACCTTCGAACGAGATAAGGATAATTAGTTTATTACACGAGATTCGTGGTGACGTTACAAGAATATCTGCCTGTTCACGGTAATACATGACAACCATCAATTATGATAAAAATAACTGTCACTACAAAAAACGGAGGCTACAGAGGCGTTTTTTAGCCTTTCTAGAGGCAGGTTTTAACCGCCTCTACAGAGTTTGGGGCGGTTAATAAAACCGCCTCTAAACCTCCTCCGTTGCGACCGGCTCTATAAAATAGAGGCAGTTTCTCCAAGCGCCGGGGTAGCATGTGAGTACTAGAGGCGGTTTTTTTTTTTTTTTTTCTCTAGGGGCGGTTTTAACCGCCCCTATAGATTTATTCTTGATAAAAAAGATCTGACTAGGGGCATTTGCAACCGCCCCTACAAAACACCAACGCAAAACTAAAGGCGGCTTGAACCGCCCCTACGAGAAGTTTGAAATGCCCCCATGTTTACCCAACAACAAAACTAGAGGCGGATTGAACCGCCCCTATTGGATTTTTTTTGTAAAAAATAATTTGACAGGGGCGTTTGCAACTGCCCCTATGAGCAATTTGCTTTGGGCATTTAGAACCACCCCCAAGAGAAAGCTAACTGCCCTTATAATTTGTTACGGACTTTGAAAACTCTACCTATAAAATGTGGCATTTTAAACCATTTTATGTTTTTTTGTGTGACTAAGATATTTTTCAAGCATTCAAAACCAACCCTGTAAGCATCGCATATTGTCCCTAGCTGTTAAAAATTTGGTCATCAAATAATTATAAAACCAATTATGCTATACACACACACAATATGAAAAAGAATACCATATTAACTATGTACTTTCATTACGATCTTAAAATGTTGTACAAAAAGATCGTGTCATATCACCTTTTAGAATGTCAACAATAATAATAAATCTTAATATGTCTAGTAATAATAGTCTCTAACATCAACAAAAATACATATTACTGCTATATTTTTCATTGGTAATATCTTCTGGATTTTGCTTGTAACCATTTACCAAAAGGATCGAACTTGCAATCAACTCAGAAGATTAATTATATGGCCTCTCCTCTTCAACCTAATCAAAAAAATGAAAATCAATTATACTGTCAAAACTATACTAAACAAATAAGAACAAAGCATCCAAATTCCAAAAATATCTAATACCTAAAATGTAAATCCATTTGTATGATACGGCATCAAAATATCTCATACCTAAAGTTGCAGCCCATTTGTGCATTTGATTCCTTGCTGGATGTTATTATATTTACTCCCAAAAAAAAAAAAAAAAGAATAACAACAAGAACACTATTCCATTTAGTCATTTTCAAGATCAAGAATAACAACAAGAGACTTTCAAAGATCTCCCAAATGCTTGCGTTTAAGACTCCACAAAAGTCAAAATCAAGGAAACGGCCACATGTATTAGAAACATTTTCAGCCAAAGAAGAATAGATGCATAAATAATCAATCTATGGTGCCGATTTGATAATACCTAAAATACTGGGATTTGAAAGGAATTTTAAATGTGCTAAAAACTACTATTATTTTACTATCAATGGGGTTTGTCACCGAGAAAATTAAATGATATCCTGCAAAGAATACCAGATAGCAGAGTAGTAGAGGAGTTGCTGCCATGGCTCCCTTCCACAAATAATTAAAATGTTTACGCTATGTTTGCTTGGATTGCATGTACTACAGCATGAACCTTATAAAGGATCACTTCCGGAAAGTCTAGGATAGTTAACAAGAATAATCTTACAAATTCCACTTCATGTGTAACCAAGTAATGATATAGATGTTAACGAAACTATAAAAACTAGATAGCAATGCACGGTCCAAAATGCAAGAACTTATTAGAATACAATTGATTTGATAGAATCGAAATCAAATCACTTGTATTCTCTGTGTTTGTTTCGTTCATATGTACTGTGCCAAAATTGTGTCCACTAAGGATATACCTAAGTATGCCAGATCAGTTGGTCCCTTTCATTAACAAAAACCAAAGACAAACAAAGAGATTGTTACAAGTGAAAATAAAATAGAGCTACAAGCCAATTGAGTTGAATCAAGGTTAAGGTATTGTCTAGCCAAACTCAAGCTAAGGCTTTTAATATAAAACTTGTATTATGCAGAGAAATATGTGCTGAAATTTGGAGATAGCTTTATGTTCTTGAAGAGCTTGCTTTCTGTATTTTTTAATTAAGAATTAAGGAATTTTGCATCCCATTTTTGGTAGATCCATGCTGTAACATTTTCAACCAAGTGATGTGAGACATCAAACATTTCAATTGTGCATGCATATGTGGCCTGAAGTTGGAAATTGATCCCACAAATCAAATGAGATGATCATGAAATGCACCCACCACCTCAACTCAAATGAGATGATCGAACATGATTATTTATCATTAAAATGCAACTACTTAAACTCAAGACTAAAAATTGTTAAATTTAAATCACATATCACCACTAAATGAAGGAACAAAAGAAGAAAAATGCAATCTTTATCACGTAGCTTATCCTCTATTACCGCTCTACATAGCTTAGATATCATTTTAAGAAGACAATCGCAACATTTCTCAGTACCAAAAAAGTAAACAAAAACCATAATCATACTGCAATTGAAAAAAAGAACAAAAAAGTCATTAAATTAATCAATCTGAATAAGCTCTAACACTAAAGCCCGAGTAAGACACTTTTAATCAAACTAAAGACTAACTATGTATGATATACCCACTTACTAATAATTAAATTTCTATTGCAAAAAAGATTTGGAGAACATATTAGAAAACTAAAACAACAGGAAGCAGGAATTTATCCAACATAAAGATATACATGTGGCAACAGCCACATGTATACTATCGGTACAAATAAAAATGAGCAGGACATAACATAAAACTATTTCCTTGCAAGTATTTGTAATGACAAGGCTGAGAGGTAAGGGTTAAATTTACACTTATCATGCTTTGCTCAATCATGGAATGGCCTTAGAGATATAAAAAAAAAAAAATCAGGCCAAATTATACCCCAACAGTAAAAGGAAAAAGCTCATCCAGTTGAACTAAAATATTTTGTTACTTATTAGGGCTGGTCATGCAATGTTTATATTAAGAGTACTAGGTAAATTGCCATTGTGGGAGGTTTGAAGTATAATTGATTTAGCTTTTCATTTTATGGCTTCAAAAGATACTATTGCAGTTTAGAAAAGCACATCTAAGATACTTAATAAAAAAAAACCATCTGTATTATATGAATAAAAAAAAAAGAAACAAAGGAGATAATTGCATATACATATATGAACTAACTTGATGGACTGGCTTGTCAAGATCACTGGGGTTATGAAGTCTGTAATTCCAATCACTTGACCATATTCACATACAAAAAATATATAAAGATTAATACCACTGGTTGAGATGTTAGATATACTAACTAGTCTAATGAAAATGAATCATTGAAACCTAAAACAACAAGCAGAAAACAACATGATATTTTCTTTGGCTTCTGTTTTCACTTCCACTTGCTGTTATGTCATGTGTACAGCTTTGACTTGCTTAAACTCAAAAAACAACACGTGAACTCCCAAACTAGGCAATACATTTTTGTTTCTTTTTTCTTTGGTTGTCCTTTTTCCTTTTGGTAAATATTTAGTGTTAAAATACTTACCAAAATTAATTTATTATTAAACAACTAAAGTATCATGCAAGGTTAGATTTTGATGCAGATACACGGGATCATAGTCCATGTTGCCAAAGTGTTTTGTCATTTCCTTACTTAATTGTTTTTGGATAGCACACCTAATACAAACGTATCGTCTATGAATGTTAAACAACAAGGGATGGCAAAGAATATGCTTAGATATTGTACTCAAACAAGCTTATTTTGGCATTAACATCAAAAGGCAAGAAGTCAACTTCCTAAGGCTTTGTCTACCTTCTAGAATAAATCTGGGCAATAGCCTAAGCCAAAAGTATGAGATGACCTCGACATCACTTGATATAAACTTATATTGACATACAACACCACTTTTCCTACCCCATCCCCATCTCCCAAAAGAATAAATAAATAGAAGGGAAAAGGTACATAATCTAAAAAGAAAAAGAAGACCACAGTAGTAAAGAAAGTCCTACTAAAGTCCAGTCTTGTTTGTTAATTACACTTGACTCCCCCTAACATAGTATTTGGTTTTAAGGCAAAGTGTGGGAACGAGAAGGAAGATGAGTTCTTACCTTTTCAAGTTGGTAAGTTTTCCTCTAATTTCCTACACTTCTCTGCATTTTAAGCCCTGAATAATTTGTAGGATTTGTAGGGTGGAGGGGAAAGTTAGTTACACAGAATAACCAGTGTGGAAAGGAAAGAAAAAAAAGGTTTTATCTTATTTTTTTCTTAGTTTTATGTAATAAAAAAAATTTCTAAGAGCAAGGCACCAATAAAGGGATCCAAGTAAAGAAATAAAAGAAATTTTGCATACCCTTTTATCATATGACTAGCCTGTCCCAAAAACCATTACAACGTAAGCATCATCTAATGGACAGGGAAAACTCTGCAGGAGGGAGAAAGAGAGTAAAGCCTATACAAGGCACACACACAAAAAAAAAAAAAATCTGTAATTCTCGCAAAAAACGAGATTGTACCCAAAGAACTCAACAAAACTAAGCCTGGCAACTACTCCCAATTTGTAATTATGTTGTTCAATTCTATATTCTGCTTGTATATCACAAAGAGAATTTCATAATCCATTGGGAATTTCTAGATACATTAGCCTCTAAACATAAACTAAAAAATTATTCCGAAAATAAATGCACAGAAATCTCAGTCAATCACAACCAATAGCACACATCCCTATCTGATCATACGCAAAAGTTGAAAATGAAACAAACAGCCAAAAACAAACTAAAATAGTAGACAAAATCAAGAAAATCGTTTATAAATTTTAAAAAGAAATTAATTAGTGAAAAATAGTACCCTAAAATACTTGATCGTGAAAGCAAAAACACGATGTTTCCATAGACAACTCCGAACGTGAAGGCTAAAACGAGAGCCACCTGCCACCAATTAATCGTAGCTCAACAAAATCTGGAGAGAAAATTAAGAAAGAAGAAGAAAAAGAGGGTTTGGTGGTGCTCGAGGAAAATGAAAAGTTAGAAGGGGGGAAGAGGAGGGTGAGAGAGGGAGACGACGGGGAGGCAAATTTTGGGTTTACCGCGCTGAATTTAAAGGCGTATTAAACCTAACCCATTATAAAATTTGATGCGGCCTTAAAAATCGCCTCCAAATAGGGGCGGAGGAGGAGCTCCGTGTTTTGTAGAGGCAGTTTTAAAAACCGCCTTCTACAAAACCGCCTCCAGTAGATAATTTTTTTTGTAGTGTGTGATCGTGTGAATATTTATGTTGTTTTAGGAGTAGATGACAGAGCTATGTTTCACGTGCATAAAATGTCCTATTGATTAGTGAAGTAGCACAAATAAGCAATCTATGAAATATAAGTTCTTAAACTAAGAAATTTGGCTTACTTTAGCATTGTACATTTATGGATTCTATCTCAACTTTGTCAATGAGAAGAACTTAATGTCATTTCTTGGACTTCCAATTTTTTGTAATTTTCAAACATTTTTACCTAAAAATAAGAACTACCACAGTAGATGAGTAGCAGATAGAATAACTTACAAGCAATTCAATAAGCTAAATAAGTTAATTTTTAGACACACCCATATTTTTTTTCTTAAGCAAAATAATTTATTTTTTTATTAAGGAGTAATATGCATTTTTGTTTGCCCTATGGCTTAATTTTAGAAAAACTGTATAAGCTGACCGAAAAAAAAATTACCAAATAAAAACCCAATTTAATATACATATCATATTGGATCAAATTTCCTTTCTACTACCATATCGCAGTTTCATTTGTTCTTTCAACTCCCTGACAACTCCCTTACAAGAACACACTACGCATTCCATCTGAGAACAACATTATTCACAATCCCAAGTTGTGAAGTACAAGCAGATTGAAATGGAACCTCATTTCTATACTTTCAATGTGAATACACAAAAATAGAAACATCCAACTTCCTGACTTTACCACAAGTGAAAGCGGGTGGAAGCAATGGCACAAGAAGTTAATTTCTCCATCCCAACGTTGAGGCATTTTGTATACTAAAAACAATGCAGGATTTTACTTCAAATCCTCCTCTGCTTGGCAATGGAATTTATGGTCCATGTACTTGATTGAATTTTCAGTTACCACAAGATAAGTTTTCTAATTTGACTCGCCACTTGCCAGGGTAAATGCTGCTTCCAGCGGGTAAAATTTTCACTCCAGCATTTTTCTGAGTTGGTGCTTTAACTTTTAAATGAAGGTTGAAGTAGGCTATCACCATGTTATAAAGGTAAACTACTTAATAAATTCGTGACCTTTTCCCAAAGGTTCTATTTAGTACATTTATAAAGTGTTAATTTTCTTTGCTTCATTCCTTTATATTTTTGTGTAATTAAGTCGATTTAGCCCTAGAATTGAATTTCCTTCATAAATCAATAAATCTTTGTACTAAAATTTGCATCAAGATACTAAATCTGCAAGTTCCACCAAAAACGAACTTTAAGAAAGGTATATAATGGAATTTAACTTAGTGCATATGAGCAAAATGGTGATTATTTCTTCCACCTCGGATTGTGATAACCACTGTGCAAGATGAGTGTACAGCTTTGGCTAAACAGAAATGATGAGGAATTATAGAAAACAATGGGAATTGAGCATTGCATGGGGATTTGACCGTTCAATATTTGTGTAATGTTAGGAGCATGGCTTTGTAGTTGTTTTGCTGCTTTGCAATAGACTCCCAGAGGTTTGCTTGGAATTTTGTGTTTATCTATTGTAAAGATGATAAACTTATCTCTTTAGGTTTATAAATAAAGCACGGAATTACCAAAAGAGAAAATGTGACAGTGTTAAAGCAATTGACAGCCATATTGGTACTTCACGAACTTCTGAATTAGTACAAATGGCCCTTCCATACATGTTTTTATTTTTGGAGAAAAATAAAGAATTTCTTGACAAAAATGCAAAAAAAGAATTAAAGAAAAATTATTAAATGTAATAATTTTACAAAATCCTCATTAGATCGTGGCCAATCTTATTGCTACTATGTTTTTAGATATTTTTGTTGCGAGAATTCTATTAGACAAACTTGAAACTATTTTCTAAATTTCATGATACTACAAGTTTACTAATTGTAAAAAGCATATATTATATACTCTTATTATTTTTGAAGTGTGCATCATATTGTCACAAGAATAATGTATACATTTAAATTGTTTGGAAAACTAAGGAAGCATTTTCTTGGAAGAAAATAAAATCACTAAAATTTTACTTTTTCCATATCCGCAGTGGGTATAATTATATGTACTTTTAACAACTGTGTATAATTTGTGTTTTGCATTGAAACAAAATACATAAAATATATGTTTGCACTTAGAGCTATAAAAGAGTTTAGTGTCCACTGGCATGTAGCATGGAGATGGTTGAGTGCTAATAAAGCAACCCCCAAATTACAACAAAATGTCCCTCATTGTTATAACGTAAATGAATTATTTGGAATAATAATACACAAATGAACTTTGCACGAGAACAATATTGAATTATTGTTAAAAAATATTGAAATTGTGTTATATTATGTCAAGAATTACTTGTAAGTGGTAAAGTACTTGTAACTATGACTCCTATCATTCAACAAATATGATTACAAATTTCTACTGGTACAAGATATGGGATTCAAATAGAATCCAATTTTAATAGTAGCAAAGTTAGCAAATTGATTAATTCAACAAAGTCTGAGGATATTATCACTTAATAGTATTCACTATTACTAATATACAACTGTTCTAAAGTATTCCTAATAATTTACCTAACAGCTCGAATCCGAAGGAGAAAAAACAGAAAAGAAGATACTCTTCCACAAATAGATAGAAAAAAAGGTAAAAGCTACATACACTGTTTGAACAACAAAACGTGCCGTTTATTGCGGATTGTTTGTTGTTATAATGACCTCAAATTGATATATTCAAATCTTGTTTAGCGAAATATAACTATTAACGTTTTTTTTTTTTGAGAATATAACTATTAACTTAGTTTGACTAAAAAAAGTATTAGCTTAATTTAGATACGATGTGCATTCTTGATATAGACTTGGAAACTCCCTCAACTAATACTAGAAAAGGCATCTTTAATGGTGTCATGATCAGAACAGCAATTTGTTATGGCCCACTTTTAGACTATAAGCACCATTTCCAAGACAAAAAATAAAGCTTAAGGACCAAAGTTACTGGATATTAAGTTTTAATGACTTTATAAATTTATTATGGTTGGGCTGCATAGATAATTGCGTCCGTTTGTGCATGTGTAATCATATCAACTGGGAGCTAAAGTTAGTCTAAGAAATGAGAATAATACAACACACCTCTTCTCTTATCTAATTAATTTATATTTTGTAGAATGGTTTGGGACTTATAAATCTTTGTTTGCATGTTTATATACTATGCCCAACATGTATGTGAACGCATTCGTTTTTTTCAAAATCGGGTGCAATAAACTAGTTGCATTGGTTGCATCATGCATGTCCTTCCAAGAAGATAATTGAAAAATTACTTGAAATAAAGAAAGAAATCAATATTATGATCGAAGGGTAGCTTGACAACAGTCTCGAATCTTCTCCTTTAGTCTTCCCTCGTGCCATTGCCTCTAGATGGTTTAAAGTTCAACAGTACATGTTATTCAACGTTAATTAAATTGCAGGTTACTAGGTGACCGTCTAAGTATACTTAATTAGTGATTTTAACTTGTATGCATTTGCAGTGAAAGTCTAGTATTACTAGATATTATGTGGTTCTATCTCGAGTTTTATCTATTACACTTGACTCACAATAGAAGCAGTGGCTGTGCTAGGACTAGGGAGTGGGGGTCAATGCCTTGACAAGGGGTAACAATAAATGCAAGTAAGATAAGGGTTTCAAATGTATATTCACAAGGTAAGACTTCTTGTAAAAACGTTATCATAATGAAAATATTTTAATGTTCTTTTATTTGGTATATTGTGTTGGGCAAAATGAAAATAAAATAGAAATAATTAAACACACAATAAAAGCAATAGACACGAGATTTACGTGGTTCGGTCGTAAAACTTACATTCACGGGCAGACTAAGAGAGAAAATTCTACTATGAGCAAGAACAATAGAGTACAAAGCAAAGCTTTATAAAACCTCTCCTCACGACTCACAATAGGCACTCTCTACAATCAACCTCTCTCCTTTTTTTTCCTTATAAAAAAGGACTAAACAAAACTCTCTTATATAATTTAATGGGTCGGGCTCCAAATAATGAGGAAAGCCCATCAAATCTCCCACTCCGAATTATTTGGAAGGTTTCACCATGCAGGCCATTAAGTAACAAGCTTCAAACTTCTCTCTTGGAAGAACCTTTGTTAGCATATCAGAGCCATTTTCATCTGTGTGAATCTTCGCAAGGTCTAACAACTTAGAACTCAGAACATCTGTAATCTAGTAATATCTGACATCAATATGCTTTGACCTTGCATGAAATTAAGAGTCCTTTCCAAGGTAAATGACACTTTGACTGTCACAAAATAGTTGATATTTCTCTTGAACAAAGCCAAGCTTTTGAATGAATTTCTTCATACACATCAACTCTTTGCATGCTTCAGTGATTGCAATAAATTCTACCTTTGTGATAGAAAGAGCAACACACTTCTGCAATTTAGATTGCCAAGACACAACTCCCCCTGCATAGGTGATAATATAACCTAAAGTAGACCTACGAGTATCAACATCCCCAGTCATATCAGAATCTGTATAGCTAACCAAAACATGATCATCACATCCAAGACAAAGTTTCATATCTGAACTGCGTTTAAGATACCTCATAATCCACTTAACAACTTCCCAATATTGTCTTTAAGGATTTGAAAGAAAACGACTTACCACACCAACTGCATAAGCTATGTCTGGCCTCGTACACACCGTGGCATATATCAAACTTCCCACTACTAAAGAATAAGGAAACTTCTCCATTTCCTTCTTCGATTTATCAGTAGTAGGATACTGTTGAACACTCAACTTGAAATGAGTAGCAAGAGGCATACTTATTGACTTAGCACTATCCATGCTAAACCTTTTAAGCACCTTGCCAATGTACTTCTCTTGAGACAAGTAACGTCTCCTAGCAGCTCTGTCTCGAGAGATCTCCACACCCAAAATCTGTTTTGCTGGACACAAGTCTTTCATAACAAAATACTTACTCAATTATTTCTTTAACTCATTGATCTTCGAAACATTCCAGTCAACAATCAACATGTCGTCAACATAAAGTAACAAAATAATGAAGTCATCATTAGATAATGTTTGCACAAAAACACAATAATTTGAAGTAGTCTTCTTAAAGCCTTACTTCCCCATAATAGACTCAAACTTTTTATATCACTGCCTAGGGGCTTGCTTTAAGCTATACAGACTTTTCTTCAACTTGCAGACATAATTCTCTTTTGCTTTCACTTCAAAACTCTCTGGCTACTCCATGTAGATTTCCTCTGCTAACTCAACATGAAGAAAAGCAATTTTAACATCTATCTGCTCAATCGCCAAATCAAGGCTAGCTACCAAGCCAAAAACTACATGATTAAAAGACATTTTGACAACAAGAGTAAAGATTTCATCAAAATCGACTCCTTTTCTCTGACAGTATCGCTTAACAACCAATTTAACTTTATAGCTCGCGTGTGAATAAAATTCATCTTTCTTGATCCAAAAGACCTATCTATTTTTCAAAACCTTCTTGTCTTTAAGAAGTGCCATCAACTCAAAAGTGTTGTTTTCATGCAAAGATTTTATTTTATCGTGCATAGCATTAAGCCACTCTTTCTTGTATTCATCTTCCAAAGCTTCTGCAAAACATTCAAGTTCTCTTCCATCAGTTAGCATCACATACTTATAAGGAGAATACTTAGTGGAAGACTATCTAACACTGGTAGACCTTCTAGGAGGATCAATGGGTAGATTCTCAAATACTGGATCATCATGATCAATCTATACAGGAACATGTGCATCAACTGCATCATGCTGATAATCTGTACTTCATCAGCATTTTGGTCATTCAGAGTATCCTCTACAGCCTGTTGAGGAACAGTGGTCAAAGGAACTGGATCAAAATCAACTGAATCAGCTGCAAACTCTGTCACGAGCTTCTGAGTTTTCTAAACATTTTCAATAGTTTGATTCTGCACAAAAATCACATTTCTGCTTCTAACAAGTTTCTCCTCAACTGGGTCGTACAACCTATAACCAAACTCATCCTGTCCATAGCCCAAAAAATTCACACTGTCTAATCATCACGTCAAATTTTAACCTCTCATCCTTAGGAACATGCACAAAAGCTTTCCAGCCAAAGACAAGCAAATGATCATATGAGACATCTTTGCCTGTCCAAACCCTGTTAGGAATATCAAACTACAAAGGAACACATGATGTGAGATTAATCAAATGAACAATAGTATTTAAAGCCTCACTCCAAAAAGATTTTGACAATTTGGCATGAGACAACAAACATTTGACTCTCTCAACCAATGTTCTATTCATCCTCTTAGTTAGATCATTCAACTGTGGTGTTTTTGGTGGAGTCTTCTAATACTGAATACCGTGCTACTTGCAATACTCATCAAATGACCCAATATATTCTTTCCCATTATCAGTTCAAATACACTTCAGCTTTTTACAGGTTTCTCTCTCAATTGAAGCTTGAAACTGCTTGCAGACATCTAATACTTGATTTTTGAACTTTAATATATAAGTCCAAATCTTCCTCGAGTGATCATCAAAAAATGTCACAAAATAGGAGGAACCACCACGTGTCACTGTCTTCATGGGACCACACAAATCAGAATAAACCAAATCTAGCACATCTGATTTTCTAAAAGGAGGATGACTCTTAAAGCTGACTCTATTTTGCTTTCCTGCTAAACAATGATCACACCTCTTTAAATCTGTACTCTTCAATCCAAACAACAGGTCTTTCTTTGCTAGTAATTTCATCCTCTTTTCACTTATATGGCTAAGTCTCTTGTGCCACAAATTAGTTGCACCAGAATCATTTGCAACATTAATACACTCTTTGGAATACTTGACTTGCATCAAATACAATTTGTAATACTTTTTGCATCTTGCCACAATCAGATTCCCTTTAGTGAGCTTCCATTGTCCATTAAAGAAAGAGTTACAAAAGTCATTATCAAGCTTCTCAACTGAAATTACATTCAATTGAATATCAGGAACATATTTCATATCTTGGAGAACTAACCTTGTACCATTACCTGTCTCCAAGAAAATATCTCCCACACCAGTTATCTCATCATGACCATCATTATCCATACTCACAGTGCCCAAGTGACCAAGTGTCAAGGATGTGAACAGGTCCTTAAAAGAAGTGGCATGAATGGTAATACCACTGTCAACTACCCAACTAATTTCAGGAAACACAAGATCATTTACAGTATCATACACAAGAAGAAAATTTTCAACTGTAACAGTAATTCTCTCTTCAACATCATTTTTCGTATTACTGCCTTTGTCATTTTTCTTCCCTTTGTTTTCTTTCTTCAGTTTTCAGCAATACTTCTTGATATGTCCATCTTTGCCACAATGATAACATTTCACATTTGCAAACTTTTCTCTGGACTTACTTCTACTCTTATCTCTCTTGCCCTATTCTCTGGTCTGATTTATGCCTTAGATTCAACAACAAGAATGTCTAAATGTGAAGTAATAGTCCCCTGTGTACGCCTTATATTTTCTTCATTAATTATACTACCCTTAGCATAATTTCAAGAAATTATACCACTAGGAGCTGTATTGCAAATTATTGTTCAAAAAGTTTCCCATGAATCTAGTAGAGACCCAAAAAGTATCAAACCTCTAATCTCATTATCAAAATTGATATCCAAGCCAGTCAACCTATTTATGATACCCTAAAACTCATTCAAGTGATCATTCATGGAAGTTTCATCTCTATATCTCATAAACATTAACTGCTTAATCATAAACATCTTATGATAGCCACTCTTTCTGCATACAATTCCTCAAGTTTGTTCCACAAAGTACGAGCATGAATTTCATCACATACATGATTTTGCATATTATCATCAATCCATTGACGAATAAAAGAACAAACTTCTATATGCATAATTTTTCAATCTTCATGACTCAATTCATCAGGCTTTTTAGTCATAAAAACTGGCTTAAACAACTTCTTGAGATAAAACAAATCTTTCAGTTTACTTTTCCAAACATGATAATTTGTACTATCCAAACAAATCATTTTTGAAGTATTCACATCCATTGCAAATGACATACAAGAGCCCAAAACCAGCAAAAATACTCAGCAAATTGAAAAACGGACCTCAACAATGAATTCAGGACGTCGAAAAATGGTGAGGAATGGCAGCACTAAAAAAAGTCAACGATCAACACCGGTCAACACCGGTCAAAGGTCAGTCAACGCCGGTCAAAGGTCGTTCAACAGTAGGTCAACGTCGGTCAGCAATCAGCAGTCAGTCAACTGTCAATCCGCTTAACGGTCAGCCCAGTCAACCCGGTTAATGATTAGTCAACCAATCCAATGGTCCTCGATAATAGGTTGCAAGATTACACAATGCACCCACCCACACCAAATCAAAACTATTGACAATAGGGTACAAGATTACACAATGCACCCACCCACACCAAATCAAAACTAACACTTCCAATCCAACGGTCAAGATTAAAGGTTCTAAAACCATATCAACGGCTAAGATCAAAGGCTCAAATCAGCTTACCACACTTGATTATCTCCTCTCACAACAAAGCCCACTCTCACTCAAAACGGAGACAGCAAGTGCGCTCTACCTCGATGGAATCCGGTGACGAATTTTGGTGAATAGGTAGATCTCAAAGAGCTCTATCCAATATTGGTGAAAGTTTTCAGTGAAGATGGCCGGAAAGGCATGAACGACAAGACGAACAAATCTATCTTTCGCCGGAGAGTGACACAAATTTCGGCAACCAACTCCGGTGAAACTTTGCAGATAGATAGATCGAGAGACGTAGATTCCGGGGATATCAACACCTCCCTCTAACTCTCTCAAAAACTTCACGAACCAAAAAAGGATACTTTCTTCTTGATAGGCTCTGATACTAGTTTGTTGGCGAAAACAGAAGCGAAATAGGAATAATCAAGCACACAATAAAAGCAATGGACACGAGATTTATATGGTTCGATCGTAAAATCTACATCCACGGGCAGACCAAGAGAGAAAATTCTACTATGAGCAAGAACAATGGAGTGCAATGCAAAACTTTCTAAAAACTCCCCTCACAACTCACAATAGGCACTCTCTACAATCAACCTCTCTTCTTTTTTTCCTTATACAAAAGGACTAAACAAAACTCTTTTATATAATTTAATAGGCCGGGCTCCAAATAATGAGGAAAGCCCATCAAATATTCTCCTGATGCAGATAAGGAGAGACGTATGAATGAAAATTTCGATGTATCATTGTCCTTCTCAGTTTTACTGCCTAAAAGTATTTACTTCTTTGCTAGGGTTATATATGTAAAAATAAAACAACGACCGAAATTTGATCAACTGGCCTTCCAATATGGTTCTGGACAGGGTTATCCATGATATGAGATGTATGAAGTCAAAAAGTTGAAAAGGGGGTAGACTGAATTGGGATTTGGCTATAGCTTGGAATTTTTATGAAAGTTTTTGTTCAGTAGATAATAATGTAGAGTTTTCTTCTGATCTGCTCTTGTTGTGTAACTTCGACCCTGAATCAAGAAAGAATTAAACTGTTTACCTATATAAGAAAAAAAGAAAAAGAAAAAAAAAGGTGAAAGGATTTTGCAAGACTTGCGAGTGCACATGTGAGGCAAAATTTAAAAACTGAAAACATTTCAGCATAGTTTGTAACATTTGCTAATCGCTGTCCACCACCCCTTTCTCAAGATAAGCTAGGTGGCTTCAATTCTGACTAGGGTTATATTAAACAACTGCTAATTTCCCTGTATTGAGAATTATTTTTAAGTCTTGCAAGCAGACCTTTTTTTTTTTTTTCGTATGTTTCTTTTTGGAGAAGGAATGTATAAACTATGAAGTAAGGAGGAGAAATCAGAACAGTTAAATGAAATATTTATTCTAAAGACCAAATGAATATATATATATATATATATAATCACTGGATCTTTACCTAATAATGAACGTGCAAGTAATTAAAAAGTGGGCTAATTTTGCACATATGCCACTAAGTAACATATACAGTTCGACGTATAAATCTACATAAAATATAACAATATATTTCAGGTGTGTAAACAAAACTTATTAATAAAATCTCTGTTGTGGCAGATAAAATATACACATTCAAACAAAATAAATGTTATTGTTAATCTCTTTTCCTTCTAAATACATGGTGCTTGGGTGGATAGATTTCAGCGCCAACTTTTACTATTTCCATATCTGGTATGTGGATACCTATACGGTGTGTCGACGAGATGTACTAGTCGGTAAACATGTAGGACGGTTCTGAATTAAGTACATGTCCTCTCTATAAGATATGGCTTCTGCCTCTGACCCTTGACTTGTAGTCAGAACCAAGAGGGAAGGAAGTTGTCAGGGACGGAAAAATTTAGGTTAAGGGAGTGAGATTGACATTTTCAGGCATTGTATATAAAATATTATTTTAATTGATATTTAACATACAATAATAGAACTGCTGTATCTAATCAAAATATAATTGAATTACATATTCAAAATCCAATAAATACATAAATACATACGTACATACATACACATATACATACACATAGGGAGGGAGGAAGGGAGGGTGAGAAGTGGAGATACTGTATTGATTATATTCAATATATGATCATGAAATGATCAAAATCTACCTACCATGAATAGGCTTGCTAATTATTGACAAACAAATTAATAACTCCCGATTCTAACTCCACGATAAGTGTCTATTCAGAGTAATTTTTGAGAAGGCAGATCCAAAACATCCGGGGTAATAGAACGAAGATATTGATTTTAAATAAGCCATTTCAAATTCCTAGAATAGTTATTAAATCATCAAACATATATAGCTGCTGACCCACATGCCGTACGTATTTCCTTATCCTTCTACTGGCTAAAATATATATATACATGTGTTTCACAAATGCAATTTTTGTGTGAATTAGTTCATTTATGAAGTAATAATTCTTTGAAAGATATTTTAATTATAGATGCTGTGATGTTCAAAATTACATATACATTTTATCAGTTAATTATCTTATAGTAGGACTAAACTATCTATGTAAATCTCTCCAAAATAATACTTTTTCCTTCCTTTATCCATAAAAATTTAGGCATATCTGCCTCCTACTATTTAGACACTTAAGCGATCATTTAAAATCTTATGCGGAGAGAATTACAATTTGAGATTATATATATATATATATATATATATATATATAACTTTGAATATCACAATGTATGTGATACTATTAGAATCCTAATCGTTTTAAGAAGTAATATTAAACTAACAATTTATATACTCTTCTTCTAATCCAAGAAATTGGATGTTAAGCATAATGATTAAGAAATTAAAAATTTATCCTTATTTTTTTGTTTCTTATGATTAAAATAATTTATCATTTGATTTATTCAAATTAATTGATTTTATTATGTATTGGATTTTATGTTATTGAGTATTTAACTACATATGTACCTGTGTTATTAGAGAACTTGTACAAAGGAGAATAATAAAAAAATCTACGAAAAGTTTGGAGGGCAAAAGGATATTATTTTTAAAATCAGTACTAAAATTTGAGGAATTAAATAGAAATTTAAAGATTTGGGAAGAGGCACGGGGAAGCGACGACCTCCCCCCTCCCCCCCCCCCCCCCCCCCCTTTCTCCTTCCTTCTCTTTCTCTTATTTTCTCTTGGCCATCATATACCCATAGTTTGACATTATAGAGAAAGCAAGAATTGCAATAGGGTTTTAGTTAAATTGTGTTTGTAGATACCATCAATTACCTTTGATAAAAAATAAAAAAAAAAAACCACTTTTGGAAAGCCATTTTAGCAAACATTTGGAAGATACAAAGCAAAATGTGCATAACTAAAATTTGAGGAGACAAAATTAGAAGGCCCTCCAGATGTAAAGTACGAAAGCTGCAGTTTGGCATTTCCATTAATTACCACCTTCTGCGATCTATTCCTATTTAGCGAAAGTTACCCTCACAAAAGCATCAAATATTAAATAAAGAGGGTAAAAAAATGTACTTCATCAAGAAAGTAATAAAGTTTTTCTGTGTAGGGGGAAAAAAAGGCACGTATATCCTAGAGTCATGTACAAAAATCGTTTAGCATATAATTTTGGTGGTGGAATCCAAATTGAATATTTTTTCGCGGTAATCTACATAGCTGTAAGAAAAAGACATTAAAAAGAAATAATTTGCATGTAATGTATTCACACCTCAAAAAAAAAAAAAAAAAATTATGTATTCACACCTCCATGATCCTTGTTGCTATTTATTTACATCTTGTTTGACTTTGTCCGAAATTATTTGACTGTGGACTATATATAGAGCACCACGATCAACTCCCAAATCCAAAACGACGACCCAGACCAACATAATAATTCAAAGCTGCATTTTGTCCGAACACAAATCTTCCATTCCCATTTCCAGCATGGAATACAGTAGCCAGCAGACTACGCCATCTTCTGATCAAAATGCAACACCATTAGTCCAATATCCTTGCGCAGCATGCAAATCTCTCCGCCGAAGATGCTCGGACAAATGTGTCTTGGCTCCTTATTTTCCTTTGTCCGAGCCATTGAGGTTCACCATCGTCCACAAAATATTTGGAGCTGGTAACATCATCAGAAGGTTGCAGGTACAATGCACAATTTAATCAATCGAGGCCTCTTTGCTTTAAAACCCTTAAACCATACAGAAATTAAGTTTGAAGAGGTTGCAATTTATTGTTTGCATAATTTTGATCATTGCACATGGAAATTTCAGAAAATATAGGCTTCTTTATTTAACAACTGATCGTCAAGTATGCAACAGAGAAATGTTATGCTATTGGAATGAAGCTTGAAACTGACTGAGGAAAAGAAGATGATGTGGTTTTCGAATTTTTCATGAATTAATAAAAAAGGAAATGTGGGCAGATATTTTTATTCCCTAAGTTTGCTACATAATAGCTATGTTTTCAGACTCGGACCGGATATCGAACCGGCTGAGCTCAGGGGTCAGGGGTCAATGGGTTCGACCGGGGGTCGATTCGGGGTCGAACCGGATGACGTCATAAATATTTTATATATATATATATATATATATATATAAACACACACATATATACACTTACTAATTTTTTTCTTAATTTTAGTTGTTAGTCCAAAAAAATTATAGCCAAAATACCCTCAATAACCATTCTGATATCTTGGTATTAATAGTTAAAAAAGCATTGAATTGAAAAAATTATAAATAAATATAATAGACTCAAATTATTTACTTTTTAATATAATTGGTATAAAGAAGTAAAAGTAAAGCAACACTAATATTTTGTAATTGGTCAAAGAAGTTGGTTGCTTTTGGATTTGATAACTAGCCCAAGCAAATAAAAATCATGTGTTGATTTAGCATTGATGTTCATTTGTTTGATTTATGTCAATGGGCTCATGTCATTGTCAAAATTCAAAGACAAATAATTGTTGTAATCTATTTTCTTTAGACAATGAATATAGAAGCCCACAAAGATGTATAAGGTCCCATATCTGATTAAGTATGGAGCATTAATGGGGTTGGGTTTATTTTTGACTTTTGACCAAAAAAAAAAAAAAAAAAAAAAAAAAAAAAAAAAAAAACTGGCCGGTTTCCGGTTTCCGGTTTCCGGTTTCCGGTTTTTCCCGGTCAAACCCGGTTTTTGACCGAGTTTGACCGGGTTTTTAAAAACCGGTTTTTTACACTAACTCGGACCGGACACTTGGCCGGTTCCCGGTCCGACCGGTCCGACCGGCCGGTCCGGTCCGAGTTTAAAAACACAGCATAATAGCATCTCTTTAATATTCTTGGCAACTTGTTGCCTGTTTAATATACATGTTCGTGCTTGCCACCAGTTCCCATGGGACTTAAAAAAGCTAACCTCGCGTATACTACTATTTGCACATGTTACATTTTACATTTATTTAAATTTAAATTTGTCAAATTTTATTACCCTAATTTAAAAAAAAAAAAAAAAAACTGTTCAATTCAATATGAGAGATGAAAACTGAGTTACAAACTAGCACCACAATACAACTAAATTGAATTTCTATCTTTTTTTGTTACAACCACACATACACCTCAACATTGAATTGAAAATTACATACAGAGATTAACTAGGTCAGTTTTCAGGAAATTCCGGAGCATCAAAGAACAGATGCTATGAACAGCATGGTTTACGAAGCGGCTGCCAGAATCCGAGATCCAGTGTATGGTTGTACAGGCTTGGTGACCCTACTTCGGCAGCAAATTCTGGGGCTACAAGCGGAGTTGGCTGAGGCACAGGCTGAGATCGTTAACATGCAATGCCAGACTGCCAATTTAGTCTCCATAATTTGCACGGAAATGTTTCCATCACAAGAGCAAGATATCATCAGTATCTCGGAACAACAGCAAGATCTCATCAATGTCTCGGAACAACAGCAAGATCTCATCAATGTCTCAGAAAGATCTCATCAATGTCTCAGAACAACAGCAAGATCTCATCAATGTCTCAGAACAACAGCCATGGGATGGCACAAGTTCTTTGTCTTTAGAAAAATTTTGGGCACATGAGCAAATTATGGATACATGACCATATATCGTCTATGTGGTTGATGTCAAAGTTTACAACGCCATTCTAATATTTATGTGTGCATTTATACGTATATGTTGGAATGGCATTGGAAACTTTAATAACTATGTATGTCAAGAAGTGATGAGTGGACCATTTACGAGGATCTATTTTGATCTTAGTAAATGCCTCATCGAAGAGTAATTTTTATAAAATTTAGAATTTATCTTTATGTTGCATTATTATTTTTGGGGTTTCTAATTCCATTTTTCCTTTAAGGATTAATCACACCTTTGAGTTAATTAAGGCATTTGTAGAGTCTTGCCATGGTTCTTAAATTTTTAATTTAATCTGTTGAGTTGATAAAAATTTAGTTAGTTTTTAGATGGTCTCTTATGCTAATTTCAATGGGTATTATTTATGGGACAACAAAATTGGTTATTACTCCATGTTGCTCTATTTCAATCCTGCTGTTTGCAATAGAGATACCTAGTTGTAAAATTGCCGGTTTACTTGCATTTAAAATGTGCTTTACTAATTTGCAATTGTCCAAGGCCCATGTTTTTTTATGTAAAATCATCATATGGCCAATGGAGAAATGTCTACATTTAACTAGAACTGTAAACTAGCCAAATTGAACTAAAATATTCCTATATTCGAGCTTGTGTTCGTCTAGCGTATAGTTTTAGAGTTTGACCTTTTATCGATGCATACTTGAGTTAAACACTTAAACTTTTATAAATTTTTAATTTTTCATTTCAAATTAATAAGGTGACAAAATTACCGTTTACTATTTAAAATTATAATATGTCAAAGGTGGAATTTGTGTAAACAGTAAATATATTAGCAATTTTATATATAAACAAAAATAAAAAAAAATATTTGAATACTCAAATAACTCGACGAACTTTTGAATAGAATATACACATGATCAAATTCACTCGATAATCGACTTGAGCTACTCCAGCTTGATTCAAGTTTGGTCAATTTTGAATCTAAATTGAGCTTTTAATCAAGTAACTCAATTCATTTACAACCTTACATTTAACATAATGTGAGATGTGTAAATTTCACAATGTTGCCACTTACGTTGTTGTGTGTTCAATTAGGTACAAAAATAAATTGTACCGTTGCAGTGGAGTCACTAGTGTCAGCAACCATGCAATTGCTAAAACTAGTGCCATCGGCACCAAGGTCTCATCGAAATTACTTTTGGACTTGGAAGGTCAAGGTCATCTATACTATTTTCAACTTCCTTTTTTAAATAAAAAAAAAAATTCCTACGTCCCTCAAAAAAAAAAAAAGTAAAAATTACAATGCATATATTGTGGAATACCACTAAATCAAATTAGTTTTTTTTTTTTACCAAACTAAAAAAATTATTGAATTGCAGTCTGCAGACACGTTGACTGTGCTTTGATTAGTGGTCAATAAGGTTTCAACCGTAAAAGATTTCAGATTAAGTTCGCAAGGCCACTCGGCCTGGTAAAGCCCGGTAACTCTAATGTAAAGTTCGGGAACCATGTAAACTTTAGAATTGTTTGCTATAGATCCTAATTAATTGGGCTTAAAAGTTCAGAAGTCCAAAATGCAAAAGTTCCCAAATTACAAAAACCAGTAACTGGTCCGAGGAAGACGGCCCGGAAGACAGAAATCACTGAGCCCAATAACAAAACACGAACCAGTTGTTTATAGTTGCCATCAATTCTGGACACTTATGCAAACCAGCCTAGGTACGTGACATTGGCAAACTTGAGCAATCTACTTATATCCAAAGAAGCAGGAGGAGTCTGGGCCGATCGATTCGAAGGAGCCCAAATCAAACAAAGTTTAAATGGTCTTGTAGATGTGAATGCTCATTACCTTTCTTGGTTTTGCATAAATAAATCAAATGTCTTAGTCTGTATATCTGTAATGCCAACTTCGAAGCTCCCTACCCTAGTTGTATTTGGAAAAGAAAAAAATATTTTTTTGAATATATCTATATTGAGATTTTATTGACCTGGCAGTCTAAGATAAATTTCTTTGGAATTTTTTTTTTAGTCAGAAAGATATGATATATTAATATAGATAATTTCTTGGAGATTTTGGTAATGCTAAATTGACGTTTTTCTAATTTCTTTGTAATTTTTTAACATTATTTCTGCATGCAAATTTCATGCCAAAAAACTTAATAAATACATCTGCATATATGGAAATCATGGATTATTATTATTATTATTATTCTAGAAATTGGAAATTAAGATAGTTATAGAAGGTTGAACTCTGAAGCTTAAAGTTTTTGTTGACCTCTATGGTGATTGACAATTTTCTAAATTTCTTTCTTGATTTCTTTGGAATTTTTATGTTATATGTCTGCATGCATTTCACATTATGAATAAATAAATGTGCATGCATGTAACCAAGCTATATCATTCTAGAAACTTGGAAATTATGGTCTTATGTTTGACTTGATAACCAGAAGGGCAGAAGGCTGCTTGTAACAAGCTAGTACAATTTGGAGAACGCAGTGCTTTTCTCTGGTCAAAGTTTTTTAATCTGGTCTTAATATTTCTCTTTTCGGGAAACTGGTCTTAATATTTCGAATACATTTGTTTTAGGTTCAAATTTCATTTCCTACTAAATTAGTCCAAACTAGAAAAAAGCTTGTTGTCTACAAACAATGTCTCGTCAACTAGAAGCCAGCCTTGTCTACCCAAAAAAAAAAAGAAGAGACGAACAAGAACAACTCTCTCTCTCTCTCACACACACACACACACACATCCAAAGATTACTGTATTTAAATTTTTATTTTGCATGTTGTCTGGAAGAATGATTTAATTTTGGAAACAAAACATTAATCAATTTAGTTATTTTGCTAGTCCAAAAAGCTCAACATAATATAATTCACGGCTCGTAACTGGTCAACGCCAAGATGCTATTAACTGAGTTCATCATATTCTACATTGATTTGTCAAAAACGTGTAGAGCATATTTGTTTGGTACACGTCTTCCCAACTTGAGGCTTTAAAAACTAATTGTCTAAAGAAAATAAATGATAGATGAATATGTGACGAATGCCTACTACGACTTTAGTCCGGGAATCTTCTCTTCAAGTCTTCCTACCTTAGCCTCTTGAATTATTTTTTTAATTAATTAATTAATTATTATTTTTGAAGTGGATTCTGGATGATTAAACAGTCAACTCTTGGTCCATGTGTGATTTCATGTAACAGTTTAAGAAAATCAGATTGGAATGTGTGTGTGTGTGTCGTTCTATTAACACTGTCACCATTGATATTTTTTTCGTTTTTTTAGAACTTAATTTTGTTAACATTTTGCACTTTTAAACTTTCGTGTTTCTATTAGTAATTGATGGTATAAAATTTATTTTTGTTGAACAAAATCGTCCAAAAACCCAAGAAATCTATATGAATTGTAAATTACAACGATTCGTTTGAATTTAAAAAAAAAAAAAAAGTCAACTATGATATCCTTATTCAGACGGGAAAGAGTACAATTTTCCTGTGGCAACCCTATTGAGACCGAAAGAGTACAGTTTTCCACTATTAGCAAAAACTCCTATCAAGAAACTTTAATTGCCACAGAATTTACTGATGAAAAGGAATTACTGATTCAATTTTCCATGTTTTAAATTATTTCATTGCAATACATTTTTCTGTTATCTTAGACAAGATTGTTAGTCCCTTTCTCTTTTGTTTCTTTAAGGGTGAATAACTTAATACTCTAAGCCTCCAGCTCCATTGAATTTGTGTTTCGACACAGAAATAGGGATCGAAGGGTGACAAGATTGTCAATCAAAGTTGTTTTTCTTGTGACTGCTAGAATGGATAAGCATGAGTAACGATTGTCAGTCACAATCTTTATTGATTTTTGGATTTCAACCATCAACTCTCATTTACAAATTCAAGGGTTTAAATCTGCATAAAATTGGCGATCTACAACACTTGTTTTTGTTGTTGGAATAGAAGATGTCACCCGTTGTTGGAATAGAAGATGTCACCCGCTCAATTAGGACTGTCAATAGGCCAAGTCGGGTTAAGCTTGACCCATTGGGTCCGAAAAAAAGTTCAAAAACTTAATTATTTATTGAACCGAATCGAGCCGAGCTTGGACATAAATATTAAGTTCAAAACATTTTTGAGCCGAGCTTGGACTTTACAAGGCTCGGGTCCGTTATAAGCGCGGTTCATAATATATATATATATATATATATATATATAGTTATAAACACACACACACATACATATATACATATATACATACACACATATGTCTATGTACACACACACTACACATACACACATACATACATATATATACGTACATATGTATATGTACACATATAATATTATATATATACATATACACACACTATATTATATATTATACTATATTATAGATATTATATATTATAGTATTCTTTTGGTATTTATAAGCCTAATGAAATAGTGTTAATGAAGCTTTTGTGCCATAGATGTAATACACTTAACCTATTTGATGGAGTAATGTAGAAAATAACACTTTTTTTTGCCATAAATTTTTTGTTTGCTTTTTAGTTAAATACGTATATCAATACGTAAATGAGCTATTTATGCTTAGTAGTAACATCTTGCAAATGTATTTTGTGAATTTTTTACTTGAATACCTATTAGTACATATTTTGAGATAGTTATTTTTCACTTAATCGCTTCAAAAAATTTTGCTATACTTTTCAAAAATAATTTTACACTAAAGGATTGTGCTTACACATAGTAATATTAATTTGCTAATTAGTTTGTCTCCATTCATCATTTTTGTGAGATTATTGAATTTTAGGAATATTTCAATAGTTTTAGACTCATAAGCTCGTAAGCTTAGACTCACAACTTAAATATTTTGTGAGATGAATATGAGCTTACATTTATAAGTCCGAAGCTCATAACTCAAAACTCATAACCCGATTAAATATATGAATTAAGCCTGAACTTGTTAAAGCCTGCCTCATAAGGCCCGATTGACACCCCTACGCTCAATGTCAGGCCATAACTTTGTTGGACGCCTGCATTTCCTCTTTTTGGATATCTTTACCTGCAAGTTAGAGACGTATTAAGCTCATATCTATTGACACAAAAAGAATTTCCCTCCATTACATCCTAATAACTATTATAATTTAAAAATTATATTAAAAATTTAGAATCGTCCATAATATACACCATTGCCTTCATATGTTTATACACAAGAATTTTAATCAATTAAATTTTTGCATTTTGGTTAGTAAGTTACAAAATTTTCATGATTCATTTTCACTCAATTTTAACCATCCAATTTTTTCATACAAAATTGAACAATAAAACATTTCATAGAATAATTGATTTTAACGTATGTTGATCCCCTAATCAAACTAATGGTAATAGCATCATCAATAGAGTTTAAAATTTTCAGTTATTTAGATATAAATAAATGAAGAACTAATTGGACAAAGATGTAATGGAGAGGAGCCTAGTGCATAGTCACATGAAAGCAACTGTGAAGTGTTCTGGATTGAACATGTCCCAATCTTGCAAATTGGGTCCTCATCCTTAGGTTGTAGTAGGAAGAAGTGGTATCCAGCACCATGTATGAGAAATGCGTTACAGAAAGAGCAAAATGCTTTGATGCCATAGGCTTCTTGCGCGTACTGACTACAGTAACACACGCTTTACTTTACTTTCAATTGGAGGCAGATAGTTAACTTGCGATACGGCAACATCGAGAAAAATTTTAGTGGTCGGTTGCATTAGAAGAATTGTAACACAATTTTCATTCATTTGTGAGTTAAATTTGTAGCTTAAGGTGTCTACAATATAGGGAGCAAGATCTCTATTTTGCACTTCTGATTGCGTAATCTACATACTAATTCTTATGATCTCAAACATAAATGACAAGAACAAATACCATTTATCGTTACCTCAAGAAGAAAAATGATACATTTGTTGCATGTATATATACATTCATCCAATGTTCTTGATACTGTAATAAAGTTTTCAGCTACTAAGCAATAAATATCGTTGGAAATAAAACAGCATCTAGAAGAATTACACCCTAGATATATCGACTTGTTGGCAATAATAAAACAGCTTATTGGTTTATCATATAAATATTAATGGCTTTCACACAAGCACTAGATAGGTCGATTTGTTGGCAATAATAAAACAGCTTATTGCTTTATCACAAGTAGCATATTTATGGCTTCCACACAAGCCTTGTAGCGTTTTACATAACAAAATGATATGAGGAGGATAAAGAAAAGGGAGACATTGTACGAAACCGTGTGGGCAGCCGAATTAGGGGCCGGCAAACTTTCTCAACGTTTGATGATTGGGAATGTGGGATGAGGCCATGTTGTACACAAAATGATAAATAAATAGACCTACTTCAAATTCTTCCATTTGCACAATCTATATTGTAATACGAACATTTTTTCGAACTACATTGGGTTAAGGTCTGATCTGTTTGACTTTTCATAAAATCTTCAATTGATTTCTTTTGATCTCCCATCAAATGACCAACCAAAACAAGAAAAGAAAAGAAAATTCCTGTTTAAAAAAAAAAGAAAAAAAAATCCATGCTCTTTCTTGGTCTTCCCTACCCAAACAAGTCCAATTAAGCACTAAAGATTGGTGTACTATTATGATTAGCTCAAAACAGAGTACAGAAAATGACCCAAAGAGAAAATGTGGAAGCCAGAATGTGAAAATCCCCTACATTGAGACGAGTGGTTGCATTTTTTGTTGAAAACGCTTTCAATTCTACCAAGAAACTGGTCTTACGGATCTGAATTTTTTCTATGCACATAGACATCGTACACATAGATGATTTGCTGTAATGATTAATTTGGTGTGCAATTTGTTTCCAATTATTTTGTATAATGAAATATTTTTAGGTGTTGATTACAATGTCTCATTATCGAAATTCTTTCTTAGATACTATAATTCATACACATGCACGATGATTTTCAAAAAGTATTCAAAGGTTTTTGACAATTATCATCACGTGAAACTCACCGTGCGCCCAAATCCTTGCCGATATTTATCTTTGGTCGAATATTGTTGTCATATTCTTGATGCTGTTTCCCTAATTTTCTGAAGATTTTTTCATGATAGTCGAGGAATTTAGAAATAGCAAAATAGAGGTATTATAATGTTAATTGTAAAGTTTGATATTTAAAACTCTAGTGGTTCTTTTCTTTCTTTTTTCCTTTCTTTCTTTCTTTTTTTGCCATAAGCGGAAAATTAGAGAAAGCTGGAAACTTCTTTGGTGATCAATTTTTCTTCATTGTTCACCTACCGTGTCACTTTCACTAGGTTATGAAAAAATTGTATTAGCATATATAACTAATATTCGTATCATATATGTGTGCATAATATTTTTTTTTTTTTTGTATGGCGTGCTTGCTTGGATTTCAAACTAATCGCATCAATGTGCAAAGTTTTTAAAAAGGCCAGTCTTGAAATGGAAAATCATTATATGGTTATGATTTTGAAGGCCAAAAAGGTGGTAATTTGAGACACTGAATTCATAAAGGCAATAAAAAGCTCATATTGCATTATTGAGGGATTAGATTTGTCATGATTTGTCTTCATTTCGAATAGTGTAATCAACTTTAAAACTTGACTCAAATAGTTGAGTTGAACAGACAAATTTATGTCAATTTAATTATGCTTACAAACAAAGGAAAGTCAGATCAACAGGAATAGACAAGTGAAGAAACAAAATTGGATAGCAAATACGAACTATTTTTTCTTAGAATAAATGTACTTTATTCAAATGATTCATCTCCATATTTAGTGCATTTGTGGTGAATCTTTCGACTCTTACAGCCAAGTACTTGGGCATTCTATTTCAGTAGAGACAAAAAGTCATCTGCAACAAATGTTAATGTCTTAAAAATGACAAGTCCAATCTTCTGAATAGTGATCATACTAAATAACATATCCTATTGTTTCTAATAATCCTTAATCACTAGTTCTAATAATCCTCCTTGTAAAAAAGAATATGATTAAACTGTTTCTTTGTGAGTTTATTTAAACTTATGCCATAGCGATACTAGAAATCTCTTATTGTCATGTTCGAGTTCTCTTCTGATAGTTAAGGGAAGGATTTTTTTTTTTTTAAAGGAATTCTTAAATCACTACTAGCCTTTAAAGAATTCACGAAGCGGACCATAAAATTAAAAGGAATACCAAAAAAGGTTAATGCTTGCCTTTTGTATGTATGCTGTATGCATTGTAAACGCGTATTCCATGAATGGAACTAGCTAGCAAAAAAAAATATGCTTCATTAATTTAACAAAAAAATATGATTCAACTGCACAGCAATCGAATCTGTCATTAAGATGTAAATTAAATACTTGACAATAATGGGACATTAATAGAATAGACAAGAATTTCAAACAAACCTAGAAAATGAAAAAAAAAAAATTAAAGAAGAACAAGAAGAAGAAGATGCCCCACCTGAGCTTTCTTCTTCTTCTTCTTTTTTTTTTTTTTTTTTTTTGTAATGGTCAGTGAATTTATTACTAATTCTTAACTACCCCAAAGGTCCACACGCAAAGCATTACATGCTAGCATCGAATCATGAAGTCAAACCAGAAAGTTGTCATTCCTTTGCTAGCTAACGAGTATAATTCTGGTTGAGCCAAGAAGTCAGCTGTTCAGTTATACTTTTTGCTTGACGTGTTATTCCAAAAGTGTTTATGGATTTTATTGTTTGTTTTTTTATTCATAACTTTCAACTTAATAGTATGAAGTGATGTTGGCAACATGCAGTTATATAAAACTATATTTTGCATATCTCATATGGAGAACAGGGAAGAGCTAAGATGTTCTTGACTACTATATTAATTACTACTTTCCAGAGATTAGACAATAATCATATGGTACTTATCTGTGGAGAGAGAGAGAGAGAGAGAGAGTGTGTGTGTGTGTGTGTGTGTTTTGGAGAGAATATGTAGAAAAAAAAAATGAAAATTTTCCAACTACTTCCACCCTAATCAAGTTGGAACAATTTTCCAAAGCCAGAGAAAATAAGGGACCCAATTTAGCGGTATGAATTCCAACGCCAAAGGTCTTCTTTTTCGCTAGCTTTCGGGGGACTTCGTTAGGATAGAGTCTCAATCTCGTTCCACACGAGCCCAACGGTTTCTCACCCACCTATACTTAGCTGTTTATCTCTACTAAACTTGATGATTAGCCAATCGCTGAAAATGGACCTTAAAGTTTACAAAATCTTATTTTAGTATTTTAACTTTAGAATAACGTAATTTAGCCATCAGCATGTTGTAAGTTCACGACATTATTTATGAAGCACACTAAGCCTCATTTGGTGACGAAAATATACATACTCCAATTATATGATTCAAATAAATAAGTACAGCATTACTACCGTCGGACAATATGATAGACTAATATGTAATTGCATTTCACATCATAATTTAGTCGTGCAAAACCTTTATTTGATTATTAGATTTTAGAGAATTTGAATTTTTGAACTGATTTAAGCATTCAATTTCAAGAATTACCTTTCTCACTGTCATCAAACATATAAGAATAGTTCATTAAATTGATTGCAGTGACAACGTAATATTTATATAACTGAAGTGCTACACTTGCAAAACTTGAATATTTGATTTGAAATTTTGAAGCAAAACCCAACTTTCTGAGAACTATAGGGACTATTATGGCAACTTTCTTCAATCCCCACTTTTTTGGAGACATTTGGCTTTGGCTTGTCATTTTCAGTTAATCGCCACGTAAGTCGTTACTCCTAGTCTGCCTATACGGTTGTTGGAATATGGTGCTGCTTCATCTTTGGCTGCACCTCAGTAGTGATTCCATGGTAAATAGTCGGCACCAGACAAGGTTATTATACAGGGCAGAATTTTGAAAACGTGTCATTCTTTAATAAATATAGAAGAGAATATCGTATTCGAACTCAGCATTTATATTGGTCCTGCAAATTTTGTTGGGCATTTTTGTGGCACTATCAAGGTCTTTGTTTCTTTAATTTCATAACGTCTGATAACAAAACTTGTTCAGATGCAAACGACTATTAAATGATTGATCTAGAATAGAATTTAACGTCTGATGATTCTTTGGTACTTGGGTTGTTCTAGAAGTGTTGGCATTTAAGGATTAATTTTTGTAGCTAACAATCTTTTATGGTTTCAAGCATTTCTTTACTTAATTCTGTATTTCATAGAAAGTTCAAACATTATAGTTCGTGGTGAGTCGTGAAACTTGATGGAGTATTAATCAGGTAACTTTGAACAAGAAGATGGAGGAAGCTTGTCAACGCAACAATTGGCGCATATTTCCAGTACTTCCTTTATTGGTCTTACCAAATAAATGAAAAAATTTAGTCAATTTTGACCATCACCCTTCAAACTTTTGAGACCCACCCCCCAATACACTATTTTTCTTGCCCCCCCCCCCCCCCCTCTCTACTTCTGGCTCTTACTCCTCTCTTCTCTCTCTTTGCTGTCTCTTTTGATTTTGAATATTTTTTATTAATTAAATTCTATAAATGTTATCCAAAAATTTTGTTAATGTAGGGGAAATTTTTAAAGAGTGAAAGAGAATGTATTTGAAGGAGTTACATTCAATATTTTATAAAGAATTGAACTGAAAATCAAAGATATGTGGGACTCTATACGAATACAATAAAAATAATTTTTTTTTAAGGTTATCATTTACGAAAAAAAAAAACTCAAATTAGAGTATGGGTATATATAAAATTGAAATAGTTTTTTTAGAAATTTTCTCTAAAAATATACAAAATAAGGAATCTAAAAATTATGTGTATCATAAATAAAAGATTTTAAAATTTTAAAATTTACTTAAAAATTATTCCAGTAAACCAAACAAGTAGTTTTATAACGATACACATTTCATTATTAAACCAAACATATTGTGGGATCATCAAAACTTATACTCATAGTAGGATTAACAATATTTGTAGTGATAATGATTGAGGAATTTGAACCAAGCAGCTCCTTAATATAAACTTGAGGTATGAATCAACTCTTAACAACGTAATCATTAATTAGTTCTTGTAAACTTTTTTCCACCCAAAAAAAGCTCATTTGTAAAGAGTCAAGAATACTAGCCCGGGGATACATCCTAAATTGGTGGAAGTATCTTCATCATTGTAAGAGATTAATATTTGACCTATTGTATAACAATTTCTAAACCACAGTCACAAATTTTAAATTTATGTTTGACGACATAGTCCACAGTATAATCTCTATTAAAACAATGTCAAGCTACGTAGAAACTTGAGATCTAGGAAGTTCAAAATGAAGTGGATGAAGTAAAAAGTACCAAAGTGGACAAGAATTAACGCGCATACGTAAATGGTCTTCTCCTAGTTCTTTTACATATTAACTTTTTGTCTTCAACTGTTCGTTAACCTATAACATACGCTTTTTCTTGGTATGAACAAGTGTTATTGATTATGTCCTTGATGATTAAAAAAGGCAGCAGCTAGTGCCATAAAGTCCACTTAATCTAGCATTAATCTAAATCACAATTTAAAACTGATAGAGTTGGTTGTAACACAAGATTCTAATCTATTACTTCTTGGAGTTTTGACATAATCTGGTCCACCTTTTCGACTGGTCGGTATCAAATTTGCCGCTCCTTTGATTCGTTTTATCTCTCTTAATCATACTAAATTTTAACAATGTTCATCCCTTTTTGTCATAAAATCCTAAGATGAGTCAAATTAAACATACTTAGAATTGAGATTATCAAGATTAAGTGAATTAAATACTTAGCTACCCGGACCTCTTTTAGTTAAGCAACACTAACGTAGAGCACATTTTTTTTTTTTTTTTTTGTCAAATATCCACTAACGTAGAGCACAATGAAAAGTTAATCTTTGAGCCTTTTAACTGTTAAAGACATTGGAAGTGGTTGGCATTTTGGAAGACAAGAGTCAACAATCAACAAAATTTTGCAACTTAAACAAGTATAATTCCCATATATATATAGATATATAATTTCTAGAGGCATGATGACGTAATAATTTCTTTTTATAATTAATTCCTCCTATTCCCGGGTTTTCTCTTTGTCTATATATATTCACAGCTTTTGTGCGCAAATAAAGCCATTCTGCCACAGATCAAACCAAACCCATCAAAGGGTTTGAAGTATACAGCTGAAGACCAAAGAACAAACACACACACACACACAAAAAACACACACTAGTCCTTCTTTTCTTCACTTCAAAATGGAGTGCAGCGCAACTACCTCAACAATGGGTGTTTCATCATCTCAGAATTTTTCTCTCTCGCCTTCATCATCACCTCCTTCATTATCTCCTCGGGCTGGATCTCCCAAAAATGGTCCGACGTCTCCTCCGCCAGTCATTCTTAGTCCTTGTGCTGCATGCAAAATCCTCCGCCGCAGATGCGTGGAGAAATGTGTATTGGCTCCTTATTTTCCGCCAACTGACCCGTTGAAGTTTACCATCGCACATAAAGTTTTTGGAGCTAGCAACATTATCAAGATGTTGCAGGTAATATAATAAATTCTTTTTTGCTAGTAATTCATGCAAACTTTCGTGTATGCTTTTCATTTTTTTTTTTTTTGGGAGAAATTGGCATTCATTTGTTTTGCTCGGAATATCGTTTTCAAGAAAATTGTGTGTTGTTTGACTTTCGAGACGTTCGTTGCCGTGGGGGCCAAAAGTGAAGAAAAGAAATAGTGCAAAGATGTGAATGGTCTTTTACTCAATTGAGTGGGAATCTCTTTCACATTCCACAAAGAATGAGTCTTTAACCACCTCCAATAAAGGAGAGTTTGCTTTAATTAATTTGTACTAGTTGCATATAAAATTTGCTTTATGCCTTGAATGAACAAAATATTTTTTGTTAAAGAGCATCGATGATCAACGAGAGTGGAGCTCCACATACCTTTTAGTAGCTTAAACGCAAAAAATATGAACCATAGATCAGTCCACAGTTCTTGATTAACTTGCCAACTATGTCGCACATTGATTCCAAACTCACCCTGAATATAATTGTACTTCAAACTTGAGGCTGAATATGGTTAGGTATATCATTACTTATAATTCGTACTAACTATGTACTTGGAATTGAATTTTACTCGACAATTTGTATTGGTTTTCTACTGAACTTGCCGTAAACAAGAAGAAAACATTTAATTTGACTAGTTTCAAAGCAAGTGTAAATAGTATTTCTACTCTTTGACTCAAGGATTTAAAATTTTATCAAAGTGGTATAATTTTCAAGCCATATTGATCTTCGTTGCTTCAAGTCTTAATATATTTTTCATTTCCTCTTATTCTTCATCTGAAGGCAAAGAATATAATTAACAACAGTTTATGTGTAATATATCTTCAGGAACTTCCAGAGGACCAAAGAGCAGATGCTGTAAACAGCATGGTTTACGAAGCGAATTCGAGGATTAGAGATCCGGTTTATGGTTGTGCTGGCGCAATTTGTCAGCTTCAGAAGCAAATTAGTGATCTCCAAGCAGAATTAGCCAAGGCACAGGCCGAGATGCTAAACTTGCAATGCCAAAACGATAATCTCAAGTCCGTAATCTGCATGGGAATGGCAGCACAAGATGATCAAGAGATCATGTCCGAACAAAGTCTTAGCTACGAGAATACAAACCTATTCCTTGATGATGCAAGTTTGTATGCTGCTTGGGAACCACTGTGGACATAATTAAGCAAATCATGGAGAAGTTAAGTTAACATGGGTGTGCAAGTGTGGACACAAAATCAACTACATGCAGTGACCTATAGCAATAAGAATTTATATAAACAGTTTAATTGGGCCAATGTATTTTTTTCGAATTATTCTATGAAGAGTAGATCTTTGACAAAAGAAGTACTTTTATGTGATTTTTTGTCCAGCTTATCCCAAGAGGAAGGAGTGAGATGAATAAGCGTATAAAGGTGGAAATCTCTTATAGTTCTTAATTGACAAAACTCCAAATGTTACTCATTCCATCGCTGTACTAGCCTCTGTTTTCTTTGTTTTTTTTTTTTCCGCTTTAATATGTAACGCAATATTACGCAAATTAACAAGAAAATTACAACAACAAAAAAAAACCACATAGAAATTTACATAGCTTGGCCAATTCAGCCTATATCCACCAACAGAAAGAATTCTTATTTCTTTAGAAAATTGATGCGGAGTAAATTGTAAAACTCTATAACTATATATTTATAACCCATAAAAGAGGTTAATTCATACCATTAGTTTTGAAAATTCACTGATTTGACTTGACACCTGAGAAAATATTAGAAATTGGAAGATCTAGAATGCTAATCAATAGTGCAAAATATCTTAATTTTCTTCAAGAGAATTTTCTAGTTTGGTGACAGGACACATAGTCCCGGTTATGTTACGCCGTGCGCCAGTAGTCTCTAAATATCAAGCCCTGCATTCCGCACCAATTTATCTTAGAAAACTGCACCAAAAATTATGATAAGTTTAATTTTTAGAAGTTGTAATTAGTAGTTAATTAGTAAAAATATATCTTTTAACATATTTGAAATAACTAACAAATTTGTTAATTTAGATGATGACGTGACACCTTTTCAAGACTTCCGTGGCCATACTACAAACAAATAGTGCAATTCATAAGAAATAGAAAATATTCAAGAAATTGACTCTTTTAACTGCTTATTAGTGTGATATCCATTTAAACAGAGAAAATTAACTTATTTCACCATTCATTAACTACGTAATCAGAAATTTTTTTTGTATAGATCATATTCAGCAAGACCAAGAAACCATCGGCCTATACTGGGCAATCGTGTTATATAGGCATGAATTTCAATGGTGGTAATGCTGTTGTTGTTATTATTATTATTATTATTATTATGAACAGTTTTGAGCTACTTCCAACAGAATTCAAGCTAACTGTCTTTTTGGTGTCTCAATTTGGTGTGAGTTTAACTTGAATGATTCTTAGATCTCCAATATTCCTTTAGAATTGAAGCAGTTGAAGACATATATGGATAATATAATTATCCCAGAACAAGATCCTCCCAGCATTTATTCCTTCTAAAGACAATTTTATGTCGGCAGACTATTTTCGAACTAGCTAAATTCAAATGCCAAAAGATTATTATTATTATGAAAAAAATAACATCATAATTTTGAGAAGTATATTCGGATCTCCTCTGACGTAAATTAGTTATTTATATCCCGAGACACCATCCATAACGTCCCAACAATTGTAACAATAAACAAAACAACAATGTAATCAAGAAGTGATACTGACAGAGTACTGATCTAGAGAAAATAATGAGTTAAATAGCTAACTAATTCAGGTTGAGCGAAGATATTGTGGTGATGATTGGGTTAGGTGACGAGACGTGAGTTTTTTTTTTTTTTTTGAAAAATTTGTTACCATTCTTTGATTAATAATTATTTTGTTAAGAAGTTTACTATTTATTAATTGTGTCATCTAATTCCGTGACACTATTACACGTTCCATATGAATAAGAGAAGAAAGAAAGATTATACATACAGAATTAAAAACAATAAAAAAATAAGTAACCTAGCCGGTCAAATCGGGTGAACTGGAAAAATCGAGAATAGACGATCGATCTCTCTGGTTACTAGCTCGAGTTTAAAATAATCAAGTGGAAATTTTAAGGTCAATACACACTGTACACAACTAGAAGTCTAATATCCTATTTTAGTCTCTATACAATGCCCCCGTCCATGGTTTTCTCAAAGATAAATGGACATAGAAAATGATGAGTCAACTCATTGCAACTTGTAAGAAGTGCTTGAAGTGCACGGCCCCTAGAAATGAAATTTGTTTGAATATTGGAACAGTAATTCTACTATTAGGACGAATATAGTATATGTACCTTGTTCAAGAGGGTGCCTACATGACCTTTTTCCACGACAGACTCCATCAAATTTTCTTTACATCTCCTCATTAAACATGCATGGATTAACCTTAATTTTCCACACAAACAGAAAACTAGAAAAAATTTTCTTGCTGAAGTATAAGATGGGCACATTGTCAATTGTATTACACGTGCTTAACCATCTGTTTCCACAAAAGGAGAGTTTTGGTCCATGCCACTTAGAGAAAATCAAGGGAAAGATATTTTCAATTTCGTTGCAAATTGGCCATCAATGGAAAGAAAATACGCAGAAAACATGTTTTGCCTTGAGTCTATATTCTCGTATTCACAACTATGACTCCAAAATCACAATTTCTAATGTCAAGGTCTTGTTTTAGCGACTTGTACTTTCCAGTCATGATTCTCCCATTGGACAATTTGCCACTGTTTTGGCATGCAATTATATTCTTTTTCCTATAAGATTTTGAAATGTATATTGCATCCCTAACTAGGTTGATATCAATGAGTTTAAAAAAAAAAAGGAAAAAGAATAAGTAGAAAATTAAGTAGAAGAATTGATGGTGAGATTGAAGTGTGGACAAACAACCATGTGAAAGAGGAGAATAACAGATTATCAATCGATCATCTAGAATGAAACTAAAACTGGTAGAAGTAATTAATAGCGTTCCTATCAACATGCAGATACAATTAATTCCGAAGACGATGTGTACCGCATTCTCTGAATACTAATGAAGCAGACACATTAGTGGTTGAAGGAGTAAATAACAGTATATGACAGAATGATTTCATAATCTAAAGATCCCACAAACATAAATGCAAATCCTCATTCATCAAAAAAACATTTTTAGAAGTGTTTTTTTTTTTTTTTTTGGGTGGGGAAAGGGGGTAGTCAAAGCATGTTAATCCAATTCCTGAGACAAGAATATTTATGGTTGCAGGATTTGTTTGGAGATGCAAACATTGCATTAATTTGTGTAACAAAATTGTATTTTAAATATCGACAATTGTACATAAACTCGATCATAACCAATATAGAGTACCTTGAAGTATTTCAGATAACCTCTAAAGAGATATCAACTTTGTCCTAGAATATCTTCATGATATCATCTATTATAAATTGAGGAGGATAGAAAAGGTATATCATATGGTAGTCCATGCAGTAAAATCCTTTACAATTTGGAGGATATAACCACAAAATTTGCAAGGAAAGCATGAAGTACAACCTCCCAAGGCCAAAGTACCGTAATGAGGCTCCTTATTCTTTGAAACATATGTGGTGGTTCTTGACTTCAATTAGATATTCTTTGTAGCAGCCAATTCTATCAGGGAAACTTGGTGGCCCAATATGAATCATTAGGTGCACACATGAACCCAGTCCATTTAAGAAAAATCCCCATGTAAATTTGGACCTCTTGTCCTTTTCCATAACAAGTCATAATGTGAATATTTGAACTGAGGATGGGAATAATAGTAGTTGTAGTTGCACATTTATTATTAGTGGCTGCTAAATGATCTTATGTAGAAAAACTTCCCCTCGGACCATAATTTTCTCGAAGAAAAGTAACAAAATCAAAGATGTTAATTGTCTCGCACCGGCTGCAAGCTCAAGTTATGACCAGAGTTTTAGCAACCTAGTCTAACTATTTGAGCTCCTCCTCACTAGTTCAAAGTAGATATCCCAAGTTAAATTTAAATACTCACAGTGAGGACGCAAAGCCTTAAAAAGGAGGGATGAATATAATACCTCCATCTCATGTCAAAAAATTTAAGTGATATGAACTAATATATAAGTTAAGTTTGAACATTTAAATCTAACTCGAGATATTCATCTTAGATTATCAAGGAGGAACCTAAATAGCTGAACTTAACTGCTGAAACTTTTGTTGCAATTTTTCTCCCCAACGTGCAACAGTGTAATCCAATAAACTTGATTCAAAGTAGATGTTGTAGTCTATTTCTATTTTGACCAACTGAACCAACAAAACATCAATTGGTAATCCAATTCGCCGTTGAAGTAGCATTAGGTATCTAGGTTGAAGCATTTTAAATCAAACAAACTCACCTAACATACCACTTGTTAAAACTTGTACAGGTATTAAACTGTGGAGGCAGACGCTGATCACAATTAATTAACAAAGTATAGGGATTAGGAGGAATCTATTCTAGTAGCAGATCTAATATATTGTATGACTCGGGTGGGAACAGGAAGACTGGTGTTTGGAAGTCTGACGAAGAAACCGTTTGACAAGTAGACAAAACAAAACCCACATTGAAACTTTTGATTTTTAAATGTTTTCTGCCATTTTCAATCTGTTATTTTGGCCCCCAGAGTCCAATAGTTGGCACGTAGTCTTTAAGATGCACTAGCAGACTTCCCTGTTTGTTCAATAAAATTAGCCAATTGATGGGGAAATATCGTGCGGTTAAGGTTCATCTGTAAATGTACAAGTAATCGGATTAATCATACAGCACTCAAGCCGTCAATAATGGGTCAATAAATGGTGCAATTCATGGAATCTTACCATGTCTGATCATGACCAGAATTTTTGGCATGCAGATTATGTATAATTTTTTTTCTCTTGCTTTCTCGTTTTTTCTTAAAAAAGATATAATACAGAATGAAAAATTCACTCAATATATTCGTTTTTTCTTTTTTGGTTGATAACAATGAAATTTGGCCACCTAATCTACATGTTTTTCAGTACATGCTAACTAAGAGGGGTAAGTGCTACCAACTGTGACAATGAAAATTGAAATCTAGCATATAATCTGCAGAAGAAGGGGATTTGCTTTGTTACTCAGTTGCATTGCAAGTAGTTACCCTTGTTTTCACCTACTCTTTATTTGTTAGTAAATGAATATATAATTCCTTAAGCTCATTAATAAATTTCCCTTGGGATCCAAAATCATTAAAAAGAAACTGACATTCTAATAACTTTATTCTCCTTTCTTATTTTGGACCAATTAACTTTAGCAAATTATGAAATATGAACATATATTTCACTAAGAAGAATATGAGAGGAGGTTACAAAAATCGCTTTGGATTTGTTCGTATATTGGTTAGAATGAGTTCGTACATAAGTCAAAACGAGAGAGAACATAAATATTGAATTGTATCTCAAAACTAATTTGCTATGCGTAGAGTAAACTTAAATTTTATTAATTAATTTAAAATTCTTTAAAATGTGGGATCTCATTTCTTAACGCTCTATATAATTTACCACCTCAAAATTAGATTAGTTAAAGAATCAAGGTCTGCCGGCAACACATGTGAGATCAAATAAAGTTACATTTAATTTTAACTTGAACTATTTAAAATAGTTAAAATTTTAAAAGTTCATCACTTCATACTAACATTCAGTCCAACCCTAAGATCCAAAAATGTTGTTCTCATCGTTAATTGACCTAACTAAATGATTTTCCAACCTCAAATCTTTGTGAAATTCATCTCATCAAGTTAAATCTTGTCAAACCCAACAGACGAGTGTAGCAGATTTTTTTTTTTTTTTTTAACGTATTTTCACAAGTTGCCAAACAAAGTATCGTTTAAAACAAGTCCCGTTGTGTTTCCCATTTTTGACCTCCTCTCCGGTTGAAAGGGCATTGTAGGCTGCTTCTTTCATGTCAAATTAGGAGCTAATCATTAGATTTAGGAGATAATCATCCAAGTTAAAATGATGTTATATGATTTGTGTGGGCGGTCAATTAATGATAGTGCATTCTTAATTTCATAATTTGTCTTCATGCACAGAAACTTCCCCTCCTTTGCTAGTTGCTGCTATTTTAATTAGCTTGAAAGCAGCTGATTGCAGAACTTCAAAAGAGTACAACTAAAACAAACTCAATTTGCCTATTCAAAAATTCCTCTCCACCAGCTCTGTGTACCATTAACCAGTTCTTTATTATATTGCTCTAGTTTTCTTCTGTCTATAAAAGATGTCTATACACCTCAAGTCAAAACATAAACTTTAATTGATCAAGAAATTCGGTTGGGGCATAATAAAATGATATATGGCATTTTCCCAATCTACCTGAAAAGATTAATTAACTAAATAATTTGGTACGTAACATGCATTAGTCAAATTCAGAATGTCATATTCTTGAGAGGTTATACAATTGACATTTAGAAATTTAAGGACTAAAATTCCACTTCAATGTACTCACACGTCTTGACTTTGTTGCTAACCCCTAATGTATTATTGCATCTAAAGATAGATTAGTCAAATGATGGTCTACACAGGACAATCAAGGATTATATAGTTTTAGAATTTCTGGAAGGTGGCTGAAATCCAGCACAAAGAATCTCAACTGGTCTACTAAGTATAACTTAATATTTTCCTAATAATATTTTTATCCACCATTTTGAATATGATAAATCTATATTTCTATATGTGGAATTTTCGACAGTCTCTGCCATGAGTATGCATAATTAGGTTCATGCATTTCAAGTGTTGGAAAATTGGCCTAACTTGGAAAGTTATGAAGACTTTTATGCTTGCAAGAATATCTGTCACGAAATTACTTTGTTTACTAAATTTATACTAATGCCATCATAATTTGGGATTGCGGAAGGGAATGCTACCTTTGCCTGACTTTTCCATTGTTCTTTCATGAGTCAATTGAAAAAAAATGTTAATCTTCAACATAAATTCCATATTTGAGATTTAATTGGAAAGAGTGTAAATCTTCAAATTAAATTCCAGATTATAGATCAGTGTGTGTAAAAAATAATAATAATAAAATACACTAACAAAACAGAATCCATATGCCGCTATTGGCAGTTCTACGAGTTCCAAACTGAGAATCATTGAAGTACAGAAGCTTTAAGTAATTCTAAGGTCATCTGTGCACCGATATTTTGACAAATAAAATTTGATATATGTATTATGATTCTAATGTAGGAAAGAATTGAAAATTGTCAATACCTTCTACAAGAGAAGATGACCAGATAAAAGATTTGGAACATGGTAATTACTACTATTTTCACCTAGATAACTAATAGTTTTCAAAATTAGAAAATACTTTGCTCACACGTACTGAAACTCTTATAAAAGATTTGGAACATGGTAATTACTACTATTTTCACCTAGATAACTAATAGTTTTCAAAATTAGAAAATACTTTGCTCACACGTTCTCAAACTCTAATTTTTTTGGCATGTTATCTAATATACTGGTAATAATGGCAGTATTATCCATTGTGTGGTACAGGTTTCGATTTTATAAACTAACAAATCATGTGGATCCTATACTTAATATGCTGCCATTAATTCTTTTACCACCATGAGATTGCAAGTATCTGGCCCCAAAATCCCTGTTTCTGGAGTACCATTCACACTTGCATGAACCTTGTACATTTCAGACAATGACAGTAAGATCACAGCCGCCATAGAGAAAATTGCAAATACCGGAATCCATATTTCTTTTTTCTAGCCTTTACATCGATTTCTCAATTTTGCAATTAAACACTTCAATTCGTTCTTACTAGAATGTTAATTATGAAAATGCCTAAAAATGTAGTATGTGTTGGTTAATCTGGAGCTTTCCATAAAAAATTTGATACGGAAGCATGTTACTGTTGTACGTAGCATACACGGATAACAATGAAACATAGTCAATATTAATCTCTCAGATTCAATGTTAGAATTTTCATAATCCCAACTTTTGGTCATATATGGTTAGAATTTTCAATTTTAAACTGCGGAACATGTTTACATGTTTTTATATAACGTGAAATGTATGAAAATCAGTTGAAAAGTACAAATCTCTTGCAAACTCTACCAAATTATTGACCTCTCTCATTCTCATTTCCTGCCGAACATAAACTGACCGTCTTTCTGGCGTCAATTATATTTTCTATCTCAATCTGAACATCTTCGCTCCAGGAAAATGTTGATATAATATAATTGTTTAGGGGATAATGGAGAACATGTATGAATTGGATTGCTTAATTAAAATTTGCGGAACCAGTGAGAAACACATAGGACAATGGAAAACTTTCGGCATAAAGTATTAGAATTTATGAAATATTTTATGGTTTAAATTTCATTTGGAAAAATTATGGGACGGACTAAAAATAAATGCAGACATTTGAACTGGGATGGATAAAGTATATTTTCCAATCGTGGTATAGCAGCAAAATTAGTAACTTGATATAATGGCAGCCTTTAGGAGAAGATTCTGTTATTGTGCCATATGGCAGATTAACTGTGAATAAGTTTTCAGCGTTAGACTCTTTTCATGAATGTTAATCCTAATCATTTCCTAGTGAGGATATGATGGTTGTGTTCTCTTTTTTTTTTTTTTTTTTTTTTTTTTTGTGGCATGATCCAGCAAGGTGCTTATTCCTGATTTGTTGCAATTTTTTTTATAGAAAATTTATATTTATTTTGGGAAATTAATTTGCACAAATAATTCAATTTTTTCCCTTTTGTTTTGGCCTACTTTCTCCATTAGCAATTATTTATATTATTGGTTCTAGGCAATTTTGCCTCGAACTAAAATTGTTGAAAGCAATGTTAGAAAACGTAAGCAAGCTTTAGCCTGGAATTTCTTTTTTTTTTTTTTTTTTTTGCTTAAATAGCGTAGAATTTCTAAAATCAGAAGATTCTTAAGTGGACGAGTTCGCAGCTCAACAAAAGAAAATTTACCTTCATCTTTTATTGGGATGGGAGTGGAACTTGATGGGCCTCTTGAATGTCCAGCCGGTCACTTCCTTGGTCCGATCCCTGTGGTGTTTAGGTCATGACCCAAGAACAATTATTTTCGGCCCAATAGTTTCCATGTCCGTGCCCATTCCCGAGGCTTCTGATCCAATTTGGAATATATTATCTGCAAAACGTACAGAATTTAAATAAAGTTGTTAAATTCTTTACAGAATCTGGGAAAAAAAAAAAAGGTACTGCCAAAAGAAAGAGAAAACAAGAAAAGAAAAAAAAATTGACGGAGATATAAAGATTGAACTAATCCAAAATCCAAATCTAATTAGAACCAATAATGTAAAAAGATTAATTCTAAAGTTTTCACAGCAACACCAAATTGCCTTTCTAGATCAGATTAATTGATTGAAATTGTTTACGTGATCGTGTAGATATGGTAAAACACATAATGATAAAAAGAGTCATTATGAAAATTCTACTGAACACAAATTCTGTATACCATTATTTTTTAGCAGGAAATTGACTTAATTTACCAGACAACTTTCCAACGGGTTTAGTTTGATTCTTCTATTTTTGTTAAATCATGCTTTATAATCCTCGGAACTTGTTTCTCCAAACGCCATATTAAATGGAATCAATTGCTGAGCTCTCATTGGAAATTAGCAAATTTGCTAAAAGTTCTATCGAAAAATGAAGCAGAAGAGTCCAAAAAAGCAACACAATTAGTTGCCCTCCTGAAAATTTTCTTACATAAGCTTGCTAAATTTGTAAATTATGTAATAGTATTACATTTTACTGAAATTCGAAACTTTCTTTAATATTAAAAGCAATTCTAAATGCATGCAAGTTATGTGTACTGAGAAAATATACACATTGAAACCAAGCATGAGTAAAATTTACATTCAAAAAAAAATTTAATTTCCAGCTGGGTTTCAGTAACTAACACGAAGGAAAATCGCAAATTTATTTTTATTTTTGGCTAAAGAGAAAAATGGTGTGGCACAAAACTAAAAAGATTGTAAAGCCATTAGAAAAGGAGTTCCTACATTCATCCTTTACCAATGCAAATATATATATATATATATATATATATATATATATATATATATATACTCCCTCCGTCCCATTTTGATAGGTTTGTTTTCCTTTTTCATCCATCCCAAATTATAGTCCACTTTCCAATTGAAAAATGTAATTCATTTTCAACATATCTAAAATGCCTCTATTTAATTACTTTGTTATAAGTGAGAATGCATAGCAAACCATGCATTCACATATCAAATGGAATTAATTTAACTTATGGTGCAATTTTCTATTTGTATTTAATGTAAATGTTTAAGGATGAATATAAGGGTATTTTAGGAACATCATAGATTAATTCATTCTTTCAATAAAGTTAACTAACTTTTCTTAAACTGTGTGAAAAAACATGTAAACCTATCAAAATAGGATAGAGGGAGTATATAAACACACACACATACATATTTCATTTCATGGTTTTCACAGGGGAAAACGTTGACCTTGAATCAAACAAGTTAAGGTTAATCTTCTTTTTATGTCAAGTATTTAATATTCTAGCCTACTCCTAACCTACTTTAGAGAATGTTCCAACTGGATCTAAAGGGGTCAATGGAGACTGAACCACTATTGGACCAGAGAAGCATTATGATGCTCCTCTAGATTTTAATCCAACTAACGGATGCTGGTGGGGTTAGAACCCCCAGCCTACACCAGGTTACTTTTTAAATGCTCCCCCTGACCAGTTAAGGTTAATCTTCGTTTTGGTGATTTTGATAAAATGAGACCGAGCAAACAAGCAATAACAGAATGGATTGTGATTGAGTGATATATGGATGGCTGACCCGTAAAAAGGTCACCCTAAAGAATAAGTCACAAGGTGAATTCCATTGTAGAAGAACAGCATTATATCAGAAACATTTCTGATTTTAGAAGAACGAAAACAATCTTAGGAAAGCTAGGCAAAGAAAATAATAAATTCATTTACATGATGGAATCAAGGGAAGAAGATTTTTTTCCCTTTTGGGTGAACAAAACAAAAATTTTTGTTACATCTATACTAACTCAAAATGAGAACTACGCTTCAAAAAAATTTGACCACATATGGCAGCAAAAAATGCTGTTTTTATCATGGATTGAGCACAAAGAAACCATACAGATCTTGAGGCTAGATAGGAACTAATTCCTTACAGCCACTCGCCATTGGGACACCAAAAATGGAGGAAATTCATATTTATTACTAAAACCATAATATTCCAAACTGCAAAAATCCATAAACCAAAACTTTATAATTCCTAATAAAAAGACAGACCACGCATTATTGACACATAAACTAACATGAAACAATAAAATCTGAGTACTTTTAGTAGGTTCATTCACGAACACCAACTGATCTTAGTGACTCAATCTCCCTGGGGTGAATGTAGGGGTTAGGGCGAGTAGGATCCTCAATGGTACGTTTATTGTCCTGAATGTGAGCAACCTTTCGGAGAAAAGATTTGTTAACAAATTTGTCTGATGAACCCAAAACAACATCTGGCTGATACACCTCCGGAATAGTCTCCCTTTTCTTCTTGCTCAGTTGAACTGTTGGGGAATATGCTAGCTGTTGCCAAGCACTGTGAGTCCCCATGGTGACCACGGCCACAAGAAAACCGCCCAGGATCATAACCGGTGCCCAATCCCCAGCCGGAAGATTGGATCTTGCACGGTGTTCATGATGAGCATGCATGGTTGCATCTGCAGTGGTTGCATATTTTCGAGTGGTAGAGGATGCGAATGAGCGGCTTTGCCCCATTGCATTGAGCATTGACATCCTCCATTGCTTCGCTGCCCTGAAAGCCATTTTTTTTTCAAGATTATACAGAGATTATGGATTGAAATAGTAGTTGAAATAATCAAACAGAAAGTTTGATTTGAAGAGATGGGAGTGTTTGGTTAATTATATAGAAGAAGGTGAAGATTAGGAGCCCTTGGAACGCGGTTAGAGAGCCGTGTATCTGTTGCATGCATAAGACATTATAATTTAGGAGATTTTACCTTCTTGTTAAGGTAATTTATGGTATGATATTGTCAGTGAAAAATCTTCATAAGTGAAAAAAACTACATAATAGATATATCTAATTCATGTCATACTAACTGGATTATGGAATCTCCTCAGTATTTGGTTTTAAAATGGTTGAAATATAGAGAGGGAATCGTGGAAGGAAGTTAGCAATCGACGGCCTTCGCGGCATCTTAACAACTTCGTGTGTGTTTATATAATTTTCCTGCAGCCAAAGTTATACCATGGAAGTGGAAGTAGAAGTGTGGAAAGTGGAAACTAATTCTGCGATGGCGAGTACGGATTTCCCTTGTGTTTCTCATGGTTTGTTTTTAAAGATTTGAATGTGTCTTCCTTTTTATGATTAACATTCTCTAATGCTTTCCAAGCTCGTTTGTACACAACAGAGGCACCGTCTCGAGCTAACCTTTTTGCCGGTTAGAGTTTCATTAAACCAGTAAGGTCCTTTTATGGCCTCCCTCAAAGAAACGGCATCAAATTCACCATGTAATTCGAACAAAATGAGACAACAAACATTTTACTCTCTCCTTCATTCCTAAATAAATCAAGCAACTTTAACACAATTACTTGGGTCTTTAAAAAAAACAAACAAAAAGATTATCAGTAACCAGCCCAGGGAAAAAACACAATCGGAATGCAAGAGCCCTGATCTGGCGTATCTCTTTGCGATTTGGAGAGGATCGGTTTGCACTTCATTTATAATTTCAGAAACCTCTCTAGAGGCTCATAACAATTTTATTTGGCACCTACAAGGTTTTGAATATTAGACTAACCTACCCTGGCAATGTGATACTGGAAATTCAATGGAGCAGTTCTGAAGTTGTGTTGCAGGAGCTGAGACCTGAGAGGCATTGCCACTTAAGTCATCAACCAGGTTGTCTCTGATTCTGGTCATACAATATGCTTAGTCAAGCAGGTTATGTCTGTGATTCTGGTCATATAATATGCTTAGCAAACAAAGTATTGAACCCAGAAAATGATCCAGATTCATGTTACATTCTATCACAATAGGGTCACCTACTAAAATCAAAAGCCTTAAACTGTGTGATCATCACTGTTTATTGTACCTAAAATCAAATGAAACGGACCTATAGGCATGTATCTCTCCTAATTTCTAGAGCCTTCGCCAACAATAAAGTGGCACACGTAGGTCAACACCTGAAAATTTTCAACGTGCCTAGCCAGCAGATGATATGCATTGTGGTCTTGATCCCAACGTATGATATGCAATTGTGCCATGCACATCGAATGAGACCCTTTGACACTGTATCTGTCAGAAATGAAGATTCCCAAAAAACATGTCAAACATCATTAACTGCATCAAAATGGGGATCCACTGTCTCTCTTTTTACCAAGCATGACATCTTTCGCTTCATTGATTTTAGAAGCTAGATAGTGGCTACCACCAGCATCAGGATGGTTTGCTACCATAACCTTTCTATGTGCTTCCTTAACTTTGTCTGCAGTTGCATTTTCTCTGTCAAACAATTGAAAATAAAAGATAAGAACCTTTTCTCGTTCCTCTTGTAGATGGAATAATATATATTTGAAAATAGTCATAGTAGAAGACCAAACTTGAAATCCATATGTCAAGCAAGAATATGACTTCCATAAAGCCAAAATCCCTCTTTTCTTCTTCTTCTTCTTTTTTTTTTTTTTTTTTTTTGTTTTATGTGTGCGCACATGGAAAAAGGAGTTGAAAAATTTACTAAATGCAAGTGTTTAATTCTATTGTTGAAATCAATGTTTGGTTGAAGGTTGATGATGGGCCAAAGCTACAAGAATAGATGGTGCTTTTACCCTGTCAAAGTTAATTTTGGGTAAAATGAAGTCTTTTTGGTTCCCAAAATTCATTCAAGCCTGCAACATGGATTTAGAATAAGTAACAACACCTTGGAAGGATCTTAGTGCTAGCATATGCAAAGAGAGTCCCTCTCTTAGTGCATTTCAATTTAGGTTACAGAGGGAACTTAAGCTTATATTCCAGGTTGCATACCATTTATGACTTGGGAACCAGTTAAACTGGGTCATGTTGATGAAAAGGATTGAATCAACCAAAGCCAGGCTCTACGACCCCTTATATCTGACCTTAAATTGCCATTGCCATTTAAAATACCAACCATTTAAGCTGTTAGTCGGGAAAGAAATACTTGTATGTATATTATCTAGTCTGGATTTTAGTTGGTCATTAGAGTTGATTCCTATCACATCCATCCTTCACTCCTTTTATTGATGGTAGAGGCGGGTATTTCTCATTTCCCTGACCGCATACAACCTCTGAGTGGATTTGACAGCATGGGAAACCAGAGAAGTTCTTTCAAGTGTTTCCTCATTTGGAGCTTATTTATGTTTAAAACAAGAATGAGATTATGCATGCATCATGAATTGATCAACAGGTGAAAGTTGAGAGGACTGGCCAGACAGCAATAATTGATAGGATTGGACCAGCTATCTCATTGAACAATCTAGTTAAATTTTGAAAATATACCCATGTACTGACTAGCATTTTATTCTGATTTATAAACTCCCAGAAGTATAAAATAATTGCACAAAGAGTATCCTCTGATAAAATTCTTCTCCATATAGCTCCTAGCGTTGCCTAAACCTTGATCTTTATATGCATAGACATGTCTTCTCTGACAGTTGTACAATAAGGATATTCTAGTTTCCACCATTTGCATTTAGATAGTACTTATTAGCCATGATAATTTTAGGAAGTTTCATTTGAAAATAGAAAAGCAATTCCTAAGAGAGTAATCGAAAGCCCAAATAAAAGACTATGTGAGTGTTGGATTTCAGGACCTAATGTTAGAAGTCCTATTGTTTTTCCTTTCATCATTTTTTGCCTGTAGTTGTTTTGGTTTAGTTTTCTATCCTCCCTTCAGCCCCCAGGCCATCAACCAGCCCACCACCTACATTTTGCTGTGGACAATGGAGGGAGGAGAATCTGTAATTGTTAGAAACTCGTGCTCTCTCCATCATCAAACAGCTAGGACCTTCAGTCTTCTATGTGCCAACCTTTGCCTTCCTAATCACTTAACTTCTCTATTTCACCAATTATCTTCTTCTATAAGTATTAAGAGATCATAAATGTTCAGACAGACTTTGTGAATTTCCCACCAGGATATTGCCGCACCAGCATATATCGGGCACACAAGAAACTAAACCCAACAGCATTCTACAATCTCTGATGCCTAATGTATTACTTTTGAGATAAAGTACATGACAGTTGAATTAGCAAAACGATCTGATTTCAACTTGGATTCCTCTGTAGTGGATAAGATGCCTATGTTTCAAATCAATTCTGGCAGGACCCCAGTATCACATAGACTCGAGAGACTTTTGACATATTCCTCTAAATTACTTCACCAAAAATAATATAAGATGAACTCACAATTTTTGAGAATGCATAAATGTGGAATTCTAAAGAATTTGAATAACAATTTCCAAAAGAGTGAATAATGGCATTCCAACTTATACTATACCAAAGATCCGAGATCAATGACTTGCTCACCTAATACCAAGGATGAGAGCTGCTTCCCTTCTGGTCATTGTAGGCTGAAAACCACCTTCATAAAATTTCCGCATTCTAGCTTTTGGTGGACGTGCCTTAAATGCTTGCCAAGCCTGAATTCCATATCTACCAGCTAGAGCTGTCGCAGCCACTGCAAGTCCAGCCAGAAATGGGGTACCCTGACAAACAATTAGAAGTCACTAACAACTATCCCCCCATAAAAAAATAATAATAATAAAAAATAAAAAACCCACAAAATTATAATTCCCAAGGTACTCAAATTCCACTAGCCATTACGATAACCCATCCAATGGGATGATAACAGTGATCCATGTCACCATAAAGGTCTCTTTAGCCACTCAGACTACAAGAAAAACAGAGTAATTACTTAATCATGAAAAGATATCCACTTTCAGGATTACTTATGGGGATGCCACTTTCCGTAAAGAAAAAAACACATTACTTGTTGAATTCAGGAAACAAACTGCAAATGGTTATCAAATTACTAATAGGTTCAATAAGAATTCGTTTTTATTGTTTCAGATAGCAATACCAAGAATACAATAATCTGACAAATTTCCAGCAGTTAGATGATTCATCCCACTACTTACACATTTCACAGGTTATTAACGGTTGGATGCTTCAATTGATCTAGTTTCCTCCTTATTATAATGCTATGTCAGCAATTTCAACACTGATAACAGAAACTAAAACATGTGAAAAAGGAAATAAAGACATGGATGATTTAAAGACCAATGCTAATATAAGCCCACTTCAATAAGATCTTAATCCCACTAGTCTGGTAAATTAGAAAAAGTTCTTGGATAAATAAAACAAAAGAGAGTAAAGATAACTAGTATGGATGGGTGAAGCTGGAAGTAAATAATTAGAATATTATTATCTAAACAAAAAGCAGTTGTATTTACCATCTTTTTCGGGATCAATAGAAGAATGGATTGAGCTTTGCATCAAAGAGGAGGGAGGGCTGTGGTTATCTTGGAAGGGTTCTGCAGTCTGCTATTCGATCGGTCAAGTTTTTGCGTAGGTTCTGGAGGGCACGCAAGATCATCAAAGGTGGGCATTTTAAGCTTTCTTTGTTCATTTTCTATTAGCAAGAATTTAATTTGGTCCAATAGAAGTGACAATGACACGCGTCGCGTTGTTAGCTACAAACAGGATAATGGTAAAAAATCAGCAAAGGATGGAATTAAGGATTGTGAAAATTAATAAAACCAACCAAAAAAGTCACTGTTTCGCTCCAATTGACTGTCTTAGTTTGAGCATTAAGAGGGAAAATTAATTTCAATAGTTTAATGATTTTCGACGAGCATTAAGAGAGAAAATTAATTTCAATAGTTTAATGATTTTCGACGAGCATTAAGAGAGAAAATTGATTTTAATAGTTTAGGCCGTGAATAATGGGTGAGATTCATAATAGTAATTAATTAAAATGGAAAGAGATAGTAACAAATTATATGGATCTACTTACATTTATGGTGCATAAAATATTCAAGTTAAAAAGTATTTTAAATTTTGATTCATAAAAATCGGATATTACTTTAGAATTATTGTCAAGTAATATATTTAATTTGGCCCGAAGGTCTACTCAAAAAAGCCCAAAATTAAAAAAAAAAAAAAGATTAAACTAAAGATTTTTTTTGAAATCTCAGAAATTGTTGTTGTATATTTGAATAAAATACTACTTCCCCGTCTCAAAATAAATTCTTCGTTTGATCTTGCAAAATTGTTAAAGAAGAGAAAGATGATTTTAATATGTTAATAGTTAGTCAAAAACCCGTATAGAGTCTATTGTTTTAGTTAATTAAAATGTGAATAGATAAACCGAACATGCGGACCAAATCAAATTTTTAGAGTATAAAATATTTAAAAAGAAAAAAAATATATTAGAGTTTAAAATTTCATTTACAGAAAGTGAAAATTATTTTAAAATGGACTAAAAGTACAATAAAACATTCAATTTAGCACGAACGAAGTACTATTTTTAATTTTGATAGGTTTAAACTTACTGTTGTCACAAAAATGTACGAAGTTTTGCTTTAATATCTTATGATTAATGTTCCAAATGAAACCTAACAAAGCATTATTATTCTTAAAGATGTTCCCAACTTTTGAATGTGAAATACACGGGGCTTTGCAGAGTTCGTTGAGTAACAATAATAACTAACCTGACCAAGAACTGAAGTACTAGAAGTGGTGTATAAAATTTCAGGGCGTATAGCGTCGGTGTTGGATTTCTTGCAGTGAATGCGTGAACTCAAAGCAAAGTACTGCTAGCATCTTTCTCCCTGAGGCCATTTGGCACTGGAGCTGAACTTGTACTTCAGCCCTTAGTGATGGTTCAATAGGCAACATTTAACTGGACGGATTTCTTTGCCTTATTCACGGAGCATTGCATTCACAACTTGTGAATCACAAGTGTACTTTCTGATTATCATATTCATGAATCATGACTAGGAAATGCGATATATCAGGTGGGCATTCAGATCCAAAGCAAGAAGAGAAATCGTTTCATGATTGTATGAGAATTCATTTTCCCCAAAGAAACTGAAAATGATTGCTATAATTCAATTCCTGACAAATTTTACTGAAAATAATTTGACTATATAGGCACTTGAACATGGTTATCGTCCTGATCTGAAGGGGATGCAGATGATCAGGAGAGCAGAACAAGTACAGCATATTGAATATTTGTTTATGCATTAGGCTTATGGCAAGCTTTACCATTAGGACTAATAAATCGATCTTGTACACAAGAAGCTGAAATGTTTTATGCACCAACTGAATATCACCACAAATTAAATTACATCTTATTCACACAACTGAGGCAACATACAGGCAAAGGAAACCCAGAGAAGAGATCATCTTGAAACAGAAAGTATATTGAATAAGTTCACTAACCAAAGTGATATTCAATTCATCAAATCAGACCACTAACCATTCTTTTCATTCAATTCATGGCTCTTCGCTATTTATTTCTCTACCCAAATTGTCCAAGAAGAAGTTGACAACATCACAAATTGTTTGTTTGGTTACTTCATCATCAGAACAGCTGTCATCATTGACCGACTTCCTTCCTCATGAGGTAGCACTAACGTCTTTAAGAGAACTAGTATCCATTTTAGGGGGACCAGAATGCCTCCTTGCAGCAGCAGGTGGAGTGGAGAAAGATAGCCTTTTCTTCGTAGAACTAGCTGATAGCTTGTCTGGGGTCCCATTCTTCTCCAAGCCCAAGGGGCTCTGCAACCTCAACTTGGCTTTAGCTGAACGTGTAGGAGCCATATAGCTGGGAACTGCTGGTGAGCTTGCAAGGCTTTCATCATCCCTCACTGAAGAACCTGTTACACTATGCCTCCGTTGGAAGTCTGACTGTGCACTGCACAAGCTTCTTGAGTCCTCATCCATCCGATTACTTCCTTTTACACTTGGTGACCTCATCTTTCCTGCAACGTAGGACGAGGTTGGTGTCTTTGAATGGGGTGTTGAAGGTGATTGACGACTAGGTGGGCAGCTTTGTCTCCGTGCAAATGGAGAAGGCTTATTATGGTCATAGTATGAGCGAAATTCCCCAGCAGAAGCAGATCTGGTAGTTACGCTTTTTACGGAAGCACGGTCACTGTTAAGCTCTTTTTCAACTGCAGTTTTTAACTCCCAAGGTCGGGCAGCCATCCATCGCTCTAACCAACTCCAGCCCCAGTGAGGATTATTTGGATCCATGAACGATTGGTTAGTGGACTTAGAAGAGTTCCTCCATGTTTGCTGTAATAGAGATTGTTTAATCTATATTAGAGTCAAAGGTAATTTGCAGAAGTAGGTGCAAAAGAAACATTTTAGCTGAGAAACTCTAGCTCATAATTTGACTCATCAAGAGAGAGTGAGAAAATGACAAAGCTCCAAACAATGAAATTCCATAATGTACCTAATACTATATCATTGCTTTACCAGTTCAAACAGTAAAGATTATGCTCTTCAATCTTAAATTCTGGTAGAGAACTCATGATTTGGAGGATGTTCCTTTCAATTCCAGAAAGACTAAGTAAATGATCTTCAGTAAATAAAAAGAAAAGATTAAAGGTGATGTACCTGATGGGAATATGCATAAGCTAATGCCCTTTCCCTTCTAATAGCTGCTTCCTGCTTGCTCTGCAGGCTTGCTTTATGTTGCTCTTTTGATTGAGTGCTGTCATTCCAGTTATCTCCAATCTGTCATAAACATTCAAAATTATGAGACCACTTGTAATCAAAACCAAGAAACAAGAAATACAACCTTGGTTTACATCCAAATCACAAATATATGCTCGCACTAATTGGGATGATTCAGACTAAGAAATTTCTATCTATCAAGGACGTAAAAGAGAAAACTAACCAAGAATCAACATTGGTGAATTCCAAATAGTGTACTCAAATATGAGATAAATTTAAGAATTAACAAGGGAAGATTTGCTAGAATTCAATCAAGAGTGTCAGGTCCATATTTTTCATTGTGAAGTTCTCTACAAGTTATTAAATTGCCTTTCTTTTGCTGCTATCTGTACATACAGCAGGATACAATAATTCTGAAGTCAACATGGATTAAGATTTCCATATTCTTCTTCAATTCCAGAAGCTTTTGCAACCTAAATTGATTTTACCTCTGAATGAGCAATGGTTCATATAGAAATGTCCACAACAATTGACAACTAATATGTCAAGAACCAAGTGGCATATCAGTAAGCGTATCTTAATGGCTACTAGATATCTAAAGCTCTCTTGTACTAGAGAGTTTGGAATGTACCAAAACTTATGATGTCTTTCAGCAATGTTGACATCAGTGTAAAACTTGTAGATTCCCTAAAAAAAAATGATAAAAGACACTCACAGATGTTCTCTGCTTTTCAAGCTCTTTCTCCCGATTTTGTTGGATCTGCCTCTGGAGAGCCTCGTTCTCCTCTGACATTCTGATTCTCCTAGCACGAATCTGAGATTGCACACGAGCCAGGGTCTGCATGCATCTTAAGGTTGTTGTTGCTTGACGTTTGACAGATAGCCCTTGAACCATAGTTTTCAACCGTACCAATCCTCTCAAAGCCCGTAACGCCCTTCTTGCCTAATATGCCATAAATCACACAACAAAATGCAATGTATAGAGTCATGTCACATAATAAATGTCCACAAGTGTCCTCAGAGGATGCACAAAATACATAACTAGACTCTTTTCACAAACATGACAATTTAAGATTGATTCCTAGTATATAATACATAGTAATAAGCATTATCATCCTCAGATTTTCGTGACAAAAACATAAGCTTGTCAACTTAATTGACGGTTTCCTTTCAGTGGCAGGTAGGAGGTTCATGGAAAGCATTGTCCAAGGGTATTGGAAGTTTTATGCTAAACAAAACATGAAAAATCAGGTTATCAAAATTAATTAAAACATCAAACAATTTGGAAAAATAACTTCGGCCATTTGGGGTTTTCTAAGCCTAAAAAAAAAATGAAAAATCAAGATTTCACAATTTGTTAAAACATCTAACAATATGGAAAATAATAACATCCAGCTATTATACTTCGGATTTATATGATCATTGAACAAGTTGCAATGCCGCTGCAAGGAAACTCATAATCTCACCATGTATCCTCGAAAAACTGTTTGAATCTTGATAGCTGCAATCTCTTCCTTTGATTTACCCGAATAACGAGCTGCAGCTGTCAGCCGAACAACCTCTGCTGCAGCCTTAGCAGCTGCAACAGCTGCTTCTGCTGCCACAGCAGTGGCAAGTGCAACAGAATAGGCGTGTTTATTCTGCTCATTCTCAGCTTCAGTCAATTTTATTTCCTCCCAAGTGGATGGGTCCATAGGAGTTTCTATTGCAGTTTCTGTTTGTGAAGCATCCAAATCCACGCTCCTCTGTCTCCCAAACCATCTTTTTGATTTACGGGTTTTCTATATAAAGAGAAAATAAAAGCAAAATAGTGAACAAACTCTCGATTAAAGCATGAAAAAAAAATATTTTTAAAAGTTAAAAATACCTTATCTTTCTTCTCATTCGATTCAGGACTAAGCACCTTTTTCACTGAAGAAAACCAGCTCCCTTTCTTCCCCATTCCTAATTAGTTAATCTTCAAGAAAACAAGGCAATACACAGCATTAACCAAATGCGAAACTTCATAATCCTACAGTAAAAAAAGTGCAGTCAAGTAAAACTGGAACTTGGTAATAAAAATACAAGCTCTATTACTAAATGCCACCAAGAGTTCCATACATCTGCAGTCGAGAAGTAGATAAAAAATCATCTCCTTGGGGCAGAAATTCATATAGTTTGAGAAGAGATCTGCAACAACCAAGCAAAATACTGTAATTGCTTATTGGGTGACAAAGGCACAACATAAATTCCAATCCCACAAAAAGCACCATTCACCATTGGCAAGTCCTTGTTCCAGCCAACAAACCCAAAACCAATTGCATTACATTGCAAAGCAAGAAAGCAATTAATCAGATAATCCAAATGAATAACGACGCAAAAGCATCTCCTCCAATAGAAAGAGGATGAACCAAAAATATATACCCATAAAGGCCCCATTTGGAAACAACATTAAACAAAAACCATAAAAGTACTACAAAATAAATGGCCAGTGCATAAAACTTCTACCCACAAAAAGCCAAAGAAGTACTATACCATAAAACAAAAACCCATTATCCAAACCAACATTTTCCGACCAAACCAGGTATCAAAAAAATTCAGTATCATAACAAAAACCAATTCATAAACAACCCTGAAAAAGCCAATATTTCATGTCTTCATTTATCATTACAAAACATGACAAAATAAAAACATGAAGACGAACATAAAATAAAAAAATTTTTGATATATCACTAGTTAAAAATAATATATTACCTAAAGGTTTAAAAAGATATTTATGCTTGCAGATCTCTCAAAACTCCCTCTTCTCCTTCTTCTTATGCAAGTCTCTTTTTTAACTCATATTTTGCACTGTTTTAAAGCAACAGAAAAAGAGATGTCAACATCAACAAAAACGTGAATGCATGAACAAGGAAGAGAGGGAAAGAGATCAGAGGTGGAGAGAGGAGAAGGGGTTTTGGTTTCCTGTGATATTTATGAGGAAAATCAAATGGTTATGGGTGGGAGAGGAGGAGGTTTCATGGAGGACCAGAAAGAATAACGGACGCAGGGGTATTTTGGGAATTCGACAGTGGAGGAAATTAAAAAAAGGGTCTGATAATATAAGGCTATGTTTGGATGTGGGGACCAATACAGGTTTTGGGAGTTAGGAATAGTGGGAGGTGGGACCCACTCCGTTTGCACTGACTTCTCTGTCCTTTTGCTGTTTAACTGCAGACAACTAACAAACTATGTTGTCTTTTTCTGTGAAAAAAAAAAACTTTTTTTAAAAAATTTTGCTATAATAATAATGATAATTAATAAGAGTAATTAATTAAATGGACATTAAATTAAATTCCATTAAATGTCATGGTGATCTCTGACGTTCCAATTATTTCTACTTTTTTCCTTTTTTTGGCTTTTTCTTTTTGATAAATGGAAGAGGAAGGGACCAGAAATTATCTTTTTCTTTTTTGGGTTTTACCACTTTTTGTCTTGAAAATTTGGATGAGATCATAAATATCTTTTTATCTATTGAAGTGGGGATGTTTTTAGTCGTTATCTCATCATGTCTCTGTTTTTTACACAAAAAATAAATTAATCTCAAATAAAATCTATCATAAGCTAATAACCAACTAGAATGATCTTTTGTGTTAAAAAATATTGCAAAAATACATATAAAATTTATAAATTTCTTTAATATTAAATTGGTTTCTCTAAATCGATTTTTATGTAGAAAAGTCAAAAGTGAATTAATTGCGCATACGTCGAGCGGGCCATTAGCACTAGCGTCATAATTACAGCAATGCATGTTTTCCATTTTTTCTCCATCAAGCAAACAGTTCAATTTAACAAAGATTAATTATGCTTAATTTCATAGTTTTTGTAAACAAATCTGCAATAGATTTTGATTTATAATAAGTTTTTATTCCAAATAAATGTTTTAAATTAGTTTCTATTCTTGCCAGAAACTAGGTGTTTGGTGTCCCAAAAGGAACAGCTCAAAAAATTGGAAAAATTGAAGAGAATCTTTGCAATGTTTATGCTCAAGTATTCCCTAGAAAATTAGAATAAGCAGAAATGCCAAAAAATTCTTGAGATGTTGATTTTATTATGATATTAAGCCTCAGAATTCATGCTGCAACTAAATGTGATGTTTATTTGACATAAAGAAGGTTTTTGTAGGGGTGAGATCCGAGGTTTTGACTTAAATATCTAGAATTTTTTTTTTTTTTAGCTGACAAAAATGTTTTAGTCTTTCTGTGCCTGAGGTCTGAGTAAGTTTACCTATATATTGGTGCAAATATTGCTACAAATTGCAATCCTAAAAAATAAATAGGACTTTACGAGGAAGTGCACTTAGAACATGTTGCATTTGTAAGGAAGAAACAATCATGACCAATTCCTACCTATCCACCTTATGGAATTTAACTTCTTTACCTTTTTTTTTCATTTTATATATGTACAATTTAAAACTTAGTACTTTAATATCCAAGTCAATGTCCTTATCAACTCTATTAGGATGTCTGAACAGATTTCAAATTTTCTAATCTTCCATAATTATAATATGTAATCTAATGCACAAATTCACTAAATAATGTTTCAGTTCAAAAATATTCAAATGATTAACTTAATTCAATGAAATCTTCAATTAAGCAAGATTATCAATCGACTAGTTTGTCTTTAAGTTGAACAAACTATTTTAACACACGAATTACCTTGTGAAGAAGGAATACAAGCACATATAACTGACGGATTTGATTATGGTACAAAGTTAAGTCAGTTTTATACCATATAAATAGTCAATAGTCGAATAAGAATAAGGAAGATGTGCCCACATAAATTGTTAATTTAATCTACAAATAAACAAACCCACATGAATTATCAAAATTTTAATTGTTCTTTGCAAACTTGTTCTATGTACCATAAAAGTATCTATGATGTGACTGGTTCAACTTACAAAATCTCCACAAGTGATAATGTAGGTGGAAATCCCAGAGAAAATGTTTCAGGTCCAGTTTCTTTCCCGACAAATATCTTAAGATTGTTCAATGTTTACTGCCATTGATGCCCTGGTACTGCCGGAACAGAGGCTTTATGACAAAGGCATGTCTTGGTGACAAATTAATGTCATCACATGTTGACCTGACTGTTCAGTTTTACAATACCAAAAGATTCGATTACTCTACTCCCCAAAGAGAACCATCCTAGAGATCCATTCTTTTTTAAGTGCTTATTTCTCGTAACCAATGTCCTATGATAAGCAGTTAAGCACTACTAAAAGCTGTGATAATTCTGTCATAAGTATTTGTGTTTAGGGCTGTTCAAAAAAACTCGAAAAATCGAAAAATCGGGAAAACCGATCTGTTCCGAACCGAAAAAAAGGGTAACCGAACCGGTTTTTGGTGGCGGGGCGGTTTGCGGGGCGGGTTATATTTTAATCGGAGCGGTTCGCGGTTCCCATTTTTGCGAACCGGCGGGTAACCGAACCGAACCGAAATGGGGGTAGTTATGTAATTTCACATGTCACTTATGTAATTTCATATATTAGTTTGGGTGTTCATTTGGCTATTTGTTGAATATTTATGTTTTTACATTGATTGAAATGAGAAGATGAAGTTTGAAAGACTAAGTGATTATTTTCTTGTTTATATAGTTTTTGGTTATTTGTTGAATATTTATGTTTTTATGTTGATTGAAATGAAAAGATGAAATTTGAAAGACTAAGTGATTGTTTTCTTATTTATTTAATTTTTGTTTTTTTGAAGATTAAGGTTTTGGATGTAATTTAACTTTAAGATATTAATGTTTGTATTATTAGTGATTTATAATATTTTGTAATTTTTCTTGTTTATTTTTTTAAAAATATAGGTAAATTATTATGGACCGGGTCGGGTACCCGCCCTATCCGAACCGGTTTTGCGGGTAACCGGAAGGCCGGGTACCCGCTACATGTGGACCGGTTTGCGGTTCGAATTTTTACCGAACCGCAAAGACCGGTTCGATTCACATTTTTTATCCATGGACCGGGTACCCGGTCCATGAACACCCCTATTTGTGTTTATGGTTTTCCAAAGTAAACTAATTATTTGGTGAGGAAAATTAGGATCATGCACAGAGCCAAACAGTATAGAAATGATGTATCTACTTGGTTTTTAAGTACAATCAATTGTCCTACGTGCTTACAGGTTCCAGGCACTGAACTGCTCTGATAGGACAACGTGAAGGTGGACTCATGCTTAACCAGGATGTCATGATGTTGATGTTATCCAAACGTCAATTTCTTTTCTTTCCCTACCCTCTCTTCTCTCTTTACCATCCCTTTTTTTTTTTTTTTTCCCTTTTTCTTTGCTTTCTTGTGCATTTTTCAATCATGTTCTTGTTGTGCCAAAAAAAAAAAAAAAATTGTTCTTGTTGATTACACAGGTGAGGGAAAGTACAAAAGGAATAAAACATCAAAAGAGAAAAATCCCTTGATAACTCGAACCAAAACTTATACATTACACTCAAATAAGACGTTTTACCAACTAAACTGCTACAATCATGGTAGGAGAACCTTAAAAGAGGCAAGTCTGAGAGGCATATATAATTTCGACGCCCAAAGCACACTAAATATTCTGCTTTATCAGATGATACGGGAACCAAAATTTTCTGAAAAGGACACTAAATATTCTGCTTAATCAGATGATATGAGAACCAAAAATTTCTATGTTAACCATCCTTGAAGCACCAAATGACTCTTAAAAGTTACAATAATGATCATCAAAACCCTAAACTTGCCCGTTATTACCGTTATTACCATTTAGAACCGAGAAAGATCTAAATGCAAGCTGCCATTTTATCCGACAGGGATCAAGCTTGTTTGGAAAACCATGATATAAAATCAAATAGATATTTGATCAGACAATTACCAATTTGCTAATTGCACATTACTCGTTCAAGTCAATAACATTTCCACCACAATCCCGAGTCTTTAGCCATGGAATCCATGTGATATCGAAAGACAGAATGCAAGTACAACACTAGCTATAATGAATTTGAGCTTTCATCAGGTTTTGCTCGTTTAATTGGGGGAACATTAACGTCTTGGTCATTAACCTTTGGGGTTTTCCTCTCAGGTGACCTCTGTTTTCTATTTGGATTCTGGTTTTGTTCAGCTGAAACTCCGGCACCATTAGAATTCAATCCTTTACCTTCATTATCCTTCTCCAAAGATTCTGATTTGTCATTTTCAGGGGAAGGTTCTACTTCTTTACATGGTGAAAGAGGAGCTTCACCAGGATCTGATGCCTTTGCCTTTGACCTTTCTTCCTCCATCTTCTTCTGCTGCTCAAGTATCAGTTGAATGTATCTGCCCTGTTCTTCAATCCGCAACTGCAAACTTCTCTGGATCTGAGGGAAAGCAGAACCGTTCAGCCAAGTGAAAAATACATACTCCTTCAGTCCCATTTTGATAGGCTTGTTTTCCTTTTTCATCCATCCCAAATTACAGTCCACTTTCCATTTGAAGAATGTAATTAATTTTCAACTTCTCTAAAATGCCCCTATTTAATTACTTTGTTATAAGTGAGAAATGCATAACAAACTGTGCATTCACATATCAAATGGAATTAATTTGACTTATGGTGTAATTTTTTATTTCACATTTAATGTAAATGTTTAATGATGAACACAAGGGTATTTTGAGAACATCATATATTAATTTATTCCTTCAATAAAGTTAACTAACTTTTCTTAAACTGTGTGAAAAAAACTGTAAGCCTATCAAAATGAGACGGAGAGAGTATTTTTTATCAGAAGATTATGCAAATTACAGAAAGAAAATCGCACCCTTAATAACTGCATAATAAAGAAATAGAACCAGATCTTCTTTCTGCTAAAACATACACATCTCAAAATTAATATATCCACAATTCTTCTAGCATCAATGAAATGCTACTCGTGCAAATTATAAAGACTTTTATGATTCTATCCAGTAGCTTGACGTGCTTAAAATATGGGTCCCTTTGACTGGGCCAACACGGACAAAATCAAAGTAGGTTAACTGACATTTCTATGAGCAGTAAAGATTTAACAGAATTGCTTGTATTTACATTTATATCATATTCATAAGTATTGCCGGTCCAACATTTTTACGTGAAATCTGCCTAACTACAATATATAGTAGGCAACTTAGCATATACCAGAGTAGCCAAGTCCTGAAAGGCAATATCTCAAGAGAATCAACACATATGGTTTCTGCAATCGACTCACTCCAAGATGCAGGATAACTTAATGACACCCTCTAAACTCTGAAGTTTAATTCCCTTTAATCTAAAATAAAGTCACCATAAAAAATAACAGGTTTTCTTGTCGGTGCCAGGAAGATTTCAGCTTGCAAAATTTCTCTCCAAATTGCAAAATGTTGCATGAAAAGTTTGAAAAAGCATACGATACTGCAATACATGACAGTTCAAATAACGCTGATATATTAAGCCACCATCACAATAAAAAATCACCAAATACAATGTTCCAAGTAAAAGTAAGAAACGATAACATGTTCGTTGAACAATAAGTGAATCCTCATTACCATCAACTTTGACCAACAATTGTGCAAGAGGTTGCTACAATGCAATAAAATTAAGCACCAAGAGTTGTTGAATCTAACCAGATAGTGTCTCCTAACAATAACTCATCCAATATAAACCAAAAATAAATAAATAAATAAATATGGCTTTTGACATGCCAAGAACTACGAGCACCTTCTTGTAGAAAAGAAAAGAGTAATACCATTATAGACAACAACAGTCCAGAACACAAGAAAAAAAAAGTATAGTGAGAGGCAACTTATCTTAACTAAGCACCTGATAAGGCAAAAGTACCAATAATTTGACAGGAGTTCTTTAATTATTTGTGTACCTCAAGTTGTTCATGAAGTTGTTTCTGAACTTCCATTTGCAGTCTCAGGGCTTCAGTTATCCCTGTGGTCCTGTAATGGCAAATCAAGAGTGAGAAATTTGAGATCTACAACTCTAATTGCATAAGAAAGTGTTAGGGAATGCAACTGTCCAAACAAAGTGCAATTCATTCCTCCAATTAAAAAAGGAATGATATATTAATTTTAACTTATATGCCACACAATCAAAAAAGATTTACTTCTGTTTTGAGTGACCTAGACCGCAAGCATCATGAAGAATAACAAGAAGAAGCAGCTAACCAGAACTATCCAACATCTAAAACAGATACCACGCATGTACATCAATAACATAGGAAAATGCCTGAAAATATGCAACTGATTAGATAAACACAATTTAGTTCCAAATCTCCTCTTGATTACTCCCACAATAACACTTTGCGTTGTCCACCTATATTTCACCCAACTCTCTGACAAATATGGTTGAGTGGTAATAAGAGTTTGTTTCAGTCGAAAGAAGTGTGCCAAGCAACATGCAACAACTGCAAGCTTGCCGCCACCACCAAGCAACCAAAAAAATAAAAAAACACATATGTCCCCTTCTGATCATGGACTAAACGGTCCCTGTCTCATGCAGTGATGGGAGAAATGAAGAGGCATTGCAGTAGAAATGAAAAGGCAAGTGTAGCATCGGATGGTAGAAGTGTAGTTGTAGTTTTTAGTCACTTTCACCAAAGGAAGGGTGTTTCTTGTTACAATACCAATTGTCTTTGCTCTCGATTAACATGAGAGGAGTAGCAGCCTAATTCTCCCCCAGAATATTTTGCCATTACAGTTTATCACAACCCATGGAAAGGTGGCAAGCTAGCTCTTCATTGAGTTATAAAACCAATACTACTTGAACAATTAATGAATTCACCCTTCCAGATCAATTTTGATATTTCACCATCAGTTTTCTGGTGTTTACATTGAGTTTGAAAAGCTTACAGTTTGTCAAATCAACAATAATGACAGTCAGAAGCCAAAAAAGATTAAATTGTCTACAGAATTGACCCAAAGGCATCCACAAACTTGATATCGAAGATTGTTTGAGAGGACACAAGTGATGCAGCAAGTGGCAGAAATGTTGTAGTTATCATAAAAACTTCAGCGAATTTTTTGCTGTTTTTCCTACTTGCAAATTTTCAGTCATCAAATAAATAGAAGCTGAGACTGTTGTGGAAATTTCAAAAGGTTCAGTTGTGCCTTGTTCTCAAACTGTCAAATGCACTCATTAAAATCAATAGAGAATATCTTTAACCTATTGAGAGAATCATTCAGAAAGTCAAGGCAGATTTGCGGCGATTTTGTGGCTTTTAAGAGAACTTAGCAAGAAGCATTTTTTTTTTCTCAGCACATTGGTTATTGGGAAGTTAATCAAGGGGCAGATATTCTACTGTTCAGGTACAAAATGTGTCATTTCTCCCCACAGCTACCTCGCTCAAACTCGGGACTTGTACAAACGGGTGGGATAATTTCTGTTGAGTGCTCCTCGACTATGTTAATTGCACAGTGGGGAAGGAGCAAACAACAATACTCCAATTAATATCTACTCAACTTAAAGAAAGAAAATTTCCTCATTGAAAGAAGATGGATGTTATGAGCCATCATTAACTGTTTCAAAGATTAACATAAGGACCAACCTACAAAAATATATATAAAACATATTGGCAATGGAAACATGCACAAAAATTTCACAAATCCATGTAAAATATCAATCCTATAAGCTACTTTAACTTTTTATTAAGCCCTACATCAACACGTTTTTGGCATGAAGCCACCCGTTGGACATTTACGTGCATAGCCAAGTAAAATAAGAACAAGATAACTCACATTTTCAAGTCCAGAGATGTCCTGTCAGTAACAGTAGGTGACTTCTTTTCTGAAGTTCCTGCAATCAGAACAGAACAATTCACCTCTTCTTTATCTTCTCTACCATATTTGCTAACATTAAATTGAAATGCCTAAAAGCTAGAATAGTGAAACTAGAAGCATTTACAGATTAGTGTTTCCTATTTGATGTATTCTTACAAATGCTGAAGCATAAATTTCAGTTGAAAATATACCAGAAGCACATGCATCTACAGGTAATAGTTTCACCTTGCTTAACAGATTCAAACAAGAACCAAATTCCAGAGAGGTTAATTGAATGAAGAAAAGCAAAGATGATAAGCAAATCCAGCAATATACACTCGTAACAGGAAATGGCTACCTTCTGATGAGTCTGGTTTGCATCTGGCAGTTCTATATTTCTGACATATTCAATAGACAAACATATGATACTGAGCCAAATGACCAGCCGTGTAAAGCTCAATAAAGCTCAATAAGAAAAGTTATCCTTGCACCTGTAGATGGCTTTTCACATGATAAATTGTGAGACCTTCTTTGTTCATAAGCTTCAAGACGCCTTTTGGTGTTGCCCCTGTTAAATCAAGTAATGATTTATAGCCCGCAAAGCCTCATTAGACCAAGAATTTACAAAAGAAAATAATTAAACGCACTTTCACTTCCACCAAGCTTATTGACAGCTTCCACAAAGATCTCATGAAGCTCTGGTGTCCAACGCATGCGAGGCTTCATCAATGGTGCAGTGGACGATGGACTAGATACAGGGAAACTTTGTCCAGATGAAACAAGAGTGTGATTAGGAGGCTCGGGCTCCTTCAAAGCTACTTCAGTTGACAACTCCAACAGCTGCTTTACATTTGCAAAGGAAAATTAATTAAAGCTAGCATTAAATTATATGCAACAAGCATAGATGTCTATCATACATGTAGTTTACAGTACGAATGTCTAATTTATCAAAATTCTCAAACATATAAAACTAAACTTCAGAGGTAACTTTGCAAGCAATGTCCAGATTTTCTTTGAAATATTGAGAGATACAAAGAGAGGAAGGGAAAACAGAAAGCAATTGAATTTGCTTTCTAAAAAGACAAATTTGCGTAAGAGCGTCATTTGTAATGGATCCCAGCGCACCAGCACAAAAAACTGCTTGATGCTCTACAAGACTTATTGCAATCTCACTCAAATTGGGGTTTAAATTTCAAGGTGCTTGTGCTTCCCTACACATGCAAGAAGAGGAAAGAGGGTATGTATAAAGTCAGTAGAAAAGTAAAACGCATTTAACTCTAAAAGTCAAGCAGACAGATCCAGTGTGATTATTGGAGAATTGACACTGAATACAAACTACTACACAGGGCTGTTCGGAACAATTTAGCACCAGTTAGGTTAACGAGACGATATAGAATGGTGTCCAAGACCTAAATTCAGTATCTACATCAGCAATTGAAATTATCAGGGGACATATATCCCAGAAATACAAGTTGAAAGACAAACCTTAGTTTCTGGATCAGGAACATTGACATCAACAAGGAGATCACCCCAATTGGAGTCCAGAGAGCCATCAACAGATATTAGGTCATCTGCCCATTCATTCCACTCAGTTCTCTTAGCATTGACTTCAGATACCATAACACCTGAAAGGTTTTCTACTTGACCATTCTGAATAGAAAGATTCCCAGAAAAATCAGGAAAGTCAGCATCTTTACCCCAGGACGTATTGCCATTTCCAATTGGAGCAGATTGGAGCCCCGAAAAGGATGAGGGGATGGTTTCTAAAGATGTTTCACCCCTTAGTGACTTGGAAAGAAAGGGATAATTTTGTGTTCGACTACCTTGAGGTGAAATTGGAGAAAACTTAGTATCTCTGGGGAATCCAGAAGTCAATGAAAACTGATATCCAACTGCCCTACTTCTATAATCCAATGGAGCAGGACAAGAGGAAAGTGTATTTGTTGCCAGTTCATGCTCTGAGGTAACCTGAAGGGAATCCGGCAGTTTAGGGTACTTCTCAACCAAAGGAGCAGGCAAATTAGGTAGACATGCCGATGTAGCTCCAGAGGCACCCATGTTACTCAAACTTTCACTAGTTCTATGAACGAACAATGAAGACTGTGCATCCATTTTTGTCCATAAAAAGAAGGAATACAAATACTTGTACTGATTACAGAGGAGATGACGGCTGCCTCTTTCTTGTTCACTGAAAAAGTGATTGTTATCCTGCTGTACGTAGCTTTTGCTGCATTCAACAAGTGTGCCACTCAAGAATAGACATCTGCTCAAAAAAATAACAAACCACTACATCAATTATATCGCAAAGAGACAAATTATCAGCAGATGAAACGTGATAACCATTTTACGCATTAGCAAAACATGTTTATAATAAAACAAAATTTTCATTCAAATTCATGAAGGAAGGAGAAGAAAATTAAAGACAGCAGATCTGATGTTAAATGTAAATTAGGCAAATACATATTGTTCATCCTTTTACCAATTTGTCCGATAGTTTTTCAGTGTTAGAAACTTATATCACTGAAATCAACAATGACACATTTACCAAGCACCACAAGTTCGTGGTTTATATTGTCTTTACCAAACACACGCACATGAAAATTTTAATAAGTAAACTACAGCAAGGCTACATTCAGGATTACACGCTAACAAGTGCTTTGAGATTTTTACAAGACTTAAAAGATGAACAAGGATATACTCATGACATCTAACATAAGATAGAAAAAAAGGTAGCCAAAATGGAAAGCATGTGAAAGTGGCTGAATGAAATTTAATTAAGTACAGGAATCAATTTTATAAGGATTTGTGGACTCCAAATAGTAAGCATTGTCCAACTGCTTTCTCTTGCCAAAACTCGGAAGATTATAGTGCAAGGAACATCATACTCATTCACAGCTCCAGGAAGCAAATGTAGAAAGGGTAAGCATACTCTCATAACAACACGAGAATTTGATGTGAACTCGGGAATCAGGAGTAGAAACTACACAAATACATTGGATAACAAACTGTGCAAGTTGCCTATTCTTTCTATTCCATTTCTTATCATTGACAGTAGCTTGAAAAGACTCTACAAGAACTAAACTTTGATAAAGTTTCATTAAATTTTGGTTAACCAAACTGAATGTGAGAACAATAGCTACCCTTTTCAGATGCAAAGCAATAACAAAACAGAGCTGATACAACAAAATTAATAACACCAGATGTATCATGCATACAATACAGAGGATCAAAACGAACAAACTCATAACTACAAAGTGCAGCGTAATCCCACACAATCTAATCATACAAGACTTCACAGGGTTATCGAATTAAAACAAGAATTTCCAGATAAAAATACTAGTACTAGCAATGAGGAATGAAAAAATTGCAGCTATTCAACCTAAGCAAAAGCTACTTGTTATCAAGCAGTAAAAACAAAGCGTACACGGTCATCATCATCAAGTATTAATCAAGCTAATATTCCAATTGTACAAAGTGGGCCCCAACCCAATCATCATTTCCCTTCAACCATATCCACCAAAAAAATCTCAATTTTCCACTCCTCTTGACAAACCTACATATAGTACTCAAAACAAGAAAAGTTAACATTCTTCCTGAAAATTAATGACAACCCACTTCAAATTTAGCGAATCAAAACCCAAAACACCAATCAAGTTTTTTCTTTCTTGAACAAAAAAAAAAAAAAAAAAAACCCAATAAGCAGAAGAGGCTAACAATTAAGAAAAACTAGTAGTACATCAGTCAAACAAGTCAATAGGCCATCAAGCCAACTACATCTTGAAACAGACACACAGACAACAAACTTACACACGACTAAATTTAAGCTGAATGGGATGGTGAAAATTTTGAAGATAAGAGAGGAGATTTTAACCTTGTGAAGCCTGGGAACAAAATTTCTGACTGGAATTGCTGGCTGCCGAGAGAATTTTGTTGTTGTACTTTAGTCTTGGTTTGTGCTAGCAATAATTATAAGTACTACATTGGAAGGGAAAAAAAAATTCAGGAACATTAGTGTAACACTAATAATGAGGTGGATGAATTATTTTTGGAATTTAAAGAAACAATGCTGACTTTCTCATTTGAATCATGATTGATGACGTTATGGGTCAAATTACGTTCATGTCCTTTGTTTCTTCTATATTTGCACAAGAACTCCAACGTATAATTATGTTGTTACCCACTGTTGATAACGTTTTATTTTTCACCTTTTTTTTTTTTTTTATAATCCTATACTATTACACGGGGGAAGGGGAATTTGGCATGATGAGATTCGAATCCCCAACCTCTAAGGTGGAGTCATAGAACTCTAACTGCTCGATCCTCTATTCGTTCCTCTCGCCTTATTTTTATATCTAAAAGTTAAACACGCTTCAAAATTGATTACTTTTCACTTTTTTTCACTATTTTTTGGCAAAAATATTTTCATTATAAGAATAAGACATAAAAAAATAATAACTTGTTACAAACTCATATATCAAATCTTAAAATAAAATAAAAGTATACAATAACTATTACAATTAAGAAAAATAATATACTGAGAAAGTATGATATTGTTACTAATAACTAACATAGAAATAAGTAAACACTTTTATAACGCGCATCATCATAAGAAATTAATAAATAATGTAATAGTAACTCTAATTTTGAAAAGAGTATTTACCTTAAAAAAATACTAATAGTACTAAAATGCTTTATCACGCAATGTGAAGAGTATAATAACTCTAAATTTTATGAGTAAAGTGTTACTGAAAAATAGACAAAGTTCATTTGACCAGCCACATATCTGGGAAAAAAATTGTCATCCTTTTTCTTTGGTAAGACTAAAATTTTGCACTTCGATTTCCAAAGCTAGACTGGCTATCATTTTTTTTTTTCTTTTTGAAAAGCATTGGAATGTATGCCTTTGGGGGCAACATTATACTATAATTTTTGAACTTGACATGAAAAACACTTTTAATACAACATCTAATTACAAACTTCAAGGGGTGCATCTGGTATTTCCTATCGTTCAAGGCGTCTATTTTTTTTTTTTTTTTCAAAATCAATTGCTTTGTATTGATATTCAAACATATGGTTACAAAAAAAACAAGGGATAACTACCCCAAATCAAGCTGTGTGGTTTCACTAATCCACAGGGGACGTTTCCATCCCACTTAACAGTCTTTTTAAATTGTGTTGCAAACTTAGCTACTTTGCTAATGGCTACATTCATTCTACTGTTAGCAAGTCTAAAAGAGCAAGATGAAAACAAAGATCTCAGATACAATATATTATCTGTCACTGTTGCCATCTTGGCATTTCCACTCTCAGCTTTTTGCAATTGTTGAATCAATTTTAGGTTGGTCTGCTTGTCTTGTTCAAGCCGTCTATTTAACCTTCTTGTTTATGTCATTTGTCCCTTGAAGACCAATTATGTCGTGGGATCATTATAATTGCGGGCCCATTAATACGTTTGCCTCCTACTGTTTTAGGCCATTATTTACGTGCTATTCTTGGCGATAAAATAATCATTTATAATCTAATGGCTGAGAAATAAGGAACTGTTTTAGCCTATCATTTCGATTGCTCCGCCATCAAATTTCGTCTTTTGTTTTATGATGACACAAGTGAACTGGACCCTTTACGAGGCAGCCATGCCTTTCTTGAATGTTTTTGTTCCAATGTAAGCCATGCTTTTGAGGTTTTGCTTTTGTCATTTTCCTTCATATTTAGAAATCTTTCTACCTTTTTGAACCTTCAGTATGTAGCTTGCAAAACAAAAATGTGGCCTCTTTGGATTTAGATCATATTAATTTTTTGCAGAAAAAAATTTCTTGCTTTTTGTATCAGGTAAACTTTGAAAGGTTTTGTGAAATAATCATCATTACTTGCACGACTAAAATTTTGCAGTTCAATTTCCTTTTGAGCTAGATTCCGTTTTTTGGTCTACTATTCACCCTTCCTCAATTATCCAACAAAAAGAAATGAAAAGAAAATTGATCAAAGACAAGTCTTCCAAAATTGATGGTTACTATGGGTATTAGACTTTTATTTTTGTATAATTGATCCATTTGTTTGAAACTTGCGCTGTTTCTTCTGTTTGGTGAATTAAGGGCTTGAGCTTAAATGATTAAGAGTGAGCAAATAATTGTACCTTTTTTGGTCAAAGAAAGAATCTTTTTGTAGGTTAGGTACCACACTAAAATGAGTTTTACTGGGAAGCAAAAAATGTTCAACCTGGAAAAGGCTAAATACGGCAACTGAATGAACTAGGGCTGTTCAAAAATAATCTAAAAATCGAAAAATCGAGAAAATCGATCCATTCCGTACCGAAAAAAAGAGGGTAACCGAACTGATTATTGATACCAGGTCGGATAGCGGGTCAGGTAGCAGTTCACATCCTTGTGAACCGGTGGGTACCCGACCCGGTCCATAGTAAGGGGTAGTTTTGTCATTTTGGTATGTGATATTATTTTACTAATTCATTGTTTTAGTTTTTGATTTATTTTATTGTTACTACTAAGTTGTGCTTCTATTTCATTCTTGAATTGATGAACATTTGACTATTTATTTTATTATTTGGATGTTCATTTGACTATTTATTAAGTATTTTTTTATTTTTATAAGCTAATTGAAATGTGATAATGAAGTTTAAAAAACTAAGTGTCTATATGTTTATTTAGTTTTTTGTTTTTTGGTTACTTTGAAAATTACAGTTTTATGATGTAATTTAACTTTAAAATCATTGATACTTGTGTTACTAGTAATTTAATGATAGTTTACGATTTTTCTTGTTTTATTTTTTATTTTAAAAATACTGATAAATTATGATGGATTGGGTCGGGTAACCGGTCTATCCGAACCAATTTTGCGGGTAACCAGAAGACAGGATACCCGCTATGTGTGGACCGGTTCACAGTTCGAAATTCTACCAAACCGATAGGACCGGTTCGGTTCAAAGTTTTTGTTCATGGACCAAACACCCAGTCCATGAACACCCCTAGAATGAACTGAAACCGTGGCTGCAATATCAGCAATATTATTTTCTTTGTAGCATGACTACTCATTGGTTGTCCAATGCTCACTGTCTAAAATTTTCTAGTTAAACTTCTTTTCCTGTTTATCCAGTGGTTCATGCTACCAGGTATGACAGAGCAAACTGTGAGTGCCTGGCCTGAACACCTTCCATGCACCCGAAGCTAAAAACTAATTTTCCACTAGTAAAGGACCTTACTGCATTAATTCATTAAAATTTTGAAGCATCAAAGATTATGGTTCAGAAACTGAAACAGGAAAATGCAATGGGGGAGATTGGTATGAGGCAGGGGAAAGTGAAAGGAATACGAAGAATAAATGACGCACAACTTCAAAATTTCGGACTTCCAATTGTATAAAACGTTACACAAAAGCTGCTTCCCACTAGCCACATAACAGCCTATTAGGAGAACTAGCAAACATCTTTCCACAGAACCCTAAATAAACCAACAAGAAACGAGCCAGAAAGAGAGAGAGATCGCATTATGGAGTGCCATTGTCCACCAACCAGCAGCAAGAAATGGAGAGGGTTCTGTCTTTTAATATCTAGGAGCGGAAAACAACAGTCATGGGTCACATTCCTGGACACCTTTCACTGTCGTCTTAACAACACGAGGCTTCAGTTCGAGGCATTTGTTTTAATTCCTATAGCAACGTGTCAATAGTTAACAAATGAAACAGAAGAAAATGATGCTTAGAAAAATAAACAACATAATTCGTAATAATATGTGTGACGAAAGAATTTAAGCATTAAGTTCATTACAAGATTATAGAATCTGTTTCTGGGTTAGCATCACTAAGTCCTGAATACTTGTCATAGCTTTTCCATTCACATTTTTGTTTTCGTCTAGGAAGCCTGAGATGTTCTAGAAAAGCAAGTAAATTTCACCATTGAATCCAAATCTAGGTAATTCCAATTATAGAATACTAATCTGTTTGGAATTTGACTTGAAGGTGTATCTGTACACAAAAATGTTGCATTAATTTGTCACCTTTGTTGACAATATTGATCCTTATAATCTGTTGACTGAGGATAACTTAATGAAAGCACAAAAACAGTGGGTGTCGTGCATTTATTATGAAACAGGTATAAATTTTGGGAGATAAAGATGGCTGGTTCCTATACTAAAATTCGAATTTAGCTCACCGTGTTACCATTTCCTAATTTCATGCAGGATGAAGAAACTACTGATGCAGTGAGAGTTCTTATGATAATAGCTGAACCTAAAGAATAAAAGCAGTAAGTCTTATGGATGCTTTTAAGTAGTATCCATGTATGTTATTTTTCATTCAGACACAACTTAACTTATATTTCATCCAGACAACTTTAACCTACTGCACTTGAAAAATAGATACCAGACATGAATTCCACTTAAATTATGTTCGCACTTCAACGGGAAATGTAACTTACTAACAAGCTTTTGCTTTTAACTCAAACATCAATAGTCTCCTGATACATAAAAAGGAAAAACAACTATTATGTGAAAAGTAGAAGCCTTGCAGAATCAGAACACCACAAGAAGCCAAACATAAAAATATTAAAGGAGAATCCAGTTTACTAACCTTTTCCTTTGCGATCACGACAATAGACACTTCCACAGCAGCACCGGAATGCTTCAATAGGATGGTCATGATCACTGAAATCAATCCTGTAATCCTGCAGATAATAAGAAGAGGTGTTTGGAAAACACATAGTAAGAGGAGGCGTATGAATATCATATGCAGGTCAAGTTCTGGTAAAAATGCACGACACTGGCAACTTCGGTTAGTCATATATGTGCTCCGTTGTTAAAGTTAACTTACTTCATCTAGGAGAGAATGCTAAAGCAAAAAATAAATCCGCACTACTCAAATACTTGTAAATCTATTTGTAGAGGAAAGAAAACCTACTAATGGCAGGCCCACAAATTTGATTTCTTCAAGCCTAGTTGTGTGCATTTTCCTAGTAATGCAATAATCATACCTATTACCATGTAGAAACATGGATTGATCTGTGATTCTGAATTGATCTCAAAAGAACAAAAAAAAGTATCACTGTGGAACATGGGTTTATTTACATAGATCGAATTTACATGGTTTAAGCACAGAAGGACTAGCTCACAGGAAATGGTCAGATGGCAAAACTGTAAGCCAAAATATACTAGTAAAACAAAAACTTAAACGATGCACCTACTGCTCATTGACAAATATCCTGAAGTAGTTTAAATGAGCAGAAATCATGTTCTTCTCCTGAAGGTCAGCTAATTGTAGGACAATATATGACATGAAACCTGAGCCACCTTTGTTTCATTAAACAAGGAAGTTTTACTTGTGGTCCATTATTTATTGATTCTTGTTCTTTTGCAACAAGAATGGTGTAACAGACAAATACATTTTAACTAACCTTTTAAAAAGTGCTCTTATGGTCAATTCTGGTGAAAACCAAAATTAGAACTGTGAAGTTAAGAGTCAAAAGCCGTTCTCTTCGAGTGCATAAAATCCCTGAAGAATGAACAACCAAAATCCTATGAGAGCAATATCTAGATCACTTACCCATGTAAGCTCTTCCAAGGCGTGCACCTTCCTTTTAGTGAAAAATGCAAGCTGCACAATGGAGATACTGTTAAGATCACAAAATTTCTTGAGAAAGTATGACGCATGCCAGATAGCAATGCTTTACAGGAGTAAATCAAACCATACATGATAATAGTGGTGATCAGGGGTCTCCACTTCAACTGGAATGTCAATCAAGTTTGCATCAAAACATCTGTGTTAAAAACAACTGGCAGTAAGACAAAAGAAGACCTAGAAATTTGACAACATCGAAGTAGGATAAAGAATAAACGGCCTCATCATCTTCAAAATGCAAGGCATATCAGCATCCAAAAGATGTTTCAAGCCAAAAGAGTGAGAATAGGATAACAGGTTACTTATTTCACAACTTAAGAAATCTAGCAACAAAACCAAATAGCTGCACTATCATCAGAGCTGAAAAGAATAGGATAAATAATATATTCTCCTCATATTATACAAATATGAAGGCTCTCTCATGCAAACATGTATTCATTCCCAACAGAACAAAACCTTTTCATACAGGTAGACCAAATGCTCCAATTTAATAGTGCTGGAAATAAAGTCCCAATGTGCTGGATATAATTTAGGCTTCCAAGATTAAGAACTATTGAATAATCACTCCTTGTCCTATCTCCACTAACAAATTAGCAGGTGCATTATCCGGTTAGGGAGCTAGACTACAATCTCCACTGCATCCTAAAGCTAGTCTAATCCATTAAATGAGATTTCTATGGATCTATCCAATTTGTTTGGGCTAACAGAAATTAACTACACAAGTTTCAAACTAAAAATTTGAATTCATAATCCATTTCGTTTAGTTTTATCTTTTTCCACTGTATAAAGAATAAAATTCCCCTATCGTTAAAATTTTCTGAAAGATAACTATCTCGGTTTCATATTAAAAACTTTCCCAGCATAAGAAAAGACTCACTATCTTTGGGGTCTGATCTGTGTATTTTTCCTTGGAGGATTTCCCAGAAAAAATCATAGAATATTCCTCCGATTCCTTATAAAAGATATTTCAGTCCCTATTTGAGTAGAAGTTAAAGAGGGAATTTATGTGCGTTGTGTCCTTTATTTGTTGTTACCTCTCATAGATGCTCAACAAGAAGTAGTCAAAGCCAACACATCTTACTGACTTGCTTCTGGGGTAAATTTAACTCTCAGACTAACTGAAAACAATTCACTTGACAGAAAAAGAAAGGTAGACTTTTATTGAACTAGATCCCCATCAAGTGAAAGGGAGATTAAAGCGGATTTGCATGAAATTTTTTTTTTTTTTTTTTTGGGTGAAATAAGAGGTACTGAAATAAATTTTCTCAGATAGTGTATCTTTGGGAAGTTTCCTACATGATTAAAAAAAAAAAACATTTTTTTATAAATGGATAATCCAAGATAAACTTAAGTTCACAGCTCGCAAAATGCAATTGCATCTCCATGGAGAAATATATTTCCCAATGCTTAGGATAAATGGGCATCTAGTAAGTGCAAGTGTACAACAAAGAGAAATTGCCAATGAGCACATAAACAGTGCTATAAAAACTTAAGAACTAAATGCATGAAGGTGACGAAGATAACCTGTGATTTATAAACCTTGCAACATTTCCATAGTAAGTTGCATCCAAACAAAGTGCATCTTCATCCTTTAGAACTCCTTCTGATCCCCAATCAGCATCAAGCAGCACTGGATAGGTGTGTCTGTCTTTACTATTGCCTTGCTTATTCCTCTCATACAATTCCATGTTGGTTAAAATTTCCCCAACATATTCGCAAATAAAAGCACCTTTAGGTAGCTCTTCAAGAGTTCGTAAACCCCATCCTTTACCTTCATCTGTCAAGAACACCTTAAATACGAACAAAATTTATTGCCAAAAACTGCTTTTAATTAATAGATAAAATGACTTCTGATAACAAGAAAAATACTTGGCATGAGATTACTTCACAATAACCAAAATGTAGAAGGATTTCACATGAAAGTCTAGACATTCTATATTTAGTCTTCTGACCAGTAAGAAAAATGCAAGGTGGACAGATTCACTCTTCAACACAGGCACTAAAAATAAAATCTGTATGGCTATCTAAGATATTACTTTGATTCTCCTGAAAAGTTATCTATATGCTTTGTATCGATGAAGAAGAGCTAACCTGTAATTTGCAGGTTATACCACGTTGTACAACTCTATTCCCACACTGCATGCTGCATCGACATTTTCTCCAGCATTCTTTAATAAATTTCCTGACTAGATGGCCCTTGCACTTTTGAGGCCTGTAAGCATTCTTAGCCTTCTCTAATGGGCAATCTGGGCAGTAAAAATGGTAGTGCTTCTGTGGTTCTTCATTCATGGAAATACAAGCTTGTAAGAATTGTTCTTTCAGGAGACCTATTTGTGTATAAGCAAAATCTCCACCTGTATCACGCGCACATGCACAAGGAACAGAAGATGAAAGACAATCACCTGCACAGCTTGCACAGCAGTCCTCATCCGCAATTCTAGCCAATGAGACATGTATGTATGCACATTGATAAATTATGTTTTGCGGAATGTAAACAAAACTCGGAAGATGCTCATTGCCAATTTCATCTAGTAATGAAATGCTGACTTTTTCATTGCCATTTGTTATATCATGGATTTTGTGCAAAGCCTTTCTCTTATCACGACTGACACGTTGCTGCTGAGCAACTGGCAGGTTGAGTGAATTTGAAGATCCAGAGCTTCTGGCCCTTTTGTTCCTATCTTTTTCTACATTATGCGTTTGAAAAAATTCTTTGCGAGATCCCATGATTTGATGAAAGCAATCACCAGGAGATTTATTAAGCAGAGATCTATCAGCAGAGTTAGATCCCAATTCCATATAACTATCACATAATTCCTTCAATAACTGAATCAGAGAAGACTTCGCTCCAATGACTTTGTCTGATCTCAAGTATTTACTCTCAGTATATTTCAGAACTGCATCTAAATTTGGTCTCTGAAAGTTCGATCTTCCAAAGGCACGATTACACTTTAAAGAAATTCTGACCTGCCCACAGGAGGATGAAGCTATGTCTAATGTAGATAGCAAGCTAGCCCCAAACTCAGATGCTGAACCATCAATTTTCTTTCCATTGTCTGAAAAGTTAGATAAAAGCAATTTGTCAGAATGATTCCTCTGTAGATTGTTCCTCTATATTGAATCATTCGCATGGGAACTACATTCTTTGCTCCCTATTGTTCAATCTTCATTTTAACAACATTCTAAGAAAGGAGCACAAAGGAGGTAAACCATGTAGAAAATTCAACAAATTGAGACAGATTTTCTGCAAAATACAAAATCCGTCAAAAGTTTCTGTATTCATATATAAAGCTGAAAATCATTGGAAAATGAAACACATAAGGGTCAAAATTTGAGGAAGGGTGATTCTGTGAGATACTAATGTAATATGACTCTCTCAGCCGAAACATCCCTGGATGCCGGTCTAATCAAAGGTCACTTAATTCACTTTTGGACAAAAGTATTTCCAATGTCAATAGCAGATAAGTAACTGCAACTTTTTAGGCTTCTTATAAACTACAGAGGGATAATATATGAAATTGTTTCTGGAACCTTGATAAAATAAAGTGATTAAGTTAGTGGCTATTTAGTTATGCTTTTCCTCCTTTCTGACTATGGGGACGGGAAAAAATGAAAATCTTCTGTAAGGCCAGATGACATACTGTCAAAGAAAAACATAAGCATGCTAGAAGCCAGCAAGAAATCTGTGAAGGTGCAAATAAAGATGGCAGTCAACTTCAAATGTTGGTATACCTGTGCAGACATTTGAATCAGGCAATGTGACTTGTGAAGAGCAATTAAGAGGTTGCTTCCTTATAGGCTTATTTACATTTCTGTTATCAGGATACTCTTGTTTTTTATCTCTTCTATTGAGCACAAAACTAGGTTTCCTGAATGCCTGAGCAGCACAGAACTTATCTTGTAATCCCTCAGTAACAAAATGTTCTCCTGTTGTGTCCTGAGATATTGAAATATGAATGTCTTCTCCGTCTATAAGTGAAGCTTGATGTACAGGATAACTAGGCTCTCCCCTAGGAGGTCTTGAAAATGATTTAGATGACTCCATCAATTCCAGCCTGCTAGCATGTGGCGGTATTTCGCCATCTTCAAGATCTAATCTTCTGCTATCATTATTCTTCGTAGATGAAGTCTGATCTTCAGGCAGAGTTGCATTTGGTTTCTTAGGTGGAGGTTCCAGACCATCATTCATTTCAGCATTCTCCTGAATCATCTGCTGGCAAGCACTTTATTTTAGAGGACAACTATATGAAAACTATGCAAGAGGGAAATAGAAACTGTCCTCGTTTTACCATGTGAAATTCTACCAAAGACAATCTTAACACCAACAACAGTATACTCTATCGCACTGAAAAGATGACTAACCTTATCATTCTCACATTCAAATATAGCATCAGCAAGAGTACGATAATTATCATCCTCTATAAGTGTCCAATCCCGGTTATACAATTTCAGAAGTCTTTTGAGGACTGGTATGACAGTTTGTGCTCCAATTCCTAAGTTCTTCATTGCAATGAAAGCCTTTGTAACTCTTGAATCGCTCTCTTGTGCCATTGATGCTCCAAACAGATTCTGCAATAAATTTCTTCTAGTGCAACAGCTCTAAGCTGCCACTGGTTCCTACAAATTTCAAATGCTTGTCAGGTCCACAACCCAATGGAAGTTAAAAGAAAGAAAAATAAATAGGATATACATAAAGAGAGAGTTCAGACTATACAAATTTGAAATTTTGGTCAACCCTTAAAACTGTACATGAAAAAGAGGGCTTGGATTTGGAAATTGGAACTGCAATGCAGTCAGTCAAAGCAGCTGAAGTATTGCAGCGTTCTGAGTCCATAAAGATATGTATTCTTTATTTCTAAAATCATATGGATCAGTCCATATCCAAAAATCGGTTTACAAACAACCATTTTCAAACTGGAAGAAGCTCCTTCAGAATTTTTGGTTTTTAATAAGGTGCTAAGATTGCAGAATCTAAGCATTAACATCAAGAAATATTCCTGGGCAAACAATACAAAATGAAACCAAACTAGAATTTATGGATGGGAAGATTTATGGCATCTTTAATTAGTTTGTAGCATATATACATGCAAAGGGATCCAACTTACTGAAGTTGTCAAACTCTTCAAGTTTTTGCTCAAAATGTCAAAACTTAAAACTAAATTTGTTTGGAAAGCTCTATATTATATAATAAAAGTATTTACCACATCTAACTTTTCTGAATAAATGTTAGTTGTCTGATTGCCTGCTGATACTCCATCACTCAGACAATGTACAAACTGCATTCTTGTCATCCGCAAACTTCCACAATTTTGTTTACATGTAGCAGATAGTTAGGGCACGTTTATCTAACTTCACTAGTGCAATTCATTAATTGATGCACCTCAAGTTTGGTACGTATATTACCATGAAAGTCACTCTCATCCTTCTTTTTGACAAGTAAAATCCTTACTCACCTGACAGCCCCAAACTTTCCGTTGCAAATCTCATTTAAGAAATTTGAGGTGTTCAAACATCCTCATAAAGACTATAAATTTTTAAGGTTGTACTCAATAAAGCGACAAAATAAAAGCATTTTCACTTCATGTACTCTAATCCATAAGCAGCGTGTTATGTATTGAGTCCTACAGATACATAAAAACAGCAATTACATTCACAGCACAGACTTCAATTTACATGTTCAAACATGGAGATTAAATGCTAAATGCTGTTCGTTCTTGTAAATATTAAAAAAGCATTTGGTATCAAAAAGAAAATCCAACTTGTAGTCTTAAGGAAACCACCAATCAAATTGAAATGCAAATACTCCCTCCTTAGAACTTTATTCATTGAACTTGTATAGCAGATGAAAATGCAGGAAAACTAGTATTAAAGAACAACTTGACCCGCAACTTTCACAAATCAAAGAAATCTAAGTCACGTAAGTCTTGACTCTTCTTCACAAATCAACTAACTTTCAAGCTAATTCGGACGAGCAACCTACTTTCTAAGTATGCATGACAACAAAAATGTATTGCCAAACCAAGAAAATGGCAATGAAATAAAGATTTCAAAATACTCCTAAACACATATATAACAAATAAATAAAAAAATTCTCTTGTCAACAAATACAGCAAGCAAAATTTGAACATACAAAGGAATAAAACTTATACTTTGCTTATGCTGAAAAAAAAGAAAGGGAAAAGAATTCCTATACTACAAACACAGAGACTCATTACAGTTATTGATCTGAGGGGTTGCAGATTCATAATAAGGAATATATTCAACCAACCAAAATAACAAAAGATCATACAATGTAACAAAACTATAAGCAATTAACACAGCAACTATCCATCAATGAAGACTTACTATCTTGGATAGGCCGTGTAAAACACATTGTTAACAAGAAAGGAACAGAATAACAACCACACTGTAAATTAAGCCCTTGAGGATTAAGCTAGCTACCATTTCATTCTCATTGTTTTACAAGTCACCTTCCCCTGCTTTAGATAAAAGGTAAATTAAACAATGAACTTCAAAATTTACAAATTTTATCCTATTTGCAATACTAATGAATTTTTTATTCACATTTCACTATACATATAGTGTTACCAATCATTGGTGGAATCTTATAAATTGGATAAAAAAAATTACTTTTTGCACCAATGTAAATACTAAATATAGTTCTCAAAATTGAAATTGTTTTTGCCCCTTAAACAATTCTACAAGGCTAAAGATTAGCATTCGTCTTCTTAATTCACTCCTAGTGGAATAGTTCCCACAACATTGTATAATGTGAATTTCCATTACATGATTTCGTAAACCTATTACTTCTCTTATAAAAGATTCGGTATGTCTTTCTTATCTTTTAAGTCCATCTCAAAAGAATAATAACTTCCCTTGGATGAAACTTTAAAATATGAAATACTCTCCCTCTTTAAATATGTTATATACTACAAATTTAAATTAGACTCACATGTTCTCGACTTTCTTCCATTTCTATTTCACTTCATTATTACAACGCGTTCCACACATTTGTAACTAAATAATTAAACTATTACTTTCAATTCTCTCCCATTCCTGAATCCTACCATTCAATATTATCTTACATCTTAATTTTCAATCAACTAACACAATAAATTAAATTTTCCATGTTCACAACTAACTAATTAGACTGTTAGTTTCAACCCGTACCTTTCCCTAACACTGGTATCGAGTCAAAATATGATATTTAATTTAGGAAACAGTAATTCAATAAACCCAACATGTCCCATCCAATGAATAAACTATAGATTTCGATTCTCCCATTGTTTAATATCCCATCAAGTGAAAACATTGGCATTGTTTTTTGGAATATTACTAAAAAAGTATAGTATTATTGCATCTTTTGGAATATGATGCATTTGGATAAAAAGGTAATTAAGATTGTTGAAGTTGAAAAACATGTGCAAATAACATTTTTAAAAAATTATTCCAAATAATCTATTGACATATATGGATCCGTTGTTGTTTCAAGAACATATTGCGATTAAAGTATGCGTTCTCTTAACATTTTAAACTACAAAAATAACTTTTTGCAAGTAAAGAATGCATGTTTTTCTTGCATATCAAGCTTTTGTAAACTAGAACCTATTTTTAAAGAGCAACATAACATTTTCCATGCTTTTATTAGTGAGAAAATTGCAGTTTTAATACAAAATATTTGGGGCATCCATAGTTTTATCCTTAAAGTTTGGACAAAAGCAAATCTAATGCCAAACGTTTCAAATTTTCAGCACAATTAGTCTTATTGATCAATTTTGCCAAAATCTTATTAGAATTAGATCACGTGATACGCATATACTGGTGATCAAATTTTCAAAACAAAAAAGAAAAATTAGAAAAAGAGAAAATATTAATTGCTGTAATTAAAGATACTCATTTGAGTTCACGCACAATAGATAAGAAGATAAAATTGAAAAAATTTGCTTGGATGGTACATTCGTGTGTGCCTATAATTATAAATTATGACAATTAAAATTTATTCGCACTTAATATCTCTGGGAAGATTTCTAGCAAAACTAGTTAATAGGATTAAATGTACTGAAAAATTAAAACATTTAGTAATAAATTTGCTTTCATCTAAATTTTAGACTAAAACCACCTATATCCTAACATTTGGTGCCAAAATTGAAATAAAAATATATCTTTTTATTATTTATTTTTTTTTATGTTTTTGGTCTTTTCAAATGCACTTTTTGCATGTGGTCTAACTGCACAACAAGCACACACATTACATGATCAAGAGCACGCAAAAATAAATAAATAAATAAAAGTCAAAACGATAAAAGCATAAAGAAAGCAAAAGAGAAAAGCATAAAGAAAGACGAAGAATTTGATAATACCTAGATTTCCAGACCATCTAACAAACTTCGAATTAAATAAAAGAGAGAAGATAAATCTTTATGTGTGTGTATGTGTGTATAACGGCAAAAGATGAACTACCGGTAAGGAACTCGTCGGCGGAAAAATCAAGTCGAGAACAACATACAGCACGAAAGCAGTACGACAGCCGCGGGGAAAGTAGAGAGCTTTCGCTGATAACTGGAAAAGAAACTCAGCTTTTCTCTGTGAAAAAGCAAAGGTAGCATTGGAATTTAGGATAGCAACGGAAGATCAGGGCTATCGAGACGGAGAGATAATGAGAATGGAAGATAAAAGACGCTACTTAAACGGAGAAAATGGTTACAACGCACATGAAGAGTGAGTGTAAGTTGCGTGGGGGGGTTTAAGGTTTCTGAGACAACTTTTGCAATGTGTCTTTCAATCAACAAACGTAGACCCACTACTATACATTGGTAGTTTATTCTTAGTCTTGGTCTTGGACTATAGGCAGGTTAGACATGGGCTTTTATTTGGCATAAGTTTACGGTCCAAATCAAAATAGTAAAATATAAATGTTTCAGATTGAACTAATAAAGCTAAAAATGGTCTAAAAGATGACGTTGGTTCGCATGAAAATAATTATAGCACCATACTAGATAATTATATCAAAATATTAGACAATTACATCAAAATACTAGATAGTTACACTGTATTTAACTTACGAGCAATGAAAATTGAGAAAATTATGTGGCCCGAGTCCAAATAGGCTGGGTGTGAACTTGTTAATTGGTCCACACACTCAATATTCTAATTGAAATCAATAGTATTCGCTCACTTAATTTGATAATTCCATCCAAGCATCAACAGTTGTTTACCTAGCTAAAAAAGATCAAGTACTGCAAATAACTAGAACCGTATGTTATTGTTTTAATAAAATAAATAAAAAATATTACAACATACAAATTTGTCCACGTTAAAATATATATTTATATAATTTTGATTATTTTTATTACAAATTGAAACTTTTGTTTTCATTTTTTTACAAGTAAAAAATTTACAAATCAAAATTCTTCATAACATAAAGAAAAAAAAAGTACTTGTGTTATCTTCCATACTTCACATTAGGTTATACGAAAGTAATTCCTCAATTAGTAACAAGAGATTATGATAATCAGGATTAAAAAAATAATATACAAATAAAAAATTAAATAGAAAGAAAGTTTAAGTAAAATATTTAGGTATTTAAGTTATTTTAAACTTGAGAATAAGATGACTTAATGTAGCTCTCAACTTCTCTATAATATTTTATAAATATTAGACATATATATGTGGACTGTTTTGGTTAACTACATTTTAGAAATTAATACCCGAAATCAGAATTGCTTTTGTAAATGAGATTTAGTTAACCTAACCACTTTCCAAATTCGGTTCAATTACCTCATTTTTCAATTCAGAATGAACTAATTTTTATGATTTTTCAATTTTTTTGCACCCTTAACCATAGGATGGATGACACGTGACGTGATTCAGTTTTTGCTATATAATTTATAGAATTTATCAATATTATTATGTTTTAATTCTGCCACATGATATGTGATCCGATTCAATTTTTACCACATAATTTATCGAATTTATGGATTTTAACACGTTTCCATTTTGATCACATAATTTAGGGAAAGTATGCTTGGTAGTCAAAATACAACTATTTTAGGAGAGAAATTGAGCGGATGCTAGGTCAAATGTGCCTTCCACCCCTTATACAATCCTACTAGAGTAGGTACACTAACATGAAGTCAGTTGAATTTAATTAACTCATAATCTAAAATAGTTGACATACTCAACTAATGTTAGTTAACACTTATACTCAAGCGACTGTATGACATAGTACTGTAACTCTAATGTAACATTAATATAGAAGATTTCCTGTAGAATGGCACGAAAATATTTCTTTGTATAGAGATTCCTAAGAGGAAAGCAGTTATAGATTGAGGGAACAAAATCTAAGGACTGCATAAAAGATGAAGAGCAATTATTTGGCGTTGTGGAGCATGACTAAAACAGTTGCATCATTATATGGTTTTGGATTAATTTGTACGAACAAGGTTGCGAATTACGTAGCCTAAATCGAACTATACGAAATAAATATGTCCAAAAAAAAAAAAATTGCTGTGGTATTGATAGGAGTGGGCCTGTGCTATTTCTGCCGATCATGGGGAGAAAAAAAGTACTGTGTTTGGATGAGTGTTTTTTAAGATATTTTTTAAGAAATATTACTGTAGTTGTTTTAAAGATTCTCATTGATAAATGTGTATGTGAGATAAAAAGGTAATTAAAAAACGTGTATGAAATTTTCAAAAAATATATTTCTAAAAAACAGTGTCAAACAAACAGAGCTATTCCAGACAATACTGTCAATGATTTTTGAAAGTCGAAGAATAAACTTGAGCTGAATCGTGGTTTTCTTCATGGTGGGTGGCTTTGGAGGGTCCAGGGCAAATGCAAGAAATGAGATCAAGCTCTTGACTGTCTCAATTCAAGAAAAAACGTGCCTGTCTCAATTCAGCACTGTACATTACTAGAACGTTAATTTTGCTTTACCTGCTTCACATTCCTAGATATGTTCCTTGGTTTTTTCACTTGAACCAGAAATAAATCCAACTGTACAATGATATTGGACTCGAAGCATCAAAGAGTTTGCCAAAAGAATAGCCTCTGATGCTAGTGGAGCAACTATAATTTGACAATGTAATATTGCTCGAGATCTGCTGTAGTCAATCCTCAATTTTTCAACTAGCAGAAGAATAAAAGAAATTGACAAACACGCCTGTGAATTCTAGTTTTTATATTGCCTAAGAGAATCAGAGAATGGAAAAATGAAAGGAAGAATACACAAGGAAAGTGCTAGACTTCAGGAGAATATCTTGTATTTGAATAACAACAATGCATCCAAGAGCTTATCAATGGCTTGAGACTAGAAATTGCACATCAAAATTTCATATATAAAAGATGCGCATGTTTTCATCAGAATGGTTAACATGAATCTTGTGGTGATGACGAACCTTCTTTCCCTTTTTCTTCAAATTCTTAGACCCACAAATGAAGGTAAATTCAAAACCTTTGACAAAGCAGGAAAATAGTCCTCCTCCGTCCGAGTGCCTTCTTCGTTTTTGTCGAACATCTTTGTGGACCTCATGGTCTTTAGTTTTATGGCCTTCGTGACCCTGTGTTTTATGGCCCTCATGATTTTTTGTTCTATGTCCTCCATGATCTTTTGCTTTGTAGCCCTCATGATCTTTTGTCAATGGGATTTGATCTTCCATTAACCATTCCACATTTTTTGATCTCAAACTATCACCAACACGATCACTTGGCTCGCTCCAATTCTCGAATATTGAGCTCCCATATTCATCCCCCTCTGCGGTATAACATCCTTTCTTCAGATTAACTGCAACCTCGGATGGTAAAGGATGCATGATAGAAACCATTGAGAAATTTGTTGAGGCCATACTTGTCGTCTTAACCTTCAATTCCAATTGATTCTTCAGATCATTGCTGTCCTGCTTTTTTGATGCATCATAATCGCAAGACAATACTTCTTTGCTTATGGAGGACTGATCTTGGCTTTGAAAATCCTTTTGTTCATAATCTTTTACATTACTTTCTTCAAGGATATTCCGACGATCATTCTGTACCACGGGCTGATTTTCCAATGTGAATGCGCTTATTTCGCTCCTCAGGGGACTGTCTGAAATTCCAGTGTCTATAAGGTTGATTCCAACATGAAGAATTCCTTGAAGGTGTCCTGATGGACGACGAATATGGAGAGCAACAGGCCTCATAGTTGGACTATTCGGCGTTAGAGGAGGTGAAAGATGGTTGATAAAAAGTTGTGCTGTTCCAATGGGAAGGTCACGCAGCCAGGCAACATTGTAGATTTCAATTGTTACAGCCGATGTTTCGCTGCGAAGAAATTTCTTGTCGACCCGAAAAACCAATTTGTAATTCCAGGCGGGATTGGTGTGTCCTTGATGATCAATTCTTGTGCTCAATTTTTGATCAGGGTAAATCCAGGCAGCAGCAAATGTGCGCAACATTTTGGACACGGCAGGGAGGTCTTGGGCGGATATGACAATGATCTCCAGGAGCTTGAAAGGAACATATTCGGGAGACATTTTTTGGCAAAAAATTGGGTTGGAAGAAATGGCAGATGAATTAATTAGCTTCTCACCCGTTTAGAGGACGACAAGCAGGGTAGAGATTAAAACGGACCGCGAACAGGGTGGAGAAGAAATTAGTCAAATGACTTGTATTTGCCGGAGAGAAAGGTGGCTTTTGTTTTTCCATAATTAGGATGTTATCGGGTCGATTGATTGACGTAGAATCCTCTCTGTTGTTAGAGATCTACATTGTTATAGTCTCATAGAGTATGAATTACTAAAATTTTCATGAATTACAAAGAAGTTAACTTTATGTATTTGTACCTTTCTCCAATATTAATTTGGGAGACGTGCATTACTAAAGGTTCTTAGGTGGACATTACTAAAGGTTCTTAGGTGGACCGAGGTCACTAAACCTTGTAATATAAAATAATGCCACATAAGCATAGTAAATGCTGATGTAAGTAAGCGATGTAACAATACTTATGTGGTTTTATTTTAGATCACAAAGTCGACAAATGAGAACCATGAACCGAGTTCATGTAAAAATTTTGTGTGCATTACACCCCTAGAGTTTTTTTTTTTTTCCTAATGATAATTATTTGCATATTATCATAAAGTATATAAACCGAACCAGTAATCATTTCAAATTACATATTTTCTTTCTAAAAATATTATTTTTTTCCTAATGATAATTATTTGCATATTATCATAAAGTATATAAAGTGAACCAGTAATAATTTCAAATTACATATTTTCTTTCTAAAAATATTACGCTGCCACAATGAAGTTAATTTGAAATACACTGACATAAGTTAGGACTACAAAAGACTAGTAAAAAATTTATTAAAACACGTTTTCTTGAAGGTAGACATTTTTATTACTGCATATATATTTGCTGAGAAGAAGTTATTTATGCATGAAGTTCTTAATTATTCACTTTTCTATAATTTCATATTACTTATTTTTCTCTTTATATTTTTCATTTGTATTACCAAAATGAATTTGATATTAAATACCGCACTGTAACGATTACTATATTACGTTACACATCAAATTTTATATTACCAAATAGGTTAACTATTAACTATTTCTATAACGCTTAACAGTGTGTATTCCATGAGTATTTTAGGATTACAAATGAAATTTCTCATAACATTGACTTTTAAATTTCGGTCAGCATTAAAATTAATCTCCTATATTATAGTAGATAATTTACATTTGTTCAAGTTCTTAGCTAAAAGTGCTCATGGAAAAGGAAATGTTAAATCTTTAAGCACACGTAACCCATGATTCTTAATGTAAATAAATGATTATGGAGTTATAATTTATGAGGTTTTTTATAGACGTTAATCCAAAACGATAAGTTGTTTAAGAAAATATAATTTTTCAAAACATGAATAACATTCTCATATGGTTTTCAAAATTTTTTTAAAACCAATTCACTATTAAAAATAGAAGAGCAAGAAAGCCATGAAACCTTGATATCAAATCATGGTGCACATGCTATAAATACTTAAAACTTAAATATCGTATTTTATACCACAATCTTCTGTTAACAACTTAAATTCTTAGAATAATCAGAGATGCTATTTTGTGGATTATGGAACTATGAAATGCAGATGTTTGCAACAGCACCTTACCTGCAATCTTTATTTTATTGAACTCCTATAAACAAAAATGATTCCTACTAAAGAATATTTACAATGATACGCCAAAAATAATACTGTAGTAGTAATAATCTATAAAATCTGCAAATAAAAACTAGTTAGGCAATAAGCAAAACAAAGTTTTGTAGCCACTTAAGCGTCATAAGTTGGAATAGGAATTCAATTACCCCAGCCTAAGAACAGCGAAATGAATTGTTTCGATGGAATAATTTTAAATCCGAACTTTTACAGAAGTACTATAATGACAGTATTTTTTATGTATGATGCTATAGTAGAATATTGTTGTATGCAGTTGAAGAAAGTATTTTGCTTTTATATTGGGTGTAAAAATATGTTATATATTGGAAAATAATGTGATAGTAATTACATTCTTGAGGGTAGTCCAATTGCTTAAAATTGGTAGATGAACTTAGTTGGCTTGGCCACTACCAAGCCTTTAAAGGCTAAGTGGAGTGGGAGATCAGTGTTCGAGCCCTACTTTCCATAAAAAATTCAAATAGGTGCATAATGCACTCTTTTTGTCCGATAGTGATTCAATCTCTATCAGTTTTTCCCCAGCTAGTTGGACTCCCTATAGATTAAATAGGAGTAGGATAAGACTGTGTTGATGATTGACTAAATAAAAAATCTTAAACCATAACAAAATTAGAGCATAAAAGAAAAATAGTGGTTGAGAAACATCAACTATAACTAACTTCCTTAACAGCGCTCAGACCGTGCATCTTTAACAAAACACCACCACAACAATCCCTCTGCCTGCTAAGTTGATGTCCAGCCTTGACCCTTCGTTGTAAGGGTGGTTGATGGCGAAATGGAGTCCGGAATTACTACTCCGACTACCTCATCCACCATCACTGCCTCAGAAATCAGCTTACCACCTCCAGCTTTCTACATCCTTGACCTCACTTTAATATCCGCCCAGGACTTGGCCCCGGTCTCCAAATCCATGCGAACATATGCAATAACCTGGATTCATCCTTCCCGCAAGCTAACAACGCGTATTGATCAACAAAACAATGCAAATCCTTTGTGGAATGACAGGTTTGCATTTCGTGTAGACTCAGAATTTCTCTCATCTGATCATGCTGCTGTAACGGTTGAAATCTACACCGTTTCATGGTTTAGAGATGTGATTGTGGGCACAGTTCGCGTGCTCATCAGCGATCTCATTACCACATCTGCTAGGAATAATACAAGATATGTTGCTCTTCAGATTCGTCGTCCATCAGGGAATCCTCAGGGAATGCTGAATATGGGCGTAGCTCTAATGGATGCTACAAACAGGAGCATGCCTCTGTATAGAGAAATGAATCCTTTAGTCGTTGATTATCAAGACACATTAGTGAAGAAACTGAATAGTATGACAGTGGAACAAAAATCTGGGGAAATTTTTCTTGAGGAGAATAATGATCAGATAAATGACAAAATTTATTTATGGCGGTCTTATAGCATTGGAAATGAGTTCAATGAACAGTCTCTGCTAAAAACTGGCTCCGTGTGCAATGGTTCGATAGTAAATGGATCAGAATTATGTTCTGATGTTGGACCATCAGCCTCAATTGTGGCGGCAGACATGTTAATGAAATCACTTCCACCCATGGCAGAAAGAAAAGGGTTGCGGCAGGCTGCAAAACCTGAATTAGCTGAAGAATTGAAAGAGATTGGGAGCTCCATAGTGGAAGAAATGACAGTAGAGGAAGCTACTGCCAAAGGGTTGAAATCAAATACGTGGAGATTGAGAAAGGAGGTTTCACTCCCACCAAAATATGAAGGAAATTTTGAGAGATCTAAATCAGATACTGGAGGACACGCACGAAGGCATTCGGATGGAGGCTTGTTTTCTTGTTTTGGAAATGCTTATGGATTTGAATTCACCATTGTTTGTGGAGCACCTGGTAATAGAAATAATCCGAATAACATTAACAAGAGCAGATCCCAAAAGAGGAGGTTTATTGGGAGTGAGTCAAATTCATCTTAGGCTTACGAAAGGCTTACAAGGCTTAGATGCACTAGTACTGTACAATTGCTTGTTAAGTAGATATTGAAGAACAAGGAGAAATATACATGTCATCGAGTCGTGATTTTGAGTCTCAGCCAATAAAATTTTGCTTAATACATACCCAATTTTCCTTGAAAGATTTCCTACCAATCGCATGCTTTAAGCATGAATAATATTGCTACAGACTTATGCATTGATCTGTTTGAATTTTTGTTAACTTTTCTAGTACAAGTATAGCTATAGCTGACATGTATGGTTTCTGTCTATACATTGTAGGGATTAGGAGGATTTTATTGAAAGTCAAATAGCATTTGCTATGAAAATTTTGGCCATGCCCGCTAAAAGGGAAGATGGAAGTTGAAAAGAGCTAAAATTTGAGTTTTAGCCTCCACCATTGTCTTTCTCACAATTGGAGTGTACGTTCTTCCTTTAATCTTTTTTCCAGTGCCCATACCAGATTTATTTTCCTTGCTGAATCATTTCCCGTAGCTCCAAAAAAACGAAATATAAATACGCCTAAATCTCATTGACTTACTAACACGTCTGCTAAGGTAACTGTTACATGTTTTTGCAATTATTAATGCATGTTGGCACAAATTGTAACAATTTTTTATACGACCTTAACTTTTCCTACAAACCAATAAACAGCTTGCCCAATTTCTCTTTTTCTGTACCAAAATATAGAGAAGAAAATTTTTCAAACAAATATTATTTCAAAGAAGAAGAAGGCAGTAAGATACTTCCTGTTGGCTCAGCAAGGAGAATCATGAGCATTCTTGTATTTTATATGGGTAATAACCCAAATATAAGCTTGAGACACATATTAAACTTTATCCAAATTAGTTTCATGAGAGATGAAAATAGCAAAAATCTAACATTCGTTTACATATCGAATGGACAATAGAAAACACGGCCATTGACTTTGCTAGTAACGTTCAAACAGCTTGCCTAAAAAAAACTTAGTCCGAATCTCACCGCCAGCAATCTCTTGTTGGTAGACAATTTATAAAAATTGCTGCAGGCTTCATTCGTAGGCATTCTAGAGGCCTGTCTTGACTTTATAATGGGGTAAACTTCCCCTTCTTCCAAATTTTTTATCGAACGAAAAAAAAAAAAAAAAAGTCTTAGAACATCCACATCGTGATTTTTTTGAAGGAGAAAACCAACTCCCTTGAGCAATGAGCATAGTTAGTATGTACATACACCTTGCTCAAGACCCCTAAACTTGAGGGAGGCAAGCGCAAGAAAATTTGGGCACCCATGGCATCTACTCACCATCTTTGAGCCTCATCCAGACTCCCTCCCTCATGAGCCCAAACTTGGACATCATTTTGCAATTCTTCATACATGAACCTATACGAATGGGTCAGACTGGTAATACCAGTCGATGCTACATCTAGATCGTGAATTATTATGAGCGAGATCATTAAAGCCTCGCAAGTCACGACCAACATAGAGGCTCTAATGTGGGAACATCTCCATCGTGAACTTCTGGAGATAATTGGTTCGCAATTCATTCCCTGATTCATCCAATTATCCATTGGACCTCATCGTCCTATGGAATTAATTGAGAATCCAAATCTGAATTTTCCAAATGCTTACTAGTACTCCGAGATCGAACTCTAGTACTTTTCCTACCACCATTATTAGCTCCACATACAATCGTAAACTCGCATCCATATGCTGTTCCAAAGCATGAAAACAATCCACTACCTTCATGAATACTATGCCTTCTGCACTGCTGTTTACGTTCCTTCTGCTTTTGAATTTTCTGATAACTGTTAGGGGTGTTGTCACATTTTCCTGGAAGCTCCATCCTCCACCTCTCAATCTTCGATTTTAGCCCTTCAACACTTGTATCTTCCGCTGTCCAATCTCCAAGTATAGCACTACCTGGATTATGGGGCTTCACTAATGGCGTCAGGTACAATCCCCTGGCTACAGCTGCGGCCACCACCGACGCTGATGGACCCACGTCAGAGTTGCACACTGATCCATTTTTAGGTATCCCAATTTCGGAACCATTCAATAGGGAGCCATTGCATATTGATCCTTCTCTGTTGTTTCCCTTCTCTTTGTCTCCTCTTTCTTTAACATCTGTAGAATCACTTTGCGATCGCCTTAGCTTGATCTTTTCTTCTTTCTGATCGAAATTATTGTTGTTATTATTGTCATTCTTATGTTGTTTGTACAATTTTACGTCTATCAGGTCCTGAAACCCCACAGCAGATGCACTAAGTTCCGTATACAATGGCATGCTTTTCATGTTGTTATCCAAAAGCGTAACGCCCATGTTCAAAATTCCCTGTGGACGGCCTGATGGACGTCGAATCTGAAGCGCAACAAATCGCCTCCTCGAATTCATTTGCTTTCGAACATTTTGAGGAATCAGGTTGCTGATCAGCACTCGTACTGATCCGACAAGGATGTTTCGCAGCCAACCTAGAGCATAAATTTCGATCATGACCGATGAAGTTTCAGAATCTAGGAACTTTTCATCTACACGAAACACAAATTTATCGTTCCATGTGGGGTTGATCTGGCCTTGCTGATCGATTCTTGTACGTAGTTTTCTATCTGCATTGATCCATGTGACTGCATACGTACGTAATTTTCTGGACACGGGGGCCAGATCCTGCGCTGATATTACATTCAGCTCCAGGAGCTGGAAAGGAAGCGGAGACATTCTTGTATGCTGGCTATTTATGGTGCCTAAAAAAGAAATTAGCTGCTGCAATAGAATTTCCTACTCGCCATCCGTCCAAGATGAGGAGGACGAGCAGGAAAAAGGATACAGGAAGAAATTGTAGAAGCAAAACGTTAGAAATGGTAGCTATTCATGAGAATGATTTTTTGTGTTCAATTTTTGTTTGAGATCTTGGTGGCTGATGGTGCAAGGGATGTCAGTTACATTTGATGTTTCTCCACCTTTTTCAGCGTATTTAACTCTTTCCATCGAGGGAAAATGACCATTTACTATTTGATGGCAAGCCATATATTTTGGGGTTGGGATGGAAATTTCTTGTCTAGAACAAGACCTTAATGCAGTGGGGGGTATTTCAGGGCCTTGGTCTACGCAAGAAATTTCCGGTTGAAAATGGATAGGTATAAGGCCAAGGTTAAAAAGAAATGTTCTGGAAGCATGCAAAACTATATCTGCTTTCTGGAAGCATGCAAAAACAAGACTGATAAATTATGAAAAAAATTAATCACTTATTCATTTATATATTTATTGTAAAAGACTTTATTCACACAAAGATATGTAAGTATCTGCAATGTACAGTATTTTTATGGTTAACTATGCGTCAACATAGAACGATAATTTACGACAATTTAGTTAACGAATATATATTTACATACAGTAAAAAACTTTGTTCATACGAAGATCTATGTAAATTTATGCGACATACGACTAAGCCTATATTTAAGAAGGTATGATGTTATGGTCAACTACTAATCAACAATTGGAGTTGGACATTGTTAGGCTTCCTTTTCTGTTTTATTATTCCTGAAATGTTTCTTTTGAGCTCTATATTTTGTACCATATCCATTCATTTTCAACCGAAAAAGTTCATGTTGATGTCGTTTTATCTTATTGGAGTTATTATTTTTAAGTTCGATGGATAAACGAAAAAATGCATGTTTACGTGGGAAATGAGAAAATAAAACTATTTTCGTGGGTTTCGTATTAAGCTAATCTAGTTAATTGGATGCATATTTTGTTCTCCTTCTAGAAATTGTACCAAAAGTTCAATTGACTGATTGGAATTATGGTGGGAATACAAACACCGTGACTTTAAAAATTACTTATATATAAATTCTAATTGTTGTTCTCTAATGTGTGACATGGGCACATAAGGTAGTTAGTGCATAGGGATAAAATGGATAGCAACGTCAATTAGTTTGGAGAGATTGAGGAAATAGTTTAGGGCATGTTCTCCATAACTTCTGATTTTTATAAAAACTAATTTTTGAAAAATTAAAAATCAGTTACTCTTGATTTTAATTTAAAACATTCAAAATTATAGCAAAAACAAAAACAGTTGAGAACATTAAAAAAAATATTTTTAAAAAAGCAAAAATTAAAATCAAGTAAAAAAAAAAGTTATTAAGAACATGCCCTTAATATGCTAAAAATGTTTGTAGCTCTATGTACATTTATTTCTACACAAGTTCGTTATTGATCTTGGGCTGGTGTACAACCTTTCTATATTTTTTATGGATGTTAATTAGGCTTACATTGACTTTAGGCTGGTGGACAACCATTCTACGCTTTTGACTGATGTCAACTGGGCTTTGTAAGGCAGACTCTGACAGGCTCGAGTTCGACCTTAAAATAAAATGATTTTTTGTCTAAATTCAACCGACCAAAATCTACATTACAAATAGTACTTCACCTTGTATGCCCTCAATGGTAGATTGAAAGTTCACCATTTTTGTTTGCACAGATTGTATTTATATAAGTGAAATTATATACTTGTGTTATTTAACAAAAACAACTTATAATTCACAATATTTTGCATAATAAAGTCAGAATTATATATTTTAAGTATACATATAAACTCAATATATGTATATGCTTACTTTGTATCAATACACACACACACACACACAATATCCAAACAAATGCACGTACATATTACAAATATATTGATTGTGTTGAATGATTAGCACATCTTGGCCTCGTTAGGTTCTCGATACTGTAGGCTTGGAATAATTGGTACGTACTTCATGAAAATCCTAAAGGGTCGGTACTTGAAAATGACGGGCCTGTTTCTTATTTACTGTTCATCGTTGCCGGTAGATGACGACGTTCATCGGTATTTAGAGATTCCCCTAAAAAATATTTTGCTTTTTTCTTGAAATTCATATCACCTACTTGATAAAATTTATCATTTGCTTTTATAATTGAACTCACATGAATATTTTCCTGTAAAAGTTCTTGTGCAGATAAGTTTTGCCTCACCTCAATATTTTACTGCAAAACTTCTCGTGCAATTTATGGGTGTTAAGTTCAAAAAAATATATAAATTTTTCCCCATTGATTTGATTAACAAAAGTGCTAAATATATGGGTAAGGGTGCAAAACTTACTTTAAATTTTTTGTGTGACTTTGAGTTCCAACTTTTATATTAGGCCTCATTGGTATATTTTTTCATATTTTTCTCCCCTAATAAATGCTATTAGAAACCATAATTAATTTCTTGAACTACTCATTCGCAAATGGATTATTCTAGTGTTGAACTAGTAAATTGTTCTCTTTTTGATATTGAACCGTGGAGTTTGGGATCAGCTCAATGATCTAGTTTGTTAGTGTTGAGCCCTGGAGCCTATAGTTAGATTGAAGTTCTAATTTATTTGAAATTGAAAAAGGATTAGGATCGATTTATAAGTTAATGAATATCGGGCATGTATTGAATTTCATTGTAAACTCAAGAGGCGTTTGATTTCAATGTAAGAATCTACTTACAAAATAAAAGATTTGTTAAGTTTATGAACAGATAAATATTATCCTTCATTGATTTAAAAAAAGATAAAAGAGAGTGAAGTAGATGAGGATCAATTTGAGTTCCTACTTATATATTGTGTATTAGATATCTTTGATGAATTCAGTCATTTTTCGTCCCCAAAAACTTGGAATCATGAACAAGAGCGAGCCATAAAAGATTTCATAAAAAATAGTAAAAAAAAAAAAAAGACCAATAAACCTCAGTCATAATAGGACCTAAGCAAAGCATGCATTATTGTACGAACACTTGTCCGCCCTGGACATTTATCATTCTCAATAATTTTTGACGCCGTACCATTTTTGACGCCGTACTATTTAACCTTAGCAGGTGTTTTGAGGACACAATGCGACACGAAAAAGCCGTGAAAATAATTGGAATACTTTTATAGTGCACAGAATAGATTTATTAAGGATAATTAAAATTTTGATAACTTATAAAAATTTACTTATTTGTCATTTAAATTAACAATTGAAGTGTACCTGTATTTCTTATTTTTATTTAATTATTAACTTTTTATACAGTATAAAGCTTGTACCATAACCAAATCTATAAAAATTGAATGAGATGCATGACAAGACATCACCAGCCACTTCTCCCTTGAAGGCACACGTGCATTGTACACCCACAAGTGGCAAACGTTACCACCTACCAGTTAGTGCATTTAATTTCTCTATCCACCTTCGTGTACAATCTAGCCATAGGACCACTATGATTGAGAAAGCTTGGTTCGTTTGGTTGGGTGAGGGGATCTATAGCTGCCATTCTAGATTATGAGATATTTTTCTATGGATCGATTTTAAAATCTCACCTATAAATTGTGTAATAAAAGAATACCACATAAATATAGTTATATATTTCTTTAAAAAAAAATATATAACTATGCATACTGAGATAAGAAAAAGTTATAAAAATACTTGTATAACTTTTTTTAAATCATAAAATTCAGGATCATTAATCAAATCTATATAAAAATTTTTCCAATCAGATGCACATTCACTTTAAATGTGTCCACAGTATGTCTCAAGTGATTGCTTACATCGTTCAATACTTCTATTTTTGCATAGTATGTCTTTTAGCTCATTTTTCCAAATAGATGCGCATATATCTCAAGTGATTGCTTACATTGTTCAATACTTCTATTTTTACTTTAGTTTTTTTTTTACCAATCATCAATAGTATTCTATTATATTCCTAACTTACTCTATAGAAGGAAGCAAAACTAAGCTCAATGGGAACTGATAAGAATTAAACTACCATTAGACCAAACGAGTGCATTATGTACCTACTTGAATTTTTTATGGGAGGCAAGGTTCAAACTCCTGACCTCCCATTCCACTTAACCTTTAAAAGTCTTGTGGTGACCAACCCAATCAAGTTAGGTTAAATAGTATGTCTTTTACATTGTATGTCTTTTAGCCGTAATAATCGATTTGTTCATGTAATTTTTTTTTTTTCAAACCTACACTATTACAATGAAAGAAAAAAAAATTAGTGTTAGTGGAATTCAAGCCCTCGATTTTTTAAATAGAATTGTAGAATTTTAATGATTCGACCTTCTATTCATTCCCTGTTCTATGCGCATAAAACTTGTGACAGTTATCACTAAGGATATTCCGACCCATCCTGCACCAGGGGGCTGCATCAATTCTCCATTGACAAAGAAATGATAACTCATTCTAGTTTTACTTGCCACCAAAAACTAACCTAACACTTAACAACGCGACCTCATGGTCATGCTTTCATAATTCAACTTCAGCCTTCAAATTAGATTAGAAAAAACAAAATGCGTCTTATCATCTAAGTAGTGCCTGTGTTATAGAATAAATATTGATAAAGTAGTTTAATAATATTATTATGAAATCAAATTGATTGGCAAATTATGAATGTGCCCAATTTTATACCTGACTTTGTTGACCATTTCCAATAATTTAGAAGGAAAATTGAAATTGAGAAAAAAACAAGACAGGGAATATGCTGTTCTGATGAGAACATCACATTCATACAACAACGTAAAAAAAGGGCATCCCAAAGAATAAATAGATTAAAACTAGGACCAAATAGTATTTTAGTACTGGTTGCAGAATCTAAGGGCACTTGGATATATCATATAAAGTGATCATGAATTGGACCAGCATATTTAGTTTAAGTGTAATTCATCTATGTTACATGTCATAAATCCTACGTTGTAATTAGTATTATGCACTCTGTTTGGATGGTTTTTTTTATTTTTTAAAAATATTATTCTAACAGTTTTATAAGTTCTTTTCGATAAATGTGTATATAAAATAAAAAATGCATTAAATTTTTTTTTTAAAAAAATATGATTCTAAACAATACAAACAGAGCGATGTTTGTTTTCACCAACTACTCTACAAGATGTTGGGGGTAAAAAATGGCAGACCCCCAGCCCAAGGAGCCATTACGCAAAGTGTAAAATGTAATTGACCAAATTATAGTTCACCAAAGCTGTTGTAAATTTTCGTTGGGAAATACTTAAGTATATATTGTCTATTGTTTCACTTGTAATTTATGAATTTAATTAATAATTAGATGAGATTTCTTGCATCATTATATATTTATCACAATTACTTTTCTTACATTATATATTATTATTACCATGTGTCTCTTTAATATACCATAAATGAGTTTATCAAGGATCCACATAAGTATTTCTAAATGAATTTCAGATAATTTTCTTTCACAGACTCTTTTTTTTTTTTTTTTTTTTTTTTGAGGATGCGAAAAAGAGAATATTTAAAGACTAATTCATATTCTACCCTCAAGTTTAGACCTATATATTAGCTAAATCTCCAGTAGAAGTTGTCAAAACTAAATTCTATTGACAATTCAAACTGAATAATTGCATATTGGCTAAGCAAATGAAAAGCATAACATTCAACTCTCACTTATTTTAAATTCTATTTAAACAGAGAAAGCCTTTTCCCTTCATATGAATTTGTCAAAGTTGGAAGCTAGAATTTTGTAGAGGAGGATTGCCGCTTTTATATGTCCCATTTGGTCATTAATTAATTGCCATCTACAATCTGTAGTCACATTTATTGACAAAATGTCCATAAAATTACATTATGTTTTCTTGGTTTTGGCTATAGATAGTTACTCTATTAACTTCTTTTATGCCTCCAAAATCTGGAATTTTACACCCCGAATTTGTTATAGAATGTTTTTAACTCTTAGAAAATAAAATTTAAAGTGTTGAGAATACCTCAAGAATGTTCTTAAATGCAAAGTTTTAACCATTTGCATGCAAAGTAATGGAAAAGAAGAAAGAGATGGATTAAATTTATATGTCTCTGGAAATTTTTTTCTTCTAGGAAGAAAGTAATAAACTTTGTAGACCTACCTACCTGTCAATCCACTACGCTACTCTGGAGTAATATGATAACGAGATTAATGAGGAAACAAAAAAGAAACAAGAAATAGGGCATAAATAGGGCATTTGATTTACTTTTTGCCAATGATTAGAAAATAAGCATCATAATTTGTGCCCAACACAATCATCTAATTACTGTTATTAGAAATAATTAGAAAATAATAATTTCCTTCGTGGATGATTTTAGTTGCATGCAAAAATACAGGTAAAATTGACTAAATATTGCCATTTGATCAAACTTAATACCTTTTGACATGATAAGAACTCTTTAAGATCACCCAAATATTAGATGGAAATTCAACGACAGAAAGTTATCATATGAAATTAATCTAAAATTATGTTAATCTACTCATCAACAAAGTGTAAGCTTGGAGAAGATTGACCTAACCTACTAATTTAGTAATTTTGCTCTTTTATTTATTCCATATTTTTTATTACTATTTTTTTTTTTTTTTTGACAATTGCTAGCATCTTCTGTTACGAGGTGGTGGGTTAGCTACCACCTACCCTTTAAATGTAAAGTAAAAAAGAGTCATGACTTTAAATCTTGCTTCTTATAAAAAATTTTAAATGAATACTTAATGTATCTATTTGGTTTAATGATGGTTCAGTTTCTATCACTATGGTTTAATTTCTATCAATTCTTTTTTAGTCCAATTGAATCTTTCAAAGACTCGGTTAAGAGCAGTAAGAGATGATGCTATTAATTATAATATAATTATTGATAAAAAAAATCTTTTGTTATTTGTGGGGTAGGGGATGCTTGGTAGCCTCCATAATTGAACTGCAGAAATGCAACAGATGCAAACTCCTTTTACAAATCAACGTCAACAAAACAAGCAACCAAACCCCCCAAGTCTTAATCCCTTTCTATTAAAGAAAGGCTGAGTCATTCCATTCAACCTTCTCTTCTCTCTTTCTTTACTCGTTCCTCACTCAACCCCCCTCCCAAACAAAAGTAGTACTAATAGTAACACAACTACAATTCTGCTTTCTTATCTTCTTTTCCCAACAACAATAAAGTAAAAGACTAACGAGTCACTAACTTCCTTGGTTATTCAAACCTGTGCAAGGTTTTTGGCATCCTTGCATAGGACAGAGATAGATTAAAAAAAAAAAAAAAAAAACTTATTCTTGAAGAACCTGCCTCTACACTTTGTTTATTGGAAACAACAAATTCAGCATAAAACTAGCTGAAAGCAAAAGGGTTGAGAAATAAGAGGTGGGTTCTGGAGTTCTTGATGCTTTGAGGAAGAAAAAGTATGTTGGGGTGCGAGTGTTACTGCTGGGAGAATGGATATGAGCAGGAATTTTTGCCAGTTGAACCAGAGCCTTTTTCTCTACCTGCACGCCTTCCTCAATGGCCTCAAGGTATAATATATTTGAAGTTTATTTCAATAAAATATATCATCTTGATTAGTGTTCTTGAGTGCAATAGTGCGAAAGTTGAGCTAAGGATGCATATTGAAATAATTTTCATTTTTCCTCCTTTGAATTGCTAGTATATATTGATCATCTTCTTGCACTGCTTTAGTCATGAAAGTTTTTACCAATATGAAGTCTTACTTGATGAATAACAAGAGATGGGCTGTCACCTCTTATGATCATCGGTTAGTTTGTCCGAATTATTGATAACACTCTGTAAGATTATATACCGGAGCTGTTTCTTTTGGGGCTCTCTCTCTCTCCCTCTCTCTCTTTGTTATTGTTTGTTGTTTTTGTTTTTTTTTTTTTTTGGGGGGGGGGGGGGGGGGGGGGAGGGGGAGGGGAGGGATGTTGTTCAAGGTGCTACGTAAGGGGACTTGTGAGCTTGATCAACATTATGAGATTATTGAAAAATTTTCCAGACATTTGATCACTAATTTTGGTTAGTTGTTTGGATTTCTCTACAGACACAGGTTTACGGTTAAATTGATTTGATTTTTCTTTAGTTTTTAAATTGTTAATTCAAATTTTATTGCTTGCCTCTTTACTGCTTCTGAGTCTCTGTATTTTCTGCTTGTATTGAAGAACGTGTACTGACATTGCACGTAGTCTCTGTTTTAGTAATAAGGAAAGCTGAGGGCATTTGGATGCAATTTGGTCATTGATCTTGGTTATGATGCGGCTTTATTGAGTTTTAGTTGGGCCAAAATTTTCAACATGTGGTAGTTTCCTAACAGTTACTTTTCACCTAGGTGAAACCTGATTCCTGCTTTTCACTTAGGCCGAACTTACATTGATTTTGTTGTCTTTATACTGATTTGGTTATGATATGGTATCATCTTTTTTATGTTAGCAGGTCAAGGTTTTGCAACAGGAAAAATATGCTTAGGAGAAATTGAAGTCACTCATGTCACTAAGTTCGAGAGGATATGGAGTTGTAACCTTTCACGGAGAAAATCAGAAGGTATCTCATTTTATAGGCCAGTAGATATTCCGGATGGATTTTTCAGCCTAGGTCATTATTGTCAACCAGATTACCAGAATTTGCAAGGGTATGTTCTTGCAGCCAGAGAATTGGCTGGTTTGACTTATGATAACCTAATTTCAGAAGTTGGCATCAGAGTTTGCAGCTCTTAGGAAGCCTCTTGGCTTCTCTTTGGTTTGGAGCTCAAGTTCTCGTAATGATGGGCGTGGTTATATTTGGCTGCCAATTGCACCAAGCGGTTACAAATCAATGGGTTTCGTGATCACTAATGAAGCTGAGGAGCCTGAGCTTGAGGAAGTTAGGTGTGTTCGGGCTGACCTGACGGAAAGTTGTGAAACAACTGATGTGTTATTTAGTGCAGATACAGTTAGCATCTGGGACACAAGACCCTGCAAACGGGGCATGTTGTGCAAAGGTGTTTCTGTTGGGACATTCTTCTGCAGTCCATTAGGTTGGAAATATTACCGCACTTCATACCTCAGTTCTCTAGACGAATATGATATTGCTTGCTTGAAAAACCTGGACACAGCTCTAAATGCAATGCCAAATCTTGACCAGATCGACGAACTCATTAAGCATTATGGACCTACAGTTTATTTCCACCCGGATGAGGAATATTTGCCTTCATCAGTTTCATGGTTCTTCAAAAATGGAGCTCTTCTCTATGAAGATGGAAAGGATGATGGCATAGCCGTCGACTCTAGGGGTTCAAATTTACCTGGTGGTGGAGAAAATGATGGCAAATTTTGGCTAGATCTGGCACTTGATAACGATGATAGGAATTTTCTCATGTGTGGTAACATGGAGAGTGCAGAGCTCTATGTCCATGTTAAACCAGCATTTGGGGGAAGTTTCACTGATATTGTCATGTGGATCTTTTGTCCCTTCAATGGACCAGCAACCATTAAAGCGCCGTTGATGACTATTGCCTTGAACAGGGTAGGTCAGCATGTCGGTGATTGGGAGCATTTTACTCTCCGGATAAGCAACTTCACTGGAGAACTGTGGAGTGTTTACTTTTCTGAGCATAGTGGTGGTGAATGGTTAAATGCATGCGAGTTAGAGTACATCAAGGAAAATAAGCCAATTGTGTATTCATCAAAACATGGTCATGCGAGTTACCCACATGCTGGTTGCTACATTCAGGGCTTCCTCAAAACTTGGAATAGGAGTGAGGAATGATTGTGCCCAAAGCAAGTATTCCATAGACTCCAGCAACAAGTATCAACTCATTGCAGCCGAGTACCTTGGAGATGGAGTCATTACAGAACCTCATTGGTTGCAGTACATGAGAGAGTGGGGTCCTAAGATTGTGTACGATGCACGATCAGAAGCAGATAAGATCCTCAGTCACCTTCCCTTTTTGATTAGGTTTACGGTGGAGAGCATTTTTGAACTCTTTCCAACTGAACTTTATGGTGAAGAAGGTCCTACGGGGCCTAAAGAGAAGGATAATTGGCTTGGGGATGAAAGGTGTTAGGTATTCTTGATTAGCCTCTTTGATATTAGTATGGGGTTGAGAGCAATGAGCATGCCTTTCAATCTGCATTTGGAGCATAGGACACGAAACTGGAACAGACATCTAGTGTGATATCTTGTAACTGGTATAATTGTCATTCTTTGCGCCTTTTTATGCCCCTATATCTGTATCCTATATAGGCAAGCCTTTGGGAGTCATTCAACATTTACAGTCCCAATGTTGTAACAGTGTATAATATGTATCCCACATCTTGAATGCAGCTAATGAGATTCAGTTATGCATCATGGTCCCGATGTTGTAACAATGTATAATATGTATCCCACATCATGAATGCAGCTAATGAGATTCAGTTATGCATCTTCGATTCAGTGAGACGTCTGTTACTGCAAGAAATCATCCAAGTGAATTCCAATACAGTATTAAAATTTGGATGAAGCCTGCCAACAACGTCCAGAAACATCTTCGTGATTGCATCCTCAAGCAGTAATAATAAAACTTGAATGTGGATTAATTGCAGATTCATGGTGAAAAGGAAAAATGGGAGAAGGAAAAAGGAGATATTTTTATAAATAATGATCTATATGATGATATTGCATTTCATGAAGCAAGCAGATACCACGGTTGTAAGAGCTAAACCAAGAACAAAAAAATGATGTGAGAATCAGAAAATCTAGCACTGTAATTCTTAGAATTTCAATTAAGAAAACCTGTCCAGATACGCAAACTCAAAATATATCATGATTACTTCCAGATAAATGTTTTATTGTGTTTCAATTTGCTCAAAACTAACTGCATATGTATTAACCATAGGTTGGTTTAATGGTAATAAATGTGTTAAGGGTACAACAAAGATGGTGGAAATAAATTCTGAATGCTTAGGAGTTGAGACAAATCAATTGTGTGTTGGTATAGCATCAGCTTTTCAAAGATTTTTGAGTGTTCGAATCTCTTTATCACAACAAACTAAATTTATGATATATTTATATCTCACGAACAATTATAATCACTTTCTAAAGTATCCTACATTTTGGCCTTGACATAGGTATGGTGGAGGAATCTCCAATCAACAAAATAGTTCCAGAAAAAAAATAATTCAAATAAAACAATTAAAATCAATTATAAAATGGAAAAGCAGATTTTATTTATTTTTCCTAAACAAAGAAAACATCAAAGAAATCGAAAGATCGGAATCCGAAAGTCCAAAACATAGGCCCAGCTCTGTCTCTATTCCCTCAGTTTCCTCCACAAGTCAAAAGAAACAATGGAGGAGCAGTACTCCTTGAAGAAAAAAGTTTCACTGAAAAGCAAAGAATATTCAATATAATATCTTATTTCTAGCATTTCTTCAACTCTCTCTCTCTCTCTCGCTGGGGTCTAATTTTATTTCTGTTCTATGGTTAAATAATCTCAAATTTTTGAATTTGCCGTGTTAGAGTTGTGCAGGTAGCATCAAAATTTCCCCCTGGTTCTCCTTGCTTCTTGGTTGAATAAATACTTTAGTTTCTCTTTATGTTGGTAGTAAAGCTGCTTAAGGATTATTACATCCTTTAAGGCAGAGTGTACAACCAAAGCACATTGCATTTTATGTATAGTATCGTGATGATTTTATGTCAATTATTTAGTTTAGGTGAATTCTTGGAAGTGGTAACTTTTTGCATCAAAGAATACAAAACCAAAATACATTCAATTCAGTGCCACTTAGCCAGGACAACAAAGGGAAGCAAAAAATATATCTCTTTCCTGCTAAAAGTTTTCCAGCTTATTGAAGTTTCTGAGAAAAGGTTAGGATCTGAAACCAGAAGGATGGACTGATTTTCCTTGTAGTATAGAATATGAACTGCCATATCAGTAAACGGTGTGGAGACTTGATCACACCCGAAGGGGGAAATATTTAGATGGACCCGGTCTACGGAATAATTTCGTAGACCCCTTGGTCCAGAAGCAGCCACATCATCCATACGATAGGTCATGAGTGATGTAGCTGCTTCTGGACCAAGAGGTCCACGGAACTATTCCGTAAACCGGGTCTATCTAAGTATTTTCCACCCAAAGACTACCAAAGTCTGTTCCTGTTGTTTTTTTTTTCCCGTGCAAATGCACCTTTTGTAATTGGCTTTTCTCATTATTAGTCCTTTAACTACGTCGTCATGGACCTATTTCCCTTGATATTTATCCATTCATAATTCTCATGATGCGCCAAAAAACTCAGGAGCTTCAAATTCCTTAATCACTATCACTATGAATAATATTAATTCTACTATTAGTCATATGAATATTAGTAAGTCTACTATTAGTATGGGTTTTGACAATTTTACCCAACTTATTTAGTTTAATAATGGAATGAGTATCATTCCCACCAAAAGGTTAATGAATTGATAGAATAATATTTTGAAAAGAATCATAAAGACACCAGTTAATCAATTTCATTTTGATAATGATAATTATTTTTCAAACATTAACAATAGGTGTCATTATTACTTGTACACATTCCCTTTCTATTTTAGTAAACTTATTGTTGGAGTACAGGCTCCAGCTGCATGTCAGGTTCACCAGATGGGAAACAAGAATGCTTTCAAAAGGAAGCGAAATTTGTTACGCTGCTTTCTGTAGTAGTATTATTCCGAAAGGAGAACATCTTACGTGGACCTGGTTCACGGGCTACATCCATCATTGGTTCCACGGCCGATCCATCCAAAATAAATTCTTCCCACTGTGGGGAGCAGTTTTATCTTGTTTTACAAGGATTTAATATTTTTAGGCCAATTTGTTGTATGAAATGTTGGTATCCTCAGTCAAATGCGTAGACGAAGATCAATGGTGCAGCCACTTGCATCTGTCCTTGGTACAAAATCAAGAGTTTGACAAACAATAGCTGGTACTAGTTCCAATAATTAGAAAATGTGGTGCAAATACAACAAATTAGTTAACGATTCTTCCCCTTGTTTCTCTTATTTGCTTTTGTTTGTCATGCCTGTTGAATTTTAATTAAGGCATATTTTTTGAAATATTTCAAAGAATGTTTGCTTTTGCAATGACAACTTTAAAGTCAGAAGTTATAATCGTTTTACGGCACGCATAATTGATGTTTATACTAGTTTTTTGAAATATTCCAACCACTTACAACAGCTGCCTATTTTGCTCACCAAAAGTACACTCGCGGGTTTCATGCTACCATCGAATTTCAATTGAAAAAGACAACTGGGATGTTGAAGTGAATGTTATTTGTGTTCTTTGATAGCATTTATACATAGACAAATATGTATTGGAAATTTAAAGAAAATCTAGTAATTCAGAATTCAGTAGGCCAACTGGTAGAATAATTTATTAATTGCAATCCTTGTGGCCTCCAGGAGCATATCACCATTTCCATTTAAAAACACTCACAATACTAAAAAGCACCAAAATTGAGAAACATTTTCAAGTTCTATTCTCAGTTACCATCAATATAAGTATAGACTAATGGATAGAACCTACTCTAAGCAACCAATTTCAATCAAGAATTTGAGATCAATAATGTTACATATTCTCAAGTTCCTTACACTAAAGACAATGTTGATTACAACCGTAATCTCGTATGGGCCAAGCCCTACAAGCCAGAATTGATTAACTACTAGAGGCCAGCAAAAAGATCAACTCTACAAATTGCACTAAACTTTGTACAAAATCTAAAACAACACCATCTGATGTGAACAAAAAAGAGGGGTTCGGAAGACACATACAGAGCATCACCTACCTTCTGTCTTGTTGAGGTCCTCCCAACTAATTTCCTGTGCACATTCCCCACATACTGTGCTGCAACCCATTTTTGTGCCCTGACTTCTAAGTGTGAGCAAATGAGAAAGGTTTGTACATTTTCTCAGGATAATACGATCTCTTGAGCGCGTGGGTGTATATGTGTACTTCCTCTCAGGAGCAGAAGGAACTGTATCCGAGAGCACTGGTTTTCGATCAAATGCAGTTTCCTTGACAGGTATTCTCTGCTGCTCATTTGCAGATTTGTAATCCGCCTTCTGGTGCTGCTCAAACGTGGATTCGTCAGGTGAAACTTGTTGCACCTCCTCCCATTCAAAAGTTCTCCTGAATACTTCCCAAGCCATCTCCTGTTCCTCTTTTGACAGCTTTTCCTCTTCATTCTCTTGCAAAAGAGTTTCATGCTCATGATAATTTGCAATCCATCTACGTTCAGTACAAGTTTAAAAATGATTAGATGTAAGACAGCATCAGATAACAGCTAATTTTATTGGATAGGCAGAGCAGACTAAGAAAATATGCAAAACATGCTCAGCTATCTATTTTTATATGAACTAGGAATGGGGCACGTGCTCTGCACGTTTATAAGTTTTGTTAACAAGATAATGTTGCTTATTTTTTATTTAACTTTATGGTTGATATTTTAGCACTTAATGTATTTCTTTAAATATCCTTATTTTTTAAGTCTAATCACATTAATAATGGACATTTACAAAAACATAAAGAGGTAGATTAATAAGGTTCTAATGAATCTCAACATTCACTCAACTATTTTTCAAACTCTTTTACAATAAATTCAATTTAAATTTAAATTAATAAAAATACAAAAAATGCACAAAATATACAATAAAAGGAACAAAAGTCCTTCTCACCAATAAAATTGGAAAGGAATCTAATCCAAAACTGGAAAACTGCCTACCATGCATTAGTTTAAATATCGTTACTATAATAATAAAACTTTACATTGTTTCAAAATGCTACATTCAAAATCTCATGCTATATTAAATAAAAAATCATAAATTCTAAAATAAAGAAGTTTTAATGATTAAACATGTCGTGAAACCTTGTTATACATGACAACTCTTTTGCAAGAATGAGGTTTTACATTTTTAAAATTTCAATTTTTGATGACTCTTTATAGTGGGAGTATATTCTTAAATTTAATTCTAAGTCTCTTGAAAAATTGACTTATTTATTTTTCATAATATTTTTTGGTTTTAAAGTAATTGGCTAGGACACTTTGTGTTTAGGTTTCTAATATTATTTTTTATGTTAATAAACTAATGTGATTACAAAATAAAAAAAATGTGAAAATTTCTCAAATAATAAATATTGTAATCAAGTAATTCACCTAAATTCTAAATCCATCCATTCTGGACCATTTTCTATATTTAGTTTAGGTATTGTTCAGATTTTTTCAATCAAGGTTCATTAAAAAAAATTTCTTGCCTCTCGGTCCATGGGATGTTACTTCAATATTTTTGTAAGGTAGTGTAATAATAGTTAGTTTTTGTATTGGATTTAATATGCTAAACTTTTTATTTTCAATTTTTATAAATAAAATCATAGTAAAGAAAGGCAACAAAGTAGCTGTGTTAAATGAATTTAAGGTATAATAGTGTAGAAATTTTTAGATTGATTTTTAGTTCAAATTAGAATTTAAAAATGGGATTGGCATTTTATATTTCTCTGAAAAGGCTTTTTTTTTTTTATAAATTCACGTTGATCAATGCATGATAGAATGATTTTTTTTATCTTTATGATTTTAAATTTAATCTACACACTAACTACTACATCTTTTGATTTAAATTTTAATGATATTCAAAAGTTTAGAATTTTGATTAACAAATTTTGCATTATGATTTTCAAGTTAGCGTGGGTGACTTAAACGTAATATTTTTCATTTTTCTTGGCACGATGCTATATACATTTATGGCATTTTAAAGTAAGGTAACATAACATCCATTCTTAATAATATTTGAGTGATTGTTTCTAGCTAATAATTTAATTGATTTATTATATAATAACTGAGAATAATTTTTGAATAAAAAATTTAAAATTAAAACATTATTTTTATTTTAATATGAAAGATAAATTAAAGAAATGCTCCCACCTAATCAAGAAAGTACGAAAGATAAATTAAAGAAATGCTCCCACCTAATCAAGAAAGTATCCATTAAATTGAAAATAAAAAATTAGATAGGAAAATTTTAAATATTCCCTTCTTTTTTTCTATTAATTTCGATTTAACAATGGTGTGGTTATTTCTATCTAACTTTATACTCCTAGCATGTAATTTGCTTTCTTTTTTATTTGTGAACAAAAAGCAGGCCTTTTTTGTGAATTTAAAGCTAAAAAAGATGTCTAGTTTAATCATCTATATGCAAATAATGATTGAGATAAACATAAAAATAATTTAACTAAAGAACAAAAAAAAAAAGTTTTCATGTTTTAACCCACTACATATCAGGCTGGCTCTTACTCCCATAACTTTTAAAAATTCTGGATTTGCCATGGTTAATTATTACTATATGTAAATATAATATTTCTTTAAACAATGGAAAGTTTTATTATTATAGCAATGACACTTAAACTAATGCATAATAGGCAGTTTTCCAATTTGGATTAGATTCCTTTCCAATTTTATTCGTGAGAGGACATTTATTCCTTTTACTATATATTTTTTGCATTTTTTGTATTTTTATTAATTTAAATTTAAATTGAATTTATTGTAAAAGATTTGAAAAATAGTTTAGTGAATGTTGAGATTCATTAGAACCTTATTAATCTAACTCTTTATGTTTTCGTAAATGTCCTAAAAAATAGGGATATTTAAAGAAATACATTAAGTGCTAAAATATCAACCATAAAGTTAAATTTAAAAATTATAAAATTAATTTTATTTCAAAATATTTAAAAAATGATTTCTCTTTCAGTGTTTTGCCTATTGATTTTTTTGCTAAGATACTTTTTGTTTTAATTTTTTTATAGATCATAAAATTAAATATATTTTATAATAGAGTCAAATATAAAATTTTTATACTAAACAATAAATATATAATTTTTGAAAAATCTAATTTAAATTTATACTTGTAAAAGGTTTCTAAGACTTTTAAAAGAAGATTGAGTTTGATTAAGGATTTAATCAATTTACTTTTTTGTAGTTCCATTAGTATCCTTTTTTTAATGTGACTATAACTTAAAAAATAAGGGTATTTTAGAGAATACATTAAATGTTAAATGTTAAATCACTTAAGGTCATTCGTGCTTTTATATAGATATAGATATAGATATAGATATAGATAGATATAGATATAGATATAGATATACAAGCAACAGATAGTCCGAAAAGAATAGATGTTTTTTGAGACTGACAGTATACTTAGAATTAAACTTAGATGCGGCATTATGCAACGAGTTCTCAGGACATCATCTTAAAGACAACAAATATTAAAATTTAAAATAAATTGAAGCACCGGTCTTTAAAAGTATTAGGAGAACACACTTCTAAGAATATTTATGGAGCACCATTACCAAACAACCTCAGTTTAACTTAACAAGCATCTGCATTATAGACTGAATGAGCTTAAGACCAATAAAAGCAAGCAGAAAAGACTCTCAATACATATATGACCAGAATATCAGGGGCGATTCAAAGTCCACAGATGCAAAAAAACATCAAGTTTGCAATCTTAAGCTGCTTCCACATTTGAGAATTGATTCTCCCTCTGCTAAACACAAATTCAAGTATTTCGTGAAGGAATTCAGAAGCGAATACTTGTTCCAAAGGCCTAGACGGACCACAAAAGTTTCATCTGTCATTGAGAGTTTAGTTAGGAATGAGTACAAACTGACAGAATAAAGGTAATGATGAATTCATAGACCTTACTATTAGGAGTTTCAAAATGGGTTTTGTTCATATCCATACTAAGAATTGAATTTGGGTTGGTCCTCAAGTTTTTTTGTAGTCGGTCATAACTTGGTGACCTGGTTATACTGATGTAGTCATCCAATTAAAAATAGGACAAGAAAAACCAAGCATTCATATGTTTACTTTCAAGAGGGGATGGTGGATCCTAAAAATAAAAATGAATGAATGAAATGGGCAAAAAGCCATCACCCAATTTAAAACCAACTATGCCTTTATTTGACAAAAGTCTACTTATGCCACCTTGGAAGTTCCGGAACATGTAGATTCAGACAAAAGGAGATATAATGCTAGGACAAAAGTTCTAACCGAGTATATTCATACGCTTAGACTAATATCTCTTACATGAATTACAAATATTGGATATAATGTTGAGAAGGAAAGAGACTTACAAACAGGCAAAAGAGAATCATTTATAAATAAAAGAAAGCTTCGTCTTCTAGTTCTTACACTTCCATGACCCAATAACATGTTCTGTAGGCTCCTAAGCTAGATCTTACAGGAGTATGAGAGGAGGGATTTGAGTCACCAATAAAATTTCAGGACTAAAAAGCACCTGCACGATACTTTGGCACGTCTAGAAGTAATTAAAAGAACCTCGATAAAGTTCAGGACTAGAAAACACCTGTAGGCTCCTAAGCTAGATCTTACAGGAGTATGAGCGGAGGGATTTGAGTCACCAATAAAATTTCAGGACTAAAAAGCACCTGAACAATACTTTGGCACGTCTAGAAGCAATTAAAAGAACCTTGATAAAGTTCAGGACAAGAAAGCACCTGAACAATACTTTGGCATGTCTAGAAGTAATTAAAAGATCCTTTGATAAAGTTCAGGAGAAGTTATCAACAAACGATGAATGCACATTAATGCATATGATGGTCCACTTTCAACATGGTAGGTTGAGCTAAGGATTAGTATGAAGAGTTTAGGTGAACAGATTTGATCTTCACACAAGGCAGGAAATAGAAAATTGCACATGTATTGCTCCTTTGGGTCCTTTTAGAGTCTATAAAAATAGAGGTTGAGATGAGGGATTTGGGTCACCAATAAAAGTTCACGACTTTATGTCACCTGAACAACACCTTGGTAGTTATCAACAAAAGCAAAATGCTAATGGATAAGATGATCCACTTTCAATAATGTAGGTTGAGGTAAGTGTTAGTAGGAGGTAGCTGAACACATTTGATCTTCGTACATAAGGCAGGAAATAGAAAATTGAACATGTATTACTCCCTTGAGTCCATAGAGCCTTGTAAAAAAAGAGCTTGGGAAATGCAATTTGATGCAATTGCAAAAGGGTGGCACCACGACTCACTTTTACTGGCAAACTGCCTAAAGCACTAAGAGAAGAGTTCTATAATCATTGCAGTAAAATTCCCAAAATGTCAGGTAGGCATACCAGATAAGTCTCGTCTCACTCTTAACATTTTCCAGAAGAGTGGAACTTTACGTAAGACATAATAATCTCAATGTAGCTTGCGACAAAATTAACTAAAATTTTCTATTTCATCAACCTTTTCCTGCAGAATCCTGGAAACTTTGTAGAGGACACATGCAGGAAAGTGCAAGTATAGGAACATCACTTAACTTCCCAGAAAAGTAAACACACAAGAAATATTAACATAGCTGACTTCTAATCAAACACTACTGAAAGCAATCGGGCTGGTATATAAAAGGTTAAGGACTTCCATGGCAATAGATGCAAGTTCTCATTTTGATCAATATTGAAAAAGAATATCTTGAGCATGTAAATAAAGCCAACCTTGGATGATGCCTGGCAATCAAACTCTGCATCAATTTGTCTGAAGATGTGCTTCCAAGGGGATGAGGAACTTTCTCCTTTGAAAAATCTTCAAAATTATTGCTCACATGTAAATCAGCTGCATCCACTCTCTCTTGTCCCCAATCATGCACTGGATCAGGGATTTCATCATCACCAAAGTCAAACAGATGCAACATTTCCTCCTTTGATATAGTTCTATGTACTTGTTGCCGATCGACCACCCTTGCTGCAAGTCCTTCCTTGGTAACCTATTAACAATAGTACTGGCTTTAGATTGACACAAATTAAGGTAATAGCACTTTGATATATGGTTATAGATCGACACAAATTAAAGGTAATAGCACATTGATATATTCCTACCTGACGCTTATAGATCTTTTCCTCCATTGTCCCATGACCCAACAACCGGTAAGCGAAGACAGGCTTTGTCTGCCCGTACCTGCGACCACAGGAAGTATTACGTTATGCCTTAGGTTTCATTATCTCAAATCTTACTTGACGTTCAAACTTTGCCAAATCACACCTCCAAACCCGATATATAGCCTGAAGATCATATGTTGGATTCCATGAGCCATCAACTATAATTACGCGATTAGCAGCATGAAGGTTAATACCCAGTGATCCAGCTCTAGTTGATATCAGGGTGCATTTAACTCTCCTATTTGCAGGCTCATTAAGCTTCTCTACCATTTTCTGCCTTTCAGAGCCCACCGTTCTTCCATCTAACCTGTTATGACGCAAAGAGGTCAAAAATGAAAAAGTTCACTAACTGCTCAGGAACCTTAAAAAAGGGCACCTAACCATGCTCCAAAAAAGTTATAAGCTGGAGAAGCCAGTGTTAGACCTTTACTAATCTACACTTCTATCTATCAATGATTCTTCTTATGTTACCAGCAAACCATTAACTTTTCCAATTAATGACAGGTCACAAACATTACATGGTGAAGCATATATAAGTAAACCAGCAGGAACTTCTTCGTTCAAGAAAATTCAGTAAGTACTTGTTAAGATGGCAGTACAACTAACATAATGTTAAGATGCACTATCATTCTAGAAAAACTGGCTTTTGTTGAAAGTGAGTCTATTACCCAGCTTTCAAAATCTCTATTCACGGCATCCAAGAAAGCGAATCATCACAACAGACAACAAAACAGGGTAGCTTAGATGTTCAAAGTTCAATGGTGTAAGGATGTTGTCAGCAGCTATGTAGAAGCAACTAGGTCAAACATGTAAAGTATCATGAAACAACTGCGAACAAAACCACATTTCAGTTCCTTGCCATTTACGTAATAAAGTTGTTCCCATTAACCTAGAGGCATATTTTCTGTGCATTCTTTCTAATATGCATTTCAATCACATAAACGTCAATCAACAAACAGTGAAGGTTAGAAGAATCCAAGCTAAGCGCCACATAGTCTAACCAGATAGAACAGCAGAGAAAGCAATATGAAACAAGAACAGCAACAATGTCAACTTCCATGATGGAAATTTGCAATTCCCTTGAAAGGAAAGAATCATCAAGACACTTGTTTAATATCTAATCAAAACTTTCCCAATTCTTGAAAACAGCAACACCAATGATAGAAAATGAAAAAGACAGGAAGAAGTGAGGCGATCATAATATAGAATGAGACAGCAGATCTTCATTAGTTTGTGTCCACACCATACATTTCTAAAATGATGCAGACATACCTGTACCAATCTTTTCCTCGTTTCCAACATTTTCCAGGTTTCCCCGGACGAGTTAATTTTGAAAGATAAAACTCAATCAGATCCAGAGTTGACAAGCTCTGACTAAACACCAACACCTTGTCCCCCATGTCAGAGCACATCTTCAGAATATCAAGTAGCAGGACCATTTTGCCGCCGTAGTCAACCTCCTTGTAGGTATTCTCCTGAAGAAGATCCCTCCACCAATCCTGGTTGATATTTAGAATAAAAAAAAATCAGAACAAATATAAGAAAAATAAAAAATAAACCATGCAACAATAAACCAAAAATTGCATTTGAAGAAAGAAGATGGTAAAAACCTCATGAAGATAGCCATTATCAGATTTTCTGTCTTCAAAATCAAAACTGGAGCCAAGCTTTTCTGAAACAAATCAAAACTATATTACAATATGATAGTTTAATAGAAGGGAACAAAAGATGAGCGACAAATGCATATGATACACATGAAGGAATTATACTGGACCTGTAATAAAGGAATGGGATACTGCATTTTGCCCAAATGTTGTTAAAGAAACCCTAGTAAAGTTGAATAGGTGGGAAACGCACTTACTATAAATGGAAGCTCACAAGTCATCTGTAACTGAGTATAAAATTCACAATTTCTAATCGGGGGTAGAAATGGAGATTCATTTTCCAACCATATATATGCAATTAAACCAAATTCAACCCCCATCATAATGTAAAAGCAAATGAATTATGCTGATACTTGACACAACAATAACTAGATTGCAATGAGCAACAACTTGTACATGGTTTCTAAAAACTTAAGACTACCTTGAATAGAAATATGTAAAATAACACAGAAATTAGTGCAGTTGCCTGGCCATAAAATGCTATCTCGCAAATTGTTCTTAATTCTTTTTCCCCCCAATAACACTTGGCTTTTAAGGCATGCATTACTTCCAAAACCATGCAGTTATACCCAATCCGTTTCAAAGACCTCCATCACTTCCTTCCTCCCTGACCCATTCTCTATTATCCTTGCCTTTCCAAATATTGAACCAGCAGCAACAAACGTAATTGAAGCCACAATTACTGCCAGACGAACAGCAATCACCATGACTTCCAGTTCAACCATATATCTAATGTTTGAAATATCACACAGCCATACAATGGTAGTTAAGGAGTTTCAGGCTAGTGCTGGAACAGCGCCAACAGAGGTGGTGCTAGTGAGTGAAACAAGATAACAAGAAATACTTACAATCATCAAAATCCTGAAACATGTACCGAGACTTCATTTATAGTTAATCACTATTAAAGAAAGTAGACTTGATGAACAATCCAAAAAATATGGTACAACAAAACCAAATCAATAGGCATAGGCACTGTCACTACCACAAGAGATCACTTCCTAAATTTCAATCCCCAAATAAGAATAAGAATTAACTTCACTTTCCAACCTCTACCATGCCTTTTTCATAAACGAACACAAACACCAATGAAAAAATAAATTCACCCAAAGGTTTTCTTTCAAATACACAGTTAAGCAACACATATTCCCTTCAAATTTCAAAACCCAATATTCAATTGCATGAGAAAAACAAATCACAACAGGAAGTACTTTCTACTGAGGTGTTGTTGATACCCTTCAAAACATCTCCTCCAAATTCTGCTCTACCATTGTTAAAATTGGTCATTAAATACCCAATAAATAGAGAATTTGCAGCCAAAGAATTATAAGCCTCTAGCATCCAGAATGAGTTTAATGATTGAAATCCTGCCCTTACAATTTGTTTCTGCAAACATAAACATCTAAATAAGTATGCTTACAGTACGTGGAGCGAACCTCATGATCATGTAACAAATCTGATGGGCATCAACCATTAATTATTGGAGTTCTACCAGTCTATAGTCAAGTCCCTAATATTTTGCATGCCCCTACCAAAAAGCAACTAAGCAAATCATAAGTATCTAGTATTGCGGACTTGAAAAGATAGATACCTCTGCCAGGGGTATGTGGCCTATAAACTACATGGTAAATATTTCACACGACTGCAAATTATGATCTGATTGAAAAGCCAAGACATTCTTCATTTACATCTTGAGTCAGTTAAACACTCTTATGTTCATCAACAAAAACATTCTAAATAAAAATCTAGTTTCCATAATTTCATATCACTGGTCAAATTTGAACATTAATTTTCAAATACGGCAACCCAGATTTTAAGAACATAAATAAAATTCACAAAGTATACCTCCAGGAATCACATTATAGTCTATGTTCTCATCACATGAGCTGTCATCCCCTCCAAAATTTTCCACAACATCCTCACGTCTGACAGAGTCCTTGCTTTCCTTCATTAATTGCAGAATTCCAGGATGGTTCCATATCTGCAGTATTTGAACCAATACATGGTATAGAAAAATCAATAAGAAGCAATAAATTTAAGAAACGGGTTTTGTTTCTCTAAATCAAAACAGATAAATGCTAAGTTCACTACAACCATCATTAAATATCCAGAAAGCTGATAGATTTCAATTGAAAAGATTATAATTCCAGAAAATATTGAAGAAGCAGAAATGACTTAAATTCACAAATTTACTTCTTAAACAAACTAAAAAGGCCGGAAGATAAGAAGAAGGACAGAGACAGAAAGGTGTTTGAGACAACACCGACCACATTAATATGTGACAATGGTCTTGCTTACTATCAGAAGGCTCAAAATAAGGTAAAAAAGGGAAGAAAGGAAAGAATAACCCATGATGCATCTACTTTGGAAGCATATTTTAGCAGCATCCAATATGCCATTCCTAGTGTAAAACATATTCTTTTATCCTCCCTGGCCACAGGTATTAGCATATTTGTAGAGAGCAAGTGATTTTATGGCCAACTCAGAACCAACACCCACCCACCTATACCTACGTGTAAGAGTTTAGTTGCAACACATGATAATATAAACTTGCCATTAATAATTTTGTTGACACAACTTCCCAAAATGAAACCCAAACAAAATATAAATGGTAAAATAGTTTCAAAAAATTCACGCAAACAGGTTAAAAACAAAAAAGTACTTTCCAACATAAAACATTTGATGTGCATCTGTAAAGCACTTGATGAATAAAATTTTCCAAGATAATTCTTGCATGGAATATTTCTTTGTCCTACACGAGGCCAAAAATGGCTGGCATTGACAGTTCTCAAGATTCCATTCTTTGTCCTCGTGAAAATATTGATTTATACACCAGGGGCAAAAGTGCAACTGTAGCAGTTGAAGTTGACAGAAATCATCAAAGAGAAGCATGACAGTAAAATAATCTGCACACCTTTCAGAAAACAATGGTCAACTTGCAGATTTTTTGACTAAAGGATTAGCAGCTCCAGAGTTTCCCAAATTCTTAAGCAAGCTAGGCATATGTGATATCTATGCATCAGCTTGAGAGGGAGCGTGAAAATATTGATTAATACGCTAGGGGCAAAAGTATAACTCTAGCAGTTAAGGGTAGAATAAATAGAATTGTAGGAGAATGGAACGCGGCTATAATTAAAAAAAAAAAAAAATAGAAGAGCATTCACGTTACTTTACATTCTCTTCCTCCTCACTTTCTCTATATCTTTTATTAAATTCCAATGTCCTACACAAGGCCAAAAATGACCGGCATTGCCATTTCTCAAGATTCCAACATCATCACAGAAATTGAAAGACATAAGATATGGATGTTTCTCAAATGACAAAAGAAATATCTCTTTTTTTTTTTTTTTTTTGTCAATAGTCCACAGTATACTATCCTACTTCTAACCGACACTATAAGGGAGGGGCCCAATTGAACCCTAGGAGAACCGATGGAAACTGAACCACCATTGAACCAAACGGGTGCATTATGCACCCATTTGGATTTTTTATGGGAGGCAGGGTTTGAACCCCTGACCTCCCACCCCACTTAGCCTTTAAAGGCTTTGTGGTGGCCAACTCAACTAAGTTGGGTTGGTTACAAAAGAAATATCTCAGGCAATGATAAAAAGAATATACAGGTCAAGTCCAACCTAGGTTACAACAATAAAATAGTTTCAGAACCACTTACGGCATACACTAGTTTACTTTAGCTTTTTTCTAAAAGCAACTTTCTACTTAAGGAAAAGGATTTTGGAAGCGTTATTTTAAAATTTGAAGTATAAATTTCTCCTACAAATCTTGAAAGCAAAAGCTGATAATAACGCTTATACAGGGTTAGAAATCGGAAGTATCTCTATTCAGTTCAAAATTGCAATATCACCCATTCCAGGCCCCTGCTGTTCAGCTCATCCTGAAATCTGGATCCTTCCACCAAGCACCATTTATTTAAGATATATGGTGCTCTCATTCTACTGGAACAGATTGGTTAAAGTTCCTTTTCAGACTCTCCAACCCTGACCAGCCTAAATGCAAAAGGAAGTTCCTGTGGCAGGTTCTCTGATCCACACCTTTCAAACCATTGTAAGGAAAATGTAACCCCTGCTAAAACATGCACAAAAGAATAGGACAACCAACTATTAAGCATTAACCAATCTGCTTCCTAGATGACCTATTATTCCTTAAGATTCATTTGCTCTCACAACCATGCTTATCACGCAAGCCAAATACTGTGTTGATTGTCATCGAAATCTCTCCACCTAGGAATTTCCCATAGGAAATCAAAAAGCCAGATGATCATGACAACATAGAAGAGGGAGAACACCATAAACAGTATGAAAGTAAATAAGCAATCTGTTTCGTTCTTAAGTTCACATAGCCGCAGAAAAGTTATTGGAGTTCTTAGCACTCTAATCTTCCTATCACAAGATCATTATTGAGTCAACAATTGTGTGTCATCGATTAAATTTCATAACAATAGCAAGAAATGACAACAGGGGATTGGGAAATACAGACTCACCCAAGTTTCATATCCACAGGGATTGTTCACAAGAATAATCTGCGTAGGCATGCAAGTTTACATGACAATACCTACATAAGAACCGGAAATTTACCTGAGCCAAGGCCTGGTACCCAACAAAAAAGCATCGTTTCCTCATCTTTTCTCCGAGAACCTTGTCTTTTGTGAAACCATGCACATCAAGAAATCTTTTATACAACTTTCTCTGTAATGGGGAGAGCTTCACAGCTATCACAAAAACAGTTTTTGAGGGTAAATCATTTTTAACAACATTCATGTCCATTCTCTGAACAAACCCCTTCAGTTGTTCATAGAGAATATGAGATCTTTGGTTCATTATCTTCACATCTTCAGCCGTAGAATTGGTATGCTGACCATTTTCTATGGGATTTTGGAAGCTGCCAAAAATACAGAGAATGAAAAAAAAAAAAAAAAAAAGCAAGTATTTAAAAAAGAAAAGGAAAATCAGTTTGAATAAATCCATCCAGAAGCCTTGCCGGTTTCTAAACTCATGGCTGCTACCAAGAAATCCCTCTCTAACGAAATCAACCATCTGGAAAAGAAAAATCTGACCCAATCAGAAAAGCTGCAAGGATATTAAGATATTATGAAGATCGAAGATGTCTGATGCCCATACACAGTAATACTCCATTAGATTGTTCTGAAGAGGTGATCCAGTCAATGCAATCCTTCTTTGGCATTTGACTTGCTTCAAGGCTTGCGTAACATCAGCCCTAGTGTTCTTGATCATGTGGGCCTCATCACAAACAAGTATATCTGGTCCATCCTGATGCAAAACTCTCAAGTAATTTGAGGATAAAGCAACACACATATGGTGTATAACAACAGATACATCATTCAAAAGTAATCACCATGCAAACTCTTATTTGTTTTTAATCTTCATATTAACGAAATTAAGTGGTGATAGATAATGATGATATCATAAACTTTTAGTTGCTCCAATCTATTCTATTTGCATGCTTAGAATCCTTCTACAACCTAAAAGCTGAATCTTATCACGGTAGTTAAGTTTCTTTAATATAACCACATAAAAACACACCACACACAAACGCACACATTCCTAGCTGCTAAGGTAACCCTGGACAAGACCTAGCCCTTCCTGTATTCAAAACTTTACAAGAAAGACCCAGCACAGTAGACCCTGCAACCTAGTCATAAGATTGTAACTCAACAAACTGTATAAGATTTATGCAAAAGGGTTTGCAACAAAATCCATCAACCATATAGTACTATAACAAACATCCAGAGGTCCTTAACTACAAGTGATAGACAACAGCGAGAACTAGTAACACAGAAACATGAAACAAAAATCTACGTAAAACAAATTAAGGCGCAGCCAAATACTTCACAAATGCAGACCTGTCTACCAGAAGAATTAGATAACGAAAGACAGAAAAAATGATTACCAGACATACCAGTAAACCAGTTCACAAGAAAGAAATTAAAAAGAGCAACGTAAGAAAATTCTCACAAGTTACGACCCATACAGACCTAGCATTTATATCTATTTCCAGAGTGATGAAAGTGAAGAGAAAAATATCTCTTCAATTAACTCCAATTTGCACAACACATTCAGTAAAAGAAGAGCATTTCTCACCTGGAGGGCACAACAAATTTCCCTTGCTATGTGGCGATCTTTGATATGCTTCCCAAAAGACAAATTTCTAAAAGCAGTATAGCCGATTAAGAAGATGCCACCTTTTGATCTCCATTTAGCAAGCAATTCAGCTCTCCGCTCCCTTGAAAAGTTTTTAACATAGTTAAGATAAAACAATTAGTAAATTCATAGCCATGATAGATTCCTCAAAAGTGTAAGAAAAATGTCATTTCGGAACAAGACTAGCTCAAAAGAGTTTCATAAGGAAACAAGTATGTAGGAAAAATAAACAAACAAAAAAAGTTGCCAAGATAATAAGTTCTCCACTAGTATTCAAACAAGTTTAGCACCCTTGATAACTCAAATGCTAATACTACATGTTTTATGACTAATTGAGGATATTTGATAAAAGTAGGAGATGTAGAAAATGCATACAAACTACCCATCCCAGGAGTAACATATTGGTATAGCTGTTCATAGAACGAGAACTTTTCTTCGCCCCAGGAATCAAAATTGGTGTTTTACATCAATAGTTTATGTATGCCAGTCGATAAAACTGCTGACACCCCAGGTCCAGATAAAGTCTCAGGTGGCAAAAGCAATCCAACTTGGAAGAGACACTGTATATACGTCATACAATGGCAGAAAATCCCGAGCAATAGGCACAGCAGTTAGGCAACCATCCTTCAATATCGACCGTCATGTGCAAGTACTATCAGATACTCATACATTTGTAATTTTAAGTTGGAAACCCGTTCAGTTTCAACTTGCTACTATAGTCATCTGCATTAACGCTCACAAGGATGTTTCCTGTGCCAACCATAGCTCATGACCAATGGGAGACCAAGATTAACCGATACCAAACAAGTACTGACAACACTACACCGGCAAAGTGTTAAGGGCCCGCAAATAGGATCTTGTCACAGGCCGATTAACGGGAAAATCTTCTTGATTTCCCTTGTTACTCCCTTTCTTTGAGAAACCTATTTTTTAAGAAAAACTCTAAATGGCGATTTGTAAGAGATCACCAACTCCCTCGTTCCACTCTTGACTGAAATTATCGATGATTTTATTGAATACGATCCTTCCTTTAAATAGGCAAGGATTGCAACTACAAGAGGATAAGAATCCTTTTTAAAAAAAAAAAAAAACCTACAACAATGATAATGCTCATCCCCATATAACCAGTGATAATGCTCCTAACTGATAAGAATAAGGAGTGATAATGCTACTCTTAAAATGATAACGATAAGACATGATAATAACAAATTAATAAAAAACAGAAATGCTAAGAGATAAGGATGCATGATTGGTTCCCATTATGCTGCTGTTTACGGTTGTAAAAAGCAGCCACAACACAAAGCAGGAGACTAAACGGTCGCAACCAACTTCAGCATCCTACCAGACCTTTGGCAGTATAAACAAGAGTTCTTACGGCCATAAATCATGGCATAGGAATTTCACATTCTGACAACATTATAGTAGATATTACAGATGATTTAGACCTCATTACACCGTTCATCAAAATACACAAATGCTAATGACAATAGAATTCAAGCCCCACAAACAGTAACTAACATTCACACATAAAAAGGAAGTAAGTCATTCACTGTTAGGAATAGAAGTTTTAACCAACAAAAATGTCTTAGAATGCATGAAGAAAACCTAAAAATACTGATCTCAATAGCTGATACAAGTCTGAAGCATGGGATAAGGTAGTTAACAAAATTTTAAAAAAAAATTAACAAGACAAACCTGGGAACATCTTCCAGCATGAAGATGCGGAGAGGCTTCACTTCAGATGGCTTCCATTTGTTAAACTCAATCCGCCAATTATGCAGGACACTTACAGGCGTCACAATGAGCACACATCGCAACCCCAAATCCACACTTCGCATTGCAGCATACAAGAAAGCAATAACCTGCAGGATCAAATGCAATAATCAGGGCCCCTTAATGAATTTCATCAACAAATCACAGCACTCCAGGCTCACAGAACCATGGGTAAAAATACTTTCCACAGTATTAATTGGATGAATTGATGAGATGGTGGAGTTGCTACCATCTTTCTATTTGTGCTAGAGAGCGAGATTATGAAAAATTAGGATTTCCATCAGTTTGAAACAAAAAAGAAAGGGCAGGTTTCTTATTATCATTTGATTAACCACGAAAAAATCGCTCCACGACCACATATGTTTATCTAGAAACAACAAAGACAAAAGGCGATGCCATAACATAGCATTTGCCAAGTTTCCAGAATTTAGTTGGGTGATTCAAATGTTTTCTTCTTCAGAAAAAAATTAAAATAAAAAAATAAAAAAAAAAACCTCAAAGAAGCAGCAGGTATCCCATAAACCAAATCATCTACAAGTGAAAATTGAGCTAGTTTATATACTAAGGATATATCACGTCTCCTTTTGTTCCATATTCACATATTTTCATTAAGTAAACAATAAAGTGCACGTTCTGGAGGGTGTAATACAAAAAAATTGAAATTGCACTTAGTATGGTAAGTTTTGCCTGTTTTGAAAGAAGAGAAATCAAGGGCCATTCAAAAATCCTAGTTATGATGGGTTCATTTTTGCATGAGTTCTTACTTTTGCTTCTCATCTTGTTTACAATACATATACCATCCAACCAAATTGAATGTTCCTCCAGCAGTATCGCTGACGGTTTCTTTGAATTTGAACCATCAATTTGGTAGTGTTTAGTTGCGAGGAAAAGTGTGGAAAAGTGAAGGAATTCCTTCATTTGTGTTTGTTTGCCAAGACAGGCAGAATATTCTTCTGCATTTTCCCTCACTTTCCCGCATTTTGTGTCCTGCAAAACTGAAAGCATTTTGCAGGGAAAAAGGCTACTCCAGAAGGATTTTGCAGGGAAAATTTTATTTACTTTCAATATTCTTAATAACTACCACTAACTACATATTTTCTCTCAAAATTTTTCATGTCAAACAAATATACAGAAAAAAGCAATTTTCTCTTTTCTTTACCCCAATTTCCCGCACTTCACTTTCCTACATAACTTTCCCATCAACCAAACAGAGACTTGAGAAACTGAAAGTGAAAGGCAAAGAGGGATAAAGGACACTTTAACAGAACCAATTTACCACGTAAACACATTCCCTTCCACCCACCTACCTCTCTTTTACACCTCTCAGGCTCTAAAAACTGATGTCCACATTTCACTATTTTTAGTTCATCTCCAAAGGGTTAACCACACAAACAGAGGCTATCCCACCTTACAAACAGGTTCAAAGCGTCAATATTAGATGATTCCTCCTTTCTGATAACTTATTAGAAAGACACAGAAAATCATTTCTGAATTCATCTAAATGCTACACGGAATGTACTAAGTTGAAGGCAAAATGCAATATCATTTCATGTTTTCCACAAAAGGCAATTACTATTATTTTCGTTCATCATACATGAACTATATATGCAGTCCATGAATCATGGCATCAATTCATTCTATCCACTTTTGAACCATGACATACAATTAAGCTAGCTCAAAATACATAAGCCCACCAATTTCGTAATTGTCAAAATCCCAAAAAACATTTGGGTGAATGATTACTGTAATCCACTCTGCCAAATAAATTCTACTCCTGTACACCAGCAACCATGAGTAAAAATCTTTTGGCACTCTTTAATGTACAAAAACCTAATGTAAATAGCCAAATTACAGTAAATTCAATGTAGCCTCAAAAGGATTAAGTACCTGAAAGGTTTTACCTAAACCCATGGTATGTGCTAGTATGCAACCAAGGCCCTTATCTCCAGATTTTACTTTTTTAACAGATTGTATGATGTTCTGCCACATGAATCGAATCCCCTCAATCTGCATGGACAAGTAACCAAAAAAATTTGCAAATTATTGGTCTATTTTCCAAGAATGAGTATACAAACAAAAGTAATAACAATGAAAAAAGTAAACCATGGGAATCAAAAAAATGGTTTCAAGTTTGAGAAAATAAAATTTCCTTCTTGTTCTCAAAAAAGTAAGAAAAATGTAAGGATATAAGTGAAACGATCATAACTTGATAAGAACAAAACACAGCAAATGACAAAAACTTAAATACAACTAACAATCCAAGAAATTAAAGCAATATCAATAACAAACGAAACCCAACAGTCTATACAACTACCAAGAAAGGCTATCAGTAAGGATAACTGTGATAAAAGTGGAGGCTCATATTAAGAAAAGGGAAAATTGCTATAGAGACGAGCTTTTTAACTATTACCAAATATTGAAAAGCATTTTGCCGTCAAATAATAAACTTACAAACACAACATTCACACAAGAAAAGCAGGGAAAAGGAAGGAACTTGATACAGTACACAAATTGAAAGTAAACAACAGGTAACTAAAGCTCAACCTGGTGCGATTTCAATTTTACTGAGATGCTGGGATGAATCCTTATGGGATCTTCAGCTTCATCCCTCACAACATTAATTATGTAGCCCGTTAAAGTATCACCTAACACTTCAACAGTCCCACCATCAGATGCATTCCACCTAAAGCTTGTAGAACTCATCATGGGAGACTTGTTCGAGAATCGTGCCTCCAATGACTTTAGGCGTTCTTGGCGTTCCTGTAAATTTCAAAAATAATAAAGAATAAACCATAACATTTTCTCTGCATGTCCAAAAGCCACTGGACAACATACTACCAACCAGTTTTTGGCATTTACCTTTTCAATTGCAATTTTCCGTTTGGTCTCTTCCCCCAACTCGGTATCATCAAGAATTCTCCGAATCTTCTTTTTACGTCTTCTCTTAGTGCTGATTAAAGAAAGCACAATAATGCTTAAGACAAGGGCAAAAGTTGCCCACATTTTCCAACTTCAAAGAAAAAAAATCTATAGCTTGAAGAAAACCATGTTTCAATTCCACTGTAATTAGCATGCATCATGACCACAGGTGGTATAAACACAGATCAAAGTTGCAGTTGTGAACATCACCACCCCCACATTAGATGCCAGGTATGGTCATGTATTAGGCGATAAAAATTTTTTATATATTAAGTGTTCTAACAATCCAGAAAAAACATAGAAAATAAAAAATGGCAAAGCAATAACGATGAGCAAATTAGATTCCTTAAACATATGTAGATTGATTCAGCCATGGATAACAACTTGTCGCTCTTAAATTAGTTAAGAATTCTCTAAGAAAAATCATTAGCATCAAGAATACCAAAGCTTCTAAAATCTAGGGAACTTATTCTCTGTGTAAAGAGAAAAGAACAAAGTATATTACGAAAACAACAAAACAAAAAACTCTCCATTAAATAATTGCCCAAAAAAATGTCATTTCTTGAATAATTACAAAAAACAAACATAAAACTTTTTAACTCAAACTCTCTTATAACAAGTACCCAAAAAAATAAAGTAGAACTATCTCCCAACTCTTCTTTAGTTTTTATTTTAAAAAAAAAGGACATAGAAATTAAAACAAGATTTTCTTTCAATAACCTTTGCCAAACAGCCATTAAGTGTTAAGGGTCAGAAACCTACTGTTCATATACATCTACATTTCCTTCATCTCTACAAGTTCCTATTACGACCCAAATGTATCGAATATTCCACATTACTGAATATTCCGTATTTTACCTGTTAATAAGGGTTTTGGGAAAACAGTGAAGCTTTTTGGGGGGGGTTTGAGTTGGTTACTGAGGGTGAACATAACTATTTGTAAGGGACAATTTTACATCCCTCCTCAGGTTTATGGTAATTGCAGACACCTCCCCTCACATTTAGAAAATAACAGATATCTTCCTTGGATGAATGGAGAGAATATAAATCCCTTACCATAACAAGCCACCTTCTCTTTCCCGATTACCCTCTTTCTCCAGTTCAATCCAAATCAGCAGAAGCAGAGACCAATTCCACCCAACCCTCATAGTCTCTTTGATTTCTCTCTCCGGCACCCCCTCTTGCCCCCTTAGCCACAATCGCTTCTACCACCACCACCTAAGTGATTGGCCCTTCAAAACCCACCTGTTATTCTCCTTCCTTCCCACTTTTCCCTCCTCAAAACAGCCCCAAACAGCCTTACTCACTGCCCTCAGTTTTTGCTGCACAAACACAGCCAAGAACATCCCAAGCCAGATTTTGGTGGAGACAAAGAGGAGAGGAGAAGTAAGGCAAGAAAAGTTGAGGATTTTGGTTCGTGAGTCAACTCAACTCAAAACGGACCGAGTGTGGTTCACTAAGAGGAAGAATTGACTTGCCATGCCAAGTCAAGGGTTCTCAAAGCCTGGTTCTAATATATCTGGCACGTAATGAGGCAGATCGAAATGGGAAGCTGAGTTCCAGTTGATTCGGCCAAGTCAGCTCAGATTCATCTGACTTTTTGAACTCTGGGTGTAGCTTAAATCATCAAAAACAAAATAAAATATCCTAATTCATTTATAGTAAGAAGAAAAATATAAATACCATCACAATACGACCACCTGCAATACTAGAAATAACAAGAAAAGAAACAAAGAGAGAAAACTCAGATTATCAGCCATATACGACATTCAATCCTCAGGGCATGCCCTTTCCATCGCAAGTTTAACCATCCATCCTTTCACCTCATCTCGTAACTAGCCTTAGTAAACGGCCCAGATATTCTTTTAAAATGAGATTACTCCCAGTCATGTATTTCAATCAATGGAGAACAGAAAACTACTTCATTAACAAAATTTAAGCAAATACGCAGCATACCTGATGCCTATACTAATACTGGCATCAGAATCATCTGAATCAGTGTCAGAACTTGGATCTGTCAGACCACCAGATTCAATAACAACTTCTGATTGCGAAGTCAAATCCTGCAGCATACTTGGAAAGCAACAGCAACACTGCCAGCCAGATTTCTGGACTTGCAACAAAATTTTTTCACCAAGATTCCTCTTTATACAGCCAGCACAGAAAAATGTTTTGCACGATCTACAGCTCCTTAAGTCACTATTTTGGCCGCACCATATGCAATAGCATACAGAGCAGTCAACATCCTGTCAAAAAATAAGTCAATACATAACACCACGAGGCATCGGTTGCAATTTACAACACTTATTCTAACAAGCACATTAACTGCGTAGCGAAGCAATAAAGGCAATTATGTAATACCGCACCAGAGTTGGTGCACTGTCAAAACCAGCTGGGGCAAGTGATTACACAAATTCATCAAAATAATAAAATAAAGAACTAAACTCAATATATTCATTAGATTTCATGAAATAATTCCAATTTAAAATTAAACTAATGAATTATCGGGTATCATAAGCCTAAAAAAATATAAAGCTGGGTAAATTACCAATTAACGCCCTGTTGTTGGGAGGGAGGGAGGGAGGGAGGAGGGAGGGCCGGGGAGGGAGGGAGAGAAGTAGAAAATTAACTGGTGTCCACAACCCCACTTAGGAGAGAGGGGAGGGGTGATGGGACTATAGGGGAAGTGGAGACAGGAGGAAGGCGGTGGCACAACACCAGGGGGGAAAAGGCAGCTCGTGGGACATATAGATCACACATGAGAAAAAAAGAAGAAGAAAAACGTGGAAAGTAGAGAGGTGGAAAAAGTAAAGATGAATCAAGATAACGTAAAAATAACACGAGATATGTAAACTGTTACTAACTGTATAAAGTTTTACTAGTTTTAACTAAAGACATAGCAACTGCCCTTCAGACTAACCATAAGGTGATAAGAGTAGATTTTAAAAAAATGAGCTAAGAGTAACTAAAACAACATTTCTGCAAAGCTTAATTGGCAACATACCCAAACTTATTTCTTTAGAAACACAACTTTCTGACATAACCATGACCAGACAATTCATTTCCGTTAGGCTCACACCCTCCAAGCCACAAAAGATACAAATTAAAGTTCTCTCACACCAACACATAAAAGTTATACAGGTCAAACTAAAAAATAAAATTACAATATGGCTACACCCTCAATCCCATTTTACATGGAAAATTTTGGACCAATAGTCAATCTTCTTAAATCAATAGCCTATAAGACTGTTTATTTCATGTAGATTACAAAATTTCTATGTGATTGTATTTTATAGAACATTTTCTTCAAAATTTTGTTATTTGGGAACCCAATAGATCATAGAATAGATGGTAGAATAGATGGTTTTTGCAAAAGTTTATTTGACCGAAAAGATCAAAAGAGCATTATTCATTTATCATATAAGTCCTGAATATTTGCTAGATGCATTTTCCTTATTATGGCATCATAAAAGAGAGAAAAGCAAAAACATAATGAACAAATGCAACAATACAAAACAGCCATACCTCCCGCATCTTTGATTCAATTAACTTTTTACAGTCCAAACATATGATTACTTTCAAAACAGGATGCAAGTGTGCTGCCCGGGACACTTTATCACAAGCTGTGCATTGAAAAGTATTGCTCTGTCTCTCAAAAGGACAATTAGACGAAGTCATCTGATCTCCATCAATTTTTAGATCACATATATCTACCGTCCCACTCACTTTGCATCTTGGAGAAGGAGATCCATGCATGTTATAATTATCACTATCTAGTCCATTGTGGTCATCTGAATACTTCGAGTCCTTATTTAAATTATCAGAACTGGACTGAGCAACTGTCACAGAATCCCCATTAGGTCTTAATTTCTCAACACCAAAATCACTAGATGATTCATGCATTTGAAAGGTATCATTGCCATTGCCATGGGGAACACCATTCTCAAAAGTACTTTCCTTCAAAAGATGGTTAGAGTGCAGATTTGCTGAAAAAACTTCTTTCCGCAGAGCCTCCTGCCAAAAAGAGAACAAATAAGCAAGTCAGCATCCCTACAAATCCAGGTCATCCCTAATAAAACATGTCCAGTTGACTGACAAGGGAAAATGGAAAATAGGACTAAATCATCTCTCAGATAATTCAGTTGGAAACCGAATAAGGCCATGAACAAATTATAAAGTGTTTAACGGTCAATTGATGAATTTTTCTAACTTTGTTGAGACTTTTAGCAAGCTTTCCAGCAAAATTTGTGATTCCATGAATATGCAGGAGTTTCAGAAAAACTCCCGTTTGAGCAGGTAGTCAAGAAATAATGGTTGTGGCAGGAATTGGAAGTTTTCTTTCTTCCCCAGAAAAAAAAAAAAATTATTAGCTTATCAACCTGAAAACATTTGCTATTAGGTCCATGGTTGTCTTTCACGAAAATCACATAATCCACCCCGAAAAGAGCCCTTTTGTAAACATGCAAATAATATTTTCGCACTACAGATTTTGGCAGAAGATATATGTCCAGGTTCAACTGCAATTGCTACTTTTAACATGCATTTACGTCTTCTGAGCTACCCAGAAGTACACATCAAATCAGAATATCTACAGATGAACAAACAAAACCATAAAGATACAAACAAATTCAAAGTCATTAAGAGCGCAAGTCCCAATTCATAGAAGACGTGCATGTTTTGATTCAACTACCTCTTTCGACATATTATAAACTTCAAAATTGTTACAAGTGAAACTAACATGCAAGCTATGAAGTATACTTACAAGTTTATTGAGAACAGTCTTATTTGAATCACTTATCAAGGTGTTCAAGTTCATCTTGGAACTTTTGTTATTTTATGTTACTTACTACTTGAATCTACCTATGCCTTAGTGTTTGTTTTCTTGGAATTCTCAATTAGAACTTATGATAAAGAACTTGAAATTCAAGTTTAGCAAACTTAGTTCCCCAGAATAACGTGTACTATCCAAATTATAGACCTTGAGCTTTTTCTCCTTAAAGTAGGCTAAACTTGGATAATGTGACTATTCACGATATCTTAGTTGTACAACCAGGTGCAAATCATGCAGGAAAACCAAAACATGGCAGGAATGCTAATTCGGGACCAAAAACATTGCAGTACCCTAGACAATGAATATTAACCACTCTAATCTCAATCAAAGAGTAAGTGAATCACTTGTACTTCCCCAATATTTTTATGTATCACATAACTTGGCAAACCACATATCAGAAATGAAGTATACAAGGAAACTTTCAAGAATTAGCTTCAATAGGACGTGATAATACAAATGGAAACAATGCATCAATCATGCAACAATCATGCAAGTGATCAACAAAAATCACATTGAGGATTGAGAGTTGATAAATGTACCTCATGTTATGAAATAAACTAGCATGTTTATTACAGGATTCCAAAAGCTTATGTGGTAACTTTCACTTATTCACACAGTAGTAAAAGAGGAAAACAACAGAAAGGTTAACTTCTAATGCATATGACTTTCAATTGCACTCATTCAATAAACGAGACATAAACACCAGCAATGGGAGTTTCTGTTAAAGGAAACACAATGAGGACAGGGAAAAAATTAGTTAAACATAACTTGACTCCACTTTCAAAAATAGGACGATTGCTACTTGCGACAGATAACAAGTGAAGCAAATCCATGTGTAGGCAGTCCAAAAAACAACATCTGTAGGTAACTATGATCCATCCATAACTGCACATCGATGATTAATACATCCTTATGATGGTAATCATTGAATAACTTGGAGGATAATCTAATTTCGTTTTACGGAAAACTGTGAACATTTCAGTTTTGGAAATTACTGTCCGTCGAGGAAGATTATGAAACTCACTAACAGTTGAGAAAGAAGGGACGACAGCTTATTAAACAAAAGTCCTTTAAGATTCTACCTCAAAAAACTATGTGATAATTTGTTTACCCTTATCTGTTTTGTTGATCCAAAGGCAACAAGCAGCTACCAAATACGTTGCAACAATCGATCTACTTTTTGAGCTCATCAAACCAATGGAAAAGAGGACTAAATGAAAGCAAAAGTAACATGCATTTCAAGAGAATTTACCACAATATGTACATCGCCCAAGTTCTCAGTTGCTGTATTTTTTCAACTGTTAAAATCAGTATTTATACGAAACTCAAATTTTTCCATTACATAGCTAGTCAAACAGGGTAACGAGTTATGCTGATTTATTAAAAATAAGCTTAAAAATCTACAATTCAAATGAACTACATATGAACCAAGTAATAAACATGTTGAACAACATCCAAATTGTATGTACGTATGTCGACACACATGTAATCTACGGCATTTTTAGTTTCAATTCAATGGAAGCTTAAAGAAAAGAAACTTCCATTTATACGATATCACTGTGTTCGTGCATTTGTATGAATTTAAATAAAAAAAAAAAGGCAGCTCAAAGTTCTATGTGTGCAAAAAGGACAAACGAAAATGCTCTCAGCAAAACCATGTGTACGTGCACATATGCATTTGAAGAAAACAGGGTAGCTCAAAATTATACAAATGCAGAAAAGACAAATAAAATGCACTTTCCATACATTGATTAACATGGTCAGAACTCAAATAGGGATTTCCACTTCAACTACTATGAAGACTTGCTATTGATTAAGAGATAAAAATATCACACAGTCAAATTTCCTTAAGTAAAAATTTAAGACAGAATTCATGACTTTATATCTGCAGGACATGAAATATAAATCTCAGAACCGTTCATCGCTGTATAAAACTGTTTTAACTGCCTAATTGCTACAGGCAACTGTATGAAGAAAAACCCCAAGTTCTTCAGGCTGTTAAACAATAATGTGACCAATAGGTGCAGCCTGTCGTAATCAGTTGTGCCTCTTCATATAACTAATTATCATCATAATGTATCTTAGGCCATCACTCAGTAGATAAGACTAATTTGGTAAACAAATTGTTGTGAAGCTGCATTTGAACAATCCGTCCTCCATAATTACCATGAGTGACAGCAGTCATTAGCAGTAAGTTCTAAAAGAAGAAATAAACAACTTTCAGCAATGAAACTATACCTGTTTGCTTCTTTTTATCTGTCTCCTCCGTTTCAAATGATTTTGAAGCTTCCTGTCAACATTGGCGTCATCTTCCTCTTTGACCTGTGAATTTATCTAGTACGTAAAACCTGAACAAGAACAATTATGGTGCCGGCAGACTGATTTGCATATTAAAAAGGCTTTTTTTTTTTTTTTTGTTCAAGCACATCGTCAATGCATCAGAAAATTCTAGGTCATGATCCAAGTAGCGAGGAAACATATAGCATATAATTAACTAACCACATTAATCAGTTTGCATACCATGGTTCAATTCTTTACTATTGATATTGCTCATCAGCATATTTAACAAACTAATACCCATATATCTGGTTTAGTACAAGTAAAAAACACCCAGAAAGTTTCAATGTGCACTAGCTGTTGCCATAGGATGACAGCAAATTTTCTTACTAACTAAACAATTAGCACTAGAACTGTCACCTGGCTTGGTCCCAAATAGAGACCCCAATCCATTGCTTCACTTCCTAAAAGTTGAAAGCTATTCACATATTTGTCCTTGAAGGGTTAAATAGTAGCCCACAACCTCTCTCTTTATCTTCATTTTCAAAAGATATTTCCACAGCATCACCTCGTTCCCACTTCTGACTTAAATCATAACTACACCAAGCATAAAGTTTTCCCTCGTTGTCACCAACACATGGAGGGGAGATGGTATTCAGATACACGTAGTCATTTTTCAGTTGAAATTACTAGTTCAGAAGAGGACGTGGATAAATTATCTAGAACAGCCATTCACTTGGGGCAGAGGAGAAAAACATTAGCATTGGAATTTTGGAACTGTGGCCGATGCAGGCAGTAGATGGTGGGGTTGGCCACTTCAAACATCCAACTTCTTTGAATTTTACCCGTCTATATATTTATTTACTGGCACTACATCTTCTTCACCAGCTACCATGAATCCCTGACCATGAGAAGCATATATATATTTCATAACTAAGCTGGTCCCTCTCTTGCTTTCTTCATCCATATGTTCTAGAATCTTCATATATAGGACAAAAAGCATTTAAAATTAGTAGAATAAATACTATCTCAATATCATAGAACAAATACCTTCTCAAGCTAACCTAATACATCAAAACCTCATGGAATGCACTCACAGGGAAAGGCTACAACACATGGTGACACCCCAGGAAGATCAATCCCCGATTAAAAAACTTTAAACTCCAGACAAGTCTACCTAGTGTACCAGACAAAACTGAGGCTGGGAATTACCAAATCAGCTTCCTTAATATCTCTCATACTACAGTGTCCATAGTTCTACAAAGTTATATATTGAAGGGCTCAACTAACTTGTTTGTGTCCGTGCATGTCAAGACTTATCGCTGACTTGAATATCCTATGTTAGATTAACTTAAATCATCCAAATATCTGTCAAAATTTAATAGAAGATTAAGATATCTGTAGAAGTTCATAATGCTACATAGTCATAACTTTTTTTCCGAGAAAGATAATAGAGTATCAGGAGAATGTAATCACATGAAGCAAGAGCAAGTAATGGAAAGATAAAAACCTCCACGACATCATTTTTTCAGAAGCAAATAATAGAAGTAGATGGGGAAGCTTATCACATGACACCAACAAGAGCAAATTCTAGAAAGATAACAGCAACCACTACCTATCTCCACCTCACTATAACCAAATGCCTGTTTTCTGCTACTTTTTTGCACCTGCTTTTAGCTTTTGATTTTGAAAAAACTATTTTGTAATGTTCTCAACTATTTTCTTTCGCTGCTTTGGAATTTTTTTTTTTTAAAGCTAAAATCAGAAGAAATTAAAAACCTATTTTTGGATTCTGATTTTCAGCTTTCCAAAATCAGTTTTTATAAAAATCAAAATTAGTTGAAAACAAGCCCAAAATATAAATATTGAGAAAAATAAGGCACTGTCCAAATTGACAAGGCTATTTAGTAAATTATAATTAATACAAATTAACCATTCCACCAAAAAATCTTCATTCATATTCAACCTCAGCACAAAATCAGCACAAAACAGAGAAGTGAAATGAAGACATACTCAATTTGACATAAAAATGCAATCAAAAATTCCAATACCACGGTCAAACTAAAACGTAAAAGGGAAGGAGCTGTCAAGGAAGGATGAGATACATCATGCTTAAAGCAATTAACATGCAACTCTTAAACTGACAAAAAGAGAGAACGTGGCAGAAAATACCATGACAAACCTTCCTAAAATTTCTCTTTTGTTCTTCAGTAAGGCTTAGATCTCCTTCATTTGCTATTGCATCTGCAACAAATGGATCAACTGAATTTCCCTCAACATCATCAATCTCCTCCACCTAAATTTAGAAAAAGGTTCACATAACTCATCATTAGGAGGACACAAACAAGAGATTTTCCAGCTGCAAAATGAAGATAACAAAAAATCTCCAACAGGTGGTTAGATGGCAAGGGTTCAGTAGAAAGTCGAAGATTGATCCATTCCAGCTTCCCAATCTCAAAGTCACCAGAAATGATAGTAATGTCATCTCAACAAACAACACAAACATGGTAGGCCATTTTACTCATGCAATGACAACAGATAATTAGAGGTGTTATTCGAGCCGAGTCAAGCTAGGTATTTAGCGTTCAAACTCGTATTCGTTTAATAAACGAACCAAATTTTTTGTTCGAGCTCGACTCGTTAAAAGAACCAAAAGCTCGAGCTTGAGCCTTGAAAATACGAACAGAGGCAGCCACCACACAAGAAATATTTATAAGCCTATGGATTCAGCCCCTAAATGAAACTAAGAGCTCTTTCACTGATATGGCTATTGGATGCCAAGATAATTAAAAAGACTTCTTAAACTAAAGCCAAGAAGTAGACCATGATGGAACCAGTGATTTTAGATGAACAGACTACACCAGATTCTCACATCATCAACTCCAGGGAACTTAAGGCCCAATTCAGCAGCTTGCTGTGGAGTGCTGGCCAAGTAAACAGAAGCCCATTCCTTGCTTCCAAATGATATGCTATCCGAATATGACTTGTCAGAGCAGAGTTTGCTGAAGGTGTCCCAATCTACGTTTACATTATCCCCAACAGCTTCAGAACCAGCATTAACAGCAAGTTTTTTCCCCAGAAAACCACTGGCACCCTCCTCCAAAGTTTTACCATGTCGTCTGTCCAAGACATATAGTTATACACATCAGATTCAAAACCACAATAAAACAATATCTTGCAAAGGGCAGAGAAACATGCCTTCTTACAGGCCTGTGCATCTGGAGATGCTTCTCAGCATCAGCAATTAAATCACCAGCACCACTGGAAACTTGAGATCCAACCCAGTGAGCCCTTGTTTTCCATGCTTCAGTACAACAACCATGGGGAACCTGACTTTCAATCAATTTATACAGACTTGGGAGCTCAATGCCAGCACCATCAAGTTGTTCCTGTAGATTGAAAGCATAAATTAAGGAGGCAGAATTGGTAGAAATTCAACTAATAACAAAGACATCAAATACATGAGGTAAATGTCCTGCAATGGAGCAATTTATCAACAAAGAAGATATTAAAAAAAAAAGTCAAAAATAATAATTTAGAAATGCAAGATTTAAAAAATTATGCTCAGACATCAAATCTCCTAAAGAATGGAAAATCTACACAACCAAAAACTCAATATGCATATCCCACTGTTGCTCTAGTACAAGATAATAGTAACAAATAAATTCAACAGCTGAAAAACTAAATAGCTAATTTGCCAAATCAAAAAGAACTCAAAAGAAGGACCAAAACCGCATTTTACTCAACCTCGTAGCAAAGTACTGACAAAGAAGATTAAGACATAAATGCAAAAAGGTGACAAAACAACTTTACTAGTTCTTTTTTATTAATCAAACTCTCAAACAGCCTATTGAGCGACTTCATTTGCATGAGAGGGTGAATATATACTACACATGTTACTTCAACATCCCAAGATAGTCAACAACCTTTTAGCAACTATTTCCCTTTATGTGTGGTCATGTGTAAGGACCAGAAAGACCTAGGCAGCCAATAATTTTCACTGACCAGTCAGTTCACACCAACTACCAAGCTATCAAGAGAAACAGGCAAACTGAGCGAAAATTGAAACTCATTTTGCTTTTTTTTCCCAAAGTGATTCTAGAGGTAAAAAATATGTGTAAATACAACAACTAATGAAATATATACATGCGCGCATGCACACACATAGGCTAATGCAAAGATAGACCAACTTATATCCATTTCAAAAAGAGAAGTCGAACGATGAAATGCTTCTAACTAAAAATCAGTAAGTTAAATTATTTTAAGTGATGCTGCAAAATAAAATCTCAATTCTTTCCAAATGAAATGAAATATGTACCAATAAGTGAGCGCTCTCAGTCTCAAGCTCATCAAGAACATTTTCCCAATCCTCCTTGAAAATCCCCATTTCTTCCACCACAGCCTTCTCCAACTATTATCCCACACAACACAAACAAACATTCCAAAAATTAAAAAAAAAAAGGAAAAAAAAAAACACAAATTCATCGGTTCCAAAACTAAATCCAAAAAAAAAAAACAAGGAACATTTTTACTTCATCTCCAGTAAGAGACTGCTTCAATTCTTCCCTAACTTCAGCTTCCACTTTCGCCAATGACTCCTCCTCTAGAGCCTCTTGCGCTTCCGCAGCCTTCCAAAATAAAATAAAATAATTATAATCAATAAAAAATAATCCAACTAAACCTAAAATCCAAAAATTTAAAAAAATGCGAGTTATTTACAAAAAAAAAAAAATCAAGTTTAATTAAATACCTCACTCTCAACTTCTAGAAGCTCATTGATAAGGTCCTCGATTTCTTGCTCAGTCAAGGGTTCCTGTAAGATAAAATTCAAAAAAAAAAAAAAAAAGTCGAGATTTTTTTTTTAAAGCAAAAATTAGGAGTGGAAAATTTACATTGCTAAAAGAAGTGATTGAAAGTAAATTAAACTAGCCTCGGGCTGCAAAACGTCGTCGTTGATGTGATCGGAATCGGGATCGTCGTCGAGGAACGAATCAGAAGAAGCGGAATCATTATCAATTTCTTCCACTTTTTCTTCTTCGTCCCGGTTTTCCTTTTCCTCGTCCATTTTTTTTATTAATTAATGCTACTCCTTTTTTTTTTAATAATTGACAGAAGAAAAAAGTACGGAGAAATTGGGGAATTAAGGAAGAGAAAGAATTACAGTGATGGATGGAGTGTTTTTGGGAGGGAGATATGAGAGTCGATTGGGGCTTTACTTTTTTCAGGAGAGATAGAAGACGAGGAAAGCAAACGGCGTCGTTGCCGTCAAAAAAAAATGTCGACTGCTGTGTTTTATTTGAATTTTAAAATTTCTGACAAGTCCCCCAACTTGGCTCCAGGCCTCAACAATGGTTTGCCTTGTAGCTGGCTTCCTTTTTTCTCCCCCAAACCCAACCCCCCACCCCCCCCCCCCCCCCAAAAAAAAAAAAACCACAAAAACCAAAACACCAAAAAAAAAAAATTTATCAGAAATAGAGACTTGTCTGGGATGAATATTTTTTCAATTAACTTTTTATATTCTCAATTGCATATTTATGTCACATATATCAAATTATAGAGAATACTATAGTAATTCTTCTAATGATATTCTTAAAAAACGCAATTCAAACAAAATTGCTGTGCATATATTTGCAATGCATTTCATCTTCCTAGTGGTACTTCTATGTTGTATTGCTAGTAAATAAAACAAGGAAAGAATATGTATAAAAATTAATCTTCATAAAAACTAGTGAAAAACAATTTGGTGACTTAATGTTATCAATGCCTATGCAATTTTTGCTATTGTGTCGCGGAAAGGATGGCCCATTAGCTTCATTTTAGAGGTCCTGCTCCTGGTATATGGAGCTTGATTAAGTGACTAATCACGGTTCTCAAAGATCACTTGATGGTGAGTTACTTGTCTTCATTATGGTGGTAATGAAAGGAAGGTTGGCTCTGAAGCTATAATTTCTGTGTCTGCGAAAACCTCTTTCAAGTAAGGCTTGTTCTAAGTGTTTTTGGTTCTTCCTACACTGATAACGAAAGTTGGGTGAGTGACAAAATGGCGTACGCCCTTGCGAGAAAGCTCAAATTTGTCCATAAAGGGATAGTTATCCTGGCTGGTCTAGGTTGAATCCCTGTAGTTGAATTTCCATAGGCATTGCTGGGCCCACTAAACCTATGACGTTGTAGAATACTTAGTTCAAACCAGATACCATAGTGTTAAAAAAAAATAAAATAAAAAAAGACTAAGTGGTGGACAGTTTAGTACTCAGCCCAAGTTGCGTCCATTTGACAATGTTGTTTGCTGTCCCTTGCATCGTTTCACTTTTGCTAAACTCTAAGGCCAGTTATTAGCATTTGAACAGTTGTATCGAGGACACAACATAAGTGCGAGGAAACCGGATGGAAGGGTGCAGATCACGTAGGCTGTGTCTGTGACGGGAACGAGTGCAGATCGATTTGTATTACATTTTGTGAGGATTTTATTCATTTTTATGCGATACTTTGTGGCTGGGGAATCCTCTTTCTTTTTTGAATTTTAATAAAAGCGGCAGCTCATCAAATGCAAATAATCATTATCTATCTACCTATATTATAAAAAGACAAGCTTGTTACTGCAGTAACTCCAAAGTTTGACACTTGGATAGTCAACCTTTTTTGCTTGAATTTTTTGATGAGTTTTTTAGCGTTTGCATGCAATTAACTGGGTCTTTGACCCCTTTTGGGTAAAATTCACTTCTTACCCTAATTACCTCACCAAATGCTATTAATGCCTCCCAATGCTCTGCATCTTCACCTCACCACCATCATTGTATCACACCACTGTCACTTCCACCACCGCCACCTTTACTTTCAAACACTATTCTATAATACTGAATTCCTCTTTTATATATATATATATATATATATATATATATATATATATTTAGTTTAGATTGTTACATAAGATCCTTCTTCGCCTCTCATATATGATTTCTTTGTCTTCCAAACCCAACCATCACCACCGCATCACTATCACCCTGCCGTATCACAAATTTACCACCACATCACCATCACAACGCCATCTTTTTTCTCTTTATATTTTGTGCTTTTTTTTTTTGGCTGCTTTAACTGGCCTTTAAACTACCAAAAAAATGAGATCGTTTTTTTCTTTCCTCTTCTAAATCCAAACCACTTCCACTGCATCACAAGTACACCACTGCAGTATATAGTTTTTTATTCTGGTCTATTCTTATTTTTCAATCCAAATATTTTAGTTTTCCAACCTTTTTTTCCCTATCTATATTTGATATTCTAATTCATTTTAATATTATTAGTATCATTATATTTTGTTAGATGAATAAAATATTAAATTTAAAAAATCATATCTTTACCCTATCTAAAACATTAAAAAAGAAGAAGAAGACTCCTTTCTCTGCCTCCCTCACAATGTATAGCAATAGAGAAATTGAGAACATAATGACAAAAAATAGTAAATTTCAGTAGAAAAATTACTTTTTGTAAGATTTCATAAGAATTTAATCTTTTATTCATCTAATAAAATATAACAATAATAATAATAATACTAATAATATTAAAATAAATTAGAAGATAAAATATAGAAAGGGAAAAAAAGGTTGGAAAACTAAAATAGTTGGATTGAAAAATAAGAATAGACCAGAATAGAAAAATATATATTGCAATGGTGTACTTGTGATGCAGTGGAGGTGGTTTGGATTTAGAAGAGGAAAGAAAAAAATGATCTTATTTTTTTGGTGGTTTAAAGGCTAGTTAAAGCAGAAAAAAAAAGGCACAAAAATAAAGAGAAAAAAGGCGGCGCGGTGATGGTGATTGGTGGTACATTTGTGATACGGTGGGGTGATAGTGATGCGGTGGTGATGGTTGGGTTTGGAAGACAAAGAAATCATATACGAGAGGTGAAGAAGGATCTTATGTAGCAATCTAAACTTGAAAAAAAAAACAAAAATTATAATAATAATTAAGTATTATAGAATAGTGTTTGAAAGTAAAGGTGGCGGTGGTGGAAGTGACACTGGTGTGGTATGGTGATGGTGGTGAGGTGAAGGTGCAGAGCGTTGCATTCGGTGAGGTAATTAGGGTAAGAAGTGAATTTTACCCAAAAGGGGTCAAAGACCCAGTTAATTGCATGCATGCATACCTTAGAAAACTCATCAAAAAATTCAAACAAAAAATGTAGGCTATCCAAGTGTCAAGCTTTGGAGTATCTACAGTAACAAGCTTGTGTTTTTATAATATAGGTAAAAGTGGGTGAAGAAATTAGCAAACATTGGAATTGATTCGTCTCTATGCCCTTGAACGCTTCAAGAAGCTCCCATGAATTATGTTTACGGGGAGTTACTACAATATATTATAACATCATTAATGGCAGGAAGTAACTTTTGAACCCACTACAAAAAAGTCAACATTATATCTTCCATTTTTTTGTTTCATAATTGATTTGTTTTCAAACGATGGAAAGTTGAAGAGATGATAGTGCAGTGTCTGGCCAGTTTCATATGTTTCATTGAACATTAAATAAAACGTATCATTGAACAAATCATACATGTGTCTCTGTATCTCTCAAAATTCATCAGTCTTTGCTACTGAAATTTACTATTTTCATCAATTATGTTCTCAATTTTTCTATCGATCTACAGATGTATGTACCTTTTTTTAAGGGAAAGGAGTCTTTTCTTTAAATGTTTTAGGTTGAGTAAAGATAAAAATTTTTTGTTGATTAAATTTGTATTTTGGCTGCAACGTTAATGTTTTTACAGTTGGAATGAGGTCTGGTTTTGATGTTATTATAGGTGAACGATAAAGACAGCGGCAAATAGAGGAGTTGAACGGTTCAAGAAGCTAATCATAAATCATTTTTATGGGGAAGTTAATGTAGCATTATTAGGTTTTACTTGTGCGGAGTTTCTTCTAAATCCACTACCAAAAAATCAACATTATTTCTTCTCTTTTTCGATTTTATAATTGATTTGCTTTCACTGATTATATAAATTTGTCTTTTACAGAATTGCTTTTAAAGTTTGTGTTTCTCACAGGTATATCTAGAAGAGGTATGTTTCTTTCACTCACAAATATAGTGCTTTGTACTTCTCGCTTTGTTTTATGATTTGTATTACCTTGCTTCTATGTAATGTTTTGCTATTCATCCTATTCCTAAAATCATTGTTTCACTTTGGTTTTTGATTATCTGATTGTGATTCATCTGATGAAGAGAACTTTTCATGTTTTTGTATCAGTTGATTTTTCCTTCGCAAATTGCTTTGATTTGAATGTGTGTCAAAGATAACATATTTAGCGCAGAATATTGCATAAATAACATAAAATAGAACCTAATTTCATACAAGAGTGTTTAATATGTGTCTTTAGTTTGATGTTAATAGTTTTCTGCATTATTGGAATTCCTTTAATTAGTTCCTAACACACATGTTAGATATCTTAGAAGTGTCTTACAGCGGTTTTAATGTGTTTTTTTTTTTCTTGCTAGATTGAAATTTCACTTTATTTAGTAAGTGAATGGATATTAAGAGATTTAGGTTCGGTAATACTTAAATTTCCAAGTAAACTAATTTCAGCCAAGAATTGAAAAAAACAAATTCTTTTGGTTTAGGGTATTTTCATGAATCCATGTCTAACATTGATTACATTCTAATCGTATGTCTCAGTGTTATATGCAACAATTCACTCTCAAGTTATTATCTGTTGCACTTAAAAGATCTTGAATTACTCTTGTACAAGTTATGTAACAAGTGCAGTACTAGAAGAGTTGAAATAGCATATTAGGATGTTATTTTGCTCAAATCATATATTGATTGTTTTTTGCTCATTTCTAGATATGCCTGTTTTTATTGGTACTGTATCTAGCAAATGATCTACAGGGAAAAAGTTATAGGTGTATTCGAATATTTCACAGTGATAGTATGAATTGATCATGGGTCATGGAGCTCTTTCTTAGGAGTAAGTTTGTATAATAATGATTGTATTACAAATTCCATGCACCCATATAAGGATCACATAAGTTTCAATATGGTGCTTAAAGTTCAAGGATAAATATGGCATATATTAGTAATTGTACAAAATGTAAAGATAATTATGGTTGAAATATAAGCATTAAGCTTTGCATTGTTTGATTTCAAATTCTACTAATGTAATCTTGAAACTCTTCAACCATAAAATATTAGATAGTTTTACCAGATTTTGCAAGTTCTTTATGAAATATTTGATGGTTTTACTAGATTTTACAAGTTTTTCTTATGCTTAGATTGGGTTTCTGTTTTTTTTACTACCTCTTTTCTGTCTTTAATTTTCTTCTACTTACTTTCTATTCATTTCTAATTGTTTTTAGATTTTATGTAAAGAAGGCATGATGTGTTCATCTTCACAATGAAGCTACGGAAAGAAAGTACTTGTATTGGTTGTTGTGAAGAGGAGAATTTTCTTTATGCAAGGGATAGGAAAATTGTAATTCTTTTCTCAGCCTGATGTGACTATAGATTTTAATGTTGAATCATGTATTAGGCTGGTTGAAATGTTTAAAATAGAGGCATAATTATCGAGAGAGAAAGACAACGTATACCGGACTTAGCTATTAAGTTAATTGAGCTATTGGATCAATCGTTGATGATAATATGTGTTTGCTCCATGGTGTTAACTTGTAGGAACCTTATTTTATTTTATTAATTTGTTTATCTTTTTTAACAAAAACTATTTTTTTTTTCTACAACTAACAAAAACTAGTCCTTGTTTAAGCTCTTATCTTAAATATAGGGATTTTCTATTTTCTGGGAAAAAAATGGACCTGATTTTATCTTAATAGAATTTTAGGTGATCGTTTGACAAGTACAAGTTTGGCATACTGTCAAGTGAGAATTGAAGTGTTAGTACTTTTTAAAAAGTTAAAACGGTACTTAGTTCGTGAATTGAAAATGAAAATCATTCATTTTGAGAATCACTTTAAAGTTTCATCCAAATCCCCAATTTGTCGCGGAATGAAAGAAATCAAAATTTTCAGAAATCATTCCAAGTAGTTGATTCCAATACCTTCAAACAAGTAGTCCCGAAGGGATTTATTCCATTCCATTGTTCCAATACCCTCAAACGAAAATTTTTTTGGCAAACATTTCAACTTTCATTTAATCGTCTCTCTTTAACAAAACAAAGAATATATTCTATGCAACTGAAATAACTATTAGAAGAAATTATCTTTTTAATAATAAATTTTTCTTGTTGGTTTCAGTGAACTTTTCCTTTTCTCGAACAGTTCAGAAGCACATTCTTTAGCTCATATCAAATCCTACGAGCTTTACCTAGTGGAATACTGAACATTAAAAAAAAAAAATCTGCCCATTGCAGAAAAAATGTACTAGCTCTTAGAATTAGTTATACTACAATCTAACAAACATTTAAGTTCTTGACTTGTGGTTGCATATATTTTGAAAAAATTTGAGGTTCATAGTTATGAAAGTTGCACATACGTACAACTTTGTTATTTTTCTAGACAAATTAAACCAATTAAAGCAACTGCTCTTATGTTTGTTGGTTAACATGCATACTCAAAATTAGTAAACGAAAACATTATTAACTCTATTGTAGTCGTTCTTCTTAAGCAATATACATCAATTCGCTAGGAAAGTTATTTGTACAGCCCTGTGTGCTAAGAAACACATGCTATTGAGTCTTTTCTTTTTAGATGGTATGTAGTTTATTTGGGAAAGCAAGCTCAAGAAAATTTAAAAAAAGGAACTTAACAAAACTGTCCAAAACCGTCCTCTCTAGAAAGCTAGAGTTCTTTCTCCCTTGTATGAGGGGTTTTTTCAAAATTCAGTCCTATTTCGCTCAATAATAAACAGATCAGTTCAGTGTTTTCATCAACAAATGGCCAATACAGTTCAGGAGATCGTCAAGCAGCTGCAAAGTGTTCAGTTCGACGAAGATGAAGCCACAATCATACAGTTACGAGATAAAGAGATACAACAACGGTTCCGAGATTGTTCAAACAGTTGTTATGGGAAGTTCATCACGGATAAGGAGACTAATCTAAGGGGCCTATGAAGTGCTTTATCAAAAGCGTGGAGAAGCCAGAACATAAAGGTATTTCGAGTCCAACCCAACCTCTGCCAATTCCTCTTCACTTCGCAGGAGGAGCTTAAAGGAGTCTTAAAGAAAGGTCCTCGGAACATTGATAACATCTGCTTGTGGTACAGCCTTGGCATAAAGCTATAGTTGTGGAGAACGAAGATTTCGATAATACGTATTTCTGGCTTAACATAATCGGGCTGCCACAGGAGACATATACAAAGGAGATCGCCATAAAAGTAGCAGGTTCTTTCAAGAATGTAACTGCTATCCAACTAAGGGAGAAAAATGACAGTGGAGAACGTTTCATACGAGTGAGAGCCATGCTTAATGTCCGCCAGCCCTTAAGAAGAGTAATGAGACTAATAAGGGAAGATTCTACAGTAATGTTGGTAATCATAAGATACGAAAGGTTACCCGTGTTTTGCCATATCTGTGGAATAATGGGTCACATGGGCCGTAGCTGTAGCAGGAAATCAGATACTGATAACAAGGGATATGGACTTTGGTTAACAACTAAAAACGTGCCTTACAAATGTGTCTGGCAGGGGTTGCATGGCAGAGAAGTGGAAGCTCAGCCATGTCAAGGAGATGAAGAAGGGGTCAGCCATGAAAGAACGAGATGACGGGGCTCGAGAAGCTGACATGGAGGCTGAGAAATTTGATCTGTCGTAAAAAGCGAGATATTCGAATGACTCCTTGAAGAATTGTGACATTCAGATCCTCAACTCTATTTATTCAGTCCCTACTAAGTCCCATGCATCTAATGTTGTCACGTGTATCAAGTATTTATTCACTTACTGAATTATTTTTATTTGTGACGGTTGCGGATAAACACTTGATACACGTGGTAACACCAAATATATGAAACCTGACAAGGACTGAATAAATAGAGCTGAGAATCTGAACCCAGAATTTTGGTAATTGAGACGCACCTGTGATGTCCCAGGTGATTAGAGAAGAGCCCAGTTCAAGCCTGTCCCAATTAGAGAAAACAGATCAAAGAAGCCCAACTCTGCTTATGAAGTCATCCACGACGCCTATGCTCTGTGGGCTGGCCCAAAAGATTAGTTAAGTAGAGCTTTTAATGCATCCACCCACAAAATCTCAAGAAACTACACGAATGCATGAAGGAGAAACAAACAATAGATTTCTTTTGGAGCCCACTACGAACTTCCAAGAGGTTAGTTTTCAGCAAAATCAGCCCAGGCTGAATCAGGCCCAAGCAAACCACGAAGAGCACAGAGGTGAAAAAAGACATTAGTTTCATGTAGAATTCAAAAGTACTGTCAGCGGGACGAAAGCAAAACAAGCCGAAAACAGCAACGATGAAACTGAGATATCGACGGAGGCTGCACAATGATCGCCTTGGGATGGAATTGCGGGGGGCTTGGGAACCCCAGCGCAATTCGGGCACTCAGCAATTTGCTGAAGGAACAAGCTCCCAATATTGTCTTTCTGTCAGAAACAAAGCTGTAGGAAATTCAAATGTGCAAACTCAAACTTAAATTGGGCTTTTTGAATGATTTTTTTGTTGGAAGAAAGACTCAAGGAGGAGGCTTGGCCTTAATGTGGAAGGAGGGAGTATAAGTAGCAGTACAAAGCTTTTTAGAGGGTCACATTGACTCACTGATCAAGGTCTAAGAAGGCTGATCAAGAAGCTCGAAAGCCAGGGACTGTGGGAAGGTATCAGAATGGGAAGCTCATGCCCTCACATCACTCTTTTGCTATTTGCACATGATAGTGTTCTTTTTGCTAAGGCCGAAAAAGATCATATAAGCAGAATCATCACGGTCCTGGACAAATATGAAAAGATATCGAGACAAAAGATCAATTTGGGGAAATCCAAGTTGTATGTTAGTAAGAACATAAAAGAGAATGAGAAGCAGCAATTGACAAGGAAATTGGAAGTTGCAATTGATGATGGCAAGGGGCTGTGTCTGGGTATGCCGTACATTGTATTAAGGTCAAAAAATGAAATTTTCTCTTTTGTCCAAGATAAAATGCGCAACAAACTAAAGGGATGGAATGATAGATGATTGTCGCAATCCGAAAAAGAAATCCTGATCAAGGCAGTTGCTCAATCTATTCCTATTTACATTATGTCGTGCTCTAAGTTGACCAGGAAAATATGTGAAGATATAAAGAGCATGATTCGTGATTTCTGGTGGGGGAAGAAGGAAAATGAAAAGAAAATCTGCTGGTTAAGCTGGGACAAATTGTGTAAGAGGAAGAATGAAGGAGGGTTGGGATTTAGAGATTTGGAGGCTTTTAATATTGCCCTCTTGGCAAAACAAGGATGGAGGATCCTAAATAATCCAAATTTGTTGGCAATCAAAGTATTGAAAACAAAATATTTCCCACAATCTAATTTCCTGCAAGCTATAGCTTCAAGGAAAGCTTCTTTCCTGTGGAAACGTATCACTAAAGCCACAGATCTTCTGGAAACTGGTATGAGATGGAGAGTTGGAAATGGAAGTAATATTAACATTTGGCAAGGTCCATGGTTGCCTAGACCCTTCACTTTTAGGGTCTTACCCTTAAAGAAGCACTCTTGGCCAGATGCAAAAGTTTAGGATCTAATAGATTTTAATGCTTGTAAATTGAATGAACATATGCTCCAAAGGTACTTTCAAGCCAACGAAGTGGAGTTAATAAAAAAATCCCACTCTCCCCGTGGTGGCCCCAAGACACACTCGTATGGCATTTCTCTGAAAAGGGAGAATTTGAGGAGAAGTCTGCCTATCATCTAGCAATGGATATGAAACAAAAACTGAAAGGGAGTGGAGCAGCATCTTACAAGGAAAAGGAACATAAGATGTGGAGTAAATTATGGCAGCTTAAGTTGTCACCAAAAGTCAAGATGTTTTTATGGAGGGCTTGTACAGATTCATTGGCTACAGGCCAAAATCTACAAGGCAGACTGAAAATTAACTCTTATCAATGTAGCAGACGTGGATGTGAATTGGAGACGGATAAGCATATCCTTTTTGAGTGTAAAGAAGCCAGACAGGTGTGGAAACTTTGTGGTTGGGAAAAGGCTGTGATGATACCAGGTTTACAAAACTTTAAGGACTTGTTTTTTTATATGCTGGAAAATCAGGATATAAAGAAATTAGAGGAAGTGGGGGAAATGTTGCGGCTCATTTGGAAAAGTAGGAATGGAACATTATTTGAAGGTCAGAACTGGGAAGCTGAGAAAATCTGCAGGTATGGTCAACAATTTCTCCGTGATTTCCAGAAGGCATTAGTTAAGGACGAGATATCGTCAGAAATCCAAATAGAACAGTGGACTCCTCCAGCAGAAAATAATTTAAAGATTAATGTTGATGGAGCTTTTTCCACTAAGGTAGCAGGCATGGGTATCATCATCAGGAACTTGAGTTGGAAGCAGTAATCTGCGAGAAGTTAAGTGACTGTATGGATGCAGAACATGTGGAAACTCTTGCAATAATGAAAGCTTTCTTGTTTGCCCAAGAGTACGACATCACTCATTTTGTGGTTGAAGGTGATATCAAATGTTGTTAACAAAATTAATAGCAAGGGGGAGGATCTCTCATCTATGGGGAACATCGTTACTGGGATCAAGACAATGCTAGCTCAATTTCCGTGTGCTCAAGTAGTTCATGTTAGCAGCAAAAACAATGAAACAGCTCACTTGGTAGCAAAATTAGCAGTAGATTTCTCTTACTGTAAAAACTGGTTCCTGGATTTTCCCCCAAGCATTGTAACTGCTGCTTTTAATGATTTAAGGAAATGAATCCCCTCTTTTGGTTATAAAAAAAAAAACAAAAAAAACAAATGAACGAACTTTCAAAGAGAATTTCACCTAAAATTTGATGTCCAATGGGAATGATCTCTTAATTGAAAAAAACAAAAACATACGTTTAAAACAACTATCCAAACGGGGTTGTGGTTAGCACTTTAAAAAGCTATTTTATATGAAATAAAAAGGTAATTCAGCGAAGTGTTTAAAAAATATTTCCAAGAAAAAATTTTCAAAAACTTGAATATTCAAATGTATGCTAAAACCTGCTGCTTAGTCTGGCAAACCGCTCCAGAGAAGCCATCCTATCTGTTGGAAAATGCAGGTCTCAAGACTTGAAAAATGCCAAATTACATGTAGACATGCAATGGAAACTCCAAATAACAAGAATTGAAGGTTACTGCCATACCATTTGTATGCCCGAGAAGAATTTGGCAAGTGCCGAATACTTTGACATATGGTACCTTTTTCCAATTATCATCCGCCTGTCTTTAGAAGATGACGAAACAAGATTCTTGTCCAAACAGCTTCCCGGCCAGTTTTAGAAACCAAGAAGGGGTAGGAAAGGATGCATTCCAAACTCCAGGCACGTGTTTAAAAGCTTAAACGTGACAAAAGGATATAAAGCTCTCCGCTTTTTCACCAGGCAAACAGATTTAATCATAGAGAGAAACACATAATGCAGCCAGCCATCAGTTTTGCCAATTCCAGGCATACTTGAAATGTATATCCAAGATCTCCAGCAATAATAAAGCAACAGAAACTGCAAGATCATTTTCAACAGCATAAGTGATGGAAGAGATCATGAACAGCCAACCAATCACCCTTCTAAAGTATTCCTGGGACTAAAACAAATTGAAAACATTACCTGCCTTTTAGCCACGCTTTGCTGCATTATCAACCATGAAACATTCAATCCTCATCTTCTATTGAAACACCGATCATATTTAAATTTGCAAAACCATTGGACCCTGGAAACTGTCTAACAGCAGACTAGGATGTTTCCATTGATGTTTGTTTGTACATTCCTTCCGCAAGTAGTTGTAGATGGATACCTGGCAGCAACAGAGGAATGCTTAAGGCAAAAGAACTCACATAGAAAAAAGATGACATTCCATATTAATGATCCATTTCCGTCCAGAAATTAAATGAACAGGTGCACAACAAAACGACTGACAACCATTGGAAAAGAAATTTTTCTAAACCATATTTTTTTATTGAGAGACAACATAACAGCCTATAATAAGATTAACACTTCGATTCATATTCAGTCAGATTCCGAAGAGCAAACTTTGATAATGATATAACATGAGATATCAAGCCCAATAGGAATAAATGATTTCGAGAGAGAGAGAGAGAGAATTTAACCTTTTCAACTTTTCATGTGTTGATTGAAAAATAAGCGCAAACCTATAAACAAGCTTCCAGACAACTCTGATATCTTGATTATTGGTACAGGTAAGAGATCAAACCTCATCAAACACATAAAAGTTTGTAGGTGCCAATTACATTAATACAAATGCATAATTCTATATCTTGGGAATGAAAAGCAAATGCCAATCGCATGATGCATGGACGAACTAAAGCACTCATTTCTCTGAACCTATGATAATCCATGGAAGAGAGCCTATTTCATCTCTTGTCAACAAAAATGTTTTGATAAACCTCCAGAGAAGAGTAGCTTCTTTCTTCCTCCACCCCGATCCACCATATCAACTTCACAACTCTGGAAAGACTTACTTTGGTCTTCGCTTAAGCTAGAACCAATCTGACTTCAATTTGTAACTCTAATTACAGTGAGCAAAGTTGCTCTCAAGATGAATTAGTGTTCCAATTTTCCATGAATTTCACGCATTAGTAACCTGGAGTTATCAACGATCCTTTTACTCTCATAAACTATAAAGCTACATAATTCATGCTTTGGTGCTGGCTTCAATGATCTTAACTCAGAAAGCGGATTTGAGATCGCTGAATTATTGTACAACTCCCTCGCTGGATGGACATGTTTCCACCAGAAATCAGATAAAGCTATCTTAAGAGCATCCCAATATTCTGTGTCTCGATATAACCGAAAGAGACTACTTCCTTTAACAGTCCATACATACATATCCATCCAGTCTCGGTCTAGTATCTCCATTAAACCTTGAGCCTGTGGAATATAGTGGAGGGGGATTCGCCGCCATGGAAAAGCTTTAGTCATGTCGCCATCATAAAAAGGGCACTTGACCTCCAGAACCCCTCTAGAAGGCAAACCATAAACAAGGTTGTCAACTAACCCATCTGGGGAAGCCGCAAGCCAATCATCTTCATGGTTGATCTTCCCATAAACCTGAAAATCAGGAAAAGACACACTGTTCCCAGTTATTAGCTTATATCTTTCGAGAGCTTCCTCTTCCTTGATGTTACTCCAACATGTAGCCAAATTACCAGAAAATGGTTCAATTGCCCCAATCTTCTCCAACCATAGCTGGACTCTTCTATTAGGCCAAAAACCGACAGCCCCACTAAAAGTACTCGCTGTCAATTTATGCTTCCTCAATTCCTGCCAATTCTTGAACCAGTGCTGAAGACCACTGGATCGAAGAATAGGATGTGTTTCATTAGAAACCATTTCAGGAGAAAGGACACTGTAACTGGTGCTATACTTTCTTTGGTGGCTGGGAAACTGGGAGACTATTATCTTCTTAACGTTATTGCTGTAACTGTGATACTGCAAATGCTGAAAAGAGGAAGTAGCAAAATACAAGTCCTTCACAGCTCTAACACATGTCATTGACCATACGTCTCATGCAGTCTGTTATGAACCAAGGAAATTTCATTTAAAAAAAAAAAAAAGCTGAAATAACATATTATAAATAAATCCAACTCGTGACAGACATCATTTGTTTAATTTGCACTACACTATCCAGTCTTTGTTATGCAATCAGTTTACAAAAGTAAGAATAGAACACCAAAACATCAGAATCATAGACAAATGGGACAACTGCAGATAACCTTGATATGAAAAGAGTTGTGAAGCACATAAGCGACATGTCTATGAGTGTCTAGATAGGAAGCTGTAACAGTATTGTCTTGTTGAACATAAAAAATGTATAGAAACAGGAAGAAAATTGATTTTTTTGCTCTAAACAGGGGAAAGTGAAAATAAAATACAGAGTTATGATCAATGACTACTCAAAACTTGAGCAGTGCTAAAATATAAGCTAATTTATCAATTACTCACATGTATATAGTGAAGAAGAAACAATATTATAATACTAAATTAAAGTTAGTCAACTTATACTTTTACCGCATTGTCTAAGCCTTAGTGAGTTTCAGATACTTTTACAGTCAACTTATACTTTTACCTTGTTGTCTAAGCCTTAGTGAGTTCCAGATACTTTTACACCATCCTAGGAATAAAGTTTGTATTCATGCTCCAACATGTTGTGGACACAAGCATTATGTCTTGAGTGGTGAAATTGCTACATTTTAATTAATATAATTTGGAAGATGATCCGCATCAATTAATCCTAGAAAATCCACCAAAATCGAAGTCATCAGAACTTGACCAAGGAAATCTCAGCAACACTTTGTTGTTTTTCAGAAGCCTGTTGTGTTTTCATTGATTAACTTATACACACAGACATAGCAACAACCAAAATTAACCTTAAGAAGAGGAAAAGGGTAAAGAGATACTATACTGCAACTAATATGCAAAAAAAAAAAAACAAAAAAAGGCTTTATTCTGTCCCCCTTTTTCATTTTAAGGGACACAACAAGAAAACCAAAATTAGGGGGAAAAAAGGAAATTTAGCTCCGTACAAACATAAAAGGGCCAAATTTGATACATGTCCTAAATCATTATCATTACAAAAGAAAAAGTAAACTGGCAGAAATCATCAGAATCTTGGTGAATCCAGCAGAATAGCAAACCAACAATCCAGCTTAAGCTATTTCAGAATCAACTCCTACCCAGAAAAAAAATTAACATCCAAATAACACATAATAATTTCTTGTAAAAATGCAATCTTTTCTAGATGGGTTTTTCTTTTTCTCTTTATTTTTCCTTTTCCCAGCAGAACCCCAGAAGAGGAATTTCAGGTCAGGGACAGTTTGAGCAATAAAGACTTAAATTTTTTCCCAATTTTATCGGGTATATTACAGCAAATTAACATGATTAAGCATAAAAGCCAGAAATAGACCTCCACAAATTATATAGGAAGGGAAGAAGAGAAATAAGGGGGGGTCGGTGGGGGAGAGAGAGAGAGAGAGAGAGAAGGAGGAGGAGGGCCAAGTTTCACTTACCTGGGTTGGCAGTGTCTGATGTTCTAGAGAGAAATTTCTCTCTCCCAGAAGGTGTGGTGTGATCAGTTGATGAGGGGTACTGGCTTCTTTGATGAAAAAAAAAAACAGAGGAGAGGATTGAAAAGCGAAATACCAGAGAGAGGGGTTTTAGGCCTCAGGATACAGGGTTTTGACCTTTCGTGGCAAATTGGGCTTTTCTTTTTCTTTTTTGTTTAATTTTGATTTTTGTTGTTTTTTAGTTTTTATTTTCTGCTTGGGTTTTTATTTCCATTCTTAATGGAACAATTAGTCATATTTTATTATACTTATAAGGGATTATTTGAAGGTTTCCTCTGTTTATTTGTTCAGAGATGTTTTTATTCATTTGATGAGGCCATGTTTATTAATTTGTGTTTATGATTTTAGTTTTTTTATTTAGTGACAACCACTAAAATTTTACTTATAGTAGTAATTTATAAAGGGTCAATAAATTCAGTTCAAAATTAGCCTAATTCCTCCCTCTTAACATAGCCTTTTCTTAAGGAAGTGACTAAATGGATGATATTAGACCAAAAATATAAGGCTGTGAAAATCACATTTAAATTAGTCCACCTTTTCTATATCAATTTTTCTTTTTCTTTTTCTTTTTTCCTTCTTTTCCACTATCTTAACTTGTGTAGTGTCCATAATCGATGAATTGCTTAGCTGCTACATGAAATTTCTTAAATTTGCTGTTTGAACTTGGCAATTTGCGGAGATTTTCTCAATTGCATTTCTTTTTGCAGAATGTGGCATTTTGAGCAGCACTTTGGAGTAATTTTTTCTGTGTTTCAATTAGATAAAAACTAATCATTTGCTTTTTACATGTCTTGACCGTGCAGAGGATATTTTTCTCACATGCATTAACGTATGAGTTGAAGGAAGCAACCAAAAATATTTTCTCTAGTATAAAACAGACCTTACTCTCTCCATCTTTTGACATGGATAATGAGCTGAAGGAAATTTGTTATCTTTGCTTGAATAATGAAATTGGATAGTCGTAGAGCAGATAACGTAAAGTTCAAATGACTATAGCTGTGATTTGTTAATTTATAGTCCATATTGTAAAGGAGAAAGGTATTAAGGTACACGACTATTATCCACATGAAGCAAGAACAAGCAGGCCTCTTACCACAAAACTAACTTGAAAGAGGTCATCTTCAGTTTCCACATCTGTTTCTGTTCTCCACAGTTTCTTGGCAGCCAGCACACTGTATGGCCTTGTCTACTATTCCAGTCCCACCAACTCCAATCACATTTGATTCCTTCAAGCAAGCCAGTATGTCGTCAGTGATAGAATTTAGCCTCTGGGATGCTACAAGCCTCCATGGCCATTATGTACTGTCTCTCTTGAACCAATCCTTGAAGAAACTTTTGTAGAGATTCCAGCTTTTGTATAGCCGTCTCCCCAAAAGTACTATGATTGCAATAGTTACTGGTACTGGTATTCCAATAACAAATCCAATAATGATATGATTGATGTGAAATTTTCTTAAGCTCATGACACTGTTCAAGTGGTGAGAACAAGGTGGAAGTACACCACCACAAAGACTAGCATTGCCAATGAGGTCAGGATTTATGGTCACTAATATACCATTATTTGGAACGGGACCCTCAAGCTTGTTGTAAGACAGATTGAGCAATTCAAGAGCTGGTAAGCTTCCAAAACTTGGTGGTATTTTTCCAACAAGAGAATTGTTTGATAAATCAAGGACAGACAGAGTTGTAGTTGATGCAATAGGCCTTGGAATTTCTCCAGGAAATTGGTACTTGCTTTCACATGAAGCACGAGACACCCGACCTCATGTATTATATAGCAAGCAACTAACCAACTCGAATAGACTTCCAATCTAGCACTCGACTAAACTAATAAAGATGTGAGGAGAAAGAAAAATAAAAAAAAAACATTTTTAGTTCAAATGCAATGCATGAGAGTAACAAAATTCTAGTGCAAATGTACAACTTTTTATCTTCGAAAAAAAAGCAAATAAATTATTCTTGTGCATGATATAGCAATTTAAATCGCAAAGATGTTTTTTTTTTGTCCCAATGTCAATTTTTTCATTCCAATTTATTTATTTTTTCACTTTTTGTTGGTGTTCTTGGATTTTGGATCTCTCTGGAAAAGTAAACAGCATACCTTCCCTTGTTTTTTAATTGGCAATATTTATGCTACACCTATTCTTATTTTAACCTAAACTAGGGGAGAGGGAGAGCTCAAGTGATCCTAGGAAACCAACGGTTACTGAATCACCGTAAGACGAAACAGGTACATTATACACTCATATAAATTTTTGATAAGGGACATGATTTGAACCCTTAACTTCCAATTTGCAAATACTTAAGTTTTTTGGTTGGGCAAACGGCCTTCTTCGGTACTCTTATACTTTATCTTCAAATCCTTGTTGGGCAGGGTACAAACCTTTTGACTAGTCAACGAAGTATGCATCGCATTGTTGTTTTGTAGTTCATGTGTGCTTTGGTTTCCTTTTGGGCTTAGCTTTTCATGGTACTAGTAGATTCACAAGCTAGTTATGGGCCAATTAGATATGATAGTACAACTTCCCACGAACGGACTGGGCTTCCTCATCCGCCCAAATGCAATACTAGTTTAAAAAAAAAATTGTATAGGGCATCCTAACTAGCTCGCCCAATAGGGGCATTAGTTTGGTAACAATAAGGTTTCAAGTTTAATTCCTAAACTCTCCTCATTTCCGTTTTAAGGTTTAGAGTCTCCAATTAAATCGAAAAAAAAACTCGTATTATCTTGTTTGAGTTGATAATTTGGAGATTTTAAGGTCTTACATTTTCATTTATTTATCTTTAAAACAAACAATATCTTTTACATATTGTCCCTTTTAATTTAGTTAATTCACAGGGAAAATTTTTTTAAGGTGGATGCACGAATCTCTGTGTAGATATATAATTCTATGCTAGTGATGGATGACAAGCGTACATCCAAGAATTGAAGCTAGGAATTGTACTTTTCATGGTAAAAAATTAAGCATTGGAAAATGCACTTACTGAGGGAAGCAGTAATACTAATCTAGATCTTAATTAGCACTTGGTAAAGTCTTGAAACAGCCCATATCCTTTATCATTATGTAATTAATTTAGCTACATAATAGTTTGACTAACTGTTAATAAAGGAGGTTAAGACAAAAATCATGTTTCACTTGACTTTTACAGAAAGCAATCCACTTAATTAAGCTTTTCCATTACTTTTCCACCTCAATTCATGCACCTAAAACAAGTCTTTCATCTTTTAGCGTAAATTTTCTTTTAGGTTCTTTTAAATTATCAATCTTTTTATTGCCTGTGCATGACTTTTTTGGAAAGCAAGAGAACAAATTGCGTTTAGTCGTCGACAACTCTAAAGCAAGAACAATGAATTTTGAGATGCATTAATTAGGCATGTCAAAATATCATTTGGATGGTTTTCTTTTGAGTTGTTTTTTAAAAATATTAATGTAACAATTCTGAAATTCTTTTGAGTAAATGTGTATCTGAGATTAAAAAAAAAAGTGATTAAAAAACATGTTTAAAATTTTTTAAAAAAAATGAATTTTAGAAATGGTCACAAACAAATGCAAATTAAAATAAATATGTGTGTGTGTGTGTAATACACACCAATTTTAATGCCTAAATATTGGCCTTGTAATAATTTATACTTTGAACTTTTGTTTCTTGCAAGTTGAACTCTGATGTCATAGTAGTATTCAAAACTGGTAAATTTGGTCTTTTTTTTTTTTTAAAAATTTGGTCTAGTTTTCTCATATTATTGGTAGAAAGTGCCGACCGATATTTCATGCAATATTACATGTTCTATTTTTACAGTTTCGTTTGGATTTGGACTTGTGATTGCCCGTCCTTATGATTTCAACATTTTCAACCAAAGACTTACAGACATTGATCGCTTAGACCAAGATGAATGCTTACAATGAAATTGGGGTGAAAACTGTAAGTAGCAAAAGTTGATGGAGTACACTGTCATATTATCAATACTTACAGAATACGATAAAAAAAATATTATTTAACCTACATTCTCTCTATGGTTTTCATTTTGTATGAAAATTGTTTCATTAATTTAAACTTTTTTAGTAGGAAATATTTTGTCTATGTATTTTATTCCAGCCTTGGATTCCAAATAATTTGAACTAATGAGTATTTAAACGCTATAAATCTAGTCTACCTACATATTGGTTAAGCTGGCCCTATTGATAGATAGAATGTGTTTTCAATGATGTGTGTATATCATGCATGTAAATCACAAATAGATCCGTTTGTTTGATTTTATTTTTTAGAAATATAATTTTTAAAAACTTTATACACGTTCTTCAACTAATTTTTTATTTTAAAAACACATTTATCGAAAAAAATATTGAAAATTATTATAGTAATATTTTCGAATAAATACATAAAAAACCACCACCATTAGAAGGGCGTCAAGAAATCTGTAATCCCTCTTAGAATGTTTCTGCAAATGAAATTCTCTGGCCAGATTCCACTCATATTGATATTTATCAACTTGTGAACTGTCCTTTTAAACTAAAAAGCAAGAATTTATTGATTATATAATGAAATTTGTACATGAGTTGTTGATGAGTCACAAGCCAATAGGAAAAACTCAATTTGATTGACTAAGATTCTTCTTTATGTTTTCTCCTTCTTTTCCACTTTGATTAGTTGTCTCTTTCCACTAATTGTGACACGTCGATCAACTAACTCCTGTGGATTAATTAATTAATCATTGCAAAAACAAAAACTTTTATGGCCCTAGAAGCAAAAAGTCTTCATCCTTATCCCAAATAATGTCCAATGACAACTAACATTTCACATAAAGTAAGAAGAAGAAAGCTACAATAAAAGCTTAAATACTATACTCTCCCCTTCATGGCCTGTTCTACATGCAAAAGGAAGCAAAATGTTAAAGATTCCACACTTCAAAACACGACTAAGGAGCCTTCTTTGAATTTTTAGAGTTTTCCGATTGATTCCTCTCCAAAACATTAGTCGAATGGACAGAATTCTTTGCAATAATTAAAGTGGCTAGACAACATTTTTGTAAATCAAACAATCAGTTCAAAATAAAACATAAGCAAGATCAGAACCCTCAATCATTTCATTTAGTTACAACAATTTTTTTTGCTTGTTCAAACCTCTTAATTGTCATGACATTCTCCTACAATTTTGTATTCCGCGAAGAGACATGCATCTAGGGAATGTTTTGAGTGTTGTATTTGACTCAAAGTAACTATATTTTGTGGTTAAATTCTAGGTGATATTGGTTGGCTAAGTGTTTATCATTACATTAGATATAGCTTTCATGATTAACATAGTCCAGCTCAATTTTCTACAAGACGAGATAGGAAATCACACCATTTGTTAACTAATATGATGAATTCCTCAAGGTTTCCCACTTTTTAATTGACCAATCCTTTTCATGTCTGACTGATATTTACTACCAATAGTTATTAAAAAAAAAGAAATAAAGAAATCGGAGAGATCGGTTGTTAAATACTAAAGCATTAGCCACCAATATTAGTTTTCGTTTTTCTTCTTTTCCCTTGTGAATTTATTTGCAACTTTTTCATTTGTAAAGCCATCGTTGTTATTGACAACATTGAAGAAAATAATTGTACTAAAATTGAATATGCTTCTAAAATTGAGCAGTTTTTATGATATGTAAGTGATTTTTTTCGCATATTTTCACAATAAGGATTTTTTTGGAGGAATCCAAATCAGGATTTTTAATTGGATCTGTCAGTATATCATTCCATGAATGGGACAGTAATAGCAGTAATAATAATCTAAATATGACAGCTAAATATAGCAACCTGTCTAGCATTATAAAGAACTCAACTGGATGGAATTGAGATTATCAAATTATCTGTTAAGTATCTCATTTATCAAGTTATTGTTGTCAGCACATTGGCCAAATAGCCAATACATAGAAAGATTAATTAAAATATTTTAACCACTTTCTACGTTAATATAAATGTCCCATTCTCAAACCTCCGAATTTCTAGTTTCTATCTATCAATGCACAAAACATAAAAGATACCGGGATATTAATTTATTCAATCAAATTTATTATAATTGTGATTATAAATAATTGAAGCATTAAGAATCTAAGTACAGTTTATTTCCTACTAATTTGTGCCCATTTTTTGTTGGATTAACTTAATATCCAGTAATTAGCAGAATGGTAGATGCTAAGATCATTACCTTTCGGATTTTGACTTTGTTTGTTTGTCATTAGAGTTCAGATAAATGCTTTTTACTATTTAGTTTTCAGGTGCAGAAGCATTTATATACAAGCAGCAAAAGCAAAAATAAATGATTGCTTGCTATTATTGGAAATTTTGATTCACATCCATCAAGAACCAATTAAATGTTAAGCAAACTCAGTGCACAAGTATAATAGTCACAGCCAATAAGCTTCAAGTTTTCAAGATAAAGATTTTCTGTTTTGATCTATTAATTTGACAAAAAATAAATAAAAATGTCAAGTTGCTTTGTTTCTCATGACATTTGATTGGTATATTAGTTTTTGCTACAATCTTGGAGAAAAACTTCTAAATATACACCACATATTTCATCAGTTACTATAAAGATTAATTTCATCACATTTCTAAGGTTATAGTAATATGTCTAAGAAAAAGAACAAAGAAACTGGTATGATAAATTTGTGTCAATTTGTGAACAACACAATTTCCAGTTTGACAAAGAGTAAATTCTTGACTATTACAAAAATGAAAATTCAATGTAACATAAGTCTCTCTCAGAAGGAGAGGGAGATGAAATTAAGCCAACGATGAATATATTGGTGGTTGTTCATGGAGAAGACAACTAGGGGACGGAGGCGGTGGCCGGCGGAGCAACCTTGAAGTCTCCGGACTTACTTAATTATAAGTAAGCTTCTGGAGATTCCAAACCAAAACCATCCTTAATTTTATTCCCTTGATGATGATAAACAATAACTTCTTGGCAAAACATTCCAAAAAAAAAAAAAGAGAGAGAGAAAAAAGCGACAACTTTCAAGAAAGGAAACCAATTGATGAGGGGTGAGTCAGAGAGAAAATCCAATAAGCCAAGCATCAGACTTGCCTAGAACATGCATTATTTCCAATTACCCCATCGCCAGCCTTGATATTTTCGCTTGCATGTTTGATGTATTTTGTGTAAAAAATCCTAGCCCTTCTTCATGCATAAGATAACCATCATTTCTTTGAATTATTGCTGCCATAAACTCAACTATTTGCTGCTCTTTTTGAGGCTGGATGAGAAATAGAAATAGGAGGAAATGTTTAAGAGTTTGGTAGACGTTGTATATATTAAGTATAATTTATAGAGTTAAGGGTTAGGGGAATGGACCTTCTTAGTTGATTCATAGTATGAGAGACGGAAGCTACAAAGGGGTAATTAAAATAGCATAAATTAAAAAAGACATGTATGTAATTATATATGGCTAAATTATAGCAAACTACAACTTCACGTGTTTGTACAATACATTAGTAACCATTTTCATCTCTTCTATAATGAATATTTCATATATAATTTTAGAATAAATTTTTAATTGAAGTTGGAATCTTAGTGGAGCCATGCAATTTGGGGTTAACAGCTAGGAAAAGCAAATTTATTGACACTAATAATACTTGTTTTTGTGCTAGTGTGCATGTGGGCCGAGTCAAAATTAACTTAAAAGAATTTATATTTGATCATGAGACCACTCAAATGGAAGTAATGTCTAAACAGTTAATTTATAGTGGAAAAGATGGAAACAACTTTGCTTAGCGGCAAATACAACTGAACTAAGGTGGTGGTTGACCAAAAAATTTAAAGATTAAAAGAGACAAACAAACAAATAGATACATATGGTGAGACATAAACCACTAGTTTTTTGAAAGTGGCACTACTTCGTTTTTTATTAAGTGACTTGGTTGAAAAAAAAAATACTTTGTATTTTAAACTTTTTAAGCCATTTCTCAATAGCTTTTTTTTTTATCAGATTTTAGCTTATGATTTTTAAGAAATCTATTTTGTGATGTTCTCAATTTTTTTTATTATATTTTTGAATTTTTTAAGCTAAAATCAGGAGTAACTAATTTTTAACTTTTTAGAATCAATTTTTATTAAAATCAGAAACTATTGAGAATAAATCTTGTTTTAGCGATTAAAAGACATTTTTTTTCCGAAGTTGTAGATATATGTTACGAAGGAGTTAGGAACCTGGACTTGGTAGGGGAACTAGGGGCTGGTGGAGGCTGCTATTAAAGATTCAAAAGAATTAGTCATCTGTCATGATGTTGGAAAGTAAGGTTTACGTGTCTTTGTTTTTACTAAGAAACTTCATTAACAAGATCAAAGTGGAGATTATCAAACACAAATATAGTATCAGTGGTTGATGAATCGTACGAAGATGATGAAAAGAAGCCCTGTTTGATTGGTTTTTGCAAATATATCAAATAATGTCAGCTTTGATTATTTAGGCAATTATGTTAGATTAAGTGCTAATCCAATAGGGATAAAATGTATACTTTGATAATCATGGGATCATAACCGGTTCACCACGTCCCTTCATTGACTCGAAACGATCAAGACGCAAGTGCACCTCTTCCAAGTTCCAAACTCAACCTAAAACTAAATTACAAACAGAAAAGATTTGTGTGTATACATTTAGGACTTGACAATAAGCGTCTAGATTGTGTACTGTATACTGTATTTGATCTCAAAATTTTCTTGGCCAGTAGTTATTGAGGCTACAACAAAAAGGAAAGACTAAAGCTATTTCTGTTAGGGATGCAATCGAATCGAGTTGAGTTCGAGTAGCACCATGCTTGAGCTTGAACTCGAACTCGACTTGAATTTTTTTTTTTTTTTTTGTTACTTGTGAGCCTACCAAGGACAATATTAGTAAATTTTACAACTTCTACACTTAAAATGATAAATAAATAAATATATAATTATTAAATAATTACACATCTTCGATAAAACTCGACGATCCTTTGAACATGCAAATTCGTGAACTCGACTTGTTGGCCTTAGTCAAGTTACTTGAACTTGGTCAACTCGAGTTCAAACTCAGTAATTGACTGAGCCGCTCGCGAGCTACTTGGAGTGGCTCAGTTCGATATAGCTCGTGAGTGGCTTGGTTCAACACCATCCTAGTTGCTTTCATGATAGAATTGTGCAATAATAATGACACTAGATATAGCCCTTTCTGATATTTACTCAGAGCAAACTTATAAAATTAGTTGTAAGCAAATAGTGAATGCTTAGAAAATTATATGCTCTCTGTTCTTTAGTTAATTAATTTCACGATTCCAATTTGGCCTGGTATTTATATCGGTTTTTATACCATTTTTGCAATCAGAAATTGCTGCAGCATGATTTCAAACGAAAAAGAAATAACAACGAAAAGTAGTGTCACAGTGCATGAGTAAGGGAAATAGTTGTTCTAGTTATTACAGTGGAGACAAGTCCTCACCAAATCATCAAATCCAACCATACAAGATTTTCTTTATTACCTACCATACCATTATCACCAAAGTATACATGATAGGAGATGTTTTCCTCAAAGAAAATTCTCAAAACTATGACAAAATGAATATGACCTTAATTTAAAATAAACCATGTTGTCATAATCAATTCTGCGACTTCTCTAATCAAGAATATTTGATTCTTAATATTCTACTGAAACAAATCACTAATTGGGGCTTCATATCACTTCTATTGTTGTAACTTTTCATGAAACGAGATTAATGATATAAAAGGGCAATAGCTGAATGCAAGTAAATTTGATTCTGGAAGCCAGATGGCATAGATACATAGCTCAAATACTTATCCTTTGATTAAAACCTGTGAAGATGCATTACTTCAACATCAAACAAGAAGCCACTTTTAATGATGAGAGCAATGTACTTATACCGTGCAATGATAATGCCTACACAAGGATTATCCTAGTTTACCAAATGATCAGTCTCATTCCAAGTATTTTAATAATTATGTTTATTGTACACTTACAAAAGTATACAAATACTATGAATTTTAAAATTGATAGTGGAGTAGATAACCGAAAGGAAATAGGTGAATGTAGTCATATTATATCTTGAAGTTCAAATCACATTTTCAAAGTTGTTTAGGCATGTTTATACGTTTACACGATCTTTTCTTATGAAAAGTGACATAGTCAGGGGCCGAGCCAGGGGGCAGCCGCCCCTCCTCCAGCTTGAAACAAAATTTATTTTGTAAGTAAAAAATTTTATATTACTATAATTTGCCACCCAAAAATTAAAAAGCCAACTATGCCCCCCTCCAGCTTGAGATTTTTTTTTTTTTTTTGTAAGTAAAAATTTTTTATTACTAAAGTTTGCCCCCCTCCCCAAAAAAACAACTATGCCATCCCTCCCAAAGCTATTGTCTTCATAAGTTACTTAGATTTGGACCTAACATTTCCTAACTACTTGTTAAATTTTAATTAGAAGAATACAAAATAATTTGAGCCTACCATTTAAAATTGCAAGTTGGTTTTTCATTAGAAAAATAAATTTTATCTATAGATTCAATCATCGACGACTTTGATACAATCAAAAGTCGTTGTGCCCAATTTCATGTATCTCGTACACTCAAATAAACTTGTACAAGTAATTTCCTTCTATTTAAAATTTTCTTTTGTGACATTTATATTCACATAATTTTTTTTAATGTATTTTGCTTGACTGACCATAACTCTAAACTAGGGTTGAATCGAACTGAGCCGTTTATGAGCTCGGGTCAACTACTTTGCTCGAACTCGGTACTTGAGTTCGAGCAGTGACGATCACGAGTTCGAGTATCAAATTTGCAAGCTTGAAAGCTTGTCGAGCCTTATCAAGCATGTTTTTCTTATTTATTTATTTTTGAAGGAGTCGAAAAATCTACAAGTTGACACTCGAGTACTTGAGTAGGAACACAAGTGCAAAAAAAAAAAACAAAAACAAAAAACAAAAGAGTGCAAACGAATTTTTTAGTCAAGTTCGAGCTTTGCAATTTTTAGCTCGATCAAGCTTGAGTCGAGTTCGGCTAGCACAAATAGTGATCAAGTTCGAGCATTGTGCTACTCGAGTTCAACTCGACTCGATTGCACCCCTACTTTAGACTTGCCCCTCCCCCATGACTAATTCCTGGCTCCGCCACTTGATATAGTGGCATAGAGTTAAATGACGAGACTTAAATTTTTTCAAAAAGCTGCTAATGTTCTTTGATAACTTAACAGAAAAATTCTACCATATTTTCTTACTTCATCATTCTGTCATATGCTATTAGTTGTTTGGATAAATTATACCGAGTTCTTCGAAATTTGTCATAAAGCTTCCCATCTAATTATGGAAATTACTTGATACCCTCTCGAGTTTTCTGTCTCAAAATGCTCATCTTGTTTCAGTGTGAAGTATATTTCGAAGAATACAATAGGGAACAATTCTAATTTCTTTAGGATCAGTTCCTATACTCAGCACATTGTGGATAATGGGCATGGCGGCTAAGTTGCTAATCGAATCTAAACAGCCACTTTGTGAATTTTCTGCAAGCGTCGGCTCATAAATAGACATTAAATATAAAGCAAATTGGGAAAAAGAAATCGGAAAGAGAAAAGGTGATGTTAACTTTTTGCTAACTTTTTTGGGGAAAAACTTATCCACTAACATGAAATGTGTCCACTCTCAATGCCATATTCCTGAAAAAGTACATTGACTATTCTCATTTGTTAACATTAGATTAATTGATTACAGATTTTTGTATATATAAGCTTATGTTTTCTTTTGTGTTTGGTCCTCCTTTTCCTTCTTACCTAACTTATCCCAAACTTGAAAAATTTTTTACTACAAACATCTTCTTAGAAATCATTATCTCGAAATTTGTTGTTTCATAAAAATTTTGTGCCCAAATATGTTTTAAAATATTTTAGTCAATTTTTCCTAAATGAAATTTAAGTAGATTTAGAGAACCTAATTATAAATAACAAGTAAAAAGAAGTAATAATGTTCTTGTAACGAGACTAAATTTTGTTTGTTATTAGTACCTTCAACTCTTTTTTTATCAAACCTATACTATTACAATTGGGGAAAGGAGAATGGTACTTGATGAGATTTAAACTCCCGACTTTTGAAATAGAGTTGTAAAACTCTAACCGCTCGACATTTAATTCATTCCCTTCAAATCTTACTATGCTTCATCTTTAGCTAGAAATAAGAAAGAGAAAAGGTGTACCTTGCCAACGTCCGAGGTTCAAGCCCTACCCTTGGCAATTAGGAAAATAGAGATGATGGGGTTGTTGGGATTAGTGAAGTGTAATGAAATCACACCCCAATTTACGTGGTAAATTTTGAAAGTCACACTCGAAATCGTATGTGGCAAAATATCGTATAATGAATATTGCAATGTGCATTGATAAAAAAAATAGAGAGAGAGAGAGAGAGAGAGAGAGAGAGAGAGAGAGAGAGAGAGAGAGAGAGAGAGAGAGAGAGAGAGGGAGGGATTACCTCAGTTAATAATACTATAGTAAATAGGTAAATTTGCATATATGGAAAAGAGCTTCCGCTCCGTTTACAACACCACATCAAGCAGCAACTCTAGATGAAAGGTACAACAGAGCAAGACAATATTTGGAAAAGACAATTTTCCTAAATTGACATGAAATATATAAGAGAATTGTAATGTAGAATCTTGTTACAGATACTAAGAACAAATATTTATTCTTTCATTGAGAATGCTGCAAAATCAAGCATTCATATATCTTTGTCCAAAATGCCATGCAAGCCAAAAATTGAACAGCATCAGCCCAAAGGGGTGCATAATCAACTTGATAATGGTAAAACCTGCTTCTCAGTATGTGAAAAGTAATCATGTCGGAACAGTCAGCGGTCAGTAAAATTGAAAGAAGGAATTTGAGGGGTAAATGATAAGGGGACTAACAATTGGATAGTTGTTGATACTCATATAGAATAATCAGTCAAAAGAATCACATTTACAATCCTGTAATTGAACGCCCCGCAGAAAAAACAAAAGGGAATGAGAGCTAATCTGTGGCCTATAATAAAACTAGCCACCAACCTTCAATGCATTGTATTTTGTATCATCATTCTTCAATATCCTAACTATCATGACAAAGTACGCAACGTCAGAGAAGATTCTACTGCCCAAGAATAAAAGCATTTATCTCTGCCCAACTAGAGACCGTGTAAAGAATGCCTGAAAGGCCCTTCCATATGGCTGAGTTTCCCTCAACACATCCTCCTTTCTGCTTGTCAACCACACCAGGAAAAAGTGGAACAAAAGTAACACCAAAATGACTTCCCACTCTCCTTAAACTAGAGCTTGAACCAAGCACAATGCCAACATCTGCTTCAAGTAAACAAAGCAAGTCACCCACTGAGTCTCCAATATATACAGTCAGATTCCTTCGGTTGTTGCTGGAGTTCTGTAAAATACCACTAAAAGCTCGAACTTTGTCAATGGGAGACTCAACTTTATTAACAATTTCACCTGTTGACAATGAGTTCTCATAAGCAAATTCGTTTGCATGCACATTCAGGACATTTAAGCCACCTGCACAACATAAAACAGGAGAAGAACGTCAAATACTAAAAGTTACCATCTTACCTTCAAACCAGTAAGTCCCTACGAGAGGCAGGAAATAGTGAAACAACTTCCGACGGGTATAAAGAACAGAATCAACCAACACTTCCCCCCGGTCCCTATTTCCCCGCTGTTGCTCAGAAGTGCACCATTTAACCAATATAAAAGGTCAAAAATTACAGCAGATTTGAGTGCAAGAACCAAAAAAATGAGAGCAGAAAAGGTAAACACAGTTCAGGTTGGCCTTCCAAAGCATCACTCATATGCCGAAAACATGAAATAGCACATCTAGGAGATTTCTCATGTGCTATCCACGTGTTGTTCCATTCTTTTCTAAAAGGGCTGGCATGCTGTCTCAAAACCGATCAGCAGAAAAGCCCCAGGAGAGCATCAAAAGCTCTACCCAATATGGTAAGCATGCAAATAATCAAAATCATCCACATGCAAGAGTGAAGTTCTCAGTTTGCAAACACAGACAAAGGTCAAGTATGAGATTATGACGGTTGACAGGATTAAATCTTCTTTGAAACTGCCAAATGAATTTAGAGTTCCTCAATCTCAATCTAAAGTTAATCTGCAAATAGTATGTTATATTGATCCTCCATCATTCTCTATTATCAAAATTAAATGCTCAAACCATTTTCCTTACCAATCCAACTATAGTTCCTGTTATTCTTTTAATCAACTTATCAACCTTATAAATGCAGCAGTTGACAAGCAATAAAACCATCTGTGACACTTCATCTCATACGAATCTACATAGGGATTTATCCATACTCAGTTTAAGAAATCAACTCCTGCAACATACTGCTGAAAACTGAACTTAATGGGACATCACCAAATTGCAAAGACCAAAGAAGTGTAAACCCCGAATGTAAAAGGCACCAAATGCTGATATATCTTTATTCTTCATTTACAATAACTCAAAGCAGTGTGAAAATAGGTAGTTAAAATTATCATGCTGTTACATATACCTAAGCAGTCTATTTGACTTATAACAGGGCATGGTTTGTGATACCATATAAAAGAGAAGGGAGCTCAAAATGATCGAGTTACAGAAAAGGCAAGCATGCTCTACAAAAACCTCATGAACATCAATTTCGTTCAGCTCAGGGGAATGTTTTTAAAAGATAAATGAATACTAGCTGCGCAACAGAAGTGTGCTTCATCAACAAGCAGTAAATTATGGAATAAATAAAAGTACAGCACTTCGCAACCAAGTATAACAAATATACCTGAACCTAGTATAGGCTAAATGCATGTATTAACATCACATTTTGCTCTTCTGACAACCAAAGAACATACCTGCAGAGAAGGCAGACCTAATAAGATCAGCACACCAACAATAGGAAAGAACATGGACGTTTACATTCAAATTCTCATCCCCAGTGATGCTCTTAAAGAAATTCATACAACCATCTTGGAGAATCAAATGTTCACCAGCACGTTTTACATCTTCAAGATTCAACCCCTTAAGGACCCCAGATTCAATCACTCTCAGATTTGCCCTTTTCTCAAAATCTGAAAGCTGCTCTAGAGCTTTAGGAAGACGATCATAATCAAAATTATTGGCTGTAACAGCAAAAACATTTCTCAAGTGAAAACTAATTAAAATACTTAACCTGCTACATATGTCAGTTCATGCTAAACCTCCAGTAAAGTTTAGGGATCACAAAAGAAATGCATTCAAATACTTCACCTTTATCAGTGTCCAATATGCTATCAATGCAGTGTTCATATTCTTCAGTATACTATTTTGGCAGAACTCCCCATGTATTTCTCCGATCAGCTGATGACATCCGAGCAATTTGATTTTCTGGTTGAATTTGATCAGACTTTGGGGCTGTTATAATTGCAATCTCTGCTAAGATAACAGATGAATCAACCACGGTGCATGTCAAATCAAAATCAGAAAAAATCATTAGCTGATCTTCTGTCTTTTTGTGTTGTTTTGACAGAGGAACAACGGTTTGCTGCACAATTGGTTGAGCCAGGAAAAACTCCAGCTCAAGTTTCATTGCCTGATGATAGAGTTTTTCAATAGCGTGAAGCTCTTCACCAGTCAAAGAGACACTTAATTTATCCAGCAAGTCCTCAGTTTTCAGAGCTAACACCTAAGTTCAAAGAATATAATTATGACATGTACAGATCAATGTCATCAATGAATTTTAAGCAAAAATACAACAAGTGAAATTTACCAGTAAGACAACCAAAAAAATGTCAAATCCTGAAGAAAACAAGGAAACATACCTGGAAACTACAGAAAAATAATTGTCAATCCATTTTCTTATAGGGATGAGTACTTTCGTCCTCGTCAATATGTGCCTGCAATTCCTTGCCTAAAAATGCATAAAGCCTCATGCAGGGTGTCATAGCACCTAAAGTATATGCTGCCACCTTCGTTTTCTCAAATGGGGTCGCAAGTTTACCAGGGGCCTTTAGCCCTTCAACCTTCCCCGAGGCTGTGGCCAACAAAAACTCCGTGTACTTCACTGTTGCAGGATTAGGCGTGCTTTCTTTGACTGGATCAATACTCCATTCCTATACATCATGTAAGATTAATTAGTTTAACCCAAGAAATATAAAACGTTTACCCAATTAGAAAAAATTTCTCACACATGGCAAAACCAAAAGATGCATGTCTAGAATATATATATATATATATATATATATATATATATATATATACATATATATAAAATATCATCTAACAACATTGACAGTAAAAATCTAAAATCCATCTGCTACGTAGAGTCAGTCATGTCAAATCCTGATATAAATCATATCAGACCCATGTCAAGGCAGAATATTCCCACAAATAAATTAGAAATAACTTTATCCATATAAGCGTAATTCTTTTTTTTATGGTAAGCTATACATAAGAGTATCTTACAGGTTTAAACCTTAGGCACGGGATTACCTTTTACAGAAGTGAAATCTGTAATAGCAGGTGTAAATTTTTGCTAAATTTCTATGCCTAACACTGTATTGAATGCAAGACACAAACTTTTTCTGCTTAGGCAAAGTTCATAGGACATGACAACCAAAAAAAAAAAAAAAAGATTCTTATGATGTTCAGCGTGCATGTTTTGCATCACTAAGATGATAAGAAATAAAAGAGCATTGAGAGTGCAACAGTAGATACACAATGGCTCGAGAAACAAAATTCTTTACCAATCCCAGCTAATTTAGTTCGAACAATTAGGAGTGGAGAACAAATAGGGGTTTTGTTTAAAAGCACCCTCTCCACTACTTCGGGGAAAAGGGCAAAAGTCGTTCCCTCAAGAATGCTCCCCTCATTTAGTCAAAGAAGCAAGAACAGGCAAAAAGCATGTGGCCCAAACCATGCCAAATGAGAGGCTTTCACACAGTGGCTTGAATATAAATATAGCAACCATATATTGCTGAGTAATACAATTACCAAAAACATTTCAAGGGTTGTTCAGATGTTCTTCAACATGTATCTTCAGCGTTTCGCATGCTCTTGATGATTAAGAAGGCCCATTTCGTTACTGGGAAAGAAAAACATTACTAGAGATTTCACCATTTTGCTAGTGGGAAAGGATAGTATCACTACGAGTTCCCTACTTTAGCTTGATAACTTACCAATTGTGCTTAATGGTCTAAATTTATTCCTACACATGGAAATATTATGCTTCAACAAAATAGAAAAAAATGCCATAAACTTTGTCAGAAATTGCTGTATAACAGGTTTATATTTCAAACATATCATGCACCCAAGTGGAAATGCTGCAGTTTTACTTCCATTTAGAACTGTTAACTGTGAGACCCAGTTCGCTGGACAAGCAATTCCTCTTCAACGAATTACATAAATATATGCATATGCAGATATATGTTATCTTCAGACATGGAAACTAAACAAGTACCATATCCCATGCATAGATAATGCCCAAGCAGAAAAGACTGGGGAGAAAAGGGTTCTATGAGTAGAACATGGCTCATAAAAGTCCTATGTAAGTCAAAGTTTGTAACTATACTACAAAATTTCATTTCATTTGGACTTGGCTAGCACCACTTCGGGCCCAAAAGTGACTTAGGAGAGGCAATCCGAATGGTGTGTCGTCAATGAGTTAAGTGTCAGCGACTTTAACCCAACCAAGTAATATTTGTCTCTTGTCATATAACATCTATTATCAACTATAAAAACATCCAAGGAACTTGTCTACATTTGAAAGATTGGTAGGAAGCATTTTACACATTTATTCCAAAAAAAAAAAAAGGAGCTATCATCAAGTTAACATCGCGTATGCTGAACAAAAGAATTGATTATGTCTTTAACTTTTTCTAAATGAAACGCTAATAAAATGAAAATAAAAAAGTTAAAAAAAATTTTATTTGGCTGTAGAAAATATTGGAAACAACTTCAATGGTGCAAAGGCATAAAGCCTTTAAAATTATGTAATTTAGCATATTAGTTTAACATAAATGCCCACGCCTTGTCAGTGAAATCATTAGAGAGCATATACGATGTAACAGGTCATTCAATATAGATGGGTTGAAAAGCAACACCATACAACCTGTACAAATCCACAACAAAGACCCGGATCATGAAGACAAGCTGTGGGTAGTAGTTGAAATAGGTAAGCATATCTACTCAACGGTTGCAAAAGCTTCTATATCACTGAAGTGCAACTGAAATTTCAAGAAATGATTAAACAAAGTAATCACGAAAATTATCATGCTATAGCCAATACTATTTCAACCCTTCAAGATTGTATCAAAGATCAAGCGACCAATCCCACCTAAACCAGATAGGGATACTACATTGGTACTTATTTACTCCTACCCTTTAAACCGGGTCAAATTATTTTGCCTTTTTTGAGGAATCTACACTTCAGGTATTCAACATGCATTCTCTACAAATCCTGGGGAAACAAATTCTTGGGTCAAGTTTATTGACCAGAGGAGTTGTAGCCAATGAACTATGGCACGTTTCCTTTGACAATTCCCATCTCATAAATTAATCAATCAAAGATGTGAAGATTCAGATATTTAACACAAAAAAATTCCTCCCATGTCAATTGCAGGAAACTCTCTGCAACTTCAGGGTTGTTTGATAGAAAACTAAGTCAAGAATGAGAATAACACAAAAGAAGAAATAACTCAATGATATTAGAAAGTAGACACAGTAAGGGTTTAAGGTTGTCCTTTTTGTCCATTGAAAAGTTACTTATCCTAGATTTTAGCAATTGAAATCCCCATTTTTCATAAAAATTTTACTTCCTTGAATTCCATGAACCACAATATGACAGACCAAACATGTATATACGACTCCATAGAATCATATGATTTTGCAAAGCCACGTTCCTTGTGAAGAGATGTGGCCTCAGCATCGGAATTTGTACTTTTTTGGAAGTATCTTGCTCATTTCCATATGTGCTTCATTCTTGATTTTCTGCCTGATGTTCAAACTTTCTATTCAGTAAGAGACAGAGAGAGAAAGAGGGGGAGTTTGACATTTATTTCCAGTAAAATTAATATCTATATGCAGCCATAAGAATTGATCTCATCCACCAAATGAATACAAGATTTGCACCCATATCACCAACAAGGGGGGAAAAGCTATAATAATGCCCACTTTCACAAACAAATTATAACAAGTAACTATACATTTGGGAAGAGCACATCTATTTGATAGTTTTAATCTAATGGCTTCAAACCCCAATACATAGGGAACAGCTATCTCTCCAATTAAATGCATCCAAGCAAATCATTCTTACAGTATCCTAAACAGAAAACGTAAACAGCATACATGAGGTATTAGAATCTTACTTGGACAAATGAATCGTGCATTTTGAGCTCTTGAAGGACATTCTTCCTCAATTCACTGATCCCAATCTTAGCATCATCATCATCTGCACACTCCTCTGCCAATTCATACCTATTATTTGGTTTTTATCCAAGAAGTTAGAAAAGCCTAGCTTCCTTCGGTTTTCGATGACCAGTCATATTCTAATTTTAAATACGCAAGCCTCAAATTAAATTAACTTTTCAACATTTCCAAAGCAATAAAAAATCTTTAACAGTTTATTTCAAATAGTAAAAAGATGCAGTGCAGTGACACAAAGAAATCTATGCATCCATCAAAAAACATAACCTACATTTCCCACTAACGTAGCAGAAAGTAAAACACGTCAAGAAAATTAGTCCAAGTGGTAAATTACCCTTCTCCAGGATTTTTCATTCCCAGGGTTCGACATTCGTCTTTGTCATTTTACCTCACTTAGTCTTGATAAGCCCGAAACGAAAAACAAAGAAATTAAAAAAAGGAAAACAAAATTCGAGAAAACAAAAGAACCCCACAAAGAACTTCAAGCAATCGAGAAACAAATCACCCAAAAATTAATTAAAAAATTCTCCAAAAAAAAAAGAGATCCAAAATACAAAACATGACTTTAAAAAAAATAAAAAAGAAAGGAGAAGAAGAACATACGCTTGAACAAAGGCCTTGAGAAAATAGACATCCTGAGCAATGCAGTGGCGGAAAGTATCGAGGTTCAAATTCCCAGACGCCAAAGCGACCACAAACGGAGAGTACAAAGAAAGCGTGGACTCTTTCTTGTACTTGATCCAGCACTTTCTCGCTATGCCCACCTCATCATCAATCATCGGCGGCGTCGTCGTCACCGGCGGCGCCGGCGGCTTTGGAGTACTCGCCGTCGCCATCGGACAACTAGTGGTGATCCTCCTCTGTCTTCTAAAACCCAGACCCGATGACGACGATGTAGAAGATGAAAATGAATTCAAGATAGAAAAATCGGAAAGGGTTTTGAAATTTTTGATCAAAAATTGTGGGTTTGGAAATCGGGTTGGTTTTTGGAACAGCAGTCTCATCTATGTACTAGTACTACCGTACTACTAGTATATTTTTGCCTATGTAGAAAGGACAGTGGAAATTTAAAAAAATGGTTATTTGATCCAAAAAAAAAATGGTGGTAAATATATTATTAAATAAAAATATATTATTAAAGAATTTTATTAATGCTCGTAATAATTTTTCATGAGTAAAAATTTTGTTATTTGTCAATTTTTAGTAGTTTATTACAACTTTTACACTGGTAACTAATTAGAGACTTTTTGTTTTTAGGTTAGAGATGTTGAAATATTTTTTTTAGTTTAAAATAAGTGTTTCAGTATTTGTGTTCTTGTCCTATTTATCTCTGACAATAAATTTATACTTCTATAATTAAAAACATATGTAAATCCCATTGTAGTCTCAACTTATTATAATCTCTTTTGCGTTGGGAGGGGTTGGGGTTTTCTTGCATTCACAAGAGTGTGGTATAGCTAGTCAATTCTATAGAAGGAAATAAATTTAGAAAATCCTAGAGGCGATTGTTCTAGTGATGGATGATTTGGAGGGAGATACCAAAATCACAATCCGATCTATGCTTTTTTTTTTTTTCTCATTGAAGGATGTAAAATTTGATTGACACAAGTAATTTCGATCTAACTCAAATCAAACAATTGTCTCAAATAATTGATACGATAATTGTTCAGCCTATTTCAACATTTAGATGGGACTAATTTCGCTAGCGGACGGTTCAAATATCAAAATTGTGTTGTATTGTATTTTTTTTTTTTCAATAGTTAATAGGGGAAGGGATGAGAGTAGAAAAATGAGAGATGAGGTACACTTAGAATTAGTACCATGGCATAGAATTAGTACCATGGCATTGGTTTGTGAGGGTCAAATGCGATCCGGGTTGAAGAAGACACAATGAAAGTGATGCCAATTGATGTCAATTATTAAAAAGTAGAACATGGAATTTACAAATATGAGCTATTGGGCTAATTTTGAGAAGTTGATATGAAAGAAATTCAAAATAACTTCAAGATAGAATGAGAATTGATCAAAATGCAAACTCACATTATACCAAATATTGCACAACTTATTCTATATATTTTCACTGTGAATCCTGGTAGAATGTGTGATTAATAAATCTTACAGAATTATATAATCATAGTTAATTTCGTAATCTTTAAAACTTTTTCAAACTTCGAATAGTAAAATGGAGAATCTTTCAAGAAAAATATTATCCTACTACAATATAATGTCTCATCAAAATTTGCGATAGCAACAATTACTTTGTTGCGTGTAATTAAATTTTTTTCCTAATTGCTTTCTGAAGTCTAAAAATTAAATTTAGGATTCTCACAATATAGTTATTTTAGTAAAATCTATCAATTATTTGACCTGAATTAAGTTGCTTTTATAGTTTAGAGTATTATGTGTCTTGTTTTTAAAGTTTGGATTGAAATGTTTGTCAAATCAAAATTGAAATGGGAGGTAAATTGGATGTAATTTAGAGTTAATGCATATTATTTTTTATCTAATATAGAATAGCGACTAGACTTGTTACGAGATGAACAGCAATTAACATGTGAATAAGTTCTGCCGTAATATTTAGCAAGTATGGGGGAATTCCTTTGGAGGTGTTCTTCCTTCGACAATCTTTTATGCCTAGTTTGGGAGGAAATAAGAGGAAAGGAAAAAAATGGTTTACGGGAAGAAAATAATTTTCTTTTATTTGGGAGTTAAAGTGGGAAATAAATGAAAAGAAGAGGACGAAAATCGAATGAAAGAAACTTGCGTAAATTTAAGAAAAACTCTCCCTCCAAATTTGGCAAGAAAGGAAAGGGAAGCGGAGGAAAGTTAAATAAATCTTTTAATATGACGATCTTGCCCTTCAAAACGTGATATTAAAAAAATTTGAAGTTTAATCTCAACATGCCCCTTGTAATGTTAAATAAATAGCAAATTGCCCAATGTGTTTAGGAAACATACAAGTTACCTCCTACTCTAGTAGCAAATTACTCCCTCATATAAACTTTACTTTATGAAGACAAATTTGCTGTGATAACATTTTAACATTGATATTCTTGTTAATTTGTTATATAGTAACAAAATAAGTTTATTACTTCAGGCTAATATTGTTATTGCACTTTTATATAAAAAAATCAATATCATGACTCTGTTATTGCAAAAATTTTCACCACAAACTAATCCTATTATTTGTATTCAAGATGGAGAAAGATAAGAAAAAAGGCATGAATTATTATTATTTTTTGCCATGATTTATAACGAACAATTTGCAAAATGAAAATAAATTTGTGATTTCTATCAAATATATTCAAAATAAAACATCAAAATGTGCCCATAATGCCGCTTCTGTAAGTGACAACAATAAAAATATAACAATTATAAACTTTTGTTTCTAACCAAAACAATGCTAGACCAATTTCATCTAGTAACAAAAATAGCAAAACTATTTTATTTTTGTAGCTCATGTGTTTGAGATTTCTCTCTCCATTGTTGTTCTACCCAATCATAGTTGGTATAAAAATTTTAGGTTTTAGAATGAAAAAGATAAATTTTCCAAAGTATTGTGTATAAGAGGGTAGAAATATCTTTTAATCAATTCAAGAAAGTAATTTATGTGTTTCTTAATTTGCTACTGATATGCAACGTTGCAAGGTACATTTTGTGATTTGGCCAAAATTTTATTACTTAATAAATCCTACTTTTTTTTTTTACCAAATAATAAATCCTACTTATTTTTTAAACTCCCAAACAAAAAAGTTACTTTGTATACTTAGTTTCGTTTCTTCTCTTTTCTTTTCTTTTATTTTCTATCCTTGTCTACCAAACAAGCTGTTAGCCTCCCTCAGCTCTCTTCATCATCGGAACTTGGTTTCCCTCTCTCTCCTCTTTCCTCTCCAGCAGCCGTTACTCTCTCTGCTCTCTCTCTCTGGCATCATCAACGGTACCGCCGTGTCCTTCGATCATCTGCACTCGGTCGCCTTTTCTGATCTCCCTTATGCTGCTCCTGCCGTAAGTCTGCATCCGTTTTGGCTTCTCTTTTTCTTTTTTTATGTTTTTCCTTGTCATATTTAGTGGTACTTTTTTTTTTTTTTTGGCGCATTTTTAATCTTGTAATCTAACCCTGATACAGCTATGTACACACAAACACACACACTGAGACCAAGAATGGTACACCTAAGTATGATGCAACATTTAATTTTCTGATGAAACATGCAACAAAGAACCACGAAGTGATTCCATTGAATACTAAGAATTTGGAGACAAAAGAATTACTGGATTAGATTAGATGCCACATGGTACATGGTTGAAATAGAAGCACACAACAGTGTTCACCATTTGACTTGCTTAAGACATAGTCCTAATTCAAGGTAAAAGGCACAAGTAACATTATGTGTAATTTCACATGGTCATAGCTCCAAATCAACTGGAATTCAAGGTAAAGATAACGCAAAGTAATAGGATGATCCAACAGAGCTTCTTAATGACTGCATCTACAAAATTGAAATAGGATGTGTGAAGCTGCTGTGGCCTCATGCCTGAAGCATGAACTTAACAGATCAGGGCAAAAGCCTCAAACAATAAGCCACAAGTATTGATGATGATACTTTGTACTCAGGATCGTGGTCTTCTAACTGCTCATATACAGTTGCTGACTCCACTTGTTTATCAAGAAAATTATGAAGCAATACCAACAGCTTAGAAATAATGGCTGACTGCTCACGGATAACTAAATAGTTAATCCAAACTAGGAAAAGGATGGCCATAAAGCCACAGCATCTAGTTGCCCCAATTGTGCAGAATAAAACAAAACATCATCAAGGTGCTTATATGGTCAAAGATGAGATTATACATCACTAGATACAGATTGCCACAAAAATTGCAAAAACCAATCACTAAAATGATTCAGCTAAAACAAGCTGCTGATTGACAAATGCCAACCCTGCATTCAGTTTTATGTTTTATCTATTTATGAATATTAAATTAAATTCCATATCAATCATGCGTTGTTAGCTCGCCCTTAACATAAATTTGTATTTCTTAGTTTACCGCATCAAATTATCCAAACGCCAAAAACACAAGCTTACACACACTTACGCACATAAAATAGTGGATGAAGATTGCTTATTTTTGCAGATGATGTTGAAATCACATTTGTTTGTACATAGTCTCTCATTCCAGTGATCTGCTTGATGTATGAATTAAAAAACTGGTCTGCGGACCAAATTCAAACAAATAATAAGTAAGATTGTCAGTTGAAATACACTGTTTCTAGCTATAAGAAACGCAGGTCCTTTTATCGACCTTATCCAACTGTTCCATATGCACTTAACTGGCTTTTAATTTGCTTATATAAATAAGATTACCCAACATATGATGGATGCCAAAAGCATTTTTCTTTTATTGATAAAATATGTTATCCACTAGAGTGTAAAGGAAAGCCATATGAACAACCAAATTAAATCTCAAAACCCCACTTCTAGGTCATCTTTAGTCCCTATAACCATTTTTCATTTTAGAATATGAGTTAAATTCTTAAAACATCAAAAAGGTTTAGGCCTTGAATGGGTTTATCAACACAAAAAGAAGTTGACACATAAAAGATATAATTTTTCTGTTTCTCAGCGAATCAATGTCTTACTATGTTTATAAGTAATTAAACATCAACAAAACGAGGCTACAAATCAATGTCCACATCTCATAATTTGGAGTTGCAATGATGAGTATGAAATTCATCTTTTCTCCCCACTTGTTCTATAACCAGGTGCTGTATGAGATTGAAGGACTTGGCATTGCTTGGATTAAGACACATTATGTACCCTTAGCATAAATATGTATCTGGAAAGATTGGTTCTTTGTTTTTTTCTTTTTTTTGGTGGTGGGGGGCGGGGGGGGGGGGGGGGGGGGGAGTCGGAGGTGAACCTTTGATGTTTCTAGATGCCTATATCATATATTTTATATCGTCCAAGCTCTACCCAGTTTGCTGCGTACAATTTACAAATCTGATGCCTGATTTAGAAGTCACTGCTTCTATCAAAGCATTTATATTGATGTTTCGATTTGTGAATTGTGAGTCTTTGTAATGGTCCCAACTTGGTTTTACTTTAGCAACCTAAAATTTTGTTCTTCTTGTTTTTAGTGATTGAGATAAACTCAAATTGGGGCTGGGCTGAAGTGGTCAAGTTAGTAGCTCAATATAAAAACATAAGTGCACTTGTCCTGGATATTGAAACTCCAGAGAAGGTGGTTGGATTGATAGATATATTGGCTTTGTTGAGTTTGTGCATATCAATCCTACATCAGGTTTGTATCTTTTAGTAAAATTATATTTATTATCAATACTTATCTACCTGCGAACAATGCAGATTTCGGTTGTTTCGAGAGAATTTATTTAAAGTTAGTTTACCAAGTTGCTAATTCTTAAAAAATGGAACAGTGGGTTGATTACCATTGACGTTTTGGATCACTTTTAGCACCCTCCAACTCATCTTATCCTTAGTTTTTTTTTTTTTCTTGGTTTAATATATCGGAGGCACTACTCAAGAAAGGGCAAAACTATATCCTTTTGAATATTTAATTTTCTGTGAATTGTGCCATGTTCTTCTCAGATCATAGGTTTAACCTTTCTCTTTGTTTTTCAACATATCAAATAACAGAATGTGATCGTGTGTAATGGTAAGTGGTATCAGATATCAACAAATGGAATAAGTAAATGGATAGAGTTCTCAGTTACTGGAGTTAAAATTCATTGGTTCTTAAAGAAAGGAAAAAAAATCAAACCTTCGCCATAATTTTAACTAATTCAATGAATCAGAAGTTAGGCCTTTGGCATAATTGTAACTAATTCAATGAATCAGAAGGTAAATGCTCTGCATTAAGCATATGAAGATATAATTCAATCATTTTCTCCAAAAAGTGTAGCCTTACAGTATATATTAGTGTTGCTGAGTCGTTGATGATCCTGTGTCCCAAGGATTTTATGCTCTTCGATGTTCGAATAAGGTGCTAGAATCCATATTCTTGGTTTGTCTTATCTTATTTGTCCTTTAAATTTGGATGTTAGCACTATGATGAATTGGCCTATTCAAATACAACGGTTATTTGGTAGTTCATATGTATATTTTGTTAACTTAGTCTTATTGATATGAACCAATTGGAAGTCTTTTGCTCAAAATTATTGAAAATTGGGGATATTTCTAGAATATATTAATACCATACTTGCGGATAAATTTAGGTTGCTTAGCATGCATGAAAAGACATCCGTAATGGCTTTGCTTCTCATATTTTAGCAGGTGATGCGTCCATCAGAACAGGCATTTTTAGAAGTAGAGACATAATGATTTAAAACTAAAAAAAGATGTCCAGGCAGAGGACAGATGGATGACAGTACGTAAATTAAACCTATTACACAAAGTGTTGTATGTATATCTATGTGGTTGTAAATTAATTGTTGTTACACAAATTCTAAATCCACTTTGGGCACTCCAAGCAAACTAGTAGTATCTAATCAGAATTCTCAACTGACATTCCCTCTCCACCCCACCCCCCAAAAAAAAAGATGTATTCTCAGCTGCGCTTCTTCTCCCTAAACCCTAAATCTCATAACTCCCAGAACATGTCCCAATCCCTAACTCACATCTAAAGGCAGCAGGAGAGTGAGTGACCTCTCTTGCTGAGGGATGTAGCAGAGAATCTCCCACTGGAGACCTCAATTGCCGCCTGCAGCGGGGTTGGCGGCAATTATCAATTATTCTTCTTTTTTATTGATCAGGAAAAGGAAAAAAACCTTCAATTTGTGTTGTAAGGTTGAAATTTTGGTCTTTTATTGTACTTTCAGCTTGGGCTTTGGGAATTATAAAATTGACGTCCTTCAATCTTTGTTTTGCAGAATGGAAAGTGAACAAGTTACAAAGACAGCAATGGCCCAGTTTTTCTCAGACTTTATGGCAAGGTTAATTATTCTTCATTAGCTTAGTTGACAATTAAATATTGTTGCTTAACAAAGAAATGACAACTATGTAGTATCTATGTGCATTCTTTGTATACAATTTTTACTAGCCTTGAGAGCCTTAAGAAATTCAAGGAGAATCTGGGGAAGGGAAAGGGGAGCATTTAAGTGTTGAAGCAGGACCTCACAGTTACCTGCCAATCCTGAGTTGCGTCGTGTACAAATGTATTAACACTCTATTAATTGGACACAACTCATATGCTACTTAATTTCATGTTCTTCCATAGGATCACCAAATTTGAGGAGCTAGTGGATGTAGGAAGCAGATTTCTTGTGGGCTTTCAGCAAGGACTTGGTACAGTCTGATGGAGTCTGATTACAACTGTTGCTAAAAATGAAAGTGAATTATTTCCCTCTTTTGATAATTTTGATTAATTTTGCCTACGCAGACTTTCTTCGGCGACCACCAATTGACACGACTTCAGGCTTGGTTGGCGAGATTATAAAAGCTAATGAAACTTTAAGGCTTTCATCGTATATTGAGGCAGGATGCATAAACACACATGACAGGAAGCAATGTCTGAGCAAGTGTAAGTGTCTGTCTTTACAATGTTATGGTTTCGCATAATGCTTTGTCAGAGAAGCAGAGATATTTGCTTCTCAATTCCTGGAGATTTACACACATAAAGATAATCTCCTGTGTCTTTAAATGAGCTTTAGGATATGTGGATACAAACATGGAGATTTCCGTGTAGATGTCCCTGCATTATCTTTTGCACTCATTGTGTTTTGCCTTGATATTTTAGCAATTGTCTCCTTATGCCATCGACCATATTACATAGTCCAAGAAATCTTAGAGTTATTAGGAAAAATTTAAGAAACAGATTATTGACAATTGGTGCAGCATTCTTTGGGTTTTGCTTTATAAATTGCTTACTTTAATGGCAAATAAATTCAAGTATTGTCTTTAGGTCTGGTGACATGAACCCTTTCTTCAATTTGGTGCGATTTTTCTTTTATGCCATGGTCCCTATTAAGCCAGAGATACCATAATGATATGGTAGTGTCAGAAAAGTACGAGTACTGTGTCATAAATTTGAAGCAAGATAAGCAGATGCACAAAATTGATATTGATCTGCAGATTTCTTTTGAGTATGTGAATAACCAAAGTTTTTTGTTAGTGTTTGATAATATGAATAAGGGGAAACTGCTAATATTTGTATTTTGTGAAAAGTTTCTATATGATCTTGGTTGTGGATTGTTAATCACTTGCCTCAATCTCATATTCAAATTAGCTGTGCTCTATCATTCAAAGAAAGGCTTCTATTTAACATTTTTTATGATGTTTCCTGGACGTTATTGTCTTGTTGTGACTCCTTTTCCTTTTCTTGGTGTTATTTATTTGCACACAGAAGTGTTTACTTGCCATTGCGGACTCTTGGACCATTTAAATGGAGGTAATGGCTGTTCCCGGCATTGTTTCTGTTCTTTTTTTCAGTTATTGATCCTGACTTTGAAGCTATCCTTATGTCATTAATTACAGCCAAATGTGTTGTAAAGGAACTTGAGTGCCTTCTAGCTGATGCAGCAACAGTTGTCCAGACTTCCGTTGAGAATTTGCAGGATAAAGGTGTTGATGGTGACTTGGATTCTTATACAGATGTAAGTACCAAATTATTAACATCCCATAAATTGCAATGAATCTCATTTTTATTTTGTGAAAATCATATTTGGTCTTAGCGAGTATTAATCTAAGTAGTTTATGAATTATCTTCAAGCTCGAACTACCTAAATAGAGTTCTTTTTCCTATTAGATGATGGAAGCATTACTCTGTCATTAGTGTTGAATATTCGTAATCCTTATTAAATATCATTTACCTGCCTAAACCATGTTGGTTATGTTGGTCTAGGAGGAGTTGCTCTCTGCTGATCTTCAGAAACCCAAAATAACAGATTATGCAACCTTAATGGCTGTTATATACGGTATGGTCAAAGAAGACTATAAGATGCAGGTGAGCAACCTACCCAATTTATCGACGTTCTTCTACACTTTACGGTGGGTGAAGTTTCGGGAGATTCACCTCTGCGTTTGTTTATTTCTAATCGAGTCACTTGTGATTGCAGGAAAGGATTGTTTCTTCGCTTAATTTGAAGTCAACTTCAGGGGAATTAGAGAGTTATTGCCTCATGTGGTCTCTGCGGCCCTTTGTAGATGATGAAATCATGCAGAAAGCTTGGAGAGTTGTTCGATGACTGCTTCTATGTTCTTTTTCCCCCTCAATAAGTTGGTTCAGTTGCTACGGTGGCATCAGGAAAGACAGAATCTGTATGGCGTGTCTTGTTATGAACTTGTGGTTATCAATTACCATACTAAAACCATAAGGAGTTCCCGACTTTGTTCAACAGCATCTCCCTCTGAAATCTCTCCATTTCTTCCCTTGCACAAAATATAATTTGCTGCCGTTATGAAGTTCTTGCTTCAGAAGATGAGAATGGACACTCGTGGATCCCAATATTCTCCACACACGGATATAATTGTAAAAGAAAGCTATGGATAGAGAAGGAATTGACATCTTGATCTCTCAAAGGATTTTAATTGAGTTGTAATTGACGATGTTATTTGATTTTGTTGAAACAGAAGTATTAGGACTTGATTATTTTCTCAGTTGTACAAAGATTTGTTGATTTGAGCCATTCTCTTTTACGTAAAAGTTGTTATTTACTTATGATGTACTCCACTGGGATAGCATATATGCAGATATGTGTAAAATGCAAAGCAACATAGCGTCAGAATGTCGAAAAACTGCTTCTAATTATATTGGGTGTAAAATTATTGAGAGGAAAAAAGTGCATTGAAAACAGTATCACAAGCTGTGATACTTGAATGTCTGTTGATGAATAAAACTTGAATACAATGGAGTAGTAAATTTAACCGGTGGCTATAACGCTGGGACTTTGAGTCCCTTCCTTGCCGGGATGTGGGAAGTCTGATGCAACTCTTCCCTTGTCCCCACTTGTTTCTCTCATCTTCGATTCTGTTTCTCTCGTCTTCTGTTTTGTTTCTTCCATGTTCTTTTTTTTTTTTTTTTGGTTGGGATTATGGGAAACTTCCTCGGTTTTGTTTCTGCTATTTTCAATTTTTTGTTTCTCTCATCTTCAATCTGTTTCTCCCATCTTCAATTTTTTCGTCTCGCTGTTGGGATTGTGACAATCTTCCGGGGCAGGAGGTGGGATGTTAAAATGTTTCACCAATATTTCACTTTTCACCTCTCCCTCTCTCTTATTTTTAGTTTCTTCTCCCATTCCTAGAAGTCTCGCATCTTATTGTGTGAATCAGTAATTTCAGTTATATCTTTTAGTTTCTAATTTCTTATTCCATGGAATATTTCGCCTTATCTCACGTTGTTTTGAGTAATAATTTCAAAAATTTTACCACATATCACGTAAATTAATAATTTCACCACATTTCCTCGTTAAGTGAAATAGTAATTTTAAAAACTTTATCAAATTAATAATTTCGATTATGTCTTTCGTTTCTCCCATGCTTTATTTTTTTGTCCCATAGTTGAAATTGTGGTTCTAGATCTAGTTATAAAATCGCACATATACAGTTGTAATTGAAACAACTTACACTAAATCTTGTTACCTTCTTATTTTCTATTTTTGTATTTTTCAAAGAAAACTCACTGATTTTCTTGTTTTATTTTTTCTGGACACAGTCAACTAAGAGGGAATTCTCACCTTCTAAGTTCTAAGAATAATCTAAAAATGAATTTGTATTCAATAACTAAGACTGAGAAATTTTTTTGCCTCGTATATGATAATCTCTTCGACAATAGAAATCAGATTAATAACCCATAGTTTGTATACTTTGTACTAGTTCCTCTTCGCTCCCCTGCTAATGGGGACTGGAGGTGGAGCACTACAGTTGCTCACTCTATTATCCTCACCTCCTCCTCCTCCTACATCTCCTCACAATCTCTATCCCCATAAATTCTCGGAAAAGAACCATACTAGGACCAGCCAGAACAACCATACTCGGTGGTTTTCATTCTCCTCCTGCTCAAAAGCCGGTGGCAGAGTTGGTGGGTCCGAGTGGGAGAGGATCAGGACCGGGACCCATACGCCACACGGTCGGTCCAGATATCGTGACGAATTGGATTATGATGAGGACGAACTTGGGTTCGGAGACACCAGGAGGAAGCAGAGGACTTGGTGGTCCGATGACTCCTCACCATGGGAGACTGACATTGATGATGATGATGATGATGAATTACTTGATGGGCTTGGGGTTTTGGAAGGCTCCATTGGCTTCTCTTCCATTTTCAAGGTAACAAATCAACATCCAAATTCTTCAAAAAAAATTTTTTTTTTTGTTCCAACAAATATTGGTATCTTGTGTATCATGTATAATAGTTGTATTCTGAATCAGATTAAGGCATTTAATTAGGTGCAGAAAGAGTATTTATTAGTATATGTGAACATTCATTGTTATGAATTTATTGTTTATTGATAAAACGTTTAATATTTTATGGGAGGAGTGCACATGTGAGATTGCCTTTCTGGAATTGTGATTTGAAACTTTGGCTGATTGTTCTAGTTTTTAGAGGATGTTTCCCTTTGGTTGTGGCTATCTGCGAGTACTTCGGCAGTTAATAATATTTCTGATCATACAACTTTTGCCTATGTACTGTAATTGGTGGGAAATGTGGTTTTCAATTTTTGACTCATAGCTGGAGAGAAGGGAATTCGGTATACTTGACCTGGGTTATTTAGAACAACATTTGTAGACATGGCTATATGTCTAAGAAAATTTCCAATTACAGTACAGTGTCGGACAATATTTGGTGCAATGTTGGCCATCCAGGCTACCCTATGACACGGATGCCAAATACGAATATCAACAGGAATTACGGTAGGAATCAGTTGGTGATTGCCATAATGAGGTTAGATCGGCTTAGAACTCGGATAGAGAGTGTTTTTCATAGCTGTGAGGCATCATATAGACGCCTATATGTTTCTTTGAGAATTTTGAAGGTACAGGCATCTCTCCTCCTGTTAAGGGTTTCACGCTTTATACCCTCATTCTCCATAGCTGTTCCTTGGGCATTGTCTGAGCTTGTCATTATGAAAGCCGTCTACTCAACTACAATCAGTCTCATCCTCTCTGAAACCCTTGTTAGACTACTCTTGGATGTTCCTAGCTCATGTGTTAGTTTGGACCCAAAAACCTGTCAATCATCAGAAGCCCTAAAAGACAGTCAGCGGATTACCTCTGTACACAAACAGAGATGTGATTGCCACCAATTATACCTTCTTTTCTTTTCAATATATCCAAAATAATCTCATCTGATCGCTTCTGGATCAGGTAGGCCTTACACCATCAACAGCCCTCCCAAAAATCCTCAAACTTCCACCGCTGCCAATACTCCTTCTTTCACCCAAACCTGAACACCCTACTTGTTCCTGGATATCCGATTCCAAAATTTGACTGGAAATCTCTTTCTTTGCTGTGGTCCAAAAAATGTTGAGAGTGTCCTTTTTCTCTCTCAAAATTTAGCTGTTATGACACATATTCTCTGTTCTTCTATCCACCAAACTATAACGATGTCGCCAACCTCACTCTTCCCTTTATCTTCAAGATATCCTATATAAAGGCATACTTTTTAGTTGTTGCTTATTTAATTGAATTTTTAAATATATTTTAAACTGAAAAGGTTCAATCTAGATATTGACTTAAAGGCATTTATGAGCACATAACTACCCTTTCCTCTGGTTTATAGAATTTTGCCATTTGTTTTCTTAAATTCAAATTTTGTTTGTCACTGCTGTTGCTAGCAAGGGTGTTGTGCTTATTGGGTAGTTGATCAAATGATTTTCAAGGGACAAACTTTGCTCTTTATGTAGACTGTTTGGGAAAAAAATTGAAGGGATGAAGTGATACAATGTCATTGTATTAGCATGCAGTCACTGTAATAGAATTTATCAGACTTCAACACCTGGTTGTATGCGTCCAGTCTGTCTGTCAAATTCTGTATGACATGTTTTTCTGTTTGCCATTAATCTATCTTCTATTTCTTCGTGGATATCCAAGTTTGATTTCTTGTCAACAACGGTATTAGAAGCTTCATGAATACATATGAAGCTCCATTGAACCTAATATGTGACTTTGCTGGGGCTCTGGTTTATCTGTCAAATTCTGTATGGTCTGCTATGTTCTGCTTGTTTGCTGACATCCAAGTTTGTTAACAAATATATTTGAAGCTTCCTATTGATAAATAATAAGAAGCTCCATTCAACCTAATTTGTGACTTTGCTGGGCATAATTACTTGTTGCCAATATGTTGTTATTATCTTTTCCTTCATTTCAAAAGGGTGTTGACTTTTCTGCATTTGTTAATTAATTTGCTATGAAATCAGAGTCTAATATCACCATATGTCTCAGTGGTCTGATGAGAATGTTGGAGGGGTAAAAATGTAACTACGTAAACCTATTGAGGTGGAATAAGAGATGGAATATTGCACGGATTGAGGTATAATGTCTAGTTATGCGGGAATGAGAAAATCGCATTTATTCTTATTTGTTTTAACAATATCTGTGCAACCGTAAATTAGAGATGGCAAATGGGGGATGGGCGGGACTTAATTGGACTGTAAAATATGGTTCATACCCAAATAGTTCCATATTTGTTATAGGATCAATATGAGCAGGACTAAAATGGATTAGTCCTATTTTGATACTGTCCAAATACCCAATAAATCCCAATTTTTTATTTTTTTAAACTGCTTTTTCCTTATTAATGAATTGTTTTTTTTTAAACATCATTTAATTTTTTAGTTTAACTGTAATTTTTTATTTTTTATATCATTTATTTTTTTTAGTTTATTAACCTCAATAAATTTCTAACTTTTTTGGGTTATATATTATTTCTTTTTAGATCTCATTTATTAATGCTTTTTAACCTTTCAATTATAAGCTATAGTTTTCCAATGATTACATGTAAAAAGATAGATTGAAGACGTGTAGAGATCTAATATATCTACCTCTAAAAAAATTACTTTTGATATTATTTTATTAAAAGACCTAATACAACAAAATCATCACTGAAGTAATAAAGCAAATTAAAAATTAAAACAAATCAACATTTCACTCGTACGTGAACATTACAAACTTAGATGAAACTCAAAATATGAAAACTAGTTTGTAGTGCATCTTTCAAGGTTGCACTGGGGAATACAAATTCTTTCAAGATTTGTTTATATTTGGGTATGGGAATCTCAAGTAATTCACAACCATACCCATATTTAAATGGGTATTATTGGGTATAATCTTAAATAGTCCTAATCCTATATTAATGTTGTCTATCCCACCCAAATTAAATATGGGCATGGGATCCTAAATGGTCTTGGGACTCATTGCCAATGTTACTGTGATTAAAAGATTGCCAATATTACTATGATTAAGAGCTGTAGAACATTCTACTTTGAGGTCTGGTCTCTTGCATTCTCTAGACGAATTTATAAGTCAATAATCTGTTGCGCTCTTTTATGTTGAAGCATCTTCTTCTCGAGTGCAAGCATGGTTCGCCATATCACCCGAGCCCATGACGTATCACCCGAGTCATAACTAGAACTAGGGGTGGCAATTTCTAACATAACCCAAAAACCCGATACGAACCTAATAAAAAAAAAAGGGGTTTGGGTTGGGGGTTCACGGGTCGGACCTGACTGACCCGAGAAGAAAAACAGGTCGGGTTCGGGTCGACCCGCGAACCAAAAAAAAAAAAAAGGAGAAGAAGAAGAAAAGAGGAATTAAAACACACACACACAAAAAAAAAATGATGAAACACATGTTTTATACATATTAATATCAAAGTCACTCACTAACATACACTTAATTTCTCTCACAATTTACTTTCATAAACCTAAGTAGAATTCTTAATTTTTCTTACAATTTATTTGATTAATTATCCAATGAATGAAATTTGTGTTTGAATGTGAATAAGTGAAATAAAGCTACAAAATGTTAGTAGTAGTATTAGGGTTTTTTTTTTTTTTTTTTTTTTTCTGGTCGACCCGTTTCGGGTCGTGTTCGAGTTGAATATTTTCGGATTGGTGGGTCGGGTTTGGATTGGCGGTTATATTTGGGTCTCAACCCAATCCACCAACCCGACCTGTTGCCACCCCTAACTGGAACGGAGCTTACCGTTACGATATCGTTACCCGCATCGCTCTTAGAACTAAATCGGAAACACATAACCGAGAAATCAGCGATATCGGTTGATATGGACGGTATGACACCGTATTGGTGAAAATCGAGATCTCGGCGATATGTACCGTTATAAACTCAAAAAACTTAGGAATATAAACACGATTCTTGTTAACTTCCTCCTTTAATAACAAAATAGTAAAAAAAAAAACAAAAATTTGAAGAATAATAATCAAAATATTGAAATAATTAATCAAGAATTAACCTTTTTACCCTACCATACAAAGTAATAGGAGTGCAAATTGGAGTAAAGTTTAAGCATATATCATAAACTTAAAAGAGAAAATTCATCTTGTACTAAAAAATCCAACCCCATCGTTTCTCTCTTTCTTTCTTGCCTGCAATATTTTAAATCAAAAGATAAAAAATTATTATTACACTACATAGAATTTTTTTTTCAATTTTGCAACCTTTTGTAGATTTATCATCCTAATTCAATCAAAAGTTCTTATTGATCACTTTATGATGAAATATGCTTATTGAGAATATGAGTGAAAATGCTTACTTATTATATCTTTGTATTTTATAATATTATTTGATAGATATATGTTTCTTTGATGTATTGAACTAAGTACTATTACTTTCTTTGTGTAATTCTTATTATACTATATAAGATATGATGGTTTTACTCTTATATTTAAGTTTTGATGTCATATAAGATTGATGCTAAAATCATTTACTGCTAATACTATAGTTTATGGTTACAGCAGCATTACTTTATTTGAAATAATTAGTGGTTATATATGACAATATAGGTATTTAGTACATTTAATTTGATAATTATATTTGTTATGGTATTTTTTATTTTTAGTAATTTTTTTAGATTTTTTGAAAATTTTTATATACTATAATATGTGTATCACCCGATATTTGACCGATATGCCGCGACAGATGTGGAATAACGGTGACCGCGATCCGCAATGGCAAACCATGAGTGCAAGATGTGTCGCCTTAAGTATCTCGTGATTTAACAGATTTCCATTTTGAATGCAGGTACTTAGATCATTTGGTTGGATGGTTCCTGCCATCATTTTATCAATGATGCTAGGGACGGGAACAAATACCTTTTTCATGGCATTAGCACTCCCACTAGCTCAGTCCGCACTTTCCTTAGTACTTGATATGCTATGGGGAAGGCCCGCCAACAGTCGTAGACCAAAATCAAGGTCCCAAAAAAGGAAGAGAAACTCTGCTGGACCTACAAATGGTAGTACAATGAAAGAGGAGAAAGAACAAAGTAGCCAGAATGGCAAGAGGGTTGATGGTTACCAGTCTTGGGCAGCCACAAAGAATGTTTCCCCCAAAGAAGGGGAGAAAAGGACACAGAATTTTGGCGGATGGGATGAACTAGATAGAGAAAGAAGAATGCAAGAAGAACCTAACACAGCAAGAGCAAATCAGAGAAGATGGGAAACAGAAGCTAAACTCAGTAGAAGAGCAAGAAACAGACAGGCACCACTTCTGGTGAGATTGCTAATTGCCTTCTTCCCATTCTTGGGATTTTGGACCAAGTTATTATAAATATATGGTGTCCTTTTGTGGGATATTAGGCACAACTCACACTCTTAGGTGACCAGTGTTGATCGGTTCATTCAATTCTTTTTGGATCATATGCTAGTTTCTTCATTCTGAAAACAAGGATTTTCCTATGCACCATTCGCATGTGATGGCAATACAAGTGAGAGAGGCCATAATGTATGTCGCTATTAGTTTTCATTTCATAAAATGGAGCATTTTAATTAGGGAGTTGAAGCCTGTTGACTTCGACCTTATTCTAGTTAGAGAGCTTGAAGCCTGTTCCCTTGCAATGCCGAGAAGAGGAATGACAGATTGTCAATTTCTTCTTGCTTGTACTGCACTATAGATTAGCAATCTCTTCCCTTGTAAATAATCTGAATATTTGTAATATGATTGATGTTTCCGACAAAGATTGGAGGAAAATGAATGGCAACTGAGATGTGGACGCTTCCTGTCCATACATGGGCTGATAATTTTTCCTTGATTCATTCTATAGCCTAGATTTCTAGAAACAGATTAATCTTTTGAGTTTGACAATGATATCTGACAATTATTGCATACAAAGTCCAAATGATCCGTTTCTACAATTGGGAAGTGAGGAGCAAGTAGGCTGTGATCTTTACGTCCAGCAATTTTGATAAGACGAGACAAAAGTCCTATCACGGCAAAGACAAAAGTTGTGGTTCCTTTTCGTTTTCATAACAATTGGATGGCTATGAATTTCTAAGCGTTTTGCATCATCAGTAACCGAGCATAAGAAAGCATTGCATCCATGCATGTCGTGGAGTTTCCCGAATTGCAACCGCCAATTCTTTTGATTTTCAGCCATTTAAATGATATTAATTTTAATACTAATACCTCCCTGAGAATATAACTACACTCGGATCTTATCTGGCCAACCATGAACATTTGGAATGCGGAAAATTGATATGAGAATCAATTCTCTCTGAGCAATTTTCTTTAGCTAGAATAATTTTCTGAAATGTAGCATTTGAGATGGTGCCAAAATAGACAAGTAGACCTAGACCTCTAGAGGAACAAAAGCAGCATTGTACAAGTGGGAGATTGGCCACCTTTACATCGATATCTTTGAATTATGACTTCAGACATGAAAACTCGTAAATATTCTATATCTAAGTCATTAACATCAATCATAATATCTACCTTTTGCAAAGAATTTTTTTTTTCCTCTTTTTATCTTGACATGTAGTTCAATTATCATCCTGTCGATTTCACAAATTTATCAGATTATACGGGTAATCTGATGCTTTTGGCATCTTGAGGTTTCATTGACTTGATTTTCAAATTGCTATTTGCAAGGGTGTATATTTTTCCTTTTTTCTTGTCGTGGAAACTCTTCAGTACTGATTTAGCTGTGCTATCTAGATCATTGAAACCTGCAAATTGCTGGTGGAGAAGGAAAGAGAAAGAAAGAAAAAGAGAGTTTTTTTTTGGGGGGGGGGGGGGGGGGGGGGGTGGTATAGCAATAGGAGAATGACGAGACTAAACTCCAAAGTCAACAAAACGCGGGAAGGGTAGAAAATATATAGAAAATGAGGGCAGGCTGTTCCAAAAAATCATCAGGAAAATCCTTAATGGATCATTAAAAGCACATTTGTAACCAAAGATCATTCTCATTTACTGACAAGACTAGACTCCTTTACACAATACTTATCTCAAGTTAACAAAATCAGATGCATTAAATAAGCTAATGCAGAAAAAACAAAAAAAAAGAGAAACATCCCTCACCTCGAAGGTAATTAAAACAAGCAACATGATTTATATATATCGAGTAAGCTTAGATTTGACTTTGTGAAGTATACAGGCCCAACTTTAATACTAAATATCACGCAATTGGCCATATGGCATGGTTGACATTCAACTTGATTGCGTATTACTGGAGTCACACACTCAAACTCTGGAGCCTAACATAGTTGAATTTTGATGATCAGGTGTAGGAGTGTTGGTAGTTGTAGGTTCAATTCTCTTCAGCTTAAATGATGAAGGCAAGTTGGAGCCATCATCCTCATCATGATATACATAAGCAAATCCACCATGTCTAGTCAGATCCATCCCTGCCATTTCATCTTCAGCTGAGATTCTCAACAAGTTCAATCTGTGGAGGGCATAAAATAGTGGACCCATTGTGGCTGAGACCCACCCAATGATCACTAGGATTTGTATTATTTGGGCAGCTAACAGCTTCCCACCACCACCCATGAATAACCCATATGGTCTATCTGGTTTGCCCGGGTACACCTCCTTGACAAAATGTTTGGCGGCAAATAAGCCGGTAAAGAGTAAACCCCACGCGCCACAACCGCCGTGTAGTTGCGCCGCCTCAAGAGGATCGTCGTACTTAAGTATTGCTGCTAGTTTGTTCATGCCTATCAAAACCCAAGATGCTACAAAGCCGCATATAATTGCTGCCCATGGTTCAACCACAGAACAACCCGAGGTGATTGCAGCAAAACCCCCTAATAGACCATTGCAAACGTCAGTAACGTTCCAATGCCCATCTAGTAACCTTTTGCCAAACAGAGTAGTTAGTGCAGCTGTGCTCCCAGCCAATGTAGTGGTGACAGCTGTCCTGCCAACAGCACTCCATTGGCCGTAGTATGATCCCCGGGTCCCATATGGTTTTAAAATGGTCAAGAAAGAACCGGGGTTGAATCCATACCACCCAAACCATAGCAAGAAAGTACCCAACACAACAAGTGAAGCACTGTGACCACGTAAAGCCACGGACCGGCCAGATCGGTCGAACCGGCCAATTCTCGGGCCCTCAATTAAGGCTGCCCAGAGACCTGCAATTCCTCCAACCATATGCACTACGCCCGAACCGGCAAAGTCAATAACTCCTGAACCAAAAAGAAAGTTGCCATCAGACTTGGTCGCACTGGCCCAACCATCACCAGACCAGAACCAGTGTGAAACAATCGGGTAGACAAAGCCAGTCAAGAATGATGAATATATCAAGTATGCAACAAACTGTGTCCTTTCTGCTATGGATCCGCTTGTGATACCTGCCAAAATATATAGTAACCAACTTAGTAATGAAAATTTTGAAGTAACAAGTACTATAGTACCGTAAAAACAATATGAGAATCATAGATGGTAATTGCTTAATAAAAGTTTCAACATGAATTGGTCTACATGCATATGAGGATTATGTGGCAAAATATACGCACTAGCGTATAATATATGTGTGTGTATATATATATGGTTAGCGTACAGAAGACTAATCAAAAAAACAAAAACCAAACTATATACCAGCAGCTGCAATAGCAAAAGCCCATTGATAGAGGAAGAAACTGTAATCAGCAGACGGCGAAGGGAAGGATTTGAGTCCAAAGAAATGGCGGCCGATGAAGCCATTAGAGGGCGAACCAAAGGCAAAGGCGTAGCCAAAGAGGTAGTAGGATAAGCCACCGGCAGCAGCATCAAGAACATTAGTAAGCATGATATTCATGGTGTTCTTGGCACGCACTGAGCCAGCGCATAGCATGGCAAAGCCTAACTGCATGGCAAAGACAAGATAAGCTGAGAAAAGTAGGTAAGTGTTGTCTACAGCATAGTTGGTGTCTGAGAGCTTGGATGCTACTGCATCAAATTGATTGCAGATGTAGGAGGCGGCAGCGGAGGCATTTGGGGCGCTGCCTAGAAGAGGGAGGAGATCAGAGGCAGAGCAACTTAGAGAAGCAGCCATGTTAAAAGGAGGAGGAAATTTAGTTGCAGAGAAGAGAGAGCTTGTTTTGTCTATAAAGCAAATTAGGAGGGGACATTTGGTTTTTATAGAGGAAGAATAGTAGAGGTAGGAAGGAATTGAATTTGGGAGGGTTCTCCCTCTGGTTTTTCTTTCTTTTTTTTTAAATAATATTAATGTTTGTTTATAGTGTTGAATTAATGTCATTGTCTGAACAGGTAAGAAGTAGTGTGAATAAATTTAGTCAACACTCTCATACAACAAGTATCTTATTCTCCTAATGGAGTATCTTGGGATTCATTTTGTGGAATCCAACTAAAACAGAACATAAATTGTCGATGTACTAATTATTGTAATTTGCACAGATATATGTAAGTAATCTCTCTCTCTCTCTCTCTCTCTATATATATATATATATATATATATATGTATGTATGTATGTATGTATGTATGTATGTGTGTATGTGTGTGTCTTCAAGTACTTGCATCTTAATACTTAAATACTTGACTTGATAGATACATAATTTGATGTTGTGAAACGATTTTTCTATGATAGATTCTTTTTATTTTTATTTTTATTTTTTAAAACTTAGTTTGATATTGTGTATCAAAGATATGTTGTCCTCATAATCATTTGTGTTTGTCATGAGCCTCATAAAAAAATATGTGATATCAGTGGTCTATATTCCGGTGGATCATAAAAACTCTCACAAGCATTTTGTTCGATTAAAAACACGAGAAATCTACCAAACAGTTTTGGTTAAGTTTCATGTGCTGCCATTTCCCTTCATCTAAAGCTAGTAATATATAGGAATGAGAGAGCAGTCCACCTTTTTAAAGGATGTTATGACTGCATTTCACCATCTCAAAGGGTAAAATTCTTAACCTGTCACGTTTCAACTCTTGTAAATTCTCCTTGAAAGTAGTAGCTGTTCTTTTGCTTGACGCCAACACAACTTCTTGATCGAACAATCATTCTCTCTCGGGAGGTACTAATAAGTATGAAAAATTGAAAAATCAGTTTGATAAATATGGAAAAGTTAAGTATGCACTTATTTGGTGATAGAGTGGTTTTTCTTCCCTTTTTGACCAATAAACTAGGGGGCGTTTGGTTCAAATTCCTCAATCACTATCACTATGGGTATCATTAACCCTATTATGAGTATGGGTTTTGATGATTCCCCCCAACATGTTTGGTTTAATAATGGAATGGGTATCATTATAAAAATACTTGTTTGGTTTACTGGAATGACTTTCAAGTAAATTTTAAAAATTTTAAATCTTTATTTATGATATACATATTTTTTGATTTCTTATTTTGTATCTTTTTAAAGAAAATTGCTAAAAAGATTTCTTCAATTTTAAATATAACCATAATCTAATTTGAGTTTTATGCAAATGATAACCTTAAAAAATTCATTTTTATTGTATTAATAGAGAGTATTATATATCTTTGATTTTCAGTTCAATTTTTTATTAAAAAAATTTGAATTTAAAAAAAATTATTTAAAAAAATTTTATAAAAATTTTATAAAGTACTAATAAAAAATATTCAAAATCAAAAGACAAAATAGAGAGAGAGAGAGAGAGAGAGAGAGAGAGAGAGAGAGAGAGAGAGAGAGAGAGAGAGAGTATATTGGGGGGTGTGTAACTTAAAATATATGTATTTTTTAGTGGGTGTGTTTTTACCTTTAATCATAAGGGGTAATGGTTTGATAGAATAGTATTTTGGGGGGAATCATTAACACCCCAATTAATCACTATCATTCCCATTGAATGATAGTGATAGTTGTTTAACAAATATCAACAATGGTATCATTACTTATGATACCCATTCCCCTCCTTGATTCTCCTAAACCAAACACCCCCTAAATATTACACCTGTCCGGGGCCTAATAATGCATAACCGTTTAGGGCTTGGACTATGGAGAAAGAAATATCCCTTTAAAGAGACTCATATCAATGCCAAATACTAATTCATTTGCTTAATAATTCCTTGGTTGGATTAGGTCATGAATGATTAAAGTCTTACAATTACATTTGTCAAGTTGCAGCCAATGGAGGAGGGCCCTGAAGTCAGAAGTTTTAATTAAATGTCATAATCTGACGTAAAATATCATCATTTTTCACCTACTATCAAGACTATTAGGCCATGTACTAGATGCAATATGAATCTGAAATTTGATACCATGTAGTAGAACGGATACTAATATATACCACAAAGAATCTTTGCCAATACTAATCGGTAGCGTATCTCAATTAGCCGGATAATGAGCATAAAGATGACGAAATCATTACTAACTCTCGTGTTTTAAAAGTGACTGAGTTCACAACTTATGGTAAAAAAATGATTCCCACGGTCAAAAAGTTTTATACTTCTCACCTATATGTTATGTTACATTCGGGTCTAGATATATGCTAATACAGTATGTGGCTAAACTTATTTTGGACAATGAATTGCAGTTTAGTCGGTAAGATATATTAAGTTTTGGTTTTGAGTCATTATATAATAAATGGAGCCTCACATTAATTCTCTTTGGAAAAAATAAACTTATTTCGTTCGATTATAATATAATTAGAGAAAAATGAAACAATATATGACATGACTCTCCAATCAGAGTTACTTTTAAAATTTCATTGAGTCGAGATTAAAAATGAGAACGAGAAGTCGAGCACAAATTTGTTCGAGGGAGAAAAAAAGAAAATGTAGAACTGGTTTCCACGATTCAAATTGGAATTGCGTATGATTGATGCAAATGTGGATTTTGATTATATCATGCAGCCATAGCTAAGTGTTTGACTTGAGATGCGGTGAATGGTTTTTGTTGAAATTTATGCCTCTCTAATTAGAGTGAGATTAATTAAACAATAAGACAATTAATTTTGATTTGACATCCGGCCGAGCCAACGACCAATTTCCCGAAAGGGAAACAAAAAACTGAAAGAACAAGAGGGTGCTTGGTTTTGGGAAATTATGGAAGAGAATATGTCAATAGTAATAACACCAATTGTTGATGTTTAAAAAATAATTATTACTATCTTTCAATTAAAATGAAAGTGAATAATTGGGATACCTATATCTATAATTTTTCCCAAAATATCATTCTATCAAATTCAGTAACCCTTTTAGGGAAAATGTTATCTATTCTAATTGCTAAACTAAACATGTTGGAGGGAATTGTCAAAGCTTATAGTCATAATAGGGTTAACGATATTCATAGTGGTAGTGATTGAAAATTTTGAACCAGACGGCTCATTTATTTATTTATTTTGGTCTATCTAATATATTGTGGCGGATAGAGGAGGTAATTGTGATGTTAATCACTATCTAAAATAGATTTGGAAATGTTATATAAAAGTTCATTTGTTCGTGTACACTACTATTTAGGGGGTATTTGATAGCAGCACTTAATGTTGAAAATTAATGCATTAAGAACTTTTTGAATTCAGCGTGTTTTATAACAAAATTTCTTTATCACTTAATACATTAAGCACTTATTTAATTTGTACACAAAATTTTAAAGTGAAAATTTTCACTTAATTTGCTGAATTTTGGATACATGTAGTATTCTTCTCTCCTTCGCACACGCACTCTCACACACTCACTGATGCACATACATATACAAACATATTCTTTCACACCCACATTTTTACACACACACACACACACTCAACACACACACAATCACCACTGCAAGTACACATATATATTTTTTTATCACACATGCAATAACATAAACTTTTTTTTTATCACATACACGCACTCTTCACACGTACATTCTCTCTCTCACACATGCATACACATACTTTTACACAAATACACACATTCGCTCCCTCTCACACACGCACAAACATACACCACGCAAACATACATACATATACTTCCCCCCATACGCAGTTTCTCTCTCTCTCTCTCACACACACACAAACACATACATAAGTATATTATTTTTTTTCTCACTTCCACAAATATATTTTCTCTCTCACACACTTGCACACACTATCGCACATATACATTTTTACATTTTTACACTTTTACACATATACGCATACTTTCTCTCACACACATTCTCACATACAAATACACTTGTCATTTATCTCTCACAAACAAATAATATCTTCTTTTGTCATGCATATATTAATAAATTATTTCAACTTTTTAAGATAAAATAATTATATTAATAAGGTAAAATATTTGAATTCAGTGTATAAATTCAGTTAATTATCAAACAGGTATAACTTTATCAATTCAGCAACTAAATATTTTCAGTACTTAAATTTCAAATTTCAAACTTCAGAATTCAGTTTGACCAAACGGTACCTTAATCACATTTACTTCAAAACATAGTACTAAGGAGGCGTTTGGTTCAAATTCTTCAATCACTATCACTATGGGTATCATTAACCCTACTATGAGTATGGGTTTTGATGATTCCCCCTAACATGTTTGGTTTAATAATGGAATGGGTATCATTATAAGAATATTTGTTTGGTATATTGAAGGGGTATCATTATAAGAATATTTGTTTGGTATACTGAAATGACTTTCAAGTAAATTTTAAAATTTTAAAATTTTTATTTATGATATACATATTGTTTAGATTTCTTATTTTGTATATTTGAAAAAAAATTTAAAAAGATTTCTTCAATTTTAAATATAATCATGCTCTAATTTGAGTTTTATGGAAATGATAATCTTAAAAAAAAAGTCATTTTTATTATATTAACAGAGAGTATTATATATCTTTGATTTTCAATACAATTTTTTATAAAATTATTGAATGTAAAAAAAATTATTAAAAAGAATTTTTATAAAAAAATTATTAAAAAGAATTTTTATAAAAAAATTATTAAAAAGAATTTTTATAAAAAAATTATTAAAAAGAATTTTTGTCAAAAAATTTATAAAGTACTAATAAAAAATATTCAAAATCAAAAGACGAGAGAGAGAGAGAGAGAGAGAGAGAGAGAGAGAGAGAGAGAGAGAGAGAGAGAGAGAGAGAGAGAGAGAGTATTGAGAGTGGGTAACTCAAAAGATATATATTTTTTAATGGGTGTGTTTTTGCTGTTAATAACAAGGGTTAATGGGTTTGATAGAGTAGTATTTTGGGGGGAATCATTAAGACCCCAATTAATCACTATCATTCCCATTGAATGATAGTGATAGTTGTTTAACAAACATCAACAATGGGTATCATTACTTGTGATACCCATTCCCCTCCTTGATTCCCCTAAACCAAACAGCCCCTAAGATGTAAAATCCAATCTGGTGATAGATTTAAACATGGTATAATTCAACTCGATTACCTTCTTTGTGATGCTTCTGGTGCTTATTACCCATGAGGGCATCCAGGTGGAAAGTTGCCAAAGTTGCCAACTAATTTCGGGCAACTCCATTCTTCTTTTAATTTAGAACTTTCGCCTCAAATTAAATTCGAGAATTTCGGATTCAATTTTGCTGGCATACATGGTTGAAAGTGTAATCTGATTTCATATTTGGTCGTGGCTCATTATGCATGTGAATGTCCTATTATCGCGAATAAAAAGATTACTATAGCAATTTCTGTAAAACTACATGCCTTACAACAAATCTTCAATCCTGAAAAAAAAAAAAAAATTTACTCTTTGGGCCGAAAAAAAAAGGACAAAAGAAAAAAATAGATTACTAATGTTTGCCTCATCAAACCCTGTTTCACTTCTTTAGTTTATATGTCAAGTTGACCAGCCTATACGTGTGTGTGTGTATTTGTATGTACAGATATGTACAGATCTCACACACACACACACACACACACAACACAACACACATGGTGGAAAGAATCTCCAGTTGAGATACTACCTTTGTAAAAATAGTGCAAGCAGAAAGATTCTGTAATAATTGCGAACAAATAATACTAGAGAAAGTCATGTATAATCATGGACAATTTGCTTGCATCATTCGGGAAATAAAGATGATACCTAATTAATTTGATTAACCATTTGACCAACATTTACTTGATCTATAAGCCATAGATAGATCAATCTGCAATTCTTTATGCTGTCTGCTGAAGTGACTGATGTTTTTCCTTTTATTGTTTATTTTCCTTTTTAACTTTTAATACACTTAATTTATTTGAAGTGTGAGGCTGCAAAATGCAAATTGCCAATGAAAATCATTTCATCAGCATCACCCGCTGATGCAGGGAAAAACGCGGACAACAGGAACCGGACGGAACATTTATTAAAAAAAAAAAATGGATTTAGCTATGTTCATTGAACATGAGGCAGTGAATAATTAAGGGCAAACACCAGAATCCAACAAAAACAAAGTACTTTAAATTCTCGTTTTGCATTTGGTGTGGTTATTAAAATTACAAAGATTTTGGCTCCCTTAAGATGGCATTTTTTTCAGAATATTATTAGAAGAATAATCTTGTACCATTTTGTGAGATGTAACGTATGTAATGAGCTAAAAATATAAAAAATGGTCATCAGAAATCGTGGATGAAAAATATTCCAAAATGATATTGAGAAATTCTTTAATGCAAATGGAGCCTTTGTTTTCAGAATATATGATTTTAAACTTTTAATTTTGAGGTCCTCATCAAGTACTGAATTCGACTCGTGTTAAATTATATCTATGTAACTTTCTTGTAAAATCTTTACTCAAAATTCATAAACATTTGGACTAATTTTCCAATATTAATATGTAAACATAGTGGTAATTAGCATGTAACCCCCATATACCAACAATGTTGTTTTGATGTGTGCGTAGATGATACTAATACCAGGACAGAAAAAGCGACGCCTTGTGCGAGAACCAACTTGTAATATATTACATGAAGTCAAACAGCAATGCTTGTGTCATTAATCTTGTATTAAATGGAAATACTATCTGAATCATTTGCATCATCACAGCTTAATTATTAGTAAATACTACTGCCACATAATTAATTTCTGGATACAACTGTAAGAATCCTACAGAATATTCATCAACAAAGTCAAAATATTATAGAACCAGGACATGATAACTTGTACTGAGAAGAAATGATAGGAAATGTAACAAGCTGTGGGTCCACAAATGTTATGATCAATTTGGACATAGTTTTCAAAAGATGCCCAAAATCAAAATAATGCTAATTGGTAACTCTTAAATCCTAATTAATGATAGTAAAAATTTTGGAAGCTAAAGATTACTAGAAAAGTTTAAGTCGATTCTAGAAAAAGGGCAAGGTCGTAAAATTTTGATACTTTAGGAAAAGACCACAATTATGAAACTAATATGAGATTTTTGATGATTTAAATCAAATTAATAATTTCCTTGGAATATCAGGTGTCATCGTTCTGATGACGAACATGCATATAAGGTTATAATAAGAATGAAAGGTGCAAGATGCAGTAATTAAATTAATCCAGGGGTCGTAAACAAGCAATGCACATGACCCTTCAATAGATTAGCAGTCACTTAGATTAGATAATCTGATTAGTATATCAATTGAGGTAGTATAGTATCTGAGCCATGATATTGATGTTAAAGAGAGTCAGATCTAGTGATTAGTACTAATTTAATGCTTTGAATCAAGAACAGAAACTAGTTTTGTCTGAATAGACAATGATAGCATGAATGGTCATGGAATCTCATTGGATGATGGAGAAGAATCTGAAGAAATTTAGCATAAAAAACACAGAAAAAGTCTAATGAGCTTAATTATGTGGAGTTCGTCGCCGCATTATCTGTATTCATCTATTTGTTGTCGCTACGGGGGCAATAAGAAATTGTGGTATAGTAGGTCAACTATATAATCATCAAATTTTGGTAAGCAAAGGAAAAGTATAAAATGAACATGTAAATTCTCAAAAAAAAAAAAAAAGAACATGTAAATGGCCAAGTGGTGTACTAGAAGTAATAATTCATCATTGCATAATGATAGTGAGTCACACATTGTAATATTTGGTGATAAGTGATTAATATTAGTATATCATGCAACATGTTACGTAGTGAATAACAGTACAATAGTTATGTATGGCCAGCTCTATTTTTAAGAAATTATTCTGGAATATTTTTTAAACACCATTTTTAATTATTTCTTTTATATTTTTAATTAACTTCTTATTTTACATTCATCACATCTCAAAAAGTCGTACGGTATCACTGTAATGAAATTCCAAAAGAATGCAATACAAGAAAATAACATGTGAGAAATCACATTAAGTTGATTCACTTCTGAGGTGTAATCCAAATACATTATGAAGAGAGACTTGCAACCAACGGCTTTTGCTACAATATTACCTACCAAATAGATTTGAGATTTAGACTATCAATAATCAATATTCAACCGACCAAAATATTAAGATTACAATTACGTTTGAAACTGTATGAAGAAATAACTTTTTTTTTCTAAATTAAAAATTAGGAGAAGCATAAAAAAATGATTTCTTCGATTCCGCATACTGTATTGCAGCACCACAGATTTCTAACATAAAAACCTTGGCGTAAAATAGGTAAAATATTAACTGTAACGATTGTTTCATATAGATTATATATACTGATGCCAAATAAGAAAAAAAATTCCGTTGAAGTCGGCATTGAAAGCGCTAAAACGATTTTAATTATACTTCGCGTCATGTAAAGCACGCTTTCCAGTTGAATCTTGCAGCTTCGATATTCCACGTTCACAGAGACCAATTATAAGATGTTTCTGGTTTGAGAATTAGGTAACAATATAGTTGACGTAATGATTGATTGATCCTAAATACTAACCCATCGGCATCCAAAAAAAAGTAAAAAATGCTAAGCCATCAAAGATTTATTCTGATGGGAAAATTTTCCAAGAGAACTTAGAGCCCGAGCCATCTGAATTTCCAAACCTTTTTGTGGCATCATACGATGTTGTTTTCTGTACATGTTAATTGTAAGATGCATGTTTATATTTATTAACTTTCGGCCTTATATTAATTTTTTTTTTAAAAAATTATAGCTAAATAAGAATTGTGAAGTAGGGATAGAAATTTTGGCAGATGCGACCCTTTGCGGATAAAGCATTATTTCAGAATGCTTTTCAAACGTATTTTTCAACCAACGTTTTATATTTCTAACAATGCTTTTATCCTATATACATTACATCCCAAAAAGTGTAACAGTATTATTCTTTTATTAATATTTTATAAACAACACAATCCAACTGAAGTATTAACTTGGAGAGCAACAAATTTGCATATTTTGTAGAGAAACAAAATTTCTGAGGCTGTGCTCAAAATTATGCACAGTTCTCCAATCTTTTTTACCAGTCATCCTGAATGCATTGCAATCCATAGAAACTAGAAGTTTCTCAACATTTATCAGCATAATAACTCATGCATGGAATCTGTTGAATTGAACAGTTGAATTCCAGTTCAATGGATACAGCTCCATTGTGCTTTCTTGGATTTAAGAATGGTAATGCAGAACTTTTTGGGATGTGATGTATGTAAAATTAAAAGTGGTTTGAAACCGCATATGGAGAATATTCTAGAATGTTCACTGTCCAAACAATCTTATGATTTTAAGCTAGAAAAAATAGTAACTTCCTGCAAAAGCATTCTATTAACAAATCAAATACTTCATTCAGATATGCTTGTTAAAAGCCAAGTATCACTGACAGAACTAGGTAGAATAAGAGATGAACTGAAGAAACAGAACAGGAAAAGAAAACACAAATGCCAAGCAATAGCAATCCACTGAAGATTAAAGTCATCAGCTTTTTGCCTGCATAAATGATCATTGATCCAACCCATCAATTTCAGATCCAGCATTCACATCATTAGAACCTACTAGCATCACTTTTCCTTTGAACCAAGTTGAACTCCAAGTAATAGCAGTCCCACAGATGCAAAAGCGGACAAGATTGTAGATGAATAACAAAGTGCAAGGAGTGCTCCTCGCAATGACTGCACCAAAATTTACTCTTAATAATTATGCATACAAGAAACCAGTTATAATCAAGTAATGTAACCAGGAAGCACCTTTGCAAGCAGCAAAGCATTGTCATTTGCATATTGCAATGAGCTATCTGGTATACTTTCGATGCTTTGACTTAATGCCCATGAAAGAGTGCTGTACATTAAATATTGAAGTGAGATTACGATTGTCTAGGCTTCTTTTACATGCATTAAAGAAAAACTTACCCAAAAAGAAAACCAATGACAGCCCCAATGTAGGTTTTATCTGGAGTTAGTTCAACTTGAAGCTCTCCAAACTGTAAGATGACATGATGCTTTAGAAATTTACTCATGATGTAGTAATAAAAAAACTTTGACTGCCTTTAACTGCACAAGGCTTACCTTCAGAGTCCTAGTTTGCTGTTTTCGTTCTGCATCAGTGACTGTAGATACTGCTATTGCAGACAAAAACTTCCCAGTCCTAATCATCACTTTTGCAATCTATACTGATTTGTATGTGAAGGAGTAAAAATGGTCAAAAGAAAATGCATATAAGGTGAACCTCATGGTGATTACATGGAGGTGTGGACAAAAACATGACCCTTATCTTGCTTTTGCAACAAGATCACCATGCTCTAGACATAACCCTTCAAGAAGCAATAACTCATGACAAGCAGAAAAAATGTGAATCTTTCTTTTTTTTTTTTTTTTGGCGGAAAGGGCAAATTTCAAGGTTAGATAGGCAGTTTGTTGATATGAGAACGTTAAAGCTGATCACAACATTTTTGGGCATTAGGGACTGATAAATGCTAACCAATTATCACTTGTTAGATGGCATCTTAATGACAGAAGTCGGCATGTGCCTTCATTCATACAGTTAACTTTTATTATGTTTTTAACGAATTTTATCTTGCAAGTGAATTCTTCTGTTAGCAAAAATTTAGGATTGGTAAAGCCAACAGAAAGATATAATTCACCACAACAACGGGCCTTCATTCCTTCATTCGTAAATTTTGAAGTTTTTGGTTGAACAACACAAGTGAAGAAAAATACCATTTGTGGCTCGCCTTTTCCATATTCCCCCATGGACTGGAACCTTCTTCCAGCAGATATTAAGCGCTTACCAAGTGCTAACTAGCAATAAACACAAACTTCAGTGAAATGAAACTTAAGCATTCACTTGAAAATTTGGACAATCAAGTCATGATATGCTATAATACACTAATGATAAGCTTTTCTTCTTGCCTGATTTATTCCTATCTGTCAGGGAGTCTGCTATCACAGGTAACTTGCTTATCAAAGCCGCAGAAGTCGATACATCTGCCAGTTCCCATGCTCGACTTATGTTTAACAATATTTCTCCAAGCTCTTCACCACACTAACAGTAAATTTCGAAAGATTAAGTTCCAGTTAAACATTAATATTGTCCAATCGCAGGTACTGTCAAAAAATCTAACAATAGAAAGTTCAGCACTTTAGTAATGTAGTTGAAAAAAGATTAATGGAAGCAATGAGGAATGACTACCTGATCTTTAACTGGACCATTTGAAAGATCAAAAGCTGCATCATTCAACTGTCATATAGAATTTTACACCACATCCATCAAGACCCTTTCAAAGAACCCAGTTACTAAACAAAAATTGAAACTTTACAAGCAATAGACTAAGACCCTTCCAAAGAACCCAATTACTAAACAAAAATTGAAACTTTACCAACAATACACTAACATGTTTCCACAAAATTCAACTTACATCAAGACGAAGATCACGAGGCAACTGAGAAAAGTAATCTGCAGGAAGAACAAAACTATCCTGCCAAGAACAACAAATAAAAATAAATGTGACAACAAAATTTCTTAGCAGAAAGGAAGAAAATTCAAGAAAAGGGATGTCAAATAATGCTTACAGCAAGTTCTTGAAGAAGGGATTTAGGGTCAGGGTCCAGGGATTTGGGAGAGTCTGACTCTGTAATGGCAAATGGGATTTTAGAGGGCGATTTTCTTCCCAAGAAAGGTAGTCTGGAATGAGGGAAAGATGGGATATGATGGGGAATTTTCAGAAAGTGAAGGGCTGGAGTGGAAGGCAGATTGGAGGGAGGTTGAAGAAGGTGGAGGAGATGTGATAAGGAAGAAGCCATTTTCTTAGTCGGAGACTGGATATTGGTGCTTTATGCTTGGCCACGGAAGTTTTGGCAGTTTGATTCGTTTCTTCTTCAGTCCATGTGAATTTTATTGAAAGGTAATTTGTGATTTTGTGTTGGTTTTTGATAAAAAAAAAAAAAAAAAGGGTGAATTTATGCCTCCAATGCACCTGTTCTTTCCACCAATTTTTCCTCTTAAAAAAGATTTAGATAAACTCAAACGCTCCAAATCAGTTCCTCCTGCATGAACAACATTCAGATTGAAATCACCCCAGTAAACCTTAGTTACTTTTTCCATTTTATTTATTTTTTGATGGATTAGAAAATAAGAGGGTATAAGGATTTGTTCTCAATAGTTTCTGATTTTTATAAAAATTAATTTTAGAAAAGTTAAAAAATCAGTTGTTCTTAATTATAGATTGAAAATTTTAAATTGAAAAAAATTGAGAATATCACAAAATAGATTTTTAAAAAATTCAGAAGCTAAAATTAGGTTAAAAAAAAGTTACTGAAAACAGGGCAAAAGGAACGAAAAAAGGAAAAAAGGTGAGCTATTTTACGTCTCTCTGTCCATCGTGTTTGATCTTGTTAAAAGAATTAGGATAGTAAAAGAATATTATCAGTACATACTCGCACCCATTGAAACCTCAAAATAAATCCCATTGCATAATGATTTGGCAACAGTTTAAAATAGAGACAGCGGAAGGGTGTATTCAAAAAAAGAAGGGTACCTTCCTAAAAATTGATTATAGACACAGCACTTTTATAAAGTTTTGAATTAATTGCTTTATGGTATTAATAATATTTTATTTTAGGAAATAAACAAAATTTATATAAAGGGATTTATTTTAAGGAAAGCATAATTAAGGGTGGGAAGTGAAACTTTTCCAAAAATTTAGATTTTTTTTTAAAATAAATTGAAGAGTAAGCTATTCAAGCAATTGAACAGATTTTTCGACCAATTGGTCATTAGATTATTTTATAGAGATAGACCGGTTCACGATTCGAATTTTTTTTGAACTAGTGAAATCAACCCGGATTGAATTTTTGACACATTGATTGGGTATGGATCCCTGGACACTCCTCTCTCTCTCTCTCTCTCTACATATATATATATTTGTCAATAGTTAACAGTATAATATCCTACTTCTAACCTACACTAAAGGGGAGCGGCTCAAATGAGCTCTGGGAGAACCGATGGGGACTGAATTACTATAAAAAATTGAGCCCCGGGAGAACTGATGGGGACTAAACCACCATTAGACCAAACGGGTATATCATACACCCATTTAGATTTTTGATAGGAGGTAGGGTTTAAACTCTTTGACCTCCCACCCCACTTAGCCTTTAAAAGTATTGTGGTGGCCAACTCAACCAAGTTGAGTTGGTTATGAACACTCCTATATGACCTCCATTTTTTTCATCGTAGCTTTTAGTACTTTTAGAAAATTATATCGAGACAATTATGTTCGTTTCCTCAAATTTGGATAATTATGCAAAAGTACCATTCTTGTAAATTAGCAAAGTTCCATCTCTCCAAATGGAAATTTACCCTTTCTTTCTTTTCTTTTTTTTTTTTTTTTTTTTTTTGCCTCTTTAACCGACCCGCAGACCCGACGCTGTTGGATTCGATTTGACTTACAAGATCCTCCACCGGCCCGTGTTAACACCCACACGACACTTGCTAGACTTGAACATATGGTTCAAAAAGCCGCCGTCGTCACTACATTTTAATCCATAATAATAATTAACAGTAAACACATGCACGTCAAACGCACACACTCACGCCACGCACTCATGCAGTTAAAAATGACTACCAAATCATTTTAACTCCTTTGATAAAAACTTTACCCTAACACCGTCCTTGTTTTCTTCTTTTCTTCTTTTTCCTAGAACCTTGGCAACCGTCATTTTCTTTAGGTTTGACCGCCTTGCTTTTTCTTCTTCTTCTTCATCTCTGGAGACATATACCTATTGCGTTTCCATTCTCGCAGCAGAAGCGTAGTAAATATAGATTAGGGGTCAATCAATGGTTCTATTTGCAAGAGGGCTGTCTAGGATATCAAGGGCGAGTGCGAGTCGGTGTCGATGGCTCTTTTCCTCCTCGCCGCCAAGTCAGCCGCCCCAGTTGCTGCAATCTTCTCAGTTTTACTCTCCCATTGACTCTTCTCAAAAGGTAACGTCGATAGCTTTATTATTTGCCTTTTTTATGCTGGGGTGTTTCTCAGAGGAATTTTGTCCAACGGGTGGTGGTCGTTTTTTTATCGGTGGATTTTAAGCTGAAGACTATATTGTTGTTCTGAAAATGTAAGGAAAAGAGGTATTAGGATGTAAAACCTCGTTTTGCAATGGTCGCTTTTGACGGCAAACGGCTGATAGATAGATTAAGCTGTGAGCTACAGTTCGTAGTTCTGGTATCTTGTTGAATGATTCAAGTAGAAGATGGGTTGGTAACTATTAGATTTAGGGACAAGATTAATTATTTTGGGCGAGGTCAATATTACATTAGATTTTTTGTTCTCGAAAAGTTTTGCTTTTGAGTTGGCTTGTTAGTTGGGTGTTTGATTGGACCCTGTGATCCTCGATAATAATGATGAGGTGCTCAGTTTTCTGAATTGAGTATGTATTAATTCAACAATATTATGTTTGGTTGTCCTCAGTCGAGATTTGTGATTGGTCATCCTGTACTTCTGCTGTTTCTGGTGATTAGTAGGTTTTGGGTTGCAGAGTAATTTATTCCTGGGTCTCAAATGCTTTTAACACAGTTGGACAACAAATTCAGAGTCAAAGAAGCCCCGTGGTTGAGGTTGGTCTAAGCCTTCGCTCGATGGCATTTATTTATTTTATGTTGCCCATATCTCTTATTTACTTAAATGGTCTTTTCTGGATAACTAGGACCAGATTTGTCGGTCTTTAATGGATATAAGTTTCATCTAGCCTACATTTTATTGATGTGTTTCTCTATATGAGAAGCTGTTAAGTTTGCAAGGCACTAAGCAGGCATGCGCATGTTTTGTTTTGTGCATTGTTGTTGATCTCCTTCTAGGGATTTTGGAAGACATTAAAACAATCATACTAATCACATGTCACTGTTGTGCTTTTTCTCCAGCAATTGACAGCTCTGGTGTTTAACTGCTTAGAATTGTATTTCCATTATTTGGCTTACAAAATTATCACTGCTTTGAATTTTAGGAAATAGCAAAGGGGATAAGTGAAATATCCAGTTTATCTACTCATATAAATGATTGGATAATTTGAATTATATCTGGCCCTTTGTGTTCCATTCACATGCCTAAAGGAAATGAAGACAATGTGAAGCTGATTAAAGTGGCTTTCCACTTTCTCAGTGAAGTTGTTAAATATTTAATTAGACCGAAGGCCTTTTTGTAGAGTTGTGCTGACTCTACAGTACATCCTGGGACATTTGTTGGTTGTGATTATTTCTGGTTTAATGGAAAAAAAAGGTGAATAAAATTGACTTCGTCATATGATTTTTCATTTGGCTTTAAGCAAAAATACGCGTCATGTTATAAAGCCTGTTTTGGTGGTAGTAGATGGCGGACATAATTGCTTTGAATGGATTGTTCTAACAAGAAAACTTGTACAAAAAGACAAAAAAAGGAAAAAGAAGAGAAGCGAGATATATTTTAAAGCTCACGTGCAAAGTAGTTGCATAGCAAGATTTTTATTTTTCGGTGTTAATTTTATTATACAGTCCTATGCTCTGTGTGTGTGTCGTTTGTTCCTTTGGCTGTATAATATACTTCACCTTGTTTAATGTGGCTCGTTGTCTGTCGCGATGCCGAGTAACTCAAAATAAATAAATAAATGAAAAATAAAGCTTCGTGTTTTCACGAACCTTTTTTGCAATTGTCAGATGATATATTTTTCCTGGAGCTTAGAAATTGTCATTTTCTTTCCAAATTTCAGGAGAAACTTGATCCATTTTCACTTGTTGCTGATGAATTATCAGTTCTTGCTAATAGGCTGAGGTCAATGGTAGTTGCGGAGGTATCTGATTATCCTATCTACTGTATCATGGTCTTAGAAGGTATTGCCGTGGTGATGACTTTTTTTGGTCCTTTTATTTATGACCTCGTACAGGTTCCAAAGCTTGCCTCTGCTGCTGAATATTTTTTCAAGATAGGAGCAGAAGGAAAGAGGTTTCGGCCTACGGTGAGCACATAATTACAGAATTGAAAGTGAGATATTAGTTATGTTGTTTGCTAATAGTTATTTTGTTTTCTTCTGTTTGGTTCATTATTTTTTTCCATCAGATATAGTTTTTAATTTGGGTATATCTTTACCTGTGGCTAAGTTTGATGCTCTGGTTGATCAGTAGTAGGGTGACTAAAGAGAGATTTCAGTTAAGTTGTCTAAGGTAGAGGATAATGATAACTAGGATTAAAGACCCTAGATAGTATGAGATTGAGCTCAGATGAATGCAGTTCATAACTTGAGAAATATTCGTTCCTGATGGGTGCTGTATGCCTCTTTGAATATGCTCAAGAATGCTGTTCTGGCATGTAGCTTGCAATTATGGAATTACTAGTTGAGAACTATTTGTTCCCCAAATTGATCTCTGTGAATCCTGGACTTGATGGGTATGCCCCAAACAATATTAATATCTTTATCACCCCTATTTGTTTCCTAGTAAGTTCTTGATTTATTTATTTTTTGATTATTTTTCTTGTACAATTATCCGCTGTTTCCTGTGTAGAATAATTTTGAATATTTTCAGGTACTTTTGTTAATGGCAACAGCTATAGATGCACCAATTTTAAGACCACTTCCTGATACAGCAGTTGATACTCCATCCATGGATCTACGCACAAGGCAGCAGTGTATAGCTGAGATCACGGAGATGATTCATGTCAGATTTCTTTGAATTTTTCATGCTTGTTTGATAGTGCTTATTGTTTTGAAACGTGGGTGAATTAGTTGACTTAGTTTTTTGTTATCTTCAATTCAATGGACTAATTTGTAGATAGAATTACATTGAGCAAATTGCATGTATACAAGTTCTTCAGGATATTCTCTTTCACAATGCAGAACATTTATTCCATTTAATTGGTGTGTGGCTTGCTACAGTAAAAGGACAGACTAAAGCATGACTTTTGGGATATATGGTTTATTATATAAGCTCAAAGTCCACTGTTGTGTTTTGTTATAATCTTATGTCTCCTATCAAATACAACTTTTGATAAAGTTCAACCATGTTGACTAAGGAAATGGGCTGCTGGTCCAGAACATGCTTTTAGACAAGGTCTATATTCATTTGGAGAAGAAAGGATGGTTTTGGTCAATTCACTTCCATGTAAATGATACCATTTTGAAGAAAGAGCTGTCATTTAATCTTGAAGTTCTTTTGTTGTTCACTCTAATTTAATTTATTTGAATCTCGTTTAGTCATTTAGTTTAGATGTTTGGTTTACTGCCAAGCTTCTGTTTGTATATGTTAATACCTTGATACTTTACCTTGCATAGGTTGCTAGCCTTCTTCATGATGATGTATTAGATGATGCTGAAACAAGGAGAGGGATTGGTTCGCTAAATTTTGTAATGGGAAATAAGGTATAATGTTTTTTTCTTTTCCCTATATATTTCACTTGGTATGATGTTACTACATGTTATAAATGTACGTGTGCATGGTTGACCTTGAGGCCATTTTGGGTTAAATGTGTGGGTCCTCTGGTCTGATAGATCCTGATAATGAATTCTGAAGTAGGAAAATATGCCTGTTTAGCTTCACCACCAATACAATTTGCACAGTGGGAGGTGCATCATAAAAGTGACGGACTGACTTAATGCTTTGAGGATTTATGTGCTAATTTTACAAATGCTTTTGCATCTGGTCCTTTCTGTTCTACAATAATGTAAAATTGTGCAAGGTTCATAATTATTTAGATGGTCTTTTCTTGTATGTTTCCTAAACCATGCAATTCTCATCTCCATGGTTCTTTTTGTCCTCCTCTTTTTTGAATTTCAGTGCTTTAATTGAATTATATGGATGTAGTATGTTCTGAATTCCTCTTTTCTTCTTCTCTCCACTTTAATGGTACAGTTAGCAGTATTGGCTGGTGATTTCCTGCTGTCAAGAGCCTGTGTAGCACTTGCCTCATTGAAAAACACTGAGGTATATGTGCACTCCTTTTGCTGTGATTTTTTTTTTTTGACTGGAAGGAGGTTGTTATTACTATGTAGCAGCTCTACATTGTGAATATGTCGTAAGAAGTATATAATTTTTATTGATGGATGAAAAGGCAAATTCTGAATCAGGATTTATTTACTTGATTCCAAAACACAATTAGCTTTTGGAGGCTGTTGAGCTTTTTCCCCTCCCCTGTAACAGAACCTAGAAAGTGAGTAGAAGAGAAGTCCTTTGGCTTATCTAAAGGTGTTAGATTATTTGTTTATTGAGGAAAATATCATAGCATCTCTACATGGAAGGGACTACACATAGGAGATAATTTCTGGGCCAATTTCCAATGAGATTTTGATGTCCTTAACCCATGGAACCACTTCTGTTATCTCCAAGAAATCTTGTACAAAATAGCCTTTAGGATGGCTCACCTTCTGATCTACATTCATAAATCTTAACTTGCTGAGTTCCTCTTCTGCCCCGGGTGCATGACAACTCAGTTGGCAGTTGGCTCCGCGAAAAGCAGAAGGTTCAGGAAATGTGATTCGACCTTGATTGCATACAATAGGAAAACCAGTTGAAACACTGTGCTGTGGAATTTCCAGAGCATCACTTGTGCTGGAAAAAAGCTTCTGCAGTGGTGATATACATTTTTTTCTTTTAATTGGACAGGGTTATAACTTCTTGGCTTCTTGTCTGTTGATGTGAATTCTAAGTGTTTGTCTTTCAACCTTGAGTTGTAAAATTGTTGTTTCTTAGAATTTATTTCTGTTATAAAATTGACCAGCTTTGGTTTCAGCTTAATGCAATTTTTTCGACTTTTCAATTTTCTTCTTTGATAAATTAGCCTCTGTTGTGATCTGGCATTGATTTTGCAGGTTGTTTCCCTCTTGGCAAGAGTTGTAGAGCATCTTGTTACTGGTGAAACAATGCAGATGACTACCACACCCGAACAACGTTGTAGGTACGCTGCTCCTCTGCTGGTATTATTAGGGTAGACTTTGTATCTCTCTCTCTCTCTCTCTTCTTTTTTTGGTTTGATATGCAAACACTTTGATTCTGTTTGACAAGGAGTTTCTGGTAAGCTTGTAACTTTTTATGCTGTTCTGCGAGACAGGATTTTATTGCAATGGTTGCATGTGAATATGGAGGAGCATTTTTTATTTTTATTTTTATTCTTTGATCTTGTTTCTATTGACCATTAATAAGTATTTAACTTTGGTTTAAGCCATCCTATGGAGATGCAGTTAAGTTTAAGATAGGCGATTCCCCCATGTCATACCATGGTAATTGTAGGAGTTGGAACTGCCACAGATTTTCCCATGGTTACTTTCGTCAAAATCTAATTGAGTTGGGGAAATCACTTCAGTTGTGGGAATATTAGTGTTCCACCAATTTTTTTTATCAGCTTAAGAAAGGCTGTTGAATCTTATATGATTTGCAAAGGTGGAAGGGTTACACAAGAAGCATGTTCTCACAACTAACCTAACAGTTAAAATTGAATGTGGATCTTGAGAAGCTGCATTATGTAATTTCACATCTTTGACTTCTGGAAGAAAAATTATTAGCTTAAGCACAACATGTATTGGACAATTAATGCTTTGGATTTTGAAGTGGCTTGACATTGAGACAAATGCCCACAGTTGTTATTGACATGTAATTACCAAAGTGCTTTCTTATAAGAAGTTTGCTCGGTTCAAAGAGTTGCATAATTGATAGAATTGTTCTCTCTCATCTTTTCCTCTCCTTTTACTCTCTGCAGCATGGAGTACTACATGCAAAAGACCTACTACAAGACAGCATCATTGATTTCAAACAGCTGCAAGGCGATCGCCCTTCTTGCTGGACAAACTGCAGAAGTTGCAATGTTGGCCTATGACTATGGCAAAAACCTGGTTTGTATGCCGTTTATCATACGTTTCTACTGGTAATTATTGTTGAAGTGAATTCATGGACCAACTCATATTTGTGCACAATCTTCAAGGCATTGAATTCAGGTATGAAAGAAAACTCAAGGTTTGATGGAATTAGTTGGTTGAGCTCATGAATGTGGCTTTAAAGTTTTTTGCATACCAGTAGGTACTTACATGAATCATGAGTGTTTGTTTACCTTTGCTTTTACCGGAACTGTTCAATACTATTGCCAGCCGGCATTGATTGTAATTATGATTGTTTTGAATAACTTGTCTCCATGTTAGCTAGCAATTATAATTTGCATCGTGTTTACTATTTGAGCTTATGCTTGAAGTGGAATACCTTCTCCTTATTACCTAGGAATAGTTGACTGGTATAATGTGCAGCATCTGACACTAAGCAATGCCTAATGAATTTCTCAGTTTGTTTAAGCGAAAACTTATCTCGTCTATCTGAGTTGCTTTCATTCTGTTCTTCACAGAGCAATGCCTTAGTTAAAATTACAAGAAAATAAAAATTCTAACTTCAAAAAAAAAAAAAAATCATTTTGTATAATTTTTTTTCTAAGGTAATTTAATGAAAATGCAAAAAACTAAGAAAGAATTTACAAAACCACTTAAATACTAAACTAAACTGTACAAAATCAAACCCCTATTGCCTGAAAGGTATGACATATTTGTGCTAAAGTATCCTCCTTTTGTATTACAAATTGCCACGGTGCATGAAAGTGATTATTATGTATATGCAGACCAACAGAAAATGACTATGTCTTTAACAATAGCTCTGTAGTGCGATGACAATAGCCATTAGTTCCTCTATTAGCATATTTGGGTTACTGTTCTCTGATTAAAAGTAAATTATCATTTCAGATTAAATAGCCTGAAGGTTACCGACTTGTTTATCTCCTTGAACTTGATCTCCTGGACTAACAGGTTTGATGTGTTTGTTTCAGGGTTTGGCATTTCAATTAATTGATGATGTTCTTGATTTCACTGGTACATCAGCTTCCCTTGGCAAAGGATCATTGTCAGACATTCGACATGTAATCTCTCTTGTTTTATGCAATTTTGTATTGTCCATACAATGGGCTTTGGTTTGGATTTATATGCAGAAGCATATTGTCTAAGGAGCTGACCTTTTTAAAGCAGTTACGTTTCTTATACTTGTTTTTGGATGTGCTTAAGTAAATTAATGGGTGAGTTACAATCTTGTTTGAGGTCCAGCACTTAGTGTTACGAGATTTGACAAAACACTTGCTGTCTCTTTAGTTCATTTTGGATTTTGCACATTAGTGAATGACCTAAGTTTTGGTTTCCTTGCCGCCTCATTTAAGATATACTTAATCCTTGTATATCAGGAGGCATTAGGATTTTTACTAACAAGATTTAGAAATAGATTTCACATAACTTTTGACACTAAAGGAATGGAAATAGATCAGTATTTTAAGACTGTATAACTCTTGCACCAAAGGCAAAACGTAAAAGGACTGAAAAAGAGGGTATTTGAAGAGTTTCTGTTTTTATGTATTTGTTGGTGGAAAATCATAGGATGATGATTATACAGGTGCTGTTCAATGACAGTTGTTTCCTAGATGCAAAAATCGTTTGAATCTTACAGATTTTGATTTGACGGTTGGTGTACCAATTTGAATAGGTTAATAATTATATATGGTGGTTAATATAAATGCCATCTCTTTGTTTCAGTTGTAACATGGGGACAGTTGTCTTTGCAGGGAATTATTACTGCTCCAATATTGTTTGCTATTGAGGAGTTCCCTGAACTGCGTTCTATTGTTGATAGGGGTTTTGATAATCCCACGAATGTGGATCTTGTAAGTGTTCTGTCCTGAAGAATGGCGTTTGGATTTTGATGCCTGTAACTAAGACTTGAAACATGTTACTGTTTTTAATTCCCAAATTTTGCTTCACGCCTACCCTGTGATTGTGGACTTGATGGGCTGAACATGGGCTGTCACTTTGAATCTTGTAGGCTCTGGAATACCTGGGAAAGAGCCAGGGGATACAGAGAACAAGGGAGTTAGCAACGATGCATGCCAACCTTGCCTCTGCTGCGATTGATTCTCTTCCGGAGAGTGATGATGAAAATGTTCTGAAATCAAGGCGCGCTCTTCTAGAATTAACTCAAAGAGTAATTACTAGATCGAAGTGACAAGGCAGAGAAGAAAAACCAAGATGAATTTATTGCTGTACTAGAATTTTGTTTTCTTTTCTATACCAATATTTGTGTAACATGGAAAATAACATTCTCAAATTCAATTCATCTCTGTATTCCTTTCAATTTTTCAAGATTCTTAGTTCAATAATCGTCTAAGGAAATATTCCTTGACTTTCTTGTAAGGAAACTGTCAGGTGAAGTGTAAACAAAAGACAGTCACATACAGAATTAATTTTAACACTTTTAGGCTCTTCTGCCATACCATATCACGTGTAGAAGCTGCAAAAGAGCATTAAAATCTATCAAGAGCATTTGAAAACGGGATGTTTAATTGGATATCGGTCTAAATTTACGTACTTGAGTTTTCTATTGTAGTAGACTTTGTACAGAAGACTGTTTTATGGGACTATCGTTCTCAAACTTTGGTCACAGCACCAACTGCATTACAGGATCAAGTAACATGTTCTTTTCTCCATTGTGCAACCCATGTCTGGAGTTGTATTAGCATTGAGTAGGCGGTGAAGCATCAACTGGAAGACGTCTTGAGGCAGGTAATACTCTCTTTCTGGATCGGCTTTGGTTATCCTCATGGCTCCTTTCAGGTGCACTCTGGGCGTTGGAGATGAGAAATTGCCAATATTGAGTCATTAATGTTTGGAACAATTTGCGTCTTCATACGTCTGTTTCTTCAATTTTATCCTCCTTGTCTTGTACCGTTGCTTTCGTTTACTCTTTTCTTTATGAACATTAAATATTTTTTCATCGATATGGATCACATAGATAAATTCCTTAGCCGTGAAGTGAAGTTAGGTGGAACTTGGAAGATATACGACTTTTAGAAACAATGAGGTCCCAAAAATCTCTGTTTATAGATCGTAGACTTGTTCAAAAATCACATTCTAATGTTTGAGTTCATCTGAAATGAAGAGAAACGACTCCAAAAATAAATAATAATAATAATACAATGCGAACAACATGTAATCATCACCATGCAAGAAAATATGAGACAACACGGCTAACTTTGTCTTACCTGATTGATTTACTTATACTTGTATTTTCTCAATATAGTTAGTAATTATTCTTGGTTTCTCACAAGTAGCTCATTTGGTCAAAGTGGCAAGTATAGAATACTTTGAGTCCCTGAAAAAATGATAATCTTTTCTTTTCCAACTAAATACAGAATTTTATCAACATGTCACGTGAATTTAAGTACCAAGCAATACGGGATAACTGAGATAATGAATATAAGGATGCTCATTTAGGATTCACAGTCAAATGAACCCCATAACCTTTTTCCCTGTTACATGTAGTCCTTCTATTTAAGTTTATTTAACAGGAATATAAAAAAGGATAGCCTGTCTAAACAACCATAGTAAACAAAAATCTATTTTATGCATAAAAATGTTTCTTACATACTTAAAATTTCTTTTTTTGGCAAACACATACATATAATTTCATATAGTATTTTATACAAATCGCACTGTAAAGCATTGTTCTTATAAGATCCAATTGCTCACATGACATAAATAATAAATGCACAATGAAAATTACATCAACCCTCTTATGTAAAAGTTAAGGTTAAAAAAAAAAACCCTTTTATGTATATATTAACCATTACAAAATAGACAAATTTGGCAGAAGATGTATAAATGCTGATGTGAAAAAAACAATGGAATTATTGTATGAGATGCATCCTTCTAGGAGAATGTAATCTCTTGCAAACTTCAAATAAGTCTGCCGTCTGCAGCAACCGTATGCGATAGTTTTGTACCATTGAAAGCAAAATAAAAGCAGTAGTTACTAATATAATTAATTGTCTGAAGCTCCTGGCAAGAATGGAACCTTCAAAATTAATGACTCATATTTCATTGTCTTAGCAATGAATTGCATTAAATTTGATGCCTCACTTGTCGGTGTCTATTTGACCATGACCCTGTTGAGTTACCTCCAATTCAGGTACTTGCCAATACCAAGCTTAAAAATTATTTGTTACCTAATCTTTTTTATGTATTTTTTGACCTAACACTATTAAAATCTGAAGTTTATATGAAATTTATAAAACATTTCATTGTTGAAGTACTGACTCGTTTGCTTTTTATGAAGATTTACTAGTATTTTATATGGTCCCGTATTTCTTTGAATTAGTCACATTTAATTGAATAGGTACATAAAATAAATTACAGAAGTAAAATTTTCTTGGAGACCTCTCTACCAGAATAATACTATTTCCTTGCATGTTTAATGCTTTTGTCCTATTTAATACATACATTTCTCTCAGGACATAAGACAAAACCACAATATATAAAAATAATATTGAATAGCTAGCAGAAACATGGTTGGAAATAGCATAATTGCTAATTTTAAGACCTACAATATTTCAAAAAAAAAAAAATTGGTTGATATGACTTTAAATTTACTGAAATTGATGATACTCAATAGCAAAGAGAGTTTCTCCCTGGGCCTCCATAGTAAAAATGAGTGCCCCATTCATTGTTGTTGGAGCTCTTGATATTGTAGCAATTGCTATTCTCAGCAAGGGTTGAAATGTCTTGGGCTGTGCTGAGACTGTTGTCTGAGTCTACAACCTCAAGGTTTCGAAAATAACTTGCTTTTCCAAAACCATCATCTGCAAAATGGCCAGAGCCCATTTGGGTTGATGTATGTTCTCCATTAGGTCTTGAATTGACCACCTCTCCTCCCCACTCCACCATGGTTGCCTTGTCTGCCAAGTGTGTGAATAGTTCAGTTGGCCAGTAACCAACCAAGGTGTTGTCTCCAAAACCCATCCACCAATTTCCTAGCTTTGGGTCCTATACGTAATCAACATAAATCGAATATCACTTAATAATACTGTATTGAGTTTGATATGTGCTAGTATGTTTATTCATACTACATGTGTGTGTGCACGCACGCGTGCATCACTGACATGCACATGTTCTAGCATTACTCGTGTACACGTTCTAGTACACGTGTTTATATGTGGGATTGGACTTTTTTTTTTTTCGAGCACAAAATCTTTTGTGATACGAGAAAACACAGGATTGATTCAATATATGCACTTAATATTTTTTATGTAATACAGATTTAAATGCCAGAGAAATTAAAATGGACCTTCCAAATGAGTATAGTGATGTCATATTGATTGCCATTAACCAAGGAGACAGGAGAAATGGCAGCACCAATGGCTATCCTACTATTTGTCTGCACAAATCCTGAGCAGAGAAGGTTGTAGCATCCTGTGGCCTGGTATGCATCGCTCTGGAAGATGTATAACTAGATTAATCATGGGTATTTCATAAAGTAAATTGGTCCAAATTAGATAAACAAATATGTGTTATAGTACTAGAACTCTTTCAGTTGTAGCTTCTACCATTGCATCTTCTCCTCAAATTGATGTTATTGATCAATTGCAGCTAGAGGTCCACCAAACAAGGCAGGGATGGTTCAATTCCCATGCCAACTCTTGAAAGTTTTGAAATACATCTAGAAACTTTTAGTAGTAAATTTCTGGAGATATCCTTCTACCTATTTATTCATTTTAGTTTGACCCTCTATGAAGTTCTTGAACATAATTTGGCCACCCAACTATAAGAACTTTTATGAAAAATAAAGGGTAGTGAAAATTATTGTACTGCTACTAGTTTGCATGTTTTCAAACGGAAGTTGTCATGGAAATCTGAGACTTGTCTTTATGGTGGCACAAAAATTGGAGCTATCAAGACACCTAACAATACAATAACGGAAAGCAAGAAGGAAATTGAAGGAAAGAGAAGATAGCCCCCCCACCCCCATAACAATTATTTGTAGTTATTCCTGATTCCCAAGAGGAAGAGATTCCTTGGCATTTTGACAATGGCACATGACTAATTAATGAAGGAAAAAAACTGACCCAAAATTCAATTAGCATCGTCCAATCTATGGACCACCAGCAGCAACTGAAGTTGTATTGTGGATGCAGACTACCTTAAATTCTATCAATTCCATGGTGTTAATGGGCACTTCAATGTGAGACTTCAAAATAGTATAAACAGGACCTTTGGATTTAGCATGTCAATGCGATATCCTTAGTATAAATCATGCCCTTTAATACAAATGTCATGTATTGAATGGTATTATAGTCTAAATTCATGAATCTTGGAAAAGAATGTTAGTAGTAAATACACAGGTCATGTTGTAGGGTATCAATTTCCTCTTTTTTTTTTTTTGTTGAAAACTTTCCAAATAATGTTAATTTTGACTGTTAAAAGTAGAGAAATAATTTATCCAAATTCTATTATTTTCCGGATTTGAAGCATCAGATACTACTGCTGTAACTCACTTCTTTTTAGCTTATATTGCTATTCTTTCTTATAATTTTGTGGAGACATTTTTTTAATCATCTTTTGGGGCTTCTTAAGTTTCTTTGCACTTCTTTATTTATTTGTTTATTTTGGTCTTCACGAACAATACGGTTGAACCCGTAAGGTACGCATCCAGTTACCAATGCGTTAAATTAGTGATGGAAGGAAAGAAGTCAAATGCTTCTTTTATTTGGAAAATTAAACAAATCTCCCACTTCAAATAAACAAAAGGATTTATAGCACTCTTCCATGCAATTGTTGGTATGAGTAGATAGATAGGCACATCTTTACCAATTCTATTATCATCAATATTATTTTACTCTGAAAATCTATAATTCATTAGGCAATTAAAGTTCTTTTCTTTTTAATTTTAATTTTCTATCATTTAAAATAAAAAAAAGATTAAAAAAAAGGAGAATAATGAGTTGAAGGAGAAGAGATCCTGACCGTCCAATAAGTAAATAATCTAGGCCTGCTGTCCCCATAAAGCTCCGGACTAACCTGACTAGTAGAAGGATCAAAGCTTCAGAAATTCAAACCCCAATTATTTTAAATTGAAATTTTTATAGAAATAAATAAATTATAGATAAAAAAACAATTTAAAAAATATAATGGAGTGTTGGATTGTGTGCAGCAGTACCTGCCAGCCAGCTTCTATGCTGTTGAGATCTGAGCCGTCGAAAGATCCAGAAAGCACCCAAATCTGGGAAAGACTAAACTCGTTGACCACTTCGATTGACGGGTCCCACACGTTTATTGTCGCTTTTGCTCCGTATACATCCTGAGACGTTCCGGTGTATGCTATTGCATGCTTCGCACCACACCAGATAAAAATAATAATGATAATAAGAAAAGGATGCAATTTTGTAATTATCATAATAAATTAACTTAAATTCTACCATTAGCGGTGAAAGATCCATGGCTTAATATTTACTTCTCAAGTCTTAATTTTAAGAAGTCTATCCTATCAACTAATTTGGTGGCTTGTAATAATTAAAATCATGCTAACTTGGTAGATACCAACTACCTCATTCTCTCATCTATTGTTACTTAAATTCTCTCATCTGTTACTAGTTAATATATTAATATTATCATGGGTGAAGCAATATTAAATGGGATCCAAACATTAATTGTACTTAAACAATTAACTCTTTTATATTTAATGATAGTGCATTTAAGTTGGGATTGATTATCAATATCTTAATTATATTTCTTTAACAACATGGTATCATTTCTATTTCAAAGAAAAAAATAGTAGCCCTCTCAAATCTTGACATTTAATTGGTTAGTTGGGGAGTACATAAAACTCAGCCCATAGTTTTTCCAAATATTCTTGTTTATTATTTGTGCTTCTCTCACTCTTGTACCCTTTATAATGTCTAACCTTGCTTCATGAGTAACTTTTCTTTTAGTGTGTGTGTTGATTTGTGTGAACATTAAAGGTCAAGGGTACAATGTTTTTATTTATGATGGAGATAAAATTTTGAAGTTTTTATCTCCTCGAACATACTTACTATGTCATTTTCTACCTGAGTAGCCATATTTGTTTGATTTCCTTTCAAATCAAGGCGTGAAATTTGATAAAAAAAAAAAGTATGAAATTTGATGATTCCTTTTCTCTTTTTATTTCTTTGATTGATCTATTTTATTAACAGAGTTGTTTTTCCATTTTTTCCACAAGGTGCCTTGTCTTCCTCATTGAACCCTTACACCTCAAGGAAGGTGGAAGAGATCAGAGGCATACAAAGATCTAGGGAGGGACCTAGCTATCCACCCTAAGTTCTAGAAATTTAAAGCTTTTTTCTCATAAAATTTGGAAATCTTTTGAAAACGTCTCTATGAAAATATTTTTGCCCACAAAATTTTATTAGCATACATGTAAATATTTCGATTTTCTTTTCTTCTTCATTTTTATTTATTTATTCTTTTTTTTGGAAGGGAGGGAGGTCAATTTAGAGTCTCCCCATGGCTAACTTTAGGGGATGCCTGAACTACAATACCATTGCCTACAAGCCTCATAACTCAAAACCCTCTTCTGAACTCAGCTCACTGGACTTGTTATTATGGGTACTTTTCTAGGTTGTGTAAAAAAAATTAATAATAATCATTAAACACAAATGGAAGAGGCTAGAATGGAAATCAAGAACATACCTCATGGCCATTGCCACTCACTACATCAGGGGCATCACCCTGCCTAGCAAGCGATGTCTTACGCTGTTTCTTGCCAAAATCATACAAAGATTTTGCTCTCAATACATCATTGACTGTGCTTCGCCGAACCGGAACTGTTCCTATCGGGCACCTTTCTCTATTTTGATGCCAAATTTGCCACGCTTGCCCTCTAGTGCTACTAGTATTTGTGTCTCTCACAGCATCTGTTTTCATCGTTTTCACCCTAGGCATTTCTGGTGGAGCTTTCTGGCATGGTTCAAAAATAAGCACTAATCATTAAAATTATGTCATTAAAAACGTTTCAAAAATTTCTACTGTATACGTGGTAAATGAAGAAAAAAGGTAGGTGGTAGCTGAGAAACCATAAACTCATTTTGCGTTACGTTTCATCAAATAAAAGCCATTATTATTTGAATATGAGAGAGAGAAAGCGTGTCTGTGTGTGTGCCACATTTGAGCTTTGAGGAGCCTTTTACCTGTATCTTGTGATTCTTTAAAAGAGGATGATCTAAAGCTGGCTGTTTCCTTTTATGGACACAATCGATGATATCTCCATCTGAGCTCTGATAATTAAACCAGGAAATTAGTGCCACCATAAATAATAAACCCCATAGTGCAAAACAAATGCTAGAGAGAATGCAAAGAAAGAACATAATGAAATTTGAATAGTGAAAAAACGTGTAGTACTAATATTTACCTCAATGGTTAAGACAGCAGGCTTGTTGATCTTCTTCAAATGCCTTTCAATCCTAGCCAATCTCAAGCTACTAACTTGCCTATAGTTTGTTACATTCAAGGTAGCTGAATTATGAGCAAGAGTCTTTTGGGAGAAAAAGACAAGCTGGAAGAAGAAGAGAAGCAGCAGAATAAGAAAAGGATCAAGAACAAGAGCTGCTGAAAACTCTCCTCTCTTACTGTTCCTTCTAACAGAAGAAGAAGTGCCCATCTCATTCAATGCCAGGACGAAAGAAAGAAACACTGAGGAAGAAAACTCAGAAAACCATTACTAGGAAAAAAACCAAATATCACTGATCAGCTTAACAAACACTCTTCTTAATAAACCCCAAATAAGCCAAACAACAAATGCAACTCAGAAAATGACGCCTACTAAATCCTGACCCCCTCCTGTCCTCCTCTATTTATTCTCTTTCTTTCCTGAGGTGTGAGGAAGGAGAGAGGGTGGAGCAGAAGACAATTAAGAACTCTGCTGAAAACAGTAACACAAACCCCAACAGCGAAGTTACAGCAACCGGATAATCATCATGATTGTTTTTGCAGCCGCAGAAATATTTATGGGATGGGAAAATTTATAGCTAGCAGTAACATTAATCAGCTGTTAAAATTTGTTTTTTTATAGGGAGCTGCTGCAAGCAAAGTGCAAATGCAATATTGATGCACTGGGATTTCATTGCATCATCAAGAAAGAAAAGAAGACCAATAAAAGGGGATATTCAAAGCTATTATAAACATATAGACCTACCCATCTCATAAATCTTAACACCTCAACAGACCCTTCTTTTATTGCACCTCACTGCTACTTGATTATATGCATCTGCCTCTCTGCCACCATACAATCTTTGCCATTAATATTCCTCTCCAAACCGCACCACCCACCCTTCCTTTGACCTTAGTCCCTTAGTCCTTACCCTTAAGTTAAGTTGCACCCTTTCTCTTTAGTCACTTTGGTTTCCTTTGCTTTCTTTCTTTCCTTCATTCCTCTCAAAAACCCTTGTCCTTCTCTCACTCCTTTACGTTTTACTTATATTTTCTTCATTTCTTTTTGGGGGTGGTTTCTACTAGTGAGATGTGTCACATATGCACGTGCCCATGTCTTCTTCTTGTATTTGAATTTGGTGTTAGACATAATTAATTATTTTTTGATTATTGGTATTAAACACTAGGAGGAACAATGAATGCGAGATTTGTATACAACTCATTATGATAACAACTACCTGCATGTGACAGTCTAATTGGTGGCAAATTCTATAATAGAGACTAAGATAGCTTTATTTTTGGTTACCTGCATGTGATAGTCAAATTGGTGGCAAATTCCATCTTAAAGACTTGCATAGCTCTATTTTTGGTTACTTACAATCAACTGATTACTAGTTTCTTTAAAGTTAAAAAGCAAGTGTTATTTCATTTGCATATTACTGGAATATTTAGTTTCTCTTTAAAATCTATAATTCTATGTACTATAAATTACTTCTGAAAATTTGTAAAACAAAATACCTTTCTAATTTTTACATAATTTGTCAACCATTACATTTTTAAGCAATAGTTTGGAAAAACATATGATGTCAATTAACGAGAATAGGCCCACAAAGTTGTACACAGAGTCAATTGGTGTAGGAGAAAGGGCATGTAAATTACAAGTCAATGCATGTAGCTCATGTTTTGCTCTCTCTCATCACCTCTTACATTTCATTGATCTCATGATTTGGTATACATATCTTGTTTAGTATAAAACTTTCACAGATTAAGTGTTCCTATAGTAGTTATTTCACTATTAAAAGCAAGTATCTTTCTTTTACTTCAACCCTACTTCCGTCCAATTGCTTGTAGGTCACAAGCTGAACACTGTTCCTCCTTTCTCCTTTGGTTTGGTTGAGGCTGGGACCTCTTTCGTATAAATTACATTCTCTGCATACTTTTCTTTACCTCAAATTTACGTATGGCACTGAACGAAAGATATGTTTCTCTCTTTGAGCTACGTTAAGATTATCAATTACAATCATATACAACCAATTATGAAAAGATATCTCCACTGCCTAATCATTAATTCTACCATTAAAGTAGGAGCAAAGAATGCAGTGATGACTAATGATGGCCCACTTATTAATAAACACAACAGCGCAACTAAAGCTTTGGGTGTGAATGCTATATCTGTCTACATACCATGTCAAAAATTTCTGCAATTCTTCCAGGAGGCAATGCTAATAAATATTTATTCCAAAATCCAATAGGCAAATTACAATAAAGTTTAGGAACGCATTGTAAGAGTTAAGAATTTGAGGGGCCTAACTTTATATTCTTCAAAAAAATTTAATGTTGTGCAATTTAAGTCTAGAAGGATATTATTAAAATGTATAAATTTTAAATATTTTATAATGAAACGGGCTTGTTTCAACGGCATGTAACTATTCTGCCTTGGACAAAAAAAATTAAAGAAATTTTGATATAGTGGACTTTTTTTATGTATCTGGACATTTTTGCTGATGTATAAACGAATAAAATTTTGATTTATGCACTTCATTAATTTATCTGCCCATTTTTGAGTATGAATACACCATGACATATAAATTATAGCTTGAATGAATCCCTATAATTGGAAATTATCTTTAGTTAGGAGCATAAAAGTAAAAAAAAAAAAAGCAAACGAGAAAATTTTTTAAAATGCATGCATTTGTGTAGGCATCACAAATGTATTGCATTCTTCAAGTTGAATTAATGTGTTTGATTTACTATTATGCTTCTCTGATTCAGATATGAATATGACTTTTGCCCCCAGCATTTTGAATACAGAAGTTAAAGAACTATAACATAATTAAAAGATTACTTTAATTTCCGAGAAACGAATTGCGGATGTCAATGCTTGAAGTAGGCACTAGATTCATCTCTCTTCTACGTGCGTAACATTCCATGAATCTAATTTTTAAATACAACTGTTCCAGTAATTGCAAGTAATAGCATCCATTGAAGGATCTTTGAATCCAAGAAGTTATCCTCAAGGCACCAAATTCTTTTTCTTTTCTTTTTTTTTGGGGAAAAAGAAAGCTACATATATTTGAATTAATCCAATAAGCTATCTTGACAATGATATTAATATTGATAATTTGTTACCAACTGAATTTATACTGGTACCAAAATAAGTATTTGAACGCGAGTGTATTCTCTAAGGACCTGGATCTTAAATATCAAATACATAATGTGTGAGAAAGAGAGAGATGTTTCATTGTAATGTCAACAATTTGTACTACAGGCTTGGGGAATGAGGCTTCTATTCTGCCGAGTTGAGCGCTTTGGACTTTGCTATCACATAGTCATGTTCAAGTGGGACATATGTTAGTAATATTAACTATTTTAAAATAGATAAATGGAATAATATTATCCAATTTTTAGTGAAGAACATCGAACAATCTAACCTTATATTACGTATGGACAGTCAGATGCTGTTACAGTAGATGGTTATTAAATTGTAGTACTAGTGGGGTGACCTTCTATTCTCGAATCTTGATTGCTGCAAATTATTTAAGATTATTAATGGTGTCTGTTTCTCGTTCATTCAACAAAAAACGACATTTATAATTTTAGATTGTCAGCTTCTTTAACTCCCCATCAAAACATGGAACTCCGCAATTTGACCACCCACAAGTTTTAATATACTATATTAACCTCATCTATCTTCTACTACAGTATTCCTCATCCATAACGATAATTCGAAGTGGTGTATTTCGATCCAAATCTTACTTCAATATTTGAAAAATGATATAGATACATCTTACGATCCATCGGCAAGTAGTATACAAATACTTATTCGCTGACGGTAAATTTTGCACCCATAATTACCCATTTGTAATATGTAATTTCAGGTAATTCATGTTAAATAAATTTAAATAGATCTTTTTTCTTTTTTATAAATGGTGTGATTGCCTCTCTTGGAAGTGGGGATTGTGAGCCTAGTCCAGTAGATTTCGACGAATCCACCACAAGAATTTATGCTTCCGGACGATATTAAAACAAAAAAAAAAAGAAAAGAAAAAAGGGACAAAAAGTCAACAAATTCGTAACAATTCTCCATTGGACGTGTGTGCGCTACCCAGTTAGTTTAATTGTTTATCAGAAAGTACAACACTTTCAGACACTTGGATAGGGATTAGTGACCTAATATATCTCACCGAGTAATGGAATGGCCATCGGTTACAGAAAAATACATTTTTTGTTTGTATTTAACTAAGGACCCTCAAAGCCGAATCTGTTGTATACCCAAATTACATAAAATCTATACACATTCTCAAGCCACAGCAGGATAAAACGTTCAGTTAGATGCTATTGCAGAACTGAGCAAAGATAGAAAAAACCAAAGGAGAAAAAGAAATGGTTTATGAATTTATTCATGATTCTTCAGTTATTGCTGCAGCCTAAGCAGATTGACAGTTTATACACTGCTGTTTTAGTGCCTGGCAGCTCTAAAGCGTTACTGCCGTGATAAGCAACTGAAGCATGACTTGAGAATACACAATTGCAACAAGAGATGGTAAAACCCTAGCACCGGACTGACCAACTTCCGTAGTTGGGTACTGATCGCATAAGCTACCACTCAATATTCTTGGAAAATATGATTCACGCTAGACAAACATAAATAGCGCAAGTGTAGATACATTACATCAATGCATTTGAACCGCCAGAAAAGAAACCTAGTGTTCTACCAGATGCAACTGTTATGGAGGAGAACAATTTGGTAAGCAGCAACAAGCAAACACATTAGGCTTCATGAGAGCATTACGGTTTGCGATTGAATTTGGAATCTCCCACTTTGAACTTTAAGGAGACGCACCGTGTGTTATAAACAGGATCAATCACAACCAGCAGGATCTTTCTATGACTGGTCATCTAATTGCTGGAATTAGATCTCTAATGTATGCTCTTCCTTCTGTCAAAGATTCTCATGGTCATAGGTCCTGTAACAAACCTGCATGTAGCTGCTAGACTAGCTTTTAATTTACGCAGCACGTAAGTTTGGCTTACGGACTTTCCCCAATCTGTACTGGAAGCTGTAATCCTTGATCTATGTCAATGAAGTTAATTTTATCCTCAAAAACAAAATAAAAAAAATAAAAAAAAATCAAACTACATTTGAAATGTTTGATTCTTTACCATAATCATATATTTCTAATTAGAAATTATTAGTTCTTAAAGATGCAATATAAATAGTGGAGGCTGAAATTAAGATTGACAACAAAAGAACAGAAAGTTCAAGTATTCAAGATTGCATCGAAAATAACAGAACAGAAACAAACTAAGCAGAACAAGATACTTTTATGAGTCTCTGATAATGTCAGTAAGACGCAGTGAACTATCTTATTGGTACATTTTCATTTGCAGTTCTTCCAGAACGATAACACCATGTATCCAGTTGGTATTGCTCCTCTGTACATGAATATATAAATACAAAATATCTGCTCTCTTCGTATTTAGAAAAATATGGCTCTTCAATCCCATTGGTGGTATTAAACCACCACATACAACCAAGAACACTACCAATACTTTGAAAAATGACATTTTGAGCCGTTTAGTTATCAAGTTCTACAAAATTTTGAGGTATTCGAATGGATCACTCGAGTTAAAAAAACATCTAATTTATAGACAGTTACAAAATGGAGGGCCTGGTAATGGACATTCTTCGATAGAAGAACCACTTTTTAGCATGTGCATTCCACTAGCTACAAAATGAAAGTCTTAGGCTCCGAACGAAGGGTTTTGTCTTCCTCGTGAAATTTCGTACATCAGTTGGACATGATTCTAGCAGATCATCAGTTGGACATGATTCGAGCAGATCATCAATTATAAGCCACTTTCCATTTCATCATCACTGTTATCACTCTCATCACTGCATCACCATATTCAGGAATCAATCTTTGAAGAAAAAACTAAAGCAAACCAAATGTGTCATTACTGATTTGACAGAAAAATCCTCTTCCCATCCACAAGAAAATGCGAAAGTAAAAATATGCCTCGGTTACTTTGAGAATTGCCAGATCAAGTATAATCTCCAATTCTCATCAAAACAGAAGAGTTCTCCGAGATCTGGCAGATCAAGGAATATGGATTCGTAGTTAAGTCGATACTTGTAATTGCTTTGTGAGGTTTGGCAGAACAACCAAAAGGAGCATGAACTCATTTGGCTGCTATTGAACATGGTTTTGGCTCCTAAAAGGGTCAACAGTTCAAAACTCAAATGTGTCTGGTGGTAACACCAATAAGCCAACAAAACTTAAGATCGCACATCATGTGCACGGAACAATACCATTAAATATTCTAAAACTACAATTCTTGCACACACATTACCTGTGTTCAGAAAGCTTTGATATCCGTCTAGCATCCAAGCCAGTGATGAACTTTTGCGCAGTCTGAATATTTTCAGCACCTGCAAAAACAACGACAGAATGAGGCATTAGAAGTAGCTAGCTGACCGTCCAAAACCTTTGCAAAAACAAGGCCGCAATTGATAAAGATGCTTAACAATGTTGAATGACAAAACTTTTACCCTTTGACAACTGGAGGGCATGTAGTGCACATCTCTCTGCAGCCAGTCTCACAGGACTACTACCATCCCTCAAACATTCAGCAACCACAGGGCCAAATATTGCAGCATGAATCGTGAGTGCAGCTGGATTAGCCTGCCATACAATATCAAGTTAGATTTGCTGGAATTTGCTGGAATAAAATTGACAAAATATCTTCTATGGGTCTTATGGTCAAATACGAACTTTGGCAACAGCTTTCAACGAAGATAAAGCCCGTCTTCTAACTTCACTTGATTCATCTTGCATTGCCAATGTGATAGAGGATAGAGTCTCTGAATGTGCAGTGCTATTAGAAGGATCACTCTGGAATTGATGAAGCAAGAGCTTTCCCAGTGCTCTTGTTGATGTTTCACGAACAGGAAACTGTAAAGAATAGAAGCATCAGAGGTATTTGACAATATACAGAAAAGAAATGACTAAATTAAAGGCAGTTCCCCAATTTAGCTGTCCTGAAGTTCCAATCAAGTACAGGTTGATCCATGAATTTCATGTAACATATGTTTGCACCACTGTTTCAACGTCAATTTCATGCCTCCTAGGAGAATTCGTGGAACTTTAGGTGGTTTATAACAAAGCAGTTATGCAAAGCTTTCTCAAAGTAACCAGTATCCCAGGTTGTTGTGTCTTAATTAGACGAGTTGGAAGGCAAGAATCTTAAGAGACTTTTCCAGGTGCCAAGCATAATTCTTTTTCAACTCTCAAGAAAAGTGGAGGTACCTTTTCATCTTTCAAGTTACTTTTCAGAGAATTCACAACCACTGGAAATAATGGAGAGGCACAAACAATGGTGGGGTTATGCCTGAGCAAGGCAGATGTTGTAAGAACTGCTCCATGCCTTGTAAACCAGCTTGGAGATGATGCTGAAGTAGGGAGTTCCTCCAGTACTTCAGAAATTTGATCATCTTCTAGGTACTGCAAAAAGAATTTTGCTCAGCAATAAAGAATAAGTAATAGACTTATAAAAAAATCCAAGGAAAATAAACTGGAAAAGGTGTCAAAATTGGATGCATGACACATCATTTTTGCTGGTCATATCAGTCATCATAGCATGCTAAATAGAAAGCCATATGAATACCTGCAATAATTAATGTAAATATTTTGCAGCAGCAGGCACTAATTCCTTGACTGAATGTGCAATGAAAATGGTAACACTATCCCAAGATTCTTAAACTAACCTGGGAAATAATGCCAAATATACTAGCAGATAAACTTCTTATTTGATCATCATCATTGTATATCAAATCCTTCAGAAGCGTATAGATGCGTGTTCTAACAGCATTCCCCACACTTTGGCCAGCATGCTTGACCACACCTTTCAGAGCTGTTAAAATTGCCTCGCGAATTCCAACATCTGATGCCTAATCAATGACAATACAGCTGATTAATTATTTAGCTTCACAGTCCATAAACAGCAACAAAATAAATTGCAAGTAGCACCTGCAATCCAGATAATAGATCACCAACTAAGGGGTCAACTCTAGTACTAAGTGCACTGAGCTTCCCAAGAGCAAGGGCAGCACTTGAACGGACAGTCCTACATTTCAAGTAGAACAAGCATGATTAGAAGACAAATACCAGCAATTGATAGTTCCAACATAACCAAGTTTCAATAACTACAAAAAAGTTCAATTGCATCTGCTTTACATAAATGCCCAGGTTCCAAACAGAAGCAGAACATGAAGTACTAAACCTTATAAAACTAAAAGCATTGCAAATGGAGCATGTTACTAGCAAACCTTGTACTGTCCTGCAGACACTTGATAAACGTCGTTTGAAGCTGGGGTAGGAAAGGTTTTAATGCCATCCCACCTTTATGTATTATGATGCTAAGAGTTGAAAGAATTGCACTCTTTACTTGCCAGGGGAACCGGTCACCTATAATACGAATCAGAGGCCTACATTGTAAAACAAGAAAAACATAAGTCATAAATAGTCACTAAAATGCAAACAAAAACATCATGAAAAAGTCATATACATTTTATCTGCTAGGAAGAACATATTCTAATAGAACTATTAAACTACAGTAAGAAAAAGTGAATACAAAAAATAAAGGGTAAGTAGTCTATCCGCAAAGGATGGATCTAACTTTGCATTTAACTTGCATGCAAGAGTTATATTTCCGTACATTTATCTTATACATTTAAAAATAAAATGTAACAAGCTCATCATTGCTGTTTACTCTCAGCAGGGAAATAATTGGAACATATTTATTTTTCATTGTATGTTTACGGCTTTTGCAAAATTTCCTGTTGGATTGCTTCTCCTCCATTCATGTATCAGATAAACTTGTAATTAGCATATAAAGATGTACATATGTAGAGAATGATTATACCATTCCTAACTCAAGATCCATTGACTTTGTATGATCAAAGGAGAGGAACCTTATGGTTGCTCGTTTTTCTTTCTTCACTAACTAACATAACCCGCTCCATGAAACAACCCACATGAAAGATAGTTACTACATGAAAAAAACTAATGCTTCTTCCATCCCATTTTGTATGTCAGGATTCCTATTTTTTTCCCCAAAATATATTTCATGATTTTGAAGAAGTCAAAATATTAAATCTCTCCCATTTTATCCCTCCTAAACATTGTCCAAATTCTAACTTAGCACAGGAATTTTATAATATAAGATTCACAGTAATGTGTCAAGATGATCAAGTGGTAATCAAGTTCCAAGTTTAGGAAACCTATATTTCTTAATGGTTATCATGTTAATTACATACATGGGATACGATAATTAAAAATTGAAATCAACATAAGCTCTGCTGTAACTTGAACTAAGATGCCAATCATACGTCAAAATTTACCATGGACTTGAACTGAAGAGCAGTTAACTTGCAAGAAATGTGAAGCAATTAAAAAAAGCTAAGAAAAATTAGTGTCATACGAAAGTTTTACGATCATTCTTACAGAGAGTCCAGTATTCTGAAAATTAACAGGGGGGGAAACGCTCACAGTTCATAATTCATGTACATACCCAGTGATGGGGATTACGAACTCCTTCAGAGCTTGTTCACTTGTAACTTCAATTAATTCCCCAAGACCCAAGGCAGCTTGCTCTCTTAATTCAGCTGATCCACTTATAAGACCCTAAAAGATGTTTTAATATAACAGATATATCAGTATGGCTAACCGCTTTTCTTGAAAGATAAAGCAGAATAAGAGATCACAAAAGAATCTCACACAGAAATAAAAAAGGATAGATATTTATGACCACTCCTTAGACCGGATAAAACATTAATACAGCAACCAATCCAGAACCCATTAAAAAAGTGCTTTGTGCTGTATGTATTTTATTGTGATGCCATGTTCCCATTAGATCAAGCTACCATGAGCATATTTCAATTTGTGCACTGTATTTTCACACATACTAAAAGCATCAGTTCGTTGACTTAAATTATTTTCACACATACTAAAAGCATCAGTTCGTTGACTTAATCTGCATGTTGAATTTACAACGTAAATAATATTTGGTGAATACCTGAAGAAAGACTGGGAGCAACGGTTGAAGAGCTTTTGGAAGACAAAGTCCGGGTATAACAACGGGACCACCCTGCGTTTCAAAAAATGAGAATGGTTAGAAATTGACGAACAAGTTTGAAATCCAGAAGTATTACAGAAACATTACATATTACAGCACAAAATATGATTCGTAAGTAGTGATCTCAGGTACAAAATATTTAGGACCTTCTTCTTTCTACGTTCTTTATCCCTAGAGGTAGATACAGCATCTCGGACTAACTTTATGTACGAAGGAAGAACCTCTTTAGGAATGGATCTTATCACTCTTGACAAAGCTTCCCAAGCAACCTGTCAAATACATGGTAAGATAACATGCTAATCCTAATATTAAAAGAAAGCAGAATAAAATCAAGAATCTACCGCAACAGTTTGGGAATCTGTGTCACTAAGCATAACAATGAGGGCGGATATCATATTTGGAGCTTCATCAACCAGATATAATTTGCTATTTTTGAACAAGTAGCCGATCAGATATGATGAACTTCGTCTAATTGATGCCTGAAATGAGAAGAAACAAATTAGGAAAACAGAAAGGTATCCTTGGTCTGTTAACCAAAATAAGTGGTAGCAAGTTAACCAAAAGACGTGCCTGGCTGTCCCCAACACCTTTCAGGAGCTCTGAAATCAGAGATTCTATGCCTTCCTCATCAATTACCAATACGACAGTTTCAGCTGCTTTCTTAGCCAAATCTCGAACTTCCTAAAAAACAAAATAACTTAAAAATTAATAAGCTAGCCATTAAGCACTAAAGGTCAATGATTAAAGAGTGGAAAATAAAGAGACTGGACACACAAGCATAAAAATGCGGTAATTTGTCAAGTGGATGACAAAAATAGTCAAAAGGCCATACACAATACGCATAGAGATATACCTCGTCAGCATCACCCATGGCAGCAAGTAAAGCAGGAAGGATAGTACTTAAGTGAAAGTCAAGACCAGGACCTGCAACATCTGCTAAAGCTCCCAAAGCATGTGCATTGAAGGCACTAACATCATTCAAAAACTTTGGGTCAATGCCAAGGTATCATAGCATGAAATAGAAGTAGGAATATAGCTACATACGTAAGTGGAGGATGGACAAGCTTAGGAAGGATATGAGGAAGAACAGCCGTGGTCCTAACACTGCATAAAACAACACACAGATTTCAGAGTAACCAAAAAATGATACTATGAACTAACCAAAAAGCAGCTATATAAAAGACCGAAAAAACAACCTCAATATTTGTTTCAGTCCATCTAATGCAGTATCAGAGGTTTGATCATCCTCAAGAGCATGCAGTAGAGAAGGGACAATCTCATCAATTGCTTGCATTCCAGCACTCTACATGTGACATAAATATAAGGAACTTTGACTCCTCAAAGTATCATAAGAGCTGTGAAATCTCCAGGAGAATAAGGCACAAGGAAAGAGTACCTTATAAAGAGTACTAAATGCTAAACCAGCAGACTCACGAACCTCAGGCATACTACACAAGGAGCCAAAAAGATCCACAGGTAATGAACAAAAAATGATTAAAATTACACTATGCATAATAACTATGAAGAATTCATGAAATACCTGTCACAAAGAGCTGTCCGGATGGTAGGGATAAGTTCATCCATGAAACTCAGTAGCTGGCTCTTACCAGCACTGGCCATGACCTCACTCAGACCAATGCAGACACCCTTAAGATTCAATAGGAACCAAGTATTACAAAAGGTAAAAGTTCTGATAAAACCCACACTAAAATCATTTCACTAAAATGCAGTAGACAAGGCTGGACAATACATAAAGAAGAAATCATTTAAATTTCAAGATCAGAACTTATCAATCCAATCATGATCTTTTAACTTCATATTACCTTCAAACCAAGAACAGTCTGTTTATTTCATAAAAGAATTTAACCATGAATGCAAAACACGTATGAACTGCTTAGAGTACGTTAATATCGTAGGTAAATCTAGCATTCTCATTTTTCATTTCGTTTAAGATTAATATAGGAATAAAAGCTGCATTACCAAGCTCCTTCAGATAAAGTGTATCTGATTGCTATATAGCATCTTTAGAGTATACCAAATCAGTATAACTATCCTTCTTCTGGCACAGCAACGCAATTTTATTCAAGATAAATTTATGCAGAAGTGGTATACCAAAAACATTCACATATCCCTTATAATAGTATACATCCCATTTGTGGAACAGCAGTGCAGGTACAAGACTGTTTTGTCTTTGTAACCAGACAAAAACACAAGTGATCCACCATTTATTTTCTTTCCCAGCACCTTCACATAAGGCCCTTTCCTTATTTACAGAAACTTTTAAACAATCAAAATGAAATTGAATTCCTTAACAGTTTGGTTACTAGAGCAGATTGATGACTTAAAGAAAGGAAAACGAAATAAGAGAATATAAGAAGGTATAAAGAGAGAGTTTTAGAGATCAGCCAAGAAAAGAAGTTCCAGAAACATATAAAAGAAAAGCCACCTCACCTGTCTCCTACTGGGATCAGGATCATTTAGCCCCTGAGATAAAATAGGGATAATTGAAGAAAGCACTCTTTCCCCAAGCTTCCTAACAAGCTCACCCAATGCTCGTCCAGCAACCTATAAATTCAGAAGAAATAAGGTATATATCCTTTGAATATCTATAAATCTCTAATCGAGCAAGAGAATGGTTCTGAGCAGAAAAATGGACCTGTCTCCTTTCAGAGGAGGATGATGCAAGAGAACTAATTAAAGTGTTCATCAGAACTGGCATTATCTCCTTCAGTGTTTTTGGAGTATTTGCAACTATAGTCTTCCAAACATGCAATGCAGTCTGACAGAAGATAATAGCATTTATATACTAGCCGAAATATTAAAAAAAAAAAGCCAGAATCCAAGTGGATTAACTAATTTATATTATTATTATCATCACCTGACGAACTGTAATGCTGACATCAGTTCGAACCATATATAAAGCAGCAAGAACTTCATTACGCTTATCCCTCCCGAGTACCTCAATGATGGCTCGTCCATGTGCTTCAGTACTAGCACCTTCATCATCACTGCCACCCTCAAGAAGTGCTTTCCCAGAAGTTCCAGCAACCTAGATGAGATTTTTTGGCGCGGAGAGTAGGTAAGAAAAAAGAATAAGGGATCAACCAAACCACAAGTACCAAAATAAGGATGATGAAAATTACCTTAAACAAGAGATCACCCAATAATTCAACAGAACTTTGCCTAATTCGCCAACTATCATTGAAGATGCCATCCTCTACAGCCGGAAGAAGCAGTGGTAAAGACCTAGAAAGATAGATGAGAAAAACACAGGTTAGAGAATTTACAAGAGAAGAGTATTCTAGAAATTCAACAAGTGCGTCCACATTCAAATAAATCCGTTAGTTTGTTGCGTGTGCAACCCCACAGTTTACAAAACAAAATTAATTAAAGGTCCACCAACTCCTTATATTAACTGATTTACAAGGTATATATAGCATTATAAATCTACAGATATCAATGAAACAAGGTATCTCCCGGATCTAGAATCATGCAAATGAATTTAAAACAAAAAAAGCATACACCTAAGGTACTAAAACAGATGAACAAGCATAAAGAGTACCCACGTTGTTGCATAGTGTTCCACCAAAACATGCCCAGCACTTAGTGCAGCATCACGTACAGATTCATTCTCGTCAGCAAGGCCTGCAAGACAACAGAAGGTTCAAAACATACCAGAAGATATATATGAAAGATTATGTGAAAGCTACTAGCACATAAATGTATTTTGGCACTATGATATTTACCATCTAAGATGGCAGGCAAAACCTGTTGCAAGTAGTTCTGGAACTGAACACCTAAAGACCGCGGCAGATACTACATAAAAGAAATGCCATGAGTTGCAAATCAATGAGTAAAATTTCAAATTTATGAAGGAATTACAAATATTTAATCAACACGAAAAAACAATTCAATCATTGATGCTTACTCTAAAAAGCGTCAAGTAACCATCACGAACTGATGCTTTTTGATGAGAACAGTTACGAATAATATCAGGAAGGATGCCCTCAAAGTACCGGGTTCCAAGTGCAGCCAACACCTAAATAAAGACAAATTGTCGTCAACATTGAAAGAACATGGTCACAGAAAAGTAGGCCCACTCAGCATATGTGCTCAAGTAGATAGCACATTAACAAGAAAATGACACAAAAATTCAAACAAAAATTTTTCTATAAATTAAAGGAAAACATGAAGCATGTAAATATACAAAAGAAAACACTAATAAAGTTAGCCCACGAATTTTCTTAAGATGTATCACAGATCATTATCCTGCATGCTCAAGTATCCATAAAATTAAGCGTTCAAAAAATCAGCCTCCGAACTGCTATCTAAGAGAATCAGAGGCCCAAAACGATTACGACTATAGTTTTTCATTGACTCAAGTCAAGTTCTAGAGTTATCAAACACAAGGCCACAAACTCACCGAGATGAAATTTCTGATCAGAGGGACAAAAACCATAACATGAAAGACCAATCTATGGACGGTCACATGGTAATCAGTTGATAAGTTCTGATGTGCAAGTAACATAGGCAACATTGACAGCCCAGAGAGTGTGTGTGTGTGTGTGTGTGAGAGAGAGAGAGAGAGACTGTGTGTCAATGTGTCAGAGCCTCAAGCCAAAAAAAAAAAAAATGAAAACAGCAGCTAAAAGCGGGGGAATGTTTCGTCTAGGGGGATTATAAGTGTAAACAAACTGAAAACAACGGGGATGTTATGGTTAGCATGGCTAACAGTGATGTAAAAAGAATGGAACTTAAGCGCGAGAAGAGGTAAACTGTGAAGAAACAAATACAAAGGCAGCATACAATATATAAATGAATGGAGATTCCAGAAAAGTTACAACTTCAATGGCGTAAAAAAAAATTAATTTAACAAGATAACCACTTCATGAAGGCTCTTACTAGTGAATTGCATTGAGGTAGGGACAGCATATCGAAACATAATGAATCATTATTAATCAAACATAGAGGGGAAAAAATTAAAGAGTTCACACCATTCTATTTTCTGTAATTTTGCAGATATGAACCCATCTATTCTTGCATGGACACTTGGATGGACTTCCCAGGACAATTATTAAAATGGTGAATAAAAAAATGCATTATGTTCACTTCCTTCTTGACAGAAACAAATCTTAGTTTACTAACAGAGAAATAACAAAAAATTCTACAGCCATAAATTTCAACAGAGATGGAAATGTCTTCATGGATTTATCGATCAATTTGACTATTCAGAACACATTAAGAAACTTTGATGAAACATGAGGCCCCCAGAAGGGATTGGTGCATTCATGAAATACAAGTAATTTAAGGCTAAAATGCCCCCCATTGTTTCTTTAGTCAACATTTTGATAAGTTTGAGAGAATCAAATTCCAGCTTTTCCAATATTCAATATTTCAACATCTCTCAATTTGTGGAAACATGTTGCAATAAATTCTCGTGTACCCAAATTCATAATAAGTTTCATATCTTAGTTTGGCACATGACAGCAAATATTTCTAAGTGACATCTATCTAGAATTCCCATCCTAGATGCACCAGCATTCTAGACAAAGGCCAATTTAATGTAACAATGTAGAACTCAATTTGCATTGATCTTTTTCTGAAATATACACTACAATAATAAAAACTTCACTATCATCTCTAGGAAAGATTTTATTAAGTAAAAACGTACTATAAATTTCTTGTCTCCCCACTTAACAAGTGCTTGATAATTAACAAATAAAATAAAAACAAACTTTATAAAAAGCACTCAAATTGGTGGAAGATCACTTTGAGAAGGCATCTGAAAAAAATTCCCAAATAGAGATTCACGAAATAACATAATTTGTCACTTATAGCCACAGGAAGATAGAAGGCAAGAAAATGACACTAAACGACAAATTTAAGCATAAATGGTACCTCACTCAGCCCTTGAGCGGCTCCTGAGCGCTCGACATTGCTACCATCAGATTTCAGGGTATCTAATAACCAAGAAACCAGGTCAGGGAAGTTCTCTTCTCCCATTCCCTTTATTAGAGAACCAAGGGCTCTGGCAGCAACTGTCCGAACCTCTGGAATTGGATCCACAAGAACCTGTTTTATTTAAAATAGGTCAAACGTTCAAAATTCATCATCACACCACATTATTAGGCTTGTCAACAGCTAATACCTTTTTCACTTCAGGAAGAAGCAATCCTATATAGGGAATCATGTCCTTTGGCTCTGTCACTAGTGAACACATATTACCAACTATTTGTGCAGCCTTTTTCTTGGTTTCAGCACTCCTTTCTCTTAGCCCTCTATGTACAATTGGTACTAACAAAGCGAGTGAAGGAGCGTCAACAGAATTAACGAATGTTGTCTGCAAAAGATAAGTAATTACTTGAAGTTATTACATAAAAGATAATGAATTGAGGCTAAACAATTATCTACATCATGATATCTTTACTTGGAGGAGAATATCAAGAGAGTATCTTGTATATTCATTGGGATCTGTAAGGCCCATCAGCAGAGTTGGAACAAGTGCTGATATTTCGGGATTCTTTATCACGCTTCCGACCTGAATAACATAAAAATTAAAAATTAAAAAAGGTACTTAAACTCCAATAAGACAACACACGCTTTCATTTCCAATTTTCATACTTTTACTTTTTTCATTCAAAATAAGCATGTACAAGAACCATTACCTGCTGAAGAGCTGTCTGCCCAGCTGACTGAACCTTTGGATGAGTATCTGTTAGGACCTGCAAAAAGATTCAATGAGCAACTTAAATATCAAAAACATATATTACTAGCTCCCGAAGAAATAAGACAACCACTTGATGAACGAAAAGATGCATATCAAGTATATAGTGTAATAAACCTCTGTTAACTTCGGCACAATCTTAGGGAGACATTGAGATAGTTGTTGTGGAGCACAGTAAGCCATAGCTCCAAGTAGTTGCACACTGCTTTGCTTTGTCCTCCAAGCTTTATCTTCAAGGCCCTGGTATGAAAATGTCATTGCCAAATATATGTCAGAAACTACACGATACTAACGGAGATATGAATTAATATATGTGCATCCCACATCCCTTGAAGCATAAGGACAAAGTGATGTTTATTGTTTATTATTTAGTACATCTGTTTACAAGGATCATCTAATTCTTCCAATAAAGCACTTAAAGCAATTTGAACCCCAACAGTCTGTTGGGCAAGATACATCAAACATAGCAATTGGAATGTTCCAGCAACTTTGCTCCAAGCGGAGTATTAAAGGCTTGCTATAACAAGACAACTTTGATGTGTAGTAGAGATGTATGCGAGTCACCAGATGGCATGTGCAGATTACGTGTTATTTATATATGAAAAGACATTCTCTTCTTCCACTTAAATAAAGGCCGTGACCATGAGTAATCCCCCTATCATGAAACTGACTCATTTTTCAACTATAAACTTGAATATCCACACCTATAACTTTATAAACATAGCTCCGTTGAATTAAATTGAGTAGTGGTAAATATATGTAACATAACAACCATTCAAAGAGATGGATGAACAAGTTTCACTCCATGAGCAGTAAGCTGAGACATCAAATTGTGGTAAACAAATGTAACACACAAACCTTTAAGAGAGATGGAAGAACAAGTTTCACTCCATGAACAGTCAGTTGAGACATCATTGCACGAGCAGCACATTCAGCAGCTTCTCGAACAGCCATAACTTGATCAGAGAAAGAAACTAGAAGTAGGGGTAACATTTGAATTACATACCTGCTTTAAAGAAAGTGTTATCACTCTCCAATCAAGATGAACTTAACAATAACACTACCCCTCCCCTCCCCCCCCCCCCCCCCTCCCAAAACAAAAAAAAAACCACAACAACAACAAAAAAAAAAAAAAAGAAATCCACCTCCCCCACCCCACTCTTCCTGTCTCTCACCATAGAGAGAGGCTTTTATTCATCATTATTGTACACTTACGGTTCAAAAAGCCTTCCCAGCTTCTCGCAAAGGCACTCAAATGCCAGTAATGCTCCTTCACGACATTTAGCAGAGTTCCTGCAATTTCATATAGGTTCATATTCTATTTGCACAAAGAGAAAGTAAAACAAGGCCAATTGATGGAAGTAGCCAAATCAGCCCCAAGACTAAGAATAATGACCAAGAAAGTGGAGAAAAAGGTCAACAGGAATTAGTAAGGCTCAATAGCAGTGTACAGTATTTAGGCAAGAAAGCCTAGATAAATGCAACAATTTAAATTACAGAATGAAAAAGCTTTTTTCAAAGGAAAAATCAGAGTTTCTGAGGCAAGTGCGCCATGTTGCATGTGGGTGTCAATGTAATCCATAGTTCCAACAGAGCATCAAACTGGAAATATACTGCATCACGTAAAAATCATCAAATCCACAAACAAGCGCTTGTTAATTGTAGAGAAGGATCAAAATCCAAGTGGGAAAAATGAAAGGAACATCTGTGGAAGCAAACATCTGAAACTATTACAATATCTACTCACAATCTATAACATAACTTCTTTCAAGTGCAACAGGAAGGAAACTAAATTAGAAAAAACAGGCCCTAAAAGTTCTAGGCAATAGTAACGTGTCCTCTAATGCATATTACAATAGAAATAAAATGATTCAAGTGCATGCTTTATAATGATAATTCTTTGATGTAGACATACTACCACAAATTACAACTTGAAGAAATAAGAAACCTAACACCATTTAACAAATAGAATCTGTCCAGGACCACTTTTTTTCATCACACCTGTTTGCAAGGCCTTCTCGTAAGACTGTCGCAATGCCATACTTCTTCAGACAAGATATTCCAAATCCCTTCACCACACCAGCTAATCCAAATGCTGCTCCACGGCGATCCCCGTATCTGTCACTTGTCATCAGTTGATCCAGAACCCTAGAAACTAGAGCTGGTGCATCTTCCTGAAGAAAGAAATACAAGGAGGCCAAAAAGTTGCATGATGCTTTAATGCACAGAAAAAACCTTAAAAAAGCCACAGATTCAGACCCTTTTAGGGATTATTGAATTAATTCTTTGGCCTTTTTAAAGGATCCAATGCATCAAAGGAGCCAGAAAAAGCAATTGACAACAATTCTAGTATATCATTTGCAAAATGGGATAGAAAACCCAGATACTGCCTTTTTTTATTTTTTATTTTGTGGGTTGTTGTTTGTTGGGGAGGGGGGTTGGTGGGGAGGGCTGGGACCAGCTACAACTTGAAGAAAACCATAATAAGTCTGTCAGAATGTGACAACCACCACCCAAACCATTTCTTAGACCCCAAAATAAATTCTGAAAATTGATCTTCAGAAAGATTAAAATCTGTAAAAGGAGAGCCATTATGGATTAATAGCACAAAATTTGCCATTTCACTTCAATAATGCAGAAAATCCAACTAGCAAGGTTTTGAATAAAACCTGCTTTGATTGCATCAGTGGAGACAGGCAGCTCGAAACTGCCCGCTGAACAGCTTCAGAAGGGGTGTTTAACACATCCAACAACTTCTCTACAACAGTATGAACCTTAGGATCATCCTGTTTGATGAAATAAGTATTAATGCAGATACTAACTTTGAAAAGTTTCCCAAACCTACTTCAGTTTAACATGGAAAAGGGAAAGAAAAAAAAAAAAAGAGTAGGTACCTTTTCCAAATGCTTTGCCAAAGCTCCGGTAAATATAACCACCCCTTCACGGACCAAGTCATACTTTTCCTCATCTGATGCCTGAAAAAACCAAATGCAAACCAAGAAAATTAATAGGAAATGGAATTCATCCTACTATCTTTGTAGATGTAAACCTAGAGAAGGAATGGCATGAACTTGTTGGATCCAAAAAACTTTAGTAAAAACGAAGGCACTAAATTGGAATAACTAACCTTCTTATTCAAGTAATTTTCAAAAATGGGGAACAGCAAGGACACATTATCTCTGCCATGCCTATCAATAATCATGCTACCAGCATTAATCATTCTTCCACGAACATCTGAATTACTGTCAGCCTGCCATCAAAAGCACCCCTAGTTGTTATTATGCCATAAAACAAAACTTACGAGGACGAAAATCAGAGAAATATCAGTTTCCCTTTCGTTCTTCGAGGGGATGGGGAGAAAATATTAATATCATTTGTAGCAAGGACACATGTAATGAAGACATATTAAAGGTGCTATTCAAATCAATAACAAAAATTGTGTGCATGTGGCATCTAATACAAATAGTCACCATCATAGAGTTCTCCAGTACACAATCATGCATGTTGATAAAAAAGGACCTTGATGAAGCAGAGAATCAGAAATTACCAGTGCTCGTGATATCAGGAATGTCATAACAACAGGAAGATCTTTGGTCCTAAGCACATCTGCGACTGAATGTAGCGCCAATGCAATTCCTTGTCTACCTAACCAGCCAGCATCCACGTTGTTCTCCCCAAAACCAACCTCACGGATATATAATGAAAATAAAGTTGACAGAGACTCCTGAAATATCTTCGATATGTAAGAATACCATGTTTGTCATCTGACACAGGAAGCAAAGAAGAATTCAACGTCACCTGTATCGTATCAGGTTTTTCATCCAGAGCAGCAGCCAATGCTTCTGCAGCAGCCACTCTAACATTGTAGTTAACATGGGAAAGTGCTTTAAAAAGCCCAGAATAATCAGCCCCAAAGTCTTTTCCATAATTATCCCAGATATCCTCAGCAGCTTCTGCAACAGACTGAACACCAGAAGGCATTAAATCTCTTTTTCACCCCAGTTCATGCCCACGCTTATAGATACAGGTAAAAGCCGCAAGAAACTATAAGATGCTTACAAAGGGAAACGGGATCAAGAATTTACACATATGTCAAAAAAAATGGAATAAACAACACACTCTGCCATAAAAAACCAGTATGGATCAATTTATAAGATGCTTACAAAGGGAAATAAGATCCAAGAATTTATACAGAAGACTTGTAAGGTAAACATGAAAGCATAACTCAAAAGCCTTGAAGAAATAAATTGAAAACAAAGCTAGTCAATCACTGCTACTCCATGCTAGTAATACCAGCCCCATCATTTCTTTTTTCATCATTTGCCTTGTCTACCTATTCCCTTTCCCAGAAGCAGAGAACGAAAGCAACAATAATATTATTCATGTGGCAAAAATTACAATTGATTCTAGAAGCAGCAGATATACTGAAAAGAAGGGTGGTTCAAATTCAGCATTACACCTTTGAGACTATGAATTGTGCAATATGAAAGAAGTAAAACTAACAGGCAGAGTAACAAGCGTATAGCAATTAAGATTGTCATGCAAGCCAAGTACCACGGTAGCTGAGAACAACGCATGGCATTCTGTAGGGCAAAAAGGAAGTACTTTTTTAAGAGAACAGTATGGTACTTTTGACATTACATTACAGATACTTCAGCTAAAAAACAAATGTCCTCCAGCATGCAGGCCATGAAAGATAAAGTTCAAAACCAAGGACACTGCAAAATGACACTAGAAATCGCATCAAGTTATCTCAAGTCACAGTCAGCGTTTAAGAAAGACGCTGCACTAATTACATGAATTGAAAACAACCGGCCAAAGAAAAAGCGATGCTACACCTTTTCTGGATCATGTAAAGCAAGCCAGATTTTCGTTGCAACCTCAACACTTTCAGGAATGGAACAGTTGGAGACGGCAGGAATGCATTTTATAGCATTTAAGCAAGCCATTCTTACATGAACTTCTTTCGCATAAATTCCATCCATAGCCTGCAGAAAACATGCAACAATGAAATCAATAAAGGCAGTTCTCAAGAAAAACTACAAAGCAAAATTTGATGTACCAATTAACATACATATGCAACTTCATCTGGTTGCAGACCCAGACACAACTCATTCAATGCTGGAGCAATAGAAGCTTGATAAGCAGGGACAACGCCAAGAACGTGATAAAGAACCTATGGAGCATAACATGACGGGAGCTAAAAAAAGAAAATCCAGAAAAGGAAAAAAGAAAAATCACAATGGCCAAGGGTATTGGCTGCATACTGATAACATTCGAAGCCTAGGCAGGGGTAGAATGGGATCCATATGTAAAAATAGTATCTGGAGAACATCATCATGTAGTCCAGTCTTCTTGGGAGAGGATAGTATCTTCTCGATTATCTGCGTCAAAGTAAAACAAATTCATCTCCATGGACAATGGCTGATTAAAAAAAACAATTAACATAAGAAAAGCAAGGAATTTAATAGAACGAAACAAAGTAACGCATAAATAAGCAAAGGAATTTACCGGGAAAACAAAACTAAATGAATCCACTGGAAGAGGCCCAGATTTACATGAAATTGATAAGCCATTTCTCACTTGCTCAAAGAGACTGAAAGATGGCCTTTCACTGGGCTCCCCTTCACCAACGGAGGGAATCAAATCCCACACTGTGTTATCATCTTCAGTTGCAATTACTCGTAATGCAGTTGCAATTTCAAGTGCCCAGTTACATAGAGGAGCAGCAGAGCATTTAGAAAGTTGCACCATGGTCTCATAGGCCACATCACCAACCACCGGTGACCGGAGTAATGGGTTAACAAACTTGACCTGAAACAGTATAAAACATACAGAATCATCAACCACTATTAAACGTTTGTCAACCCAAGAAGAAATATAAATATCACTTTAAAGGGTCCAAAGAGAAGAAGTGATCTCCTTTTCAATCACAAGCAGACCAGGCCAGGATCTCAAACGCAATCATACTGCAATTAAAAGTGGATGGAAAATCCTGGGACAAAAACCTGCTATGTTGTCACTGCAGCTAATCACAAGCTCATTCTCACCCATGTGGGGTCAGACATGCTATATAATATTCTTCCAAAGACCATGATTAAGGCCTTAAAGGAAAACATGCTGAAACCATTCATGCTCAACCAATTGATCACCAGTAAATATCAAAGCCATATAAGCTGCATCAATTCTTGCGACATAGTTGATGTCTGATGACACTTCAGGGTCATAAAAGTCTGAAATACCAGTGCAGAACATCTATGGTTTCTCTCTCTTTTCATTATTCCTTAGTTGATGAACTCAAACTTTTCTGGGTAAAGTATTCCAAGAGGGCACCATCCAAGGTCTATACTTAGATCACAAGGAGCATGCCCTTTTTGTGGCATGACTTTAGCAACATGGAACTCCCAAACAGATACAACAAAATTATCAATGATTTCAAACTTAGACCAATGATTGACCATTCCTGAATAGTACCCATGAAAATGAAATTTAGCTCCCTACTCTCAGTCAGCTTTCTTACAGAACTCTGAGGCTGCACAACAACCCCCCCCCCCCCCCCCCGGGCCAAAAAAAAAAAAAAAGAACAAATGAAAAAAGAGAGAAGTAAAGGGAAAAAAAAAAGTAATGTAATTACCCATTTACGAAACCAAGAGTGTGGAGAACAAAATCATCTTATATCAAAGAGATACAGACATCTAGTGCAAATAGGGGAACATCTAAAAACAGATACAATGAGAACACCCACTTAATTTCTGAGCAAATTGGAATAAAAAAGGTCATCGGTACAAAATAGACTAACCATGGAAGATAGCTGACTATGCGCAAAAATAGGATTAGCTACGGCCATCTCACCCATAGCCCTCAGCATCAACGAAAGATTCTTTTGTACAATCATCACCCTTTCACGTACTGATGCCTCTTCCCTGAGCTGTAAATCGCGCGCCTCCTCCTTTGCAGTTTTTACCTTGTCTAGAAATTAAATGATTTAGAAACATAGTCCGAACAATTTGGTCATTATTCACAAACATGGAATGACATATAAACACAGATAGCAGAACATTGACAGTGCCTGGTTTCTTCATTGATTTCCCAGTATCCTTTCTCCCCACACCAACAATATCTTTATTAGAAGACTCCCTTCTTGCAGAAGCATTTGATTTGACTTCATCCTGTTTGTAAGCCAAGCACTTTGAACAATAAATCCCATCCAAAAATGATTTTAAATTCAAAACCAAATGACAAAAATATCAGACGCCTCACCGAGTCATCATGATTCTCATAAACTCGAAAACGGCCTTTTGCTTGTTTTATATTCTTGGAAGCAACAGACTCCGCTACATAAACACCTTGCTCAGTAGAAAGCATTCCTTCAGGAGTATGAAAGATCTGAAAGATAATGCAAATGGTTCCAGAAGGACTTCAGAGGATAGTACAACATAGAGGCTGACAGCCGACAACCATGACAAACAAAATTAGCTAAAAAATAAATTATCTGGAAACTATCTGGTGGATCCTTATTCACTGGATTTTGCATACTTTGACATAATTCTCCAACTTTCAGCAGATACAGAGTTTTTCTTAAGAAAGATACAAAAATCATGAGAATTCCAATTACCAACTATAGGAATCGAAATGAGAATCAACAGATAGCATAGCTCCTGAAGGTGAAATAAAAAACAATGCAAAAATTCTTAAGAAAAAAGTCAAGCATTTTAACCTTAAAAATACACTATATGCCGAGATCAGTAAATAAAATGGTGATCTTGCAAATGCATGTTGTGCTCAATTAAGCAAAGCAGATGCATTTACACAAGATCAACTAAGAAGAATACTCTCTTAGATTGTCAGCAAGGAATGGTTGTGGGAGGAGGGCGAGGGCAGTAACATATCCATGAAATAGTACTAACGGGCATCAGAGTGTACATGCTGTAATGAATAAAGCATATACACAAAAACATAGATATGGTAAGTTGTGAAAGACATCAAAAAGGAAGAGTAATGGAATTTAGTTTTTTTTTTATTTTTTTAAAGTGAGTAATGGAAATTTCCTGAAACAGCCACAGAAATTGTATATATCTCATCCAGAAGTGCAGAAGCACTTATTCCAAAAAATAAAGGTACTGTCATAACACGACGTAGCTCTAAAAAAGAAGGGAAACAAATGCTTAACCATCAAAAGATCCACCAAAGAAACTATGAAGACTATGAAAAGGGCAATGTTATTGCATGACAGAAAAATTAAATCATCTGAAAATGAAGTATGATTAAATGAAACTCTGAAAAGCTAAACTCATTATACTTGGCTAGCAGTCTCAGAGACCAACAGATTTGAGAACAAGAATTAAACTCAGCAACCCTAATAATTAAAAAGTAAAAATTAAAGCAAGTTCAATGAGTAATATTTCACCTGAATATCTTTTTCTGTAAGAGTATCATGGGCATGGCGATCTGGAAGACTCTTTAAGCACTGTCAACGAGGACCAACAAGTTGAGGACTCCATATTTGAACGAATATAAACTTGTTCAACTATGACTTACAAGACAAATATGAAACCAACCTTTTCAAACTCTGCATATGTATGTCCAGGAACTATTGACATCAAAGTTGACAATGAATACACAGCGGCATCTTGTTGAAGATGATTACGACTCATCAGTCCCCTCGAACCTAACAAGCCCTACAATAAGAAAAGAAAGTAGTTTTAAATGATTTACAATGTAGTCTTAGCAGCAAATAATAAATGATTTACAGATCCATATTATGTCATTAGACTTGTCACTTAAGCCATCTGACCCAAAACAAATTCAAAAGTAAAGGCTGGACCCGCCAAGAAAGAAAACTAATTATGAGGCCAATAGTTAGAAGAGATTTTATACTTTTCTTTCTGGAACAAAAAAGTTGAAGAGTATCAGCTTGATCCAACTAGAAAAAGAAAACAATTTTGGGCAAAATATCAGAAAATATTGTTTAATTGCTACATAAAAAAAAAGAGAGACAAAAATTTCTATGGTAGAACTTGCAACATTGCCCTCCAAAACTTATTTAAAAAATTTTTCAAGAGTAAAGGAAGGATCCAGAAGAGGTAAATATTATAGGCCACCTAATGAGAAAAGATTTTACAATTGCTTTCTAATCAAAGACAGAAATTTTAGGTTTATTTGTAAACAGACATCACAAGATTATTATAGGCCACATAACGAGAAAAGATTTCACAATTGCTTTCTAATCAAAGACAGAAAATTGAGGTTTCTTTGCAAGCAGACATCACAAGATTATGCATAATATTAGGGGGGGAAAATCATGGCTTCTGACATTACATTTTGCTCCATATCGATCGTTTCTACACATGATTCTTCTACTGAGAATTCTACGTCAGACAAGTGGTCAAATTTGTTATAAGAAAGTCATTCTTCCATAGCTTGTTTGCATGTGTGATGCATGAGAACAAAAATCACATGATAGAAAGTATTGGAAGAGTGTTGATCAAAGCCAAAAGATTAGATGCCAATCACTTGTTATAAAGCACTATCACTTAGCACTGCCACATTCTCAAAACATGAGAACCCTAATAATAGCACAATAGTAGCGAATTTTCACCTTGCATAAATTAACTACATTGGCTGTGACAAGTTCAATGACATCAAAACCACGCATTTGCAAAATTCTCTGTAGCCTCTGCAAAAAGAGAGAAGTGTATGCTAAAACATTAGCATCCATACAAAGGAAGCCAAGAACAGAGCAAGTTAACTATATTCACCAGCACTTTAAAATCTTTATTTTTTCATCAAAAAATTTTAACAGAACGCAAACCACTAAAACTTCAGCAGAAAGTGCATCACTATAACTGAAAACCTGAAATTTTGAGAGAAACTAATCCGAATGTCCCGAAAACCCAGTAACATTAGAGTATATAGGTAAACACGTACATTTTGAATCAGTGACAAAATTATGTAACTAGTATTAGTATTGGCATGTCACCTTCAGCAGAATAATTAAAGAATTCGCACTCTTTTGCTCATTATCCTTTCTAACCATCATCAACTCCAAGTTTATCAAATCAAACTAAAATAAATGTATGAGTGAAATTAAATTAGAAACTCAGGATTTGCACAACTTTTTCATTAGCATTGGATAGACCATCCATACCAAGCTTCAATCATAAGCAGGTCTAAAATGAATTCTCTCTTTCTTCTTACTCTGATTCCACGTTTCTTAAAAGGCAAAAATTCAAGAGGTCCAAATGGGTGGCAAATAATTCAGTTAGAAACTATAGGTTTGTACCCAAGTATGCCCATGTCTTCTGAAGGACTTATTTGTGCAGGACTAAAATGGAACAGGCCAATTGTGATCCCCTGCAAACCTTGGTTCAAATTCGAGTGGTATAAGTACATCAGTTTGATTTCTGTACCAACTGCTTCAGAATTATATTCTTCTTTCCCTTTTTTTGGCGTTCTCACTGCAGCCAACAGTGACAACTGGGAAAACCACTAGCCTTAACAAACTACCAATGACACCACCCATTTTACTTACTAAAACTATTTTCAGTCTAAAAAATAGAAAAGCACCAGGGAAAAAAACACTAAGGGAGCCAAGACATCACCAACAATGTTGGGTGCACTATTCCTCCAACCAAATTAAACTAATAATCTATTATACGTAGTACAAAGCACACCTCTCCACTCTAAGGAACTTAAACTTGGAGTTGCTTGATATGTAAAACAACCCACGTGCAAATCAAACGTGAAACGACCCGTATCTAAAAAAATTCAAAGCTACTAGTCTTACTAGCCAATCAGGAAAGCTATATGCATAACTGCACCAAGAACAATGGGGAGTAAAGCTTTACAGATCTTATACCCCAAGACCACATACAAAAAGTTGCTAAATGTGTGCTAGCAGCCTCCGCTGCCTAGCACAACCAGCCACAACACCGTAACAAAAGGGGTAAGAGAGAGACGAGGGGCCTGGGGGAAAAGGTGAAGGAATAGAAAGAGATCATAAGGGGAGGGGGAGAGGTGAAAAATTGGCTTAACTGCGTAAATAAAAAGAAATAAAATTATAATAACAAGAGATTTGGAATTTCACATTCAATATTTACACCCGCCGAGAAAAGTGTATTCTTTACCCAGTGTCATTTAGGGACATTGCATTTTACCCAAGCCTGTCCAACCCAGATAAGGGCGGAGGGCTAAATTGCCGCAAACAATACAGAAAGAGACAGGAATAGTCAAAGGTACATATTGGCAATTAATTCTACACGTAGCAGAACAAGCCATTGAACATGAAAGGAAGATGAGAACTCTCTGGTCAATAACTACCAGGTAAAATAGTATACGGGGTTTTTTTTTTTACCCAGTAGACCAATACATTTGGAAGAGTAGAGTAAAGTTACCTTCCAAACTACATTTTTTTTTGATGTACCAATAAGGAATGGATGATGTGCGCAGCAGAGTAGTTCCACAGATATACATTTTGAAGCGGCCAAAACTGAAGATGCAACTACAACTAAAGCCTTCACCAAAAGCTCCACAGGCGGGATGAAGGGAACTTGAGGATCCAATAAGTTTTCTGAGTCACTACAAGCCAAATAATAAGAGAATAACATAAACTAATATGTAAACGATATAATAAGAATAAAAGTCAAATAATAAAACATTAATATAACTAATATGTTAATATAAAAGGATAAATATATGATCATATTCTAGAAAAAATGCCAAACTAATTTACTGACATGCAAGGAAGTATGGCATACTTACTCTTCCAAGCAAAAAATAAACAGAGAATTACCTAGAAGAGGGTGCACAAATTTTTTAATGCAATTCCTTTAGGTAAAAAAATCACAACAAGGTTAATATTACTACACGGACCCTCAAATACCTCTGGCACAATAAACACGGTTCCAACACTCAGCAAAGTCCGACTTGACTTCATACACATACCCACAACTCTAGTCATTTTTTAAATATGGCCTACTTACTAATTATCTAGAAGAGGGAGCATGCATTCTTTTTTAATGCAATTCCTTGATACAAATAAATCACTATATAGTTAATATTACTACATTGCCCCTCAAATACGTAAGGCACAAGGAACATGGTTCCAACACTCAGCAAAGTCCAACTTCACTTCATAGACATACCCACAACTCTATCATCATTTTCACTCCAACATGAAAACACACACATACTAAGCCGTATCTTATCCAAAAAGTCTTCTGATCAACCAGCCATAACTTCCAACAACAGATCATCAGTACCACCACCTTTTGTGCTAATCAGCATCTTCATAATTCGAACATGAACACTATAATTATAATATCACTTCTACCAGATCCTTGAAGTTTAAAATAAAGATTCAGATAAAGCATCCAGTGCTCAGGCAACGATAGAACACTCGCGTAAACTACAGTAATACTTAATTAAACACAAGAAGTAGAGAGAAACTATATAGGACAGACAAGTTAAAGCGTAATCATTTCCAAGGTATCCATCTGCATCAAAATATTTAAATTGGGGAACCTATTTGCGTCATAACCTGGCTCTTATGGGTCATTGTTCCACAATGACAATGTTAAACTAAATAAATTCATATTTTGTGAAAAGGCATCATTCATCAATAATTAACAACATGAGGACAAAAGTCATCCAGACCAAAGCTCAGATCAAAGCTCTACCTTAGGTTTAGGCTATGGTTCTCTACAGACTTTATTAAGTACTTATTGCTCATTAAAGGCTTTACAAAATCCCCTAATCCAAAAGTGTATTATATATTTTAGTCTAATTATCTGATAAATAATCAGATCTTTCTCTATATTCAGATATTTCCCACCATTTCAGATGGAAAGGCTCAATACTATTATAGATTTCAGAACAGTTAAAGTCTGGTTTTGGCAAGGTTATGCCAGTGAAAATCCTAGAGCAATTTGCTGGGTTGTGTCATCTAGGAGCAGAATATTAGAATTTTCAAACATATGAAGCTGAATTAGGATAACCATTTTCATTTTTTAGCCCCATATGTTGGCTGGCAAATGGTGTTTCTTCCAAATCATCTCAATAACTATTTCCTTGAAGATTTCTTGAGATCTTAATAGTATCTCTTTACATTAAACAGAAATCTCTTTTTGCATTATCCAATGCAACATAGAATGTTCTTTCATCAAATTAGGCAAAGGCAAAAATCAGTACAGCACGTCCAGTATCACCTCTTCTATTGCTTAAACATAGCAACACCATCAGAGCATAATTGTTCATCCTTTACAGCAATATTATAGATGCTCCAAGAATGCCATCTTGCCTAATGCAGTTCACTCGCCCGTACAATAAGGTTTCATGACACCAAAGAAGAATTTGTTTTCTCGAGTTAACTGTTCCCCAGGAAAAATGCAGGGTAAACAACACTAACAAACGCTGAGAATTGTCACCCCAAACTACAAAAATTTCCTCGTGCATGTTGTGTTATGTAGCACATACCTCCTTTCTATCATTGCCACCACTATAATCATTTATTCAGCCAAAATTCTACCTGTAACCTCTAAAACCATACAAACAACAAAAGACAGGAAATTCTAATGACTGAAATACAGCGGAAAAATAATAAAAATAACCTCATTTTAATAAAAAGCTAGGAAACCAGCAGGAAGTGTTCTGTGATCATGAAAAGGTCACACAGCTCAAGGGAGATCATACCCAAAAGAATTTTTTCAATGCATACTCTAGGAGCATTACAACAGTTTTCAACATGACAGTTCCGTAGGACTACTAGGAACACAGAAAACAATAGAAAAGAAAGAGACTTGTTCAAATAATTACCTCAATTTCAGAAGCAGAACCTTTTCTCCAATAACTGAGAGATAATTAGAAAATTCAAGTAAAATAGCTTCAGATAATTGTGGAGCCGCAGCAAGAATTTTCTTAATGGAATCATTAGCAGCTTTTCGGAAGTCCCAATTTGGATGGCATAGTGAAAACAGCAAAAACTGTATAATAAAAACAAATTAGCAGAAATTGACTAAAAGGTAGAACAGATCAGAACACCAGCAAATGCTCACTGACCTGCAACAATCCACTAACAGGAAAGTGCTCCAATACTCTAGAAAAGAAAAATACAAAGATCAAGCCATTACCAAATGAAATACAAGAATGACAGATTAAGGACTCAAAGCTAGAACCAAATTTGAGATTCACTACAGAAATAGTAAGATTATATACGGTTACACCAGTAAAGACAAATAAACAAATCAAAAATTAATAGAACCCTAGAAACACATTTATTGAACAGGATGGAATTGAAATTGTGGGGAGCACATGTCAATATATATTTAATAATCTCTTTGGGGTAAGCCAACTAAGAATCATAGCAGCACTTGATCAAACTTCCAAAGTCTAGGATTTAAATGAAGACACATAACTTCACAGTAAAACAAACAAACGAAAGACATCAAAGTGCACTGTTATTTAAAATTAATCGAAAAGAACGGGAAGGAAAAAAAAGAATAGAGTAGCTTCTTGAAGACAAGGAAAATCTTGTACGGTGAAAAGATAAAAGATCCCCCATTTGTAATGAGAGTCACTGAAAGTCCAACAGAAATTTCAGAAAGCCAAAAAAATTCAGAAGGAACGGATAGGTAGGAGGTAATACAAACTTGACTAGGGCTCAAAGCTCTCTATATTTCACTCCTCTGATAAACCCAGAAACTGAACCTTCTAAGTCTGAATCTCAATAAATATTAAATGCAGATGGAATTTGAAATTGACATATATGATTCTAGAATCAAAATAACCATTTAGTTCAATAAATTTTTTAACAAAGAACTATCATGTTATCAACAAGACATATTCCATCCCATAGCTTGCTCAAAATATGCAGCACGTCCAACTTTACAGAAGACATTTAACAAACTGGATTTACGAATTATTGAATCCCCCAACTGTCAGTACAAATATGCAAACCAACACACGCTCCTTTAAGAAGCACCTGTGTTGCCTAGTAGCTAACCACAAAAAGACACAAACCTAGGAGAATGATCAACAAGCAGCACTTCGAAAAGTTCAAGACAAGCCATACAGTCATCAAACGGTAGTTTTGCAGCCTGTCAAAAGCAATGAAGCATGTTAAGGGAGTGAAAAACTCCAAAAGAAATTAAATAGAAGTAAGCTAAAAACAGCTTCCACATAATTGAGCATTTAATAGAAATCAGAAGAGCACCGAAGCATTTCCAGGTCCTGAATGAAATCATTCCTGTTGTATGATTTCTTTCAATTTGGGTGTAAGGGTTGACAGATTTGTAAGTTGTCGTAGTAATAACATTGTTATAATATGCACAGTGAGAAGAACCCAATGTGCTAAATGATTATCAAATTTAACCAACTAATGAACGGTTAATTGAGGAACTTATAACAGGAAACCATGTCACATCAAAAAAGAAGAAGAAAAACACACCCGGGCTTGAAGGAAGAAATAGATCTCATCACACTGACAGACGAAACATGGTAGACAAGATTGATTTCTAACCATTAACTTAAAAAATCAGATAGCATGTCCAACGTAGAGTTTCAGCCCCTGCAGCCAACTTATATGTTTCTCCTACATGCAGGATTTGTAGAAATATGTACCTATAGAAATTTATACACTCATAGGGATCAATATCTCACAGGCACCAATCCGATGTCTTACATTACTGGGAGACCATATTGGATAGATATATTTCATGTAGATAGAGGGGGTGGGTAGAGAGAGAGACGGGAGCTATAAATCATTTGATTGGGTTGGAAAGGAGCAGTCCTCTTCAAGGTATCGCAATGGCAGTACTCATGAGACTATTGTTAAGGGCCCGCAAATAGGATCTCGTCACAGGCCGATTCACGGGAAAATCTTCTTGATTTCCCTTGTTCTTCCCTTTCTTTGAGGAACCTATTTTTTTAAGAAAAACTCTAAATGGTGATTTGTAAGAGATCACCAACTCCCTCGGTCCACTCTTGACTGAAATTATCGATGGTTTTATTGAATACGATCCTTCCTTTAAATAGGCAAGGATTGCAACTACAAGAGGATAAGAATCCTTTTTTTTTTTTTAAAAAAACCTACAACTATGATAATGCTCATCCCTATATAAGAAGTGATAATGTTCCTAAATGATAAGGATAAGGAGTGATAATGCTACTCTTAAATGATAATGATAAGACATGATAATAACAAATTAAAAAAAAAACTGAAATGCTAAAAGATAAGGATGCATGATTGGTTCCCATTATGCTGCTATTTACGGTTGTAAAAAGCAGCCACAACAACTATGAATTCAGATTTATCAATCATTTCGTGCACAGCATTCCTTTTATCATATATGCATTTATCCTGAATTGATTGGCTGCCAAATATTGTGCACAAAGCAAGGATTAAAAGTATAGCACCTAAATTGCATAGCATTAAATTTAGTTGAATCCCTTCTTGAAAACCATATGGTTTGCAAAAATTATATCCTATTCAAGGTTCTACTAAACTTTCCTTCGAAAATAGTAGACTCCGGAAAAAACATAGTTGAAGGAACTATCCACCTCTTACTAACAATTTGATATTGAAGCAACAAGAAACCAAAAGAAGGTGAATTTTTGGAGCCAACGTAAGGAAAGAACAGAACTTTATAGTCCATTTAAGTACAAATATCCAAAAAGCATGCATTAAACAAATAGAAGTATAATCCATGCGAAAAGCCTCATTGTGTTGTGGATAGCATAGGGCCCAGGTATAAAAGCCACATAGAACTTTTCTACAGGCTTTATCCTAAAAGTACTAGACTTACATCACATTATACCTAAAGCAGCACTATCTTCATACATTTCTTCAAACCAATATATGCCTTGACACACCCAAATATGCATACAGAGCTCAATCATCAGGTATAATATAGGCCCAAATATAACAAGAAAGAAGTCATGGAAGAAAGGCCTGCACCAAAGATGGTGGTCCACATCCACGCCCACACAGCACAACAAACGTACAGCTCGTAAACATATTTGCAAAGACACAACCCAAAAAAAAAAAAAAAACACTCAAATATTCCTAAGAAAAGATTAGCACATACATAAGTGTATTGTATTCAAGTCAACTGCAGTTTCAAAAAATGCAGTATCCAACATAATATGCATAGACCCACTTTTACTTGCTAGATAAAGTTGTCAAGTTACCTCTTCAGATAAAGACATGCATGAACCAAAAACAAGTTCTTATGAGAATCTACCTAATCCTACATCATTCCATAGTACCATCTTGTTTTTAAACATGTCATCATAAAGACATGCACGAACATGTATGTATCATTATCATAGAATATGTTATAATGACCCGTTTGGATAGGCAAAGGATAGAACAAATCATCAAACCTTAAAGAAAAGATCAAAAAGTATTCCCACAAACTACTCAGTCTGCACATTTTTAACACACATGTATAAGCACACATTCAACAGAATATAAGAAAATGCATAGATCACGAGGGTTTTTTTTTTTTTTGAGAGAGAGAGAGAGAGAGAGAGACAGATAGATAGACAGACAGACAGACAGAAGACGTGTTGGAACATCCACATCCATATCTTAAATTCTAATTAAACAAAGGCTCAGCAGACATTTACCAGAGAAAGTGGCACAAGAGAAGGTTCATTCTGTGATATCAAAGACCAAATCTTTTCCTTTGTAAATGTCTCATCTAGAGAAGGGACCAAAAATATAGTGTGTTAAGTTTACAACCTTAAGAAAAATCAGCTCATGTATAAGCAAAAAATTGAAGAGCTATATGGCTGATTGAAGAACGGAAATCACCAACAGGATATACCTGCTTTAACGTCAAGAGAAACAATTTTTGCCACGCACAGCAATGCATAAATGCCATCCAACCGTTGTGCTGCTTTGTTAAAACCAGTTTTGACTAGTTGGAGAAGAGGCACCAGCAAGGATGACATCTGAAGCATACAACACAAAACTTCTGGCTAGGTATTAAAGAAAAAATACAGCACAGCATAATTGGCACACATTAGGAATCCAAATACAAACATCGGTGTTCCCACCTGGATAACTGCGTCAGCATTTTTCAATATTACTCGCAGACAACGAAGATAACCCCTTCTTAGTGCTTCTTTCTCCTTGAGTCCAGAGGCAATGAATGAAATTACATCTTGCTGAATAGCAGCTGCAGATTTTGCTACCCAAGAAGCTAAAGAAGACAAGCAAGCCAGCTTAACCTCTTCATTCCCTGTTCAGAACGGAAGGATGGCAAAAAATTGAGACAGAAATAAGTAACCATTCACATAATTCCCCTAAAAAAATTTACGGATGTTCTCACAGAGCCAAAGGAAAATTAAAAGGATAAGGCTTACCATCATCCTTGTAACACGACAAAATGAAACCACATATAGTTGGTGACAAGTTGCTGAGATATTTTCCATCCGGAGCATTTGCCAATTCTTGTAATGCATTAATCATGCCAACCCTCTGATATGGAAATGTCAATCTCCCGTCAGAACCTGTTCAGAATCAGATTAATTCAGGAGACAACAAAGTTACTTGCAGTTTTCATAAATCCAAGAAACCACTGGCGTCAAGTGGAAAACCTAGTAATGGCAGTGGGCAGCAACCCTTTTGCTTTTCTGTCTACAAAACCTAACAGAATATAATTAATCTGCCACAGCAACGCCCTGATACCCAGCCTAAAACCATTCAATTTAAAATTCAGAACCTCAGATCACTGTGGATACCATATTCACTTTGGTTTACATCAAATTTCAACTGCATAACAGCCCAGAGGTCCACTGCCTCAACATTTTCATGCATATAAGAATGTGATATCAACCTGAGGAACATATAACCAGAGTGGATGACAACTTCTCCTTCAAATTTTCATTTAAGTCCCAAGCATCCAGACCCTTGTTCAGTTGTTTGGCTTTATTTATGAGGTCTCCTTTTTCTATTTCATCTTCCTCTGGTGCTGTTATTTAGTTTTTGAGTCATAGTAGAAAAGAAAATTGTAATTTATTTTAACAATAAAATAACATTGTTTATGGTATCTTAAACATGATAAAGACACACAATTGGCTCAGCTTTTTAGGTATATTATATCTAGACCAGCATATCAAATTACCCATCAGAAGCCAAAAAAATGGGTTTTCATGTTCAACAGAACAGAGCCACATACCTCCAATCACGGATTTCACAGTAGTAAACATTGCATCTACAGCATCTGGACTACTAGATTTCTGGCTCAAGCACCTTATTATGGCTAAGGCAGCAAGTCTTCTTGTTTCATCTGCATGTCTAGCTTGTGCTAAAACCACTTGAAGGATTTCAGTAGCATACTTGCTTAAATCAAGGTTGGTAGATTGCAAGAAAACACTAACAGATTCCAAGACAAGCTCAGGATTCCGTTTCAACATTTTAACAGATGTGGGGACGACAACACTCTTAAGATCTTCATGAGACAACTTTGAGAACAGCGGAAGAAACGCTTCACTAAGGCCCTTCTTTGGCTTCTCCTTTGCATTTAAAACGTCCTTAACATACATATCAAGAAATGTTTGCTGCCAGAATTAAAAGCAACAGAAGGAGAATGTTAAAATAGATGCAGAGGTATATAAACTATTATAAGCTCTCAAGTTCCAAAATACCATCAATTATATTTTAAGTCAGTCAGTAACCAACAAGTCTTACCCGCCACCGATCAAATAGAACTAATTTTGTACTTAAATGCTCCAGGATCACTGATAGTAACTCAGGACAATCTTTATAAGAGATCCTTGAACTTTTTAGTTCCTCCATGTAGGTTGTGAAAATGTCTGGCGACTGCAAAGTGTTCATGTTTAGAAAAAAGAACATAGCTTCAAATCGGTTAACATTAATCTTATCGAAAACCAGTACACAGTCACTAAAGATGAGACCTTTGAAAATAAATGCAAAATGGATTGCTTGCAAGCCCTTTTCACACGAAATGATCCTTGCATAGCAGTATGTAATACGGATGCCTGCACTTGAGCTACTCTGCACAGTGCATTCTTTGATACTGAGGTGAATTGACTTTCTGTTAAGAGAAGGCAAGACCACTTAATAAGTCTATAGCAGACTGAATGCGACTGGAACTTTAACTGCTTTTCCATGGCCTGCACTAGTGTTGCTGCAAAATTTTTCATAAACGCAACTTCATTTAAAAGTTTCACTATCAAACGATCCACAGCTTTCCTTGATCCCCGATCATCGTAAATGGGCAATGTTTTAAATATTGTTTCTACCAAAAGGGAAGTAAAATCAGTGGTCATATCTGCAGGGTTCAAAAGAATATCCATTAATAAGATTAAGAGGTGATAATTACATGCTTGAAATGAGGAACAGAAAAAAGATTTAAAATTCACACAGGAAAATAAAAGGGCAAGGAATCTGGTAGTCCATGCACGGTCCAAATGTACAAGAACCAAGGACTTAAAAAAGGATTTGATAACAGTATAAAGTACATTCATGAACATTCTTCCAGTACACCAGAAGATGCTAAAACCACGAAGACTTAGGCATGTGATTTTTTTTTTTTTTGGGGGGGCGGGGGCCCAAAGGCAAGTTGTCAACGCTGGAAATTCATCCATATAATGTAACTATCAAAAATAACTAAGGATGATGAAGGGGAAACCACCACCCTCTTAAAGCTAGATTGTCTGATAGCAAGTTCCTTATGAAACATACTCCTGAAAGCATGTGTGTTATGGTGTATGCTCAACATTGTAAAGGATTTCCTGTTGAGCTGACCCCGTCCAGGAAAGAAGAAATCATTATTTTAAAAGTGTTATCAAATATGTAACATTTCCTAATAACTCATTCATCCAAATGAGAGGTATCATCAGTCAATCAATCTGTTGAGATCCTTATAGGACCCAACAACAAACATATGCAATCTACAGCCACCATTCTACAAGTATCTCACGACCTCAAACACAAGGAATCAACATAATTTTCTTTTTTTTTTTAAACCTCAATCTTGAAACGTATCTTTCAAGGGATGGCTATATGCTCTTTTCATGAGATGAGTAACTGACAACTATCAGCTTCACCACACAAATTGTAAGTAATTAAAAAAAGAACTTCAAGAGATGATGGGATGGTACCCAAGGGAAACTATGTGCTCTAATTCATAAAAACACATGCCTGTATTTCTGCAAATAATCACTTCAAAGTGTTCCATCACTTTTTTATAGTAAAGCATAATAATCTAGAGGCATGTTTGCTTCATGGCACTAGATGAGATGGGCTTACTAAATCCCATCTGTGGTTTGTTTTGAGACATAAAATAGTACCCCAAACTCAAGTCTCATCCAAGGTTCAAGGGATAAAATAATCCTAGGGGGGAACAATAATATTTAACTATCAATGAGTGAGACAAGATAGCACATGATCTGTTTACATCTCAATTACAGTTTTATTTTGACATTACTTTAGGACAATCTTAAGAAATATAGACCTCCATTCTTAAGCTCCATAGTCCTATATCGAAAGCAAGCCAATGGAATGTCCAGGAATAACTCTCCCAAAGAGGGACAGTCCCATGATTCATTCTGAATACCTGAATCCACTTAATCTGTGAAATAAAGATGGGCAGAACTGAGAATTTCTAAGATCAAGCCAACAATTGTAGCTAAAATTATGAGTTATTTGCTTATGATGATTAGAATCACTTTGGAATAACTTATGGATTATAACAAAGTTGTAAACAACACTGAACAGAAAACTCTAGCACAAAAATGGTTTCTAAGTCAGCCTAATGTGTGTAGCACGCACTTATGTGAGCTATCACAGTGCCATAAATCTAAAATAGCATACTCAATTTAACTTTTTATCACAACTTTATACCCTAGATTTCTAATTATTTCGTGAGTGGATTGATAAAAGGCACTAGTATACTTTAATTGTGCATCTTTTTGCAATAAAATATTACTTTGCCCCATTGTCAAGTTCAGCAAATATACCCAATCCTCTTTGTTCTTTGTTAGTAGAAAATGCACAATTCACGTCATTAGGCTCTCCCCTCCCCTGCAGGACAACTAGTAGGTACTGTTAACAATTACTACCACAATAATGCAAATGAAGAAAATTTTTATCCTCAGCGGGTAAGTCAAAGAGATAAGCATTAGAATTATGTTCTGCAATGTCCTTATAGTTATCCGCCGTCTCATTCCTTGAAAACCAATATTAGTACTCAAGGCCTTCCTCAAAACCATCGCCATCCTCCTTTTGAGATCTCCAAAGCCAAGGAAAGTTCTCCTCTGCTAATCAAATTTCTAAACCAGAGATTCTAAACTTCACTTTAAGTGTCCAGCTGATTTATCTAACCTGATAATCAAATTAATCAACCATTATGCATTTTCAGTTTTTCCACTAAGCAATACTAAGAGGTGTCAATTGAAAGAACACCTAATTGCATCTGGTGATTATTGAATAGTGACGAGATGATTGATAAAGGAACATAGGTCTCAAAAATACCTAATGAAGTTCATATTCCCAAAATGGAGCACGAATAAGGTTGGCAGCACAGTGGCAATCATGTCCAAGAATATGATCTTAAGACTTCAATATAACTTCCTCCACTCAAGCTATTCGCTGCAGTCTCTCATTTCTACTCCACAATAACCAATCCAGGCTTCTAATAACACTTGCAAAGAATCCAAACACACGGCCCACCTCGTTTTTTAAACAGAATCGAACGCAAACTATAAGAAAGCTATTGAGATTCACCATCCGATGATTCAAAAGATGCATATATAGTTGAAACATAAAAATTGTTTGATTCGGGAAACATAAAAAATTCTGTAAAACTCCCAACTTCACTAATTAAAATAGCACATACATCCACATATCTAATGAAATATGTCTTTCTTACAGAAAACTAAAGCATGAGTGACCTGAATTACTGCTGGAAATGTTCGTAAGAATAAAAGGAATTTCATTGCTGAAGATTTGGATTCGACGCTTAGTCGACGGCGTCGAGATCGACGCGGCAATAGACACAAGTTGGTCCATTGGATTGGCAGCTTCCATTGGAGTTAAATCCTAAAAAATTTGAGATTCGATCTTGATAAAGCAACAAATGCGAGCTACAGAAGCTTTTATGCTAACAGTAATGAAGACAATGATGATGATGGAAGTGTAAAGACGCTGGCGGCGTAGTGCGGCGGTTAGCTGCGGCCGTTGCAGCTCCGGCTTCGAATAAGTTCACGGCAGTGATGAGAATGAAATGATGAGCTATGAAAATGGGGAGTACAGCGTTAGGGTTTTGGGTGCCGTTCCGTGCTGGAGAGATCAGAGCATGCGCATCGAGCGATTTTTAAAGGGAAAAAATGTGCATAGTATCGAGTGGTACGTCATAAAATCTTTTATTTATTGGATAATTTTAACATATTTTGATATTTTTAACCAAAATGCAAAATAATGCAAATGATGTTCGTGTTTTTATTCGTCTTCGTAAAATATTGAAATTATTAACAAACGGTTTTTAATAAATTTAATGTCGTATTAATTTTGATTCAAATTGATCAGATATAAAAAAGGTAGAATTTGGAAATTGAATTTTATGTCACTTCCCATATATCGACTATTATAACTTTTTTATTTAAACAAGTCAACTTTTTTCACTTAAATTCATTTTCTAAAAATATACTTTAAAGTCTTTTTTAAGAAATCTGCTTAATTTAAACTATTTTTAAATAGAAGTCAAATAGAGTCAACATACACGACTCTACAACCTTAAATAATTTTATCACTTTAAAAAAATTGAATGAAAAACTCTATTATGTTTTTGTCTGACACAATAATATTCAAATTAGTAATTTTTTTATCTCTCTCTATATATTATCTTTTCTTATTTCTTTTTGTAGATTAATTACAACTTATGACCCATGTATTTTGACGAAATAACTATCAGAATTATTAAAAATCTAAATCTAGCATAACATGTTTCCGATTGTGAGCACATTCTTTGAAATTGTTTTTAATAAAAATAAGAATGTAGAATATATTACACTGGATTGTTTTATTATCATTGATTTTATAAAACTATATGTACAACTAATTGATATAACTTTTTTCTTGGGAAACAAATCTTTGCCACTTATACGGTCAAATAAGAACAACTACGTACTCTTAGTTTGAAAAGCAACAAAAACAAGGATAGTATTGCATTTGATTTTGACTTTTCTCACTAGGGATCATTAATAAAGGTAAATTATGAAAGTTCTATCAAATTTTTGGGAACTTACATGACAAATTGTATCTTGAAAGAGCGATAAAATTTCACAAAATTTTATATCTTAAAATTTTGATAAAAATATGGAGATATGGGATTCTTGGGACTAGAAGCAGGGCGGATTCAAAGTGGGGGCTCTTGGGGGCAGGCCTCCGCTGGCTCCTCTTGGCTTCCTTTGATATTCATGAATTTTAGATAAATTTTCAAATGTGCTTCCCCTATCTCTCTTTACGGGCTCATTTTCTTTCCCTTGCGAATTAGAATGGGAGACAATTGGATGAGTAATTATCTAGTTACTTACATTGAAAAAATATACTTTTTGAAGTTGAAAATATAAGAAAGTTGTAGACCGTTATCAATTATAAATGGTTTGATTTACTTTTTGAAATACAATTACTGTACATTAGTAATTTTGAGTATAAATTTACTTATGTTTTTTGTGTAATATATGCATTATTTCTTCTTGTTATGTGAGTATTGATGTTCTTTTGTTTAAAAAAAAGGTAAAAAAACAAGTAAAAAATTTTAATGTTACTTTTGCCCCCGCTAAAAATGTTTTCTGGCTCCGCCGCTGAGTAGAAGATAGATCATAACATAAGTGATAAAAAATTTGACATTTGGAGAATGGATTGGCATAGCAAAAGATAGAAAAATGGTTAGTAAATTTTGAAATTTTGATTTGCGAAGTAACAAATAGCAATAAGAAGGATAATGAACTAACAAAGAATAATAATAAATTTTTAACTTTGAATAAAAATAATGTAATGTGTATAACTCTCACAATTAGGTTGAAAGGAATAAAAAAAAAAAACATTCTTTTAGTTACAAGTCTTTGATTGAGGTTATGGAGCTAAAAGAAAAAAGAAATAGAGGAAATGGTTGGAATTATCTTTTGGTTTTTAATACAAGCAACCTTCTTGAGATCGAGGCACAAGTATTTTCCAAAAAGATTAAAGAAAAAAGAAAAAGAGATCAAGACACGAGTACACGTAATAACTTATACATGTTATGTAGCACAATATATATATTTTTGGCTTATAATGTTTTATAAGATCATTATTCTGATTTAGGATTTATTCTCAATTGATTTTAATTTGTATAAAAACTAAATTTAGAAAAATTAAAAATTAGAATTTAAAAACAAACTTCAAAATTTTTTTTATTTTAGCTTAAAAATTTTTGAAAGTAAAGAAAAAATAGTTAAGAGCAACACGAATAAATTTTAAAAATTAAAAGCTAAAAGTAGGTTTAAAAAATAGTTGAGAATGAGCCCTAGTTATATACCTAATTTTATATTAATAATATTTTGCACCTCTGAACTATACCCATTTTGCAATTTGCACCTCAATTGAAACATTTTGCATCTTCAAACTTCTAATTTATAGCACATTTGTTTTATTGCCTAAGTTATTATTAAAAAATTTTCTAATTTTGCTTGCCCTTTCATTGGTGATACAACATAAGATATGTACATTACTTGTGGTTCATACTTGGGTTGAAAATATATATAGAAGCTAGGCATGTTTTTTTTAAAGGCAAAATTAGACATAATTCAATAAAAAATTATGCAACTGAAATAATGTGCAAAAAATTAAAATTTGGAAGGTGCAGAGTACTAGAATTGATAGTTTGGAATGCAAAGTATAAAATGGAAGTAATTCAAGAGCGCCAAATGCAATTAACTCTAGATTTATATCAATAAGCATGAAAGTTTATAAACTACGTTATAAATTTATCTTTTCCTTTCTCTCAATAAAAGAAAATATTTTAATGTCTAAATTGTTTCAAACAACATTTTTTCTTTTGCCTTTTTTTTTTTTGAAAATATAACTTATTACGGTATAAGACATTATCTCGTATGTAAATATATTTATAGGTTTTTCTCAATGTTTACAATTCACAAGCATAAATCATGGTTAGATGGTAATAATGTATTATAAATTACTACATCTACAGTATTAATTTCTACCTTAGACTTTGACCAGGTCTAATACCCATATCAATGCATTATATATCCTTTTTTTTTTTTTTTTTGGTGAAAGAAAAAGAGCGAAGAGAAAGTTGGACATCTATTTGGTGTTTGGAAGTTAGTTTAGGGAAGAAAGAAAAGGAATGTAAAAGTTCTAGATTCTTGCTTTATTAAAAAAGTTTATTCTCGAAATTCCAGATAAAGAGATATGAAGTCATAAACTTTCGGTTTCAAAAGCAAGTAACAAGAAGCTAACAATTAAAATTAATAAGAAAATTTTACACTCCCATTAAGATATGGTACTATAACAAAAAAAAAAAAGAAGAGTGTATAACAAAAAAAAAAAAGTATACTTATATTATTAATTTTTTATTCTTTATGCCATTATTAGTTAAAACTTTTTTAGATGGTATCATACTGTAATAATACTATAGAATATTCATGACGACGATAACAAGAGTCCATTGAGATTGCCATTTAACAATGTTTTTTAAAAATAATAATATTATAGAAGCATTTCTTAAAAATAATGATATTAGAAATGTTTAAGAAAATATTTAGCAAAAGTTTTAAAATCTAGATGGATTAGTATGATAAATTAGTATTTATTTTCTTAATAATTTTGGTTTCTCTTTTCAAATTCCAAAAACAAAAATGAAAAAAGTAAAAACAAAAATAACGAGGAGAAATATGAGAGATGAAAGGGGTGTCTAGTATAGTGTATACCTTCTCCATCACAAATAATTGGAGAATATTTGTGGATATATGTATTATGTATGTATGCATGTATATATTATGCGATGAAGTCCTAAAATCAAAATTAATAGTTTAGTTTAAATCATTCAATCACTATTATCACTATCACATAGGGTTTTGACAATTCTTTCCGATATGGTTTAGTAATGGAATGTATATCGTTCACCAAAAATAATTATTGAATTTAATTTAATAGTATTTTGAGAAATCATAAAGACATAATTTCGGGTCAATGAGTTAATATAATAATAATTTAAAGAATCATAGAGACGTAGTTAATGAATTTCATTCTAATTGTAAAATAATATTACGCTTAGTTTGAAAGTTGAGGTAAAAAAGAAAATAAAAGAAAAGAAGAGTTATGAAAATAAAAGAAGGCAAAGGAAAGTTTTCCTTCATTTCCTTCTACGTTTGAGAGAGAGTTTTTGGAGGAAAAAATGAAAAAAAATTTCCCTCTTTCTTTTTCTTCTCACATTTTTACTCCCAAACAAATAATTTTTATTCATCCAAACACCTTTGAAAAAAATTTTCCGAATAATTTTCAAATAATTCTATCCAAACATTGCCAATTTTTTTTTTTTTTTTAACTCTCAAATAAAGAAATTGGTGAGGTATCTAACTAAAATCCTCTCTCTCCCTTTCCCTCCCAAACTAGGTGTAATGGTTGTTCTAAACATCTAACAACTTTGACTTTTACAGTAGATTTCCAAACATCAACAGCCTTGATTACTGCTTGTACCTATACCGTCCTTATTTGTCATATAAATTGGACTTCTTCCATAGGCTCCGCCTTTGCCCTTGCCTTCTCTCTTTCTGTCTCCGTATCTAGGTTCCGAAGGGGAAGAGAGCATCATCAGATCAGACATCATGCAGATCTTCGTCAAAACCCTAACCGGAAAAACCATCACTCTCGAAGTCGAGAGCAGCGACACCATCGACAATGTCAAGGCTAAGATTCAGGTCCATTTATTATTATTTTTCCACCCTCTCTCTCTCTCTCTCTCTCTCTCTCTCTCTCCCCCCCCCCCCCTCTGCGTTTACACTTTTTTTTTTGTTAAATTGTCAGTAGTATTGTTGATTAGCAGTAGGGGTTTTTTTAGCCTTACATATACGCTTAATGAGAATATTATATATGAGGTGTAGATTTCTGTTGGAATTAGTTTTAGTGAGTTGTTGAATAATGCGTGGATTATTTTGCAGCTTAAATTTCCTTTTTTTTTTTTAAACCTTACGCTGAAAGTTGTAGGAACAAGCTGTTGCGAGAGTGGTTTTGCTATTATTTATGTTAATTTCATGTCTAATTTGAATTTTTGTGTTGGTTCGGACTGTTTTTGGCAACTTTTGATCTGGAATTTGGAATTTATGAAGTTAGGTTTATATGTTGTTGTATTTTTCCTGTATTCCCGACAGATGACAGCCTAATCTTTTGTTGTCTGATATTTTATCTCGGCTGATTGTTTTCCAAGTTTAGGAGCCTTGTTGAGCTCCAAGTTGCTTCATTGTGATCGAGAATACTTGGCTGGCACTATAGTCGAAGGACTAGGATCCTTCATGGTTCTTATCTGAATATAACATTCAGTGTGGGATTATTGTTATGAGCTTTTTAAGAAGTCATCCTCTTATTATGTGCTTATTGGGGAATCCACCCGTAAAAGGATGGAAAATTTCTTACAGGAATTTTATTTTGAACAGAGTTGACCTCTTGTCTTCTAGTTTTTGTCTGTCCTGATGTTTACTAACTTGAAAAGTGGGGATTACAGGGATCTTGAGATTTGTTGAAAGACTAGGTTGTGCTCTTTTGCATGGACTGTGTTGGATGTATTGATTTTACTAGGAAGTTTACCCTTGCTTTGTGATTTTTGGTAGCTAGGGAAAAAATATGATCATCTTGCTTTGTCCAACATAAGATTGCATTGTTTATGTTACCCTTGAAATAAGTTATTGAAGTGGTTGTTGATGATGCCACTGTTTATTTTTATTTTCCAAGAAATTGATTACACAAACATTTTGGTATTTAACTGTTATTCATTTCTTAGGTGATTTTACTTTAGTACCATCTATTTTTTTCTGAGCTGATCTTTTGGCACTCTAAATCCAAGGAGCAGTGAACTCTTGGTTATTTAGAATTGACTGGCTATAAGTTTCTTATTGCCTCCGTTGTTACTGTAGAAAATTATGCACCAGTGGATTTGGTTTGTAATTTATACTGGATTTTCTTGTGTTGTGTCTGTCAAAAATGTTCTGTAATGATTGGACTAATTTTGAAGTTTTGGGTTTTCTCGGAATAATGACTTTTGATAGGTAAACTAGCCTTCTTAGCCTTCCTAATCTAAGTTTAGTGAGATAATATTATGGTTAGATTTTCCCCCTTTTTTTGTGTAGTCATGGTTAGTGTGTTAGATACACTCAGGCATCCAGTTTCATGTTGCATGCTCTGCATTTGGTCAATTGAAGCTTTTCATGTGTTACTTTCAGTCGTGGTCTATTTAAATAGGTCTAAAATGGTGGTTTACGTGCTGCTACCAGGACAAAGAGGGTATTCCCCCTGACCAGCAGAGGCTGATTTTTGCTGGAAAGCAGTTGGAAGATGGTCGTACCTTGGCTGATTACAATATTCAGAAAGAATCAACGCTTCATTTGGTCTTGCGGCTTAGAGGAGGAACGATGATCAAGGTGAAGACTCTTACTGGGAAGGAAATTGAGATTGACATTGAACCAACTGATACCATTGATCGAATCAAGGAACGAGTGGAAGAGAAGGAAGGAATTCCACCAGTGCAGCAGAGGTTTGGCTTCCTAACTCTCTAGTATAATGTGGTTCTTCAGTTACTTTTGGTTGAAATTGGTTCTTGACTTGATAGATTCCATGTTTGTCTTGGTGATAAATGATGGTCGCAAGGTCTCTTTCCTGCCATAGTGTTCTTTTGCTATATTGGAGGATTTCTGCATTTCTCAATGTTATTCCTAGTTATGAGTTCAACCATATTTATGATGCAGTTATCAATGTCAGCCTCTGGTCTTTTCATTTTATGGGACATATCTTAGTATCCACATAAATACATGTTTCTATTCATGTATTGGTGCTGTAATTATGATATGGAAGACATGTCAAAGCTTTAAAATGTAAGATTGGGCGCTGGGCATTTTGAACTTTTTGGAAAATTTCTGGATGGTTTTGGAAAAATCAATTTGAGACATTTTTGACAATCATAATAGAAAGAATTTCTGGGGATGTAGGCACAACAGGATTAGCAAGATTTAAGGATTTATGTTGGTGTTGTTGAACGTCTCACAAGGCTTATAGAGGACAGGATGTGATATTGAACCTCTGATCGACTGAAGAGCTTGAGATCTGAGTGAGTTGTTAATGTAAAACTGTAGAAGCAAAAGCAAGAGCAGAAACAATCCTTTTCTGCAGATTTTAAAAACTCACATGATGCTTGCAGGGCGAGCCTTTGAAGTAAAATTTGGATGAATTTATAAATATGTATTGTATTTGCAGGTAATTCTGAACCAGACTCAATGAGCACATCCTTTTTGAGTTTTCTCTCTCTTGTATTTTGATGGAGAGCTGAATATTTTGCTTACAATACTCTGCTGTTGCAGGCTTATTTATGCCGGCAAGCAGCTTGCGGACGACAAAACGGCTAAAGATTACAATATTGAGGGGGGTTCTGTTCTTCATCTTGTTCTTGCTCTGAGAGGTGGTGCTTTTTAGATTGCAGTCGGTGCTCTGCTAATTTACTTGTTCAACCTTTATTTAAATACCGGTATGCTTATCCAGTTTGAGGCTTACTTGTGGAAAAACAAGGAAACTTGTTAACGATTCTCAATGTAATGTGTTAGGTGTGTTCCTAATTAGATTGCATTAACTCTCTCTCAGGTGGAAACTATACAGCCTATTGGGTCTATGAACAACCTGAGTGTCAGTTTATTAATAACCTTTTGTTTGTCCACAATGAGCTTATGTTTAATTTGGAATTTCAGTTTGCTGGCTTTATATTATTATCGCTTGAAATGATGATAGCATCCGTTGGTTAAATTTGTCATTTTATTTTGGGTCCCGCCCTGGCAGGTTTAAGAAATCAGATGTTGAACAGTTTGGTGTATGATGTATGTCAATAATGTAATTCTTTTCCACTGTTCTACTTTCGATTTGTTCATCCTTTGATAACAACTCCTAAGATGTACCGAAAGAAAAAGGGTAATATGCTGAACTCTCTGACACATCACGTTGGTGCAAGTTTTTTAGTCTAAAAGAACAAATGAAAGGATGCCTATGGTAGTATAGTCATATACAGACAAGTGAACTTAATTTGTAGGTTAATATCAATCATCCCATTAACTAGCAAAACCTTCATGGTGCATCGGTGTCGGGCCTCATGGGATGCGAACGGTTGAGCCATTCATCAGCTGCTGCACGGTCAGCCTGTTGGCGTTTTCAATGGATGAAAAACATCCCAGAAAAAGTGTGACAGAGCCCAAGTTGGAAAATTCAGTGCCAGGCCCAATAGCATTATAAGGTTATGCCTTTGGCCAGGCTCATTAAGATTTAACTTTCTTTTTTTTTTTTTGGGTAAGAAATTCGAAGATGTCAAGATCGATCCATTGAATTATTTGTTGGTTGATGTTTGGCATCGTCTTCTTTCTACCTTACTTCACAATAGAACTTCCTCTCTTTGCAAATACTGGAGCTCAGGCTGGAAAAAAGAGTGCAAACTGCAAGTGAGAAATTAGATGCCATGATCGAATATTGGAATTATTTGGTGCTTGATGTTTGTCAGTGGTGTGGACTTCTACTCTCCCTCAATCAAGCACCCTCTCTTTACAAAGAAGTGGATTTTTTGAGTTTGGGATGTCCAATTAGTTTACAAATACGCTCCACTTGCCTTGTGTATATGGAGTTATTAAAGAATAATCAATATGCAACAAAAAATTTTACTGCAAGATGACAAACTTCCATAAAAAGATAAGGACATTTCATATTAAGATGTCTGATAACAACTGTTATGGACCAAAAAAGAGTCTGATTCATAATTGGCAGAAACGTCGCCCTAGGTTGAGTTTATTCATACGAAAGAACAAATGAAAGACAAGTCTAGATTAACATCAATGCTCTGGTAATAGGTGAAATGTAATTTGAAGGTCAAATCATCATGCCCATGAATCCAAAACCTTAATGGTGCTAAGGTTCATGGGATTCATGTAAAACGTTGAGCCATTCATCATCTGCTGCACAATCAACCTGTTGGCCCTTTCAGTTGGATGGAAAGCATCCCAGAAAACGTATGTGTCTCTGCTGGGGCACAAGTTGGAAAGAGGTGTGCAAAACCCAATTCCATTGTAAGGTCCTTGTCCGCAACATGCTGTTTTAGATGTCTTAAAACCTGTCCAGTCACCAAGTAGAAAATTTGAAATTATAGGGCCGCAGAACTACACACAGACGCACAGAGAAAAATGGCAAGTAGCATTAGTTTTATGTGCAAACTGATTTAACATACCAAATGCTCCAGGGTTGGAAATGAAATCCATGTGTATTTGATTGGTGTTTGCAGCAACAAAGACATCGCTGCCTAGCTCTTTATTCAGTCCAATGAGCATTTCAGTTAGCTTCGGGTTGAATATAGATGCGGCAAGTTGTAGTTCACCTGCACATTCACCGCCGCTGCCGCGCAAGGCTCTTTCCGCTGGGACACAACCCAATGGTCCTGTTCCTGTCACGATTACTCTCCCGGCTCCTACTTCATGCAGCTTCTGCATGTTATATAAGCAGAAAGTTATGGGGAAAAAATATTGGAATTTGGCTTAGGAAATCTGCATAAAAGTAAATCTAAAATATCCGCGTCTTTTTCTTCCTTAAACTTTCATTTTCTGTGAATCAAAAAGCTAATTCTGGAAAAAAAGTTAGTAAAAATTTTTATGAATTAAAGGCATGATGAATTTATAAATAAAATATTAGATTTTTAAAGCATTTTTAGAAAAAAAAAATGACAATGTAAAATGGTCCCGTTATTTGTTTGTGCATGTGCAAGAAACAAAGAAAAAGAGATAATAGATAATACAAATTATATTTACCTGTAAAATTTTTCGATATTCAGATATGAGATAAGTACAGTAATCAGGGAGACTGAATTGTTGAGACCTCAAAGAATAAGGTATTAAGTAATAGTTGTTAACAAAATCGTTGCCACCCAAAGTAATCAGAACAAGAGATTCCTGAACGAGTTTCTTAGCATTTTCAGCTCCAATGTGATCGCTCAATCGCTTCTGGTAATCCAGAAAGTAATCCATTTGAGAGTAAATCCGAATGATATTAACCTGCAAATCAGCAATTTCATGTAGTTTTTAATTTTATTGCTTGATTTATGGACATATGTGAACATATATAGTTTTCAATCAAAAAAGAAATTGTCAAGGATAAATCCAATCTTGTCAAATAAGTACACAACAGCATACTATAAGGATCCAAAACCCCAAATAAAGGAAAATCTTAGAAAACGGACAAATAAACATGGAAAAAAAAAGGTAAAAACAAAAAGACACATAGGAGTATCGTTTTTCTTTCTTTCTTTCTCTTTTTTTTTTTTTTTCCTTTACTCCACATAGTAAACTACATCAACAAAAAAACGATAATTTAAGATATTGTGAATTGACAATCATCCAAAAATTAGCTTACAAATTGGATTCCAGTGTCATTGAGAATCCCAACTCCGGCAGAGGCGAAGTTAGCACCCTGAAGTAGCTTATCCCCGGAAAGCTCGGGACTCAAGCTTGGCAATAATGGCTCCAGGCCATAGTATTGACCTGATAAAAAAGATTCACAAATGAAAAAAAATTGCGCTAAAAGAACATAAAATCTAAGCCTGCTTCATGCATATATAATCAAGGCTTTTATCGTGGATTGATCTATCTATATGTGCATGCATGGCTTTATTCTTGTTATTTTTTGTGCGCGCGTATTAGTGTGTGGATTAATCAATCAAGAAGTATAGAGATAGGCACATATATTTGCATGCATGAATCTTTAGAAGAAAATTATATTAAAATTTTACTAATCAAATGAAAAAATGAGCAAACTAATGAACTCGGAAAATTTTCGCCAAGCAAATGCAATGAAATGACAAAATTATGTGGATTTGAATCCACAAAGTATAATGATGTTGAAAAAATAATCATCTATAAAATCAGAGTGATACATGTGTTGCAAATTCAAAGTGTTAAAAGAACACGTAAAAGAAGAGGAAATAAAAACTGATCAACCTATTAAGTCAGGGAGGTTATAGCCGTTTGAGAAACGACCAGTGGGACTGTGTGTCGGATAATCAATCCCATATGGTGGTGCATCGGCTCGAGCAGTGGTGGCCAAGTAGTTGTTGTTTCCATTATCAACCAAAGAATCACCAAAGACAAAAAAAGCCCGAGCCTCTGCTTGAGGAATATCAGCACTGCCCAGTACTAATGCTAGGAGGGATAGGTATATTATATTCCACAGAGCCATAGCTTTAAAAAAATTTTTTTTGTAGAGTAACACCGCTATTCTTTGATGATAGTTACCCTGTAAAAATGAAGAGAACAACTTTGCTTATGCTTCGAAGAAGAAGAGAGGGGTATCTGAAAGGCTGGGGATATGCATGTATTTATATAGATGAGCACAAGGATGGGGAAAGAGGCTGATAATGGTCCATGGCTCTGACACAAAAACAAATGGCTGGTGATACTAGAGAAAAGACTTCCACCAAGGCACGAAAAAAAGTCAAACAATATTTAATTTGAGAGTTGGTTGTGAAATTGTTAGAATGCAATCATGTTTGGCTTTGGTCTGTAGTGGTAAAAAAAAAAAAAAATGATCTATTGAAAAAAAGAAAATCACATATGTGTATGTGTATTTATTGAGGAAGAAAAAACAGTGTGAAAGGTGATAGTTACATGTAATAACTTTACTCTGGTATTAAAAAGATTATTGCATCTGAAAAAATGGTTTGACATGGAAACAAGCAAGTCCCCATTTTCTGTTTACTTTCTTGGTAATTGTTCATAACAAAGAAGTGGAAAATGGCTTCTTTTTTTAAGAGGGCTTGACTACAATTAATTATCCCATTTGTCATCCTTTCTTGCTTTTGTTGATAATAAAGAAGGGAAAATGGATCCTCAGATTTACTTGGGTTTGATTACATACATAGTTGTTCATTTGTCTTTCCCTTCTTGATTCTGTTTATAATAAAGAAGTGGAAAAGAGGATTAGTTAGTAATATTTAGTGGCAGCCTAAGCTTGATTTAATGCATGTCAATAAATTGCCCAACTAAATTTGTTTGAATTCAATTACATAAAACATCAAGAGCTTGTTATACATTCACTAAGGTTGACTCTGCAGATTTTGATGGATTGGTATCTAATCTGGTCATATTTTGCTTGAACAAAATCAGCATTTATTGAGAGAATCCATGGCATTGATGGTACATTTTGGAATATATGACCGAGTTTTCTATGTTTCAAACACCCGGCATTATTGATTAAAACAATGTAAACTTTATTAATGAAATTATCAAATGACATTAGTATAATAAATCGTATTATATACACGGCATTTGATAAATCATATTATATTCATAAAAAAAAAGAGAAAAAGATAAAATGCAAGATAGGTTCGAAATTACAAGGTTTTATAAAATCGTATACACGTCCAAATAATTAGTAGAAAACTTTCATCTTACTCCTATAAGATGAAAGATAAATTACCCATCTATGAACCATGGAAGCATCTTTAATTGCATATATATTACTTTTGTTGCTCAAAAAATAAAAAAAACTTGTGTTTAAGAAAAGTAAAGAATGAAAGTAAATGGAGGGAAAATCTATTATCATCCCTCAAATTGCTCCATAGGATAAATAGCTTTCTATTGGGTCGGCTATTAGGCCCAAAATCAAACGAGAAAATTTTGAGTTGGATCCAACAAAACTCGTTTAGCGAGAAACCGTATTATAAACGTGGAGAGGCCATCAAATCTACCCGGACTTGGCAACTGAAGCGTCGTCAAGCTCATAAAAACAGGCCCATCGTATTTTTGAACATATTAATTAACAGGCGCGAAGGCGAGTCATATTTAGTTTTATTTTATATTATACACGCTTTTGAGATTGAAGCCTTCCAAAGGCGTGTCAAATAAAATTTATGTAAATTTCCAACTATCACCTGTAGAATTTAGTTATACGCAAGAATTTTCTTTTCTTCATGAGAAAATGTGAAATTCATTCAGCGATGTAAAACTTTTTCGATTTCTCAACGTGCCTTCTAAACTCATAATTATTTTTTTTTCACATCAGCCCCTAAAGTATAAAAAATTAAACTCATTTTGACTATTTAGTCACTTGAATTTTTAATTTATAACGAACTTTAGATGTCTTACGTTACGTGACCAAATTGTTGTCCTGATACCAAGAATTATCTCAATATAATTGAATGAGAAAAGTATAATTATTACTTGCCTAATTAAGTGGATTTATTTCACGGGTTGTTTACATTTGGTAGAAAATACTATAACAATAGAAGTTTAGACAACGGTTCGATTACGTACATGTGCTTTTTTCAATAAAAATATAACAAAAATTTAATCGAAAGATTTTGGATTCAGAAAGAACCCATGAAAAATGTGAGGTTCGACGAAAAGAAGGAGAAGTAGCAGCATTAACGGATTGCTTTTTTTTGGTCAATTTCCAAGTTTTTATATGCTCAATCATTTCACATCACAAATATGGAGGATGTTTCACAAGATCTTCAATTCGGACATTTCTGATTAAGCCACAAGGATAAAGGCATAAAGCTTTCATCACTAAATACAAATTGAGAAGCTGAGTGGAAGCCAAGGATCAGAAGAAGCGGAATCTAGTGAAACAAATTATGGACCATTGAGATAGAAGACTTTGTAGAAATTTTTTTTTCTTGATAGTAATTATATAAATACAATCTACATAAGATTATGCATAAAATAGGTTTATATTATTATCATTTATTTTTCTTTGAATATATACATATACACACGCAAGTGCGCGCACATATATATGAACATCGAAATACTTAAAAGAAGAGATTACAATGGAAAAATTTTCTATTTGACTAAAGAACACAACCTTCGGGTGCAAACTAAAATAATGGGGACAATCACTAAAGCAAAAGAGGTGTGGTATTTGGTAGCACACTAAAAAGCATGTGCAAAGGGCGAAAAAATATAAAAACCACAATGTATAGAAAATGTTATCAAAGGAGTTTAATCCATTAATTTTTTGTTCAATACACAAGAGATTGGAAGAAGCGGGTGTTATCCGCTAAAGCCCAATAAAATCTTAACATTAATAGAATATCAACCAGATATGGATTTGAACACAGACTTTTATTCAAGATTCGTATTTTCATGTCCAATCCTGTCAAAACTCATGAATTAACAATTATATTTACAAAAACTTTGGCCCAAAATATTAAATGGGTTGATGAAAACTTTGGGCCATCTGAAACAAAGGGCTCGAATAACCAAAACAGACTAGGCCCATCAAACATAAGAAATAACGCTTAAAAGGTTGGTTGCTTGGTTTACAAAAATGGACTACATTGAACCTGGGTCACTTTTTGTCCGTAAGGGGAGCCCATAGAAATCAAAAACAAAAACAAATAAATAAATAAAATTGTCTAAGGACGAATATTTGCGGTGATGCTTCCGCGTGGCATGTATTGGCAGTGATGACACACCATCAGCTTGTACATTTGGCTTGAGTAATGGATGAAGATCAAAAGAGACGTGACTATGTTAGCTGTATGATTGTCATTTGTATATCATGAATAAGAATTAAGAGTTTCTGAAAAAGGTAAGGCTGCGGTTATGGAAGTTGGTGCAATTCGGATGGCTTTGCTGAAAGCTCTAGAGGAAAATTGGACCTCCATTTTGTTTATTTCAGACTGCAAAGCTTGATTAAGAAGATAAATGTCTGCTGCGATGATCTTTCTGACATTGACATACTTGTAAATGATAGGAGATTGCTCAGTAAGTCTTACTCTTTCTACTTTGTTAAAAAAGAAAGTAATCTGTGTAGTTATGAGTTAGCAAAATTTGTTACTGAACTCATTTTCCCGATCGAAGTTGTTAAGGTCGCACATCATGATTTACTAGTAGTTGATAGCTACAGCATCTACGGAACAATTGACAGTGTTACTGATATATAAAATATGATTTTTGACAACAAAGAAAAAATAAAATTAAGAGCTAATAATTTAGTGTAAAAGGCCAAAGTGATTTGTTTAAGAATTAAAAATCAGCTTATCTAAATATAAAAGTAATTGATTAAAGGCAACATCCAAAAACAAAATCATCTATATATTTTAAATACAAGCCTTAAGGAATTCCTTCCAATTCATTTCTACTCTCATCTCAAACATAGGATGGGAAAATCATTGAAAGAAAGGACAACAGAGCCTCCATTGGAACAGAAAAAAAGCCCAATTAAAAAGAAAAATCAAGACTAGCAAACTATAAACAAAAACTAAAAGCGTTTATTCAGTATTGATGATGACCCAATTCTCCACCAAAAATAAAAAAAGAAAAGAAAAGGGTTTTGCTCTTAGATATTCAATGTTCGTATGCTGCTAGCATTTTATGTACACACTGTCACACATTTTTTGTACACATACATGATTCCGAGGACAAATATCTCCCCAGATTTTAACCATACAATTGATTTATTGTAAACCCTACCAATCAATATTTGCAAGATTGAACTCATGTGCATGGTCCATCAATCCACCACCCCTGTAGGTGCAAAGTGCATTTTCTGGCCCTCCTTTGCCTTTCATGCATCCCTTTCTTGAACGCCCTACTCTGATATTCCTAATGGAAGTACTTATTGATGGTTCTTGATTTGGTTCTTTAACTATAGGCATTCCCACATTTACTTTCTTCATGATTTTAGTCAATAATTTCTTTTGTTATTATTGAAAACTAGCTATTGATCTAGGGATTCTGGGGAGTTTTATGGGGATATATAAGACGCGGGAACATGTTATCGATAACTAATACACAGGAGAAATTGAACAAACTGATGGAAAAGCTTGATTGATAGTTGGTTAAACGACATGTGTAAACTAGGGGATTGCTTGTCATGATACAACTGGAAAATGTGACAAGTGGCAACATGAGTGTCTGAGGTTGTCACAGGGTATCCTTAACAAGGACTGCTAACTGTTTCTTTTCCTACCCTATATCTATTTTTTTCGTTTCACAATATTATTAATTTTTTGCAAATTAGTTAGGAAAATTACAGAGTTGAGTACAAAATAAAACGTAACGTAATTTGGATTTTAAACACGCCGAGACATATAGAATCGGTTGTGAATTGTTATCAGGATGAATCAAGACATGTTTTAGAGACCAGACGCTGGGAGATGGTCGGCCACCAATAGATAGAGCGGCAAGCGGGAATCGTGGGGATGATGCAGGACGGAGGAATGGCAGCATCTGAGTGTTCATGTGTCAACACTCCAAGGAATGAGGGAGCCAGGTGTTGCTTGGAAAGACACGAAGGGTTGGCATGGATTTGGGGTCTCTTTTGTTAGTATTTCTCGTGGATTCAAAACTAACTCTTAGTCCTCCATTACAAAATTAGTCAGATAATTGCAATTAACTTCTTAAGTACAAATAATTCAAAAAAAAAAAAAAATATATATATATAGTAGAAAGATCTTACCTCAACATTACATTAAAACTACGAGAAAAATTTTTGTACCGTTCAAAATAGATCCCGAACTTGATAGTTAATAATAAGAAGTACAGTTAGGTTGAGACACATAATTCATTTTCTTTAAGATGATTTGCGACTCTATGAATTTTAATTTCGATGCAGAATGTTAGAAGGTGTCATCTTCAGAACAAAATGAGTGAACACATGATTGTTGTTTCCCTTGAATTTGCACAATCAAGAGAAGCATAAGTTTCCCCACACACCTTACTTTTGTCCAAAAAATTATTATAGAAGCTAGGAGAAGAATTACCTTTTTGAAGGATGTTTTCAATTCTTCTACATCCTTATATTTATAGGCTAAAAGTGTAGGAGTATTAAAAATATAATAAAATATAACTATTAGAGAATTAAGTAGAATAAATATAGAATTTAAATATCATAAAAAGTAAATTTTCTTACAAAACATGTATTAAAAAAAAGTACAACGGTATAGCCGCCATCATTATTAATACTCGGGGTCAAATTAACTGTATAACGGCCAAATTAATTAACTACATAAATGGTGATTTCTTATATTGTTTTTGTATTTTTATTAAAATACTCCAACAACTTCATACTAATTTGATCATTCTCATTAGGCAATTGCTGTGTGTTGATAAATGCATCTAAACCATGCTCTGTGGTCTCATTCCTTGTAATCCGATTTCTTATCATTTCATTCCCAGCCTCTTTGGTGTCTGATAGCATTATCCCAGGTAATATTAATTAATTTCAAGAATTTGTTCATCAGGTTTGAACAGGAGGACAAGCAACATTTGGGAAGCCAATACAAAATAATACCCATCCCACATAAGTCCGTAGATTGTTAAAGGAGTAATGTGCAGTTTTTCTTGCAGAGCCATTTACAGGTTAATTCTAGAGAACTCAGTAATACTGACCGCACATTCCCATAATGTAACTTGACCAGGGCGGGACTCATCATTTCTTGGACCAATTATCCGGTCCTCCCATTAATTTAGTGCATCCAAAATGCACCAAATTGCCAAAAGTAGATATTTGAGAATCGACTAGTTAATTGATTCGAATTAAAACATTAGTCTTGATTAATGAAAATTTCAATTAGGCTTTTAGATGTATTACACTAAATGATGCTAATCCGAGCCCATTTCTTCAATCAGGTGCGGTAAGGCTAGTCACACCGTGCAAGACGAACCGATAATCACATCTTTCATCATCTTTTTACATTTAATTAAATCAATTGAAAGGAAAATTTTATTTAATTGAAATTTAATTAGTAATACGATGGACGGGCCGAGCCTGGCTTATTTTCTCCTCATTTGTCGGATTGGCAATTTTCTTGCCTTTATTCATCCTGCATCTCTCAATGGTTTTCTAGCATGGCACCTTTTTTGCGCACTCGTAAGGCAGATATGATGGTGTTAATGATTGTTCTTCGTGTATTTTATGTGCATTTGACCGATATTTAAAACATGTCATGGTAACTTGGCCTACGGTATCATGGAGGTTGGAAAAAATTTGCTTCAAAGACATTTCGATTTTTATATTATCTCGGAAGATGGTGAATAATTCGAAACCTTCTCACTCGACCTCATTGAAGTACACTCCCTATTTTGTATTCAACTCTCCCAAACTCTTTTGATTTCTTATTAATCTCGAATTTTTGTTGATTTAGGCATTGAAGTCACATTAGAAAAGCAATTTGCACGTGTTTTCACGTTTTCAGTATCGTAAGTAATATGGGCATTTCACTCCGGGTCACTAAATCGGCCATACCCAATTTCGGTCACCATGATTATGATTGTGGTTGTGACTGTATTGGCTGCATCTTTTTGGTGTAATTGGTTATTCCTTACCTCGGCACCAAGTTGGGTTATTGGGGAATTAAAATAAAAAAATGAAGCATTTATTGTTAGAATAAATTGTTTCGACTAATAGAGACTTCCCAGTTCTAAATCTCCCAAGTCTTAAGACTTATAAATGGAGATGTCAATCACAAACATTATAGAACGTGAACACTCTGAATCGTTTATCTAAGTTGCCTTTGCGTCTCACTAGTCTTTTTAGTCTTTTTCCTTGTCATCACTGTCAAAGATAAAAGCATATTTAGCTTCAAGTTCTAAGGTAACAAGACTCTACTGCCGTATGGAAGATTAACTAACACGAGAATTTACATATAATATGATTTTTTGTAACAAAAAATGTAGTATTTTTTACTAATCATGTCTTTTCTTTTCTTTTTTTAAATTTTTTTTGTCAACACTATAGGTATCTAATTTTGGATTGATTAATCTCACAGCATTTGGAGGTGAAGTGGACCTCGTTTTGGATCAACTATCCCATAGAGCTTAGGTATAGTAGGCCTCATCGATGCCCAAAAATTTCTTGAGGGAGAGATTCAAATACAGGAACATCGAGATACTAGCGTATACGTGCACCAGCTGAACCAACCCCCAGAGCTTTTACTAATCATGTCTAAATGACTGAAAATAGGTTCCAGCACGGTTAATTTGTAGGGATAATTACAGAAATCTCCCCTGAGGTTTCTGACAATTGCAGCTCAGTTCCCCCAAGGTTTACAAAATTACACTTACCTCCCTCACTTTTACTGTTTAGGTAACAAAACCTTGAAGTCAACAAAAATATGAAGCAAATACCCAAAATTACCCCTATGCTTTTTTTTCCTCTTATAAAAAAAAAAAGATATTACTACCAGCACCATCTCTTTTCCACTGTCAACCATCTCCAGTATATCTCCTGATCCTAGAAAAAGAGTGAAAAAAATACCTCCAATTATTTATACCAACAGGTTTGCTCCAAGTGCATAATTTAGCTCCTACAACTTCTCATAATTTTTCTGTACAAGAACCATCGACCAATTTCACAGTAAACAAATAAATCCAATTTGTTTGGTATTAAGGTAAACGAGGTTGGGAAATTGGTTGATGGTTGTGAAATTGGTTGATATGTAGAGAATTATTTGGATTTGTTTGGTATTAAGGTAGACAAGTTCATAATTTAGCTCCAATTATTTATACCAACAGGTTTGCTCCAAGTGCATAATTTAGCTCCTACAATTGTCTATACCAAACAAATCCAATTTCACAACCATCGACCAATTTCACACAATACACACAGTGGAATTGTCTTCAGCAGCTTAGCAGCTTACATTTCACAACCTGCCCTATTTCTATTTCTGAACTTTAGCCTTCTCGGGGTTGGTTAGGCACCAGATTTGTCAATCACAAGACTTGCATGAAAAAACACTACCAAATATGTTAAAAGTCAGAATTAAGAACAGTATAAAAACCCAAATATATACACTTCCAATTTAGTGAATTCTAGCTTTGGATTTTATGCCATCCGCAAGATCCAATTTTTCCCTTCTATAAATTTACAATAAGAAAAATAAATCTTACAATATACAATCTTCATTGTATTTATATTTATTTACAGCTTCTAAATTTAAAGTTTTACAAAATAATTATACACCATAAAGACTAGAAGCTACAAAAAAATCTGCTACACTTCAACGGGTACATAAATACTTGATAAAATACTTGAGACAGCAGAACCTATATCTTTTTCTTTTTTTTGCAATATTTTCAACAAGTTGAATAACCTAAATGGAGAAAAAAAAATCAAATCAACAATAAAGAGTAATTAACCAAAACTTTGAATTTCTTAATCAACAAAATTTTGAATAATTATAAAGATTCAAGGGAATTTGATAATTTATTTTAGAAATTTATAACTACAAGGATCACTAATAAAAAAATCAAATGGATAAAATACCTTAGCACTGAGGAATTCAAGAATGATAGAACTAGCGTTGTGAGATCAAAAGATCAGGAAACAGATTGGGAGATTTACGCTTCCCTGTGCCATCTAGCAAAAATAAGGAGAAGGGGAGGCAAAGAAAGATTAAGGAAACGAAGAGTGATGAGAGCAAAATTCTGGCCAAGGGAGAAGGAAGATGGAATGATAAGGAAAATAAAATTGCAAAGAAAGAAAAGAAGGAGACGAAATAGTATAGAGGTAATATGGTGGATTTTGGTGTGTGTCGGAGATGGTATGCAGAAGGCAAAGAAGGAGGATTTGTGAAGAAAAATGGGAGTAGGAAGAAGAGTGATCTCTCTGCCAGAGAGAGAGAGAGAGAGAGAGAGAAAGAGAGAGAGACGATGGTTACAAGGAGAAGGAGGAGAAAGGGTGGGGGGGGGGAACGGAGATGGAGTAGAAAAGGTCAAGAATAAAAACGAAGATAAGACGATTTTTTATTTTTCTCTTTGTTTTTTTTTTTTGGTGAACTTTTTTTTGGGTAAAAATTGTTTTCATAAGGGTATTATTGAAATTTCAATTAACCAAGGGAGGTAAATGTAATTTTGTAAACCTTGGGGAACTGACTGCAATTGTCAGAAACCTCAGGGGAGGTTTCTGTAATTATCCCTGATTTGTATCCACATCCCCACAATACCTCAATCTCCTTCATTTTGTGAGAAGAAAATAAGGTACCAGTATACTAGCACAAAGTACTACTCAAAAAACACACAATTTCCTTCCATCCTTATATAACCACATTTGACTCTACCGCCTGACCTGAAACCGCCGTCAACAGCCCTCCACTATGAACCCACCACCTCCATTCCCTCCTCTTCATCCTCTTCCACCACCTCCCCAGCCCTTCACCTCTCTCCCACCACCTCCATCACCTTCCATCACCACCACTACCCCCACCTTCGCAGCTCCCAACCTTCCCACCGCCCTCACCACTCTCTCCTCCCTCCTTCACCTCACCCAATCCACTCTCAACTCCCTCTCCTCTCTCCTCCCACCTCCACGTCCCTCAGCCAATCTAATTCCTTGCCCTTTTAACCCTAATCACCTCCTCCCCCCTTCCTCTCTCTTCTCCCACTACCTCTCTTGCCCCTCCTCCCCCACTCCCCTAGACCCACAACCCCTCATTGAATCTCTTCACTACCCCCACACCCTCCATTCTTCTTCGTCCCAAAGCTCCTTCACGCAGCCCCTCCAAAACCCTAGCTCCGCGCAACTCTGTTTTTCGCTCGAGAACTTTTTGAATTTTCCTGAAAACTATTTTTATTCTAATTGCCCTGGGGCGGTTGTCATTAGCCCCCCTTATAAATATGATTTTTCGTCTTCTTCACCTTCTATGCTCACGTTGCCCGGATTTTTATCCGCAGAATGTGCTAATTTTATACATGATAATACGGGTTTTGATGATCAGGGTTTCGATATCGAGTCTATTAGGCTTCTTCCTTCGGAGATTTGGGCCGTTAGGAATGAGGTTGAGGCGTGGGTTGATTATCCGGTCTCATATTCGTTTAAAGTTCTTAGATGCATGTTGAGGTTGTGGAAGAGTAATTTGTTGTGTTTGCACACTTGGGTTATTGCGAATTCGCCTAAATATGGTGTGGTTATTGATTCGGCATTGAGGGATCATGTGGTCTTGTTGTTTAGGCTTTCTTTGAAAGCTGTCATCAGGGAAGCTATTGGTTTTTCGGATTTGTTGTTTAGTTGCAAAAAGGAGGATAAGAAGGTATTTGATTGTCCTGTTTTGGTTGAAGTAATGACGTGGTTAGGATCCCAACTTGCTGTGCTGTATGGCGAAGTGAATGGAAAATCTTTTGCTGTGAACATGTTGAAGCAATGTGTATTGGATTCAGTATTGATCTCTTCATTCTTTCCTCTGATGGAGAAAGCCAAGGAATTGCCTGAATTGAAGGAACTAGATGGTAAATTTGAAGACCCAATAGGGAAGGTTGGACAGAATGAGAGAAATAGCTTGGTAGATGGGTGTGTTGAAAGCAGCATGATTTTTGTTTCTCAAGTAGCTGCTGCTGTTGCTGCATTGTATGAGAGGCATTGGCTTGAAGCGAAAATTAAGATATTAAGAGATACGCGACCACTCACTGCATATCAACGGTATCCTGCTATGCATTTTCACACTACTGTTAGCATTTCTGTTCCTGTTATATTCATGATGCTACTAATAAATAGGTTGGAGCTGTAAATATATCGGATGTATTGTTTATTTTGGACCATGGCTATAGATCTCAATTTTAGCTGGTTAAGAAGTTGTACCGATTTGCTTGTTCTTTGCTTCTTTCCTAACTATATAGCTAGGAAACTACATGTCTGATTTTATTGGGAGGTGGCTGCAGACAGTTTTCCACTTTGGTTCTTTCTTCATTGACCGGCATTTGTCAAGTGAAATAATGTTGGGATTGGTTGGTAGCTTAAGGATCTTGACATTAATGTGGAAAGAGGCTGGATGACCTTTGTATCTGACTCGATGTTTCTAAAATTATTGAGACTTGACTCCGTATCAAAATTATTTTTACTGTTTCAGATCTCAAATTTTTCTCTAGGTAGGCTGAAACTCTGTGATGAAAGGAAACATTGTTGTATGATCAGATAACTGTTTTCTAGCGAATGACCTGTCTAAATACTTCTTTCTGTTTTGTGGTTTCATTACCGTGTGTGCTACTAATTATGGGAAATTTTGTTTGAATTTCTTTATATCTGATCCTTCCACCTTAGTGATTTGTTCTTCTTCTTCTTATTATTATTTTTTTATTTGCGTCTTTGTCAAATGAATCTATTTATTGAACTGCATGCTACTTAAGGAGTTTGTTCGTTTGTAGATTTGTAGAACACGAACACATATCAAAGAGAGCACAAGAGGAGCTGCAGAAGCGTTCTGACTATAGACCTATAATCGAACATGATGGGGTACTTTGGCAGCAGGCACAAAACCAAGTAAGTTGACTAAATTAGCTTTTAAAGTAACATAACCGTGGGTGGAATTCAATTCGAACTTTGTTAAGATGCAAGACCTTGTAAATATATGAACGTGCAAAATTGATGCATGAAGAATGGATCTTTTTGAACTAGATAATAAATTTCAAACCACATCATCTTTTTGATTACCTAGACTACTTTTACACGTGTAAACTCTTTTTTTATTTTTCTTACAAAAAACTTTAATACAACAGTTCTGTTTTAGAGCAAATCTTTTGAAACCATTTGGGAGTCTTAGAATTTCTATGCTGCTATTTTCATTATTCGTTAGTTTTGTGAGTGGGAAATAATTTGCAATTGTTTGGCAAATCCTGTTTAAAAAAAAAAAAATAGAAAATTTCAAAGTTTACTACAAATGATGCTGGCATATCTCTTGATCCCTGCCCATTTTGTTGGTTCATTTTCCTTCCAGTTAGTGGACAAGTTGAAAATAGCTTTTAAAATGACAAGGGCACTTGGATTTTTGCTGGTACTTAGGTAAATGGTGATATTTCAACGACATGATGCCTCAACTAATGGTAGAGGAACAATATTAGACAACTTTTCCTTTTTCTTCTTTTCCCCATCAATTACAAATGGTAAATTACAAATCCAATTTGCATATTAAAAAAATACCACATATCACATAAATTTCTCCACCGATTCCTTCTGGTCAAGCTTCTCGGTCTGTCGTTAAACCTTGAGAAGTTGAAATAATATAATCCTCATCCCACCTCAAATTCGAAGTGATAAAATAGCTGGAAGACACACAGATAAGGGTATTATTTCAAAAATTTTGCCTAGACAAAATATGCTTTATTTGTCTGTGGGTGCATACTGATAACAAGCTATTATTTTCTTTCCATGCATTCTTCTTCTTATTAGTCTTCGTATGTCTGCAGGAGCCAAATAGAATAAAAACAAGAGAAGAGTTGTTGGCTGAAGAAAGAGATTATAAACGTCGTAGAATGTCTTATCGTGGCAAAAAGATAAAACGATCAACAACACAGGTAAAACTGACTAGCTTGGCATTGATTTTGGTTTTACATTTCTTTAATAAAATGTCTCAGGTAGACTGTTCTGTCATAGACAACGTTATAGACAGCTCATAGTTTTGCTTGAAGAATATGTTGGTAATCCATACTTTCTTTTTACCAATAGAACAACTTACATGTGCATTTTGAGGTTCAGTGGGCAGATATCTCAGACACTATTAGGATTTTTCTGCTTAGTATGAAATTTCTTAGATGAGGACCTGGTTTTTTTAAAGTGATTTGGTTTCCATGCACTTTATTTTTTTTAAAAATTATCTATGAATTTGGTAATTGTAGTGAACTGGTATAGTTTGCTGGTTTGAGTCCATTCAAACTTGGCCAATTCGACATTTAAGAAATGCTTTTGATGAGCATTGATGCTGGTCTAGTTTAGGAATTTCTTAGCCAATGTTAATCAGCAGCTTTTGATGCATTTTGTATAACTAGCCTCTTCTTTAAGAATAAGCATATGTACAGTTTCAATGTGGATGAGATTTTGTACTTTAGGTTTGCCCTTCTAGTTTCTGGAAAGAAATCTATGAGGAGAAAGAGATTCATCCATATGCTAATCAACAACAGCTGCAAATGGTGTAAGTCTATAGAGGTTCTGTTCTTAAATACCCTGAGGGTGGATATTTAGCTATTTACCACACTTTAGCTGGTTTTAATTAATCTTCAAACATTCCTCATATTTTGGGATTCCTGAAACAAATTGGTATGAGTTTCAGGCATTGTGTTAAAATTGTATTGTTCTTTAATGAAAAATTGATAGGTTTCTCTTTGCGAGCTGCATATTATTCTATCATGTCAGCTTGTGCATGTTAATATGGCACAAGTAGTGTTGGCTGTTTTTCTTCTTGTACCAGCTTCGTCATGGTTCGTGTTTCCTTTTAGACCTTTTCATTTGAACATTTTTTTTTTAATGGATGCCGTCTTATTCATCCTTTCCTCTATAGGTGATGAAAGATATAATAGAAGAATTCATGGATGAAATTAAGAAAGCCGGCGGGCATGGTTTTGCGAAAGGCAGTGAAAAGGCAGAAGCACGGGCTTTTGAAAGTTCTTCTACGCATAAAAGTTCTTCAGATACTCTTGAGTTGAGAAAAAGTGAAAAAGAAATTGAACTTAGCAGAAAGGAGCAACATGTTTATGGAGCACATTTGCATTCTCATGATGCTCATCAATCCATGCATTCTGAGGATAAACATCTTGAACATTATAAGCAACACAAACGTAGTTCTCGGAGACATGACGAAAATTTAGATGATAATAGAAGTACTAAAAGGGCAAGATACCGTGAAAAGAATTATTCCATAAGTCCAGATCAACAGCGAAGTGGCTACCACTTGTCTGGATATACAAGGAATCGAGGGAGCCAAGGTGATCCTGAAATTTCTGGAGGAATTATCTCTCGAAGCTCAGATGGAAGTCTTGACAAGTCAGATGAGCGAAAAATTCGCCGAAGAGAGGAGGATGGACGTAATCGGGAACGTAGAAATAGATACAAAAGTAAGAAGCACAATGATATTAGATCAGATTCAGAGTTTGAGGACAGATATAATCCCGTGGAATTGCATGATAATTATGAAGACGATGCTTAGATCTTGCAGTTATTTTATTGGTCTTTGATCTGCTTTGATTGGATAATTGGAGGCAATTCAATGTCTTTCATGATGGCCTTCCTGCTACCGTTTGAGATATCGAGTGGCCTCTTGGCGGTTTGGTAAGTTATTACTAAGAAAAAGATTATTTGCTCTTTCACTGTTTCAGGACTCGGGACATAGTTTGATGTGAGTTTTCTTTATTCGTTGGCCTTTCCATGGTATGCAGTGCGATGTCGGACAGGTGTTGCGGTTTATCCACTTCTGTATCCTCTTCTGTATCCTTAGTTGTTAAAATTTTCTAGATATCAATATTCTTCTTCTGAATGCAAAACTTTAGTCTTTCCTCACACACTAAAGCAAAAAAACATTGCCTCCTTGGTTTTAGTTCTTTTGTTCTATTTATTTGTTTCTGCATGCTCATATCAGTTCTCGACCTAGGTCTGGAGTCAAACTTCTGGAATGGTATATGATTATGGATAGGGATTCTGTGTTTTTGGTTTATCTCCTGATAAGTGAGAAAAATGCTTTTGGAATATTGTGCATGCATTTCTGCCATACCATTTGGCATGATGGTCTATGAGATACCAATATAATCAGTTTGTGCCATTGAATGTGACTAAGTTATCATCTTTACTAGACAGATTGACTAATGACAGGCTGGCAAAATTTGTAGTTGGATTATAAGGTGCAGAGTATTGTTTTTGCTGTGTATAGTAAGCATAACATTAGCATGCTGGTTTCTCAGGTTTGCAGGAGAAGAGAACGTAACGTCTCTCTGCTAAAGAATTAATCTGACATAGGTTGCGCTGGTTGTTTATCTTTCTGTTGCCGTCCTTGATTGGTTTGCGGGGTGTTTACTAGCCGATTTGGATTCACTGCAAGAATCTTAATTACTATATATACGGAAGAGCTTAGCCTCATTTAGCTCCTTACGCACATAAGTTGGGCTCTGTCTGTTCTTTTGTTCTTTAGTGCTTTTTTAGTTTTGTGGATCATTTTCTAAATTGTTTTGGTTTATGCTTATTCTGCACCAGTCTTGTTAAGCATGCTTCTTTTTATAGTTTTCATACCGATTAGAACAAAAAGACACAAGTTTGACAAGGGGGTGGCTGAAACTGAATACATTAGTTTAGCTGGACCTTACTAAACATTTCCTTTCTAAGACGGGCTACAACGTTTGTCATTAAGGTAGTAGGGGTTTGTGCAGTCAACTGTGCTGCATGGTGGTTTTGACACGTTGGGAGATTATTCCACACGGAGTCGGGACAGGGACAGGGACAGGGACAGGGACAGGATGAGGGACAGTTGTTAATGTCTATTGTCCTAAAGAAGGAAATGTGCAAAATCTTGCACTAATGTACACCTTAATTTTTCCACTTTAATACGTCTTTCTGTACATATATGAATAACGAATACCTGTGTATTTCATGTATCCGGCTGGGAAAATTTTATACGATCCTAATAACATGGGCACTGTCCATTACGGGCAAGTTGAAGAGTTAGTGATCTGAGCTGGGGTGGTTCATTGCTAACGAGGAGGATGAGGCAATTATTTAAACTAAGTACCAAAATTCAAGATCAGCCATTGTTTAAGGAATCTTCTTGGGATCAAGAGTCAAGAAAGTACCCTTCCCTCTGACACTCCTGTCCACTCGGTCTGATGATGTGTCCATTAGTATATTCTGCTTATCGGCTACGTCACAATCTCAATGAGGATAAAAATGTCCATATAAGCACGTGTAGAGCTATACTGAATGGAAACGGGAGAAAGTATTCTTCTCTTGTTTTATCACGTTGGTTGTCTATGTGTTACCTTTATTTTGATATCCATTCGTTGTATGGGGGAAAAAAATGCTAGATTGATGAGTGATTGCCAAAAAAAAAAAAAAAAAAAAAAGGGAACGAATAGAGATTATAACTCCATCCTAGAGGGTTTGAAACTCATTAACACCAAAATTTTCTTTCTCTCTGTAATAGTGTAGGTTTATAACAAAAAAAGAAAATATTTTTCAAGAAAATAGTAATATTGATTCTTTTATAACAGTTTAATGTAGTGATGCAGTGTCACTTAAATCGAAAAGAAATTACTGAAGTCTTAAATAATCAGATCAATATTAAAATTTTCTGGGAAAATTAATCTCAAAATGAAAAGCTTTCCCAATTGGCGTGCGTTTAAACAAGAATTATATTATATGGCGTAAGCTGTTAGTTGTCGTTCTGTTAGCTTCATGCCTTAGACAATGTATCATGCGTTATACGTCAATCCATCGTAAAGTAGGTTGATTTGTTCTTTTATTATTTTTTCATTCAAACAAAAAAAAAAAAAAAAAGAAGTTCTTTTATTATTATTTTTATGATATGAGCTCCCCTTCATTACCGGACTTTCTGTTCTTTTCCGTCAAGTAAGGACGCGTGCTCTGCCCAACTGCCAAGTCCTCACCTGCTAAATTTAAAATCTGTTTGCACGATAAACGTCATTTTATTCATGGATCTAATCTTATTTTCTTCTTTTGATTTTTTTCTTTTGAGTCCCTGGAATTTGGATGCAAAAATTATTGAAATCTTAGATTGAAAACACAGGCTTGTAAAGAGACTAAAATGAAGGATTTAAACCTAGTCTTCCCTTCCATTGAGTAAAAGCAATTATGTTCTCTATATATCCACAATTTAGTTTTTGTTTTGCTATAAACGAAAGCTTTAAAGAAAAAAAAAAAAAGAGTAAAATGGTGGGTGGGAATCTTCCGAAGATTTTCTGTAGTTGATGATGAGAGGAGATGTAAGACTGCAGTAATCAGCCGTCACCCCATTTGTTCTTTAATTCTTTCCATCGAATAGACAATTAGTAAAGGAAACCAACCAAGTTTTGATCAATCAAATCCAAGGGGTGACCCCTGTTTTAGTCTTTAACGTCCATTAAAGAAAGCAGTCACACATCAGAGCACAGGAAGAAAATGGAAGGGCATTATCCAATCTAAAAACAAACAATCAACTGCTGTGTTTTTTTTTTTTTTTGTTTTTCATAAATCATCAAACGAATACATTACCAATGTTCAATTTGTCCGTACCTAAAACCGTGGCAAGGCCGTGTCACAAATGAAATGAATAAGTGCTTTAGTCAATTGACATTCCTGCTCTTTGCTTCATAAGACATGATAAATAACAATTCTCATTTTAGTCTTTTAGAGAGAGAGAGAGAGAGAGAGATTTTGGACCTATCCACAATGGAGACATATGTTGCAGTCAATGATTCCTGGTAGTTCGATTTCGTATGTACTGAGAAATGTCAAATGAAATGTAGAAGGGTCAAGAATGAAATTAAGACTTACGGGAATTGAAAGTAAAATATTAGGCTCGAGCCTTGAAACAATGTTTGTATAAACTTCCTTTTTTTTTCCTACTAAAATACACGATAATAATCTCATTATCTAAGAGTAAATCATTGGTATCTCATTTTTTTACGTGAATAATTTAGAAATGAAGTTTAAGAAATTTAGTAAAATCAGAATCAATTTTCAAAAAAAAAAAAAAAAAAATGTAGCTCAGAAATTAATTTTGTCGGAATATCTTTTTTTATATGTGTACACAAAAAAGCATATTATAGGTATACTTTTGTCCCCAAGGTCCTCCAAAATTTTTAATCTAAATTAGGAACAAAATAAGCTTTAAAATTAACCCACCTATACGTTCAGGCCACCCAATTTGATATACACTTCATGGCTGCAAGATTATATTCAAACGAATGTAACGCATATTGCTTTTTTAATATATACCAAGTCATTCCAGCAATTAATTTGGGTATCCCCTCCCCACCCACCCACCCCCCCCCCCCCCCCCCCCCCCCAAAAAAAAAAAAGAGTCATTTTTTTAATAGAATGGAATATAAAAAAATTACAAATGTTGTAATTTTAGTTCAAGTTTTTCCATCCCACTTCTTGTGGCAATCTAATCACGATATATCATAATAGTGTTGTAGTTGTGATTGGCACAAAGACGGGATAGAAGATCCAAAGATTTATTAAAAATTCAGATACTCGATTAGTAAATGTATTTTTGTATAGCTAAACTGTACGCTTGGTCTCTTAAATATAAAGTTATTAGTATCGTTAAATAAGATCTTAAAATAATATAATTTGTTATAAAAACTAGTTTAAAAAATATCGTTATTTTTTATGGTTTTTCATATTTTGGTATTTTGGTGAAAATTAGTAAATTCTTCATAATTAGTATCCAATCAAAGGTTTTACAAGATGTCATATAATTAAAATAAATAAAATTTGAGAAAAATTGAAATAGTGAAGTTTCCATATAAAGTTAAGTCTAATAACAAATCTACCGTAATTCAATAATGATAGATCATTATACATCATTCTTAGAGCCTATTCTCAATAGTTTTTTATACCTGATTTTAGCTTCTGATTTTTAAAAAATATATTTTGTGGTGTTCTCAATTGCTTTTTTTTTTTTACTATATTGTTGGATTTTTTCAGTTGAAATCAAGAGCGACTAATGTTTAGCTTTTCTAAAATCAATTTTTATAAAAATCAGAAGTTATTGAGAATAATTATTTTCGATATGTAGTAAAGATTAGCAAAACTAAGTAATTATAACATCATGGTCTTTTTAATTTTGCTAGGATGGTATATCTTAGTTATAATTCTCAAAATTTTGAACTACTATATGCATTTTTCTAAATAATATTCGGTGGTATGTCGTAAGGATTGCTAAAATTAAGTAGTAATTTTGTTAGGGAGGTATATTAATCATCTATCATATATAGTAACTCACGTGGTTATCTTTAAAAATCTAATACCATTAAATCAACAGTTTGTATATGTGTTCGTAAGTTATAAATCACTGTGAAGATACCCAAAATCCTTGATAAATCATCGTGATAGAAAGAGGGGGAAAAAAAAAATCAACTCCCATCACAACACCTAATACCTTCCTTTTTTTTTTTTTTTTTTTTTTTTTGACATCATAATACCTTCCTTTTTGAACACTTTTCCCCCTGGTTTTTTACCGACATATGTACGCTGAAGAGTAAAAAGTCTTCGGTAGTATCCCAAGTAAAGTCCAGCAGACGCCGACGCCTCATCAATTAATCTCCACCATTTCATTTCCGTTAATTCTAAAAATCCACCAATATTAAGAGAGAGCGAGAGGGGTGCTTTTCAAAACGCGACAACCAAAACAAAAGGCAATCAAGAAAAGGGAACTATGGAAGAATGAGAGCAGCAGCACCACCAACTTTCTTCTTCTTTATTCTTCCAACTACAGTTTCCTTTTCTCTTTTTGCTTGATTCCCAGTTCCCAACTCGTGTCTTTTTTTTTTGTCCCAAAAAAATGGCCAAAATAACTGCAGAAAAAGATGGGGTGGTTTCGCTGGAAGCGAAAACAGCAGCAGAACAACTCAAGAGAGAACTGCAGAGAGTGGTGCAGAGTATTGTTGATGGAGATGATTATGCATTAGAAGCCACTGATCTTGCCATGCAGGCTTTGTCTTGTTTGAAAGAATTGAAGTTGAAGTTATTGAACCCACAAACTCTTTTGCTTACCCTTCCACCTCCTGAATTTAGATGTCCTATTTCTGGACAACTCATGATTGACCCTGTTGTCATAGCCTCTGGCCAGGTTTGAATTTTTCTTCTAACTTTTTTATTCAAGATTGAAGAATTTTTTTTTTAACATATATTCTTGAATCTTGTGCATTGATTTTCTTGTAATTCTCCCCTTTTCTTGGAATTATTATTGGTATTCAAATGTTTGGAAATTCTCTGTTTTCTCATCAGTGCTAGTTTCTTCTTGTTCAATTTTTTTTAGATAACTAGAAATACATAAAGTAATCAACCGACAAAAATTTTATGGTTCATCTGCATGATATTAAGTGTTTGAATAAAATCTTATGTTATTAAAGATTATCAGAATAATTCTCTTCAAATTCTGAAAATAAAAAAAAGAAGCGCCTCTTAAAGAATGCACATTTTTTAGACCAAATATAAATAGTTAAATTAATCAGTGGACAGGGACATGAAAATGTATAAGCGGAGTTGATGTGACAATGGAGGAAAATCTGATGGGATTGCATCTAAGTAATCACCTTTTTAAAAAAAAAAAAATTGGTAGTGTTTTCTTGAAGTCTTGTAGATCATGAAGTAGACATGGACCAACAAAACCAATGGCGCAGAAATATCTGTGTCATCCCTTAGGGACAGTTGTGAGGGGCATATTTATTTTTCCATGCATTATTTTAGTTATGTAGGTCCACGGACATTGTCATCTTATTAGCAGAATTTTCTACTTTTTTTAAATTTAGAAAAGGTCAACTTGAATGGCTTTACTAATGACTGAATTGGAAGATGGTAAATTTTCAATCAGTGTTTGTTTATATGGTAAAAGGATAGAAGATGAGCAAATCCGTTTGGGGTTAAAAAATAAAAAACGTGTGTCAATTTGAATTTTGTCACTACAGTTGTGCAGTTGGTTTTCCAGATTTTTAGGCCATGCTGGAATGTTATGAGTTCACGAGAAGAAATATATTGTGATCTGTTGTGCAGACATTTGATAGGCCTTTCATCCAAAAATGGCTGAATGATGGACATCGGACCTGCCCTCAAACAGAACAAGTCCTTTCTCATAAAATTCTGATTCCCAATCTGCTGCTCAAGGAAATGATTTCAAGATGGTGCAAAGAACATGGAATTGAGCTGCCTAGCCCTCTACAAGATGTTGATGAAGAAAAAGTATTCGCAAATGCTGATCGAGGGCGTTTGAGTTCACTGCTTGAGAAACTTTCCTCATCAGCCCTTTCGGATCAGAAAATGGCTGCAAAAGAGATTAGGCAAACAACAAAGCGGTCGCCGTCTTGCCGAGCTCTTTTTGGAGAGATTACTAATGCTATTTCCTATTTAGTTGAACCACTTTCATCAGGGAAGCCTGATATTGATCCTGATCTTCAGGAGGATATAATCACAACAATTCTGAATCTTTCAATACATGACAGTAACAAAAAATTATTTGCGGAGAATCCTGTAATAATTCCTCTTCTTATTGAGGCCCTGAAATTTGGAAGCATTGAGACAAGGAGCAATGCTGCTGCAGCTCTTTTCACACTATCGGCCCTTGATTCAAATAAGCACATGATAGGGAAATTAGGTGCTCTTAAACCTTTGATTGATCTTCTGGAAGAAGGACATCCACCTGCAATGAAGGATGCAGCTTCAGCTATCTTCAGTTTATGCATTGTTCTCGAGAATAAGAGTAGGGCTGTATCTGATGGAGCAGTCGGGGTCATTATGAAGAAGATTGTAGATCATTTGCTCATGGATGAGCTGTTGGCTATTCTTGCAATGCTGGCTAGCCATCAGAGGGCAATTGAGGAGATGGCAGAACTTGGTGCAGTGTCGTTTCTGCTCAATATCATTAGGGAGAACACAAACGAGCGCAACAAAGAGAACTGTATTGCAATCCTCTACACGATGTGTTTTAATGATAGAGCAAAATTGAGAGATCTCAGAAAAGAGGAGGATTCAAATGGGACAATATCTCATCTTGCACAGAATGGAACTTCAAGAGCCAAGAGGAAGGCAAACAGTCTTCTTGAGCGACTTCATCGATATGCTGCTGTTGCAAACACTGCTTGAAGTAAATCTTGTTAGGTCGTTGTACATTCCTATCACCCATTGTAAGTAATAATGCTTCATTCTATACCTACACCTATCACAGTTCTGTTACCTGTAAAAAGGTATAATTTTTTCAATTTAGTTTCCTGTCCGTTTTAGAAAATTCTATGCTAAGCTGTTCTTTTTTGAACCTTGCCTGCCAATAGGATTCTTGGAAATCATGGATCCCTTATGATAGTCCATTGGGTTGTAATATGTTGGAAGTTTTTCTTGCTCTTTCTCAAAATTTTGATTAGAAACATGGTTGGTGTAATGATGACAGGCTGACTGCATATCATAGAATTTTCCAAGGCATGTGGTACAAGAATGAAGGACATTTTTACATTCACTAGTATTTGACCTAGGGAATTTAGTGGAGTATTTAAATCTATTTGGTAGAGAATTAATGTTTCCCATAATGCTATCATAATGAGGTACCATATTATGGTGAAACTTTTATTATTTTCATTACAAAACGTATTATTCATTTGACATAACTTATTACTCATATGATAAAACTTACTTCTCATTTTCATGTACATCACTATAATATTTTCCTCAGACGGACTACTATATTATGTATCATGGTACCGGCATTGATTTTGAAATTGTGCTTAACTGCCTCTCATCACGTGAAATTTGTCTGGGTTCACTTTACTAGTGATGATGATATGCCTCCTGTCTGTGGGCACCATCTCTTACCTAATATGATTTATGTTATTGAAACAGGGTATTTAAGTGGTGGTTAAGAACTCTGCTTTTCAGTACAAGCTTACAAATCCATTGATTGCTATAAAAGCCATAATTTAGTGGAATCACTAATTGAGGCGGTGTCATACCGACATTCATATACCAGTGATGGTAAAATGTTTTGGGTCTAAGTTGTTTTAGGTGTAGTGATTTTCAAAATCAACTTTTCACATTTGAATATCTGCAAAATCCACCAAATATCAAAAAACAACTGAGGAAAAAAGTGTTTAAAATGTAGAATAATTCTGGTCAAAAGCATTCCAATATTTTACGGTGCGTTAGTGTATGGTAACTAAGTTAAATAAACCAATCTCCCTATATTTAGTCATTTGAACATTATTATCGAACAGTTCCTCAATACGGTACGATACCATAATCCCAAATCATTACCTATTGGACTTAAACATTAAAACTAGCAATCTAAGATAAAATCAGGGAGGAAAAATCAAGAATAAAACAATTCCGCGGTACCCTATTAGTGAACCTATTAGTGAAGATTGAAGGGAAGGAAGCCAGAGGATAAGGGTTTTCCTCCTTGCTGAGCAAAGAAGAGGATAAGGGAGCCATTAAAAGTTATGATAGAATATTAAGAGCAGCCAATTGCTTAAGTGCTTCCTTTTAATGGTTTGATGCTTGTGCTAGATAAACAGATTGCTTAAGTGCTTCCTTTTAATGGTTTGATGCTTATGCTAGATAAACAGAACACACCTTTCTTATAATGACTTTTGGCTTGGTGGTCCTCAGATCACACTTGAGAATGTGACTGGCAATTCATGTCTAGTCAATATTTTTGGAGTGCTTTTCATCATGAAAGAATTACAATCCACTGATCAAACTAATTATAGCAAGCCTTTGCAATTATTTGCTCAAACATGGATGCATTATGCTAGCTGCTAAACTCTTTTAGCACTATCATGGGCTTCTTGTAAAATCTTCTTCGAATAGCTGAAAAAGAAAACTAAAAGAAAAAAGAAAAAGAAACTTTAAATGCTAAGAGGATATTCCACTTGGTTTGGAAGATTTTGGTTTTCTGGAATTGGAGGGATAGAGCCCAGAACTGAAGGGAGAGGCCCAACAAATGGGATCTTCTAACCAGCCATATTCCTGCATTCATGGACGCCATGGGTGGGGGACTTCAAGGTTACAATAGTTTCAATAGTTTCATTAGTTTGATCTCAAGGACGAATTCAATTAACTTTCACTTTCAAGAACAGACGGGGACAAACTTGTATGCTTGTCCCGCAGAATAACTCCAAAATTGTACTCTTTTAGCATTTTTGTGACATACAAAAAATTGTCACTTCAATTGCGGTCCATTTTGGTGAGATTTGTGGTCATCATCACATAGGATGTAACACTTATGGCTATAAAATGATGGTCAGATTTCATGGGTTGTACCTCAGGACAACATAAGAAGCTGGTATTAAGTAAATACAACGAGAAGAAAGTTAAAGATACCTTAGTGCTTGTTCATAAATGAGATTGATTTAGCAAATTCCGAGCAATGAGAATTATGTGTGACCCAACAGACCAAGTTATTGACGTTTAATTTGTGATTCACTCGCTCTTTTTTAGTTTAAAAAATGTGCAAAATTCTAAGAAAAATTTTGAGGGTTATGTTGATGACTTCAAAGTACAAGTTGCTAAACCACCTTTAATATTTTATGAAAAATATTGGCAAACAATTCAAAGAAAGATATATTATATGAAACTTTTTTCTTGTTTGCACTTGCCTCGCTGAATTATTCACTACATTCAATTATGGTGAAACTGGCTTGAGTAATTAGCATCAAAAGTTTGAACAAAGTTTCATTAATGAGGATAGAGATTGAAGTTTTGCTCCATGAAGATGCATGTCACAAATTATAGACCAAACATTTCTCAATTGTCACACCAAAAGACAATTCTCAATACCACTACAGTGCTATTTACCAGGAAATGCTATTTGGCATTCACACTTATTACACTTGAGATAAATCAGATAATTATCATATCATTATTATAGTGTGAATGTAAGGAGGCAGTCTTTAGTGAATGTCATTGGGACGATACTAAAAAAACTGGCATTGAAAATCTGAATTGTTATTTAAGTGGCATAAACACACAAAAAAAGTCAAAAGGACATCTCTTTCATAACACGTGCAATTGTTGAAACATCGATGTAAAGTGATAAATTATATGATAAATGAAGGGATAATTACAAAAACCTCCCCTGAGGTTTCTGACAATTACACCTAGCACCCCTGAGGTTTGAAAAATTACACTAACCTCCCCTGGCCACTTAAAATGACTATAATAACCCTTGACTTATTATTCTTATTATTATTTGCAAATTGATTTATGAATTTAGGGTTTGGAAGTTACAAAGTTACTAATATATAATTGATTTTGGGTAAATAGATTTGGATGTCTTGTTAATATTTATGAATTTTGCCTCTCTAATACGGTTGCTTGTGACGGTGGTAACTGATAAAAATGGAGCTAGCGTGATATGGTGGTGGTGGTGGTTGTTGTTCAAGTGGTAAAAACAAGATGAATTTTTTATTTTTATTTTCTTGATTAGTTGGCAGTGGTGTACCGGTGTTGGTGAGATTGTTTTGTGGTTGCTAATGGCGGTGTTCATAAAGTTGGTGGCGGTAGTTCAAGTGGTAAAAAAATATATATATTATTTTTTTTGATTTTTAGATTAAGAAGGGCAAAATTGGATTTTCATTTAAAACTTATGTTGATAGGGGAGGTCTTGTTACTAAAACAATAAATGTAAGGGAGGTTTGTGTAATTTTTGAAACTTAAGGGGTGCCAAGTGAAATTGTCAGAAACCTCAGGGGAGGTTTCTGTAATTATCCCATAAATGAAATCAAGAAGAAATATATTGGTCTTTTCACTTGTTTTTTTGGCAAAATTTAGAGAATGCAAGAATATCAATTACAAAATTCCATTTACGTTTGAATAAATTTAGCTGAACAACCTGCGTGACATTAATTTACATGTGCATTTTGTCCACCACAACATTAGTCAACTGATTTTCTTTGGTGGATTTGCATTTCAACCAAATTTGGAGGGAAATATTTACATGGATCTGGTCTACAGGTGGGATCCGTGGACCATGTGGTCAAGAATTACTCACATCAGTTATGAGTGGATCCCTGGTGGGCTATAGCGTGGGCCATGTGTGAAGCATGACTGATGTAGATAATTTTGGATCACATGATCCACGGCTCCACCCGTGAACCGGATCCATGTAAATATTTCTCCAATTTGGGGTGGAATAAATCCACCAGAAGCAAGAAAACTGCATGAGATTACAATGCTGGAAATCAATTCACTTGACATTTTGGTCACCCTGACAAGAAGTCAAAACGTACCAAAAATTTTCACAGTAAGATTGAAAAGAGAAGGGAACAATTTTCAATTCCAGCCCCCCTACCCCGGCGCCCCCCGAACCACAGCAACGACCCCCACACACACGTAGTAAGCTAAGTTTTGTCAAGGAGAAGTGACCAGTGAGACACCGACGCTCACTGTTTGAGCTGACAAGAAGAGTCACAGTTGTCCACAGTGTCCCTGCCACTGTAGATACTATATATGGGTGTGGTGTTACAACAGGGAAAATTAACCGAGGGACCATGACTTGTTTCTATTTATTGCAGCGGAAATCAAGGGAAACGACTTTTTTATCGACATGGGAAGATGGGATGGTCTTCTTGGCTTGGGCACCACGATTATGCACAGTGTCTTCTGAAAACTTTTTCAACGGCAAGAAACCATCAAAGTTGTTTACCATGCATTGTACGCCACCTGGATAATCTCAAAGTTGAATTCAATGTCCAACTTCCATTCTTTAGTCAAGTCTTATAGTCCACACCTACGTACCTATGAGTTGTGTTTCTTTGGCTGCGTTTAGAAATTGTGCCAAAGTTTGGTAGGTTTGGTTTTAAAATCTCAATCAAGTAAGACATATTTGATTGGGTTGTGTGTCCCTAAAGTTAGTACTTGGTTATAGATTTTTAAATCATTCTTTACCACCTTAAACAATTGTTTTTGCATCAATATGAGGGGAAACTGTATAATACAAAAAGTATCATTTGGACAAATTTGTTTTTCAGAAAATTATTGTAGAATATTTTTGAAAAACAAATTTTTTCATAGTCTTAATTCACTTTTGCTCACATACATCTCATCTTATAAAGTACGTTAAAATATTATTCTTTTGATAATATTTATAAAAATGTAATGATTTGAATAGATATCTTTTTAATGCATTGAACAAAAGTAATTTTTTTTTATATTTTATGCCTAACGAGTGACATGATTATAATCGATCAAATAGTTACCTTAAAATTTACTAATCCTCGTGTAAAACTCGCACGTTGCATGTTAGGAATTGAAATAGGATAACTCTGACGAAGTAATACAGCCAATTCGGCTAAAAATACACAATCACTTCCCCCTCGTTAAAGCTCTTTCTTCAAGAAACATTTTCTTTTTCATGTAACTAGCTCTTCGTACTTATCGCGTAGCCTTTTAGCCTTAGCCCAACATATATATAACAATAGATAAAAACAAACTTAGAAGACAATTAACAAATGCTAGTGATCTTAGACTCGTGCACTATATCTCTAAAGACTCCTTTTTGACTTTTTTGTTAGCTCATCATCATTTTTATATACTTTTAGCAAAACTTTATTTCCAACATTCAACAACTAGAAAATGACCAATACCCCACTTCTGCACGCATCAAACCAAATCCCCACCAGCACACCGTATTGCAAGCTTGATTGCTTCTTGCACTCGAATATCCCCCAACCTTTTTTTCACTCGTAGTCATTCCTTGATTCATGAACTCTGCTCTTTCTTCTTAGACTCTTCTTTTCTGGGCTGAGCGTTTCATAGCATTATGGACTTTGTTAGTTTTCTTCTTCTTCTTCTTCTTCTTCTTCTTCTTCTTCTTCTTCTTTTTTTATATATATATAAAAAAACCCTTCTCTACTCTTTTTCTTTTTTGCAAGAAAAGATCATAAAGTTGATTTTCTTGGTTTCTTTTGTATGTAGGATGGGAAGAGAAGTGGACAGATTCCGGCATTTGGAGATTGGGATAAAGCAAATGAGCTGCCAATAACTCAGTACTTCGAGAGTGCTAGGCAGGCTGGCTTGGTCCGTCACGCTGCTACTCATCGAACTGCTACTTATCAATCTCAACGTGATCCATACATGACTAATGCTCGTGGTAGTTGTGGTGGTTATCCTGTTGATCCTTATGCTGCTGATTTTCAGAAACCTTCAGTTCGTTTTGTTACTTTTCCTCCTAGAAAGGTACCATTTAATTCACTTCTCGTGCTACCAGTTCTTGATTTTATTTTTTTCTTCGGCAACTTGCAAAAAGATTTTCATTTCAGAATAAAATCAAATGCTAGTAGTAGTATTTTGGGTCAGTGGTTAGGGGGGTGCTTATGCTGAAGTTTTTGTGAAGTGATTTTTAGCTTGTCACTGATTTGCTAACAATCATTAAATTTATGTTGAGGTTATTGATAGATTAAACTTCATAGTACATTTAGATGGATTCTTTTTCCCTTTTTTTTTTTTTTTTTGAAGAAAAAGGCACTTAAAAATAATGTATAATAGTTTGTCATAAAATTATGTCACCTAAGAAAAGGGTTCATGATTTTAACAGAAAGGTATTAATGAACATGTTTGTATTGTTTTCTTATTTTTTTCCGGGAAGCTGTGATTTTGAGAAATAGAGTAGGATTATTTTTTTTTACCAAAAAAAAAAATGTAGAAAAGAATACAGTTGGTGAAATAAAGCGATTAACGAGTCATTTCTTCTTTAGGTAAGTCATAAGTCATGAAATAAGTCACGACATTTATCACACTGGACCACAACATGGAAACTTACAAAAGGGCGTAAATTTGTTGAATTTTGAGGTCAAGTGAGTCCAGGTCAAGATTATTAGTTTGAACCAGATTAGCCTTTTTTCCTTGGTAGGTTAGGTTAGGTTGGCATGAGAAATCAAAATTTTGATACAATTTTTCATTTGAAGTCATTATTAGCTCAAAAAAAAAAAAAAAGTCATTATGATAGAGGTACGTACGTTGGACAAAAGCATGAGAGAAAATTTTGGCAAAAACCATAGAAAGGTTCAAATTTCAATACTGATTTCCATGCAAAGCAACTGTATGTATTTTACATCGTCAATTTACGCATTGAGTGAATAATTCCACAAGTAAATTATGACACCATAAGTCCGATTTATGCATTGTACTAGCAAGTTGTCTTGCTTTCTATATTATCCGATTTTAGTACATTTTCAACTTATGCATTTACAAATTTATTATTAATTTTTGGCAAGTATACTGTATAAACACCAAATTATTCTGAAATTGTAAATAGCAAGTCATAAATGTATGCACTGTGCAATGCATTATTGGTCCTGAAAAGGCGAAGTAACAAGTACCAAGTAGCAGTCAAAAATTGTACGTTGCCTTCTTTTTCTTACGTGATTGAAGGAAGGAAGGACGAGTTGTATAAGATATTGTCAAGTGATAATTGATGAGGAAAGATTGTGAAATCAAAGTTGCAGATCACAGGGGGAGCAGCTGCAGTTAATAATGGTCAGAATAATAGGAGGAGGAGGTGCGGGTGCCCCCCGCATGTCAAGGAGCAAAAGCAGCAGCAACAGCTGCAGCAGCAGAGAAGAATTAAACAACATGGGCTGGTTCCCGTTCAAGTTAACGTTTATGGCGTCGTGGACGTGAAGCAACAGCTGCCAACTCCAAGGACAAAAAGTCAGCAGCTTTACTATAACCATCATCATCATAATTATAACAATAGCAATAATAGTAGTAGTGGCGATCAGAATCAGAAAAAGCAGATGTTCCCAAAGCATACTGTTTCTGCTCCAAAGCATACTGTTTCTGCTACTTCTTCTGTTAATGCCAAACCAGTTGATGAAGATCTTTACAAGATTCCTCCCGAGCTGCTGCTCCACCACCACAATTCCAAGCGAGTACGACCCTTTTCTCCTCTCTCTCTCTCTCTCTCTCTCTCTCTCTCTCTCTCTCTCTCTCTCTCTCTCTCTCTCTCTCTCTCTCCACCCTCCACCCGCTCCCAACCAAAAAACAAAAAAAAGTACTATATTGAAATTCTGTGACCAATTTAATTAAATTGATTAACTACTAATATTATACCGGAATGATTAATCTTTCATTACGATTTAATCCTGAGGCGAATGTTGACTCGCCTTGCCTAAATGACTTCTGCAGTCCAACCATCCGGGTTGACTAGATGTCACATGTTTGAATTCTTCTGCCTATATTCTATTAGAAAAATGTCTTTTGCAGAATTATTCATGCTATGTTTGAATTGCATATTTTTTAGTATTGCTCGAAAGAATAATACCATAATATTTTTTTGTACGCTGGATATTGAGAATATAAAAAAGTAATTGAAAAATGTGTTTATAAAATACTTTCAATTATTATTCAAGAATAATTACTGTCAAAACAAACTCGTGCATTTTGTTTAGTATTTTTTTTGGTCCCTAAATTTTGGAGAAAATGTGCAGCTAGTTTAATTGTTAAGTTCAAATGGTATGATTTGATCTTTACACCTTTAAGAGTCGCACTTTAATCCCGTAACACACTGTTTTACATGCTTAACTTGTAAATCAAGAAAAAAAAAAAATGCGCGAGTTGTTCGTATGCCTTTTGAGTGTTACGTTAACAGTTCATATTTTGTGATTCAAAATAGAACTAACTCATGGGATTCTCATAATTTATGCAGAAGAAAATGCTGGGATTCTTTTCCAAATGCCTAGTTCCTCCCTGCAAGGCATGAATTTACGCCAATATTAGAGCTTCTACTGACGGTAGTATGAAGAAGCATAGCTATTCAATTCTAGTTAATTAAGCTAAAAGATTGATTGTACATATGCTATCTATCATTTCCAATTAGCTGCTGCCCGGCGGACTTGAAAGGAAGAGGACGTCTATCTGCTAGTGACATCAATGGTTATAAAACTACTACATATCATCATGTCTTTTATTCAGTGCTTGTCACTTTAATCATTTCAGTGGTGACAATTCTGTAGCTGAAGAACATGATGATCTGTTATCTCCTGAAGTTTTGGGCATGTGGTGGAAATGGAAAATGTCAAGGCTTGTTAAATTTTGTTTACTCGGTTACAGATTTGGTTATTTGGCTAGTGTGGAAACACTTTTGGTCTGTGATTTTTCTACGTTTGATTTCATCTCCATGTGAGTTCTATTTTTTATATATGGAAACAATTGCGTGTTTCCATAGGTTAGATGATGAGGTAAACATCTCACCACCTATGGAAAAGATGTAATCACCATGGAGAATCAACTGCACCTTACAGTTCCTGGTAAAAAAAAGAAAAAAAGAAAAGAGAGTGGGTATCTATCCAAATGGAGACTAACAATTGTAGACAGACGCAATCCAGAATACAAAATAGTGACGATTGAAGTATAATATGAAATCTCTCTCAAAATCCACCGACAAATGTACAGGTTCAGAGTGGGCGTAATATTCGTCAGTTTATGCTAAAAAATCTAAAAATTTAAAATTGTGAAGGTCTAATTGCCTAATTCATTGTCAGTATAAAACTCTATATAGTGCAAAAAAGTTGACAATATTATTGGAACAATAATTGGGGGTCAGAGCAAATTTTATATACATAAACAATTTTGCACACATTTGACCTAAAACAAACAATTTGTCTTCCCACAACTCCCAACCTCCCACAGCCTACCCCAAAAAAATCCAGAAAATCTCTGCTGCGTAACAGCACCCAAAAATTTCACAACACTTGGTTATAGTACAGCCAACCAGTTTCTCTATATGCTCCCCTCTCTTGCAACCCTTTTATCTATCCATGTAGTTTCATTTGCAGGAATTTAATTTCAAGTGAAGAACATGGATGTGTTTTTAAAGTAATCTTTTTAAATGCCTGTGTATAAAAATAAAAAAAAAAATCCACGCGTAAATTGATTCTTCGACAAAAGATATTATGAAAAATCTCCTTATATTTGTTGCACCTCGACATGTGCACTTTTGGATTACTACAATCGATCACCACTAGAAGTTTCAAGGGTGAATAGTGCATTTTAATAGTACTTTTGCTTACATTTTGTGCTCTAATCCAGTGGTAAGGTACTCAAAATAAAGCTGCAAAGAAGGTAATGAAATTGGAGTGTATTGCATCACAATTAAGGCTTTCAAAATCAATGTGACAGTAAAAGCCAATAGGTTTATGGATTGCAAATAAGAGGTATGATGGATGAGAAGAGTAAAATAATTAACAGATTTTTAATTTATTAAAATAATTACATAGAATTCAATCTTTAATTTAACAGAGTTTTAATTTATTAAAATAATTACATAGAATTCAATCTATAATCATCAGTAGTAGCTCGAGTATCTAAAGTTTTTTAATATAAATTTTAAAATTTTTAAAAAAATTACAAATATTTAAACTTGTTATTATATGACCAGCGATATTGTCATATTAGAAATTTTACTGTTAGGGCAATTTAACAGCATTTTTATTTATTAAAAAAATTAAACAAAATTAAAAATATGGAATTTGGGTTGTTGAGCTTTGCTTACGCCAAAAACCACTCTTCACGCCTGGCACCTTCACTTCCCCTTTTTGTACTTCTTGATTTAGCTCTTCTTCAACACAAAAAAAGCTTTTCTGGTGAGACCACTTGCAACTTACTCCAGGGAGAGCTTGAACAAGGTTATGGCGGCCTATATCCCTCCCCACAAGAGGCATTCAAGAGGAGATGGCAGCAGCTCGGCAGGAATAAACCCATCTCCAACTCCAACTCCAACTCCTGAGTCTTTAGCACCACACTTCAAGCGGGGCCTAAATTTCAAATCATCATTTTCGGACAAGAAGAGCAGCAACAGAAACAGAGGCAGGGAAGGAGCAGAAGGAGGAGGCCCGAAGATCGTCTACGCCCAAAATTCAGTTTCTAAATGGTTCCCAGTTGGCTTGGCTGATGACTGTTGTAATAATGATGCTGATTTCATGTCCTTCACTCGGCTCCAACCCGTTTCTGTAGAATTCTTGGAACGAAGGACCGGGGAAAAGCCTCTTTGTTTGGTACTCAACCGTGATCGCATAAAGGGTTCGTTTTAAACTATTCTCAAATGGATGTTTTAAGCTTTTTTTTTTTTTATGCCCTTTATATCTATGAATTCAAAGGTGTTAGTTATGGATTAGTGATACTTTGAGCTTTGGTGATTGTACAACCTTTGATGCATAAGGTACTACATGCAGGCAAAAGGGCTGCTTTTGTTTTTCTTTAGGATTTAAGTGATATATTGTGTGCCTTGTACCCTGAGTTGTATATATTTGTATTTGGAAATGAAATGTCTACAATATTCTTTTTGTTTAATTAGGAATATTTGTTGTATTTTTTTTTTGGTAGAATGTAGTGAAGAGAGAAGGGTGTTCATGGAGAATCCCTGGCTGTTTGTCGCTGAAAATGTGAAGCAAGACTTGCTTTCGGCTTTTCACAGAGTTAAAAGTGAAATGGAAGATAATGACTTCGTACAAGTAAAGCCAGCTCTGGTAGCTCGCTTTGGGAAAGTTGTGTTTCCTGGGTTAGTAAATCTATAATTAATCATCATTCTTTATTAGCATATTGCAGCTCAAACTGCTTCCTTTTGGTTCATTATTGTCTTAGTGATTCAGTGTTCAGTTAAGCACTGCCTGTAATTGTGGATAGAGTGAATCTTCAAGGATGCCTATCTTGTCCAGTAATTGCTATGTTCAGTGTTCAAATCTTGTTGGTTCTCATTGTGCTATTTCTATTTGCTTTGCGTTGTCTTGAACTTGTTGCAGTGATGAATTTTGGGTGGCTTGCATAGAATTAATAGCAAGTAACCACCAGAAATTTCGATTTTCAATTAGCTGTCTCATGGTTTCATAGTTTGAAGTTCTTTCTGGTATACTGGTATCATAAGTCTGCTGCTAGGACAAGCAAATGGTATTCTGAATGATTTTAGAACATTCATTGTGACCTGTATTGATGTCCTTGATAATTTGGCTGCAAAATGTATTCATTATGTAATTGTTTTAATCGATTTTATGATTTCATTGGATTTGGAATGAAGTGCATCTTGCTTGACTAAATGGTAGAGAAAGGGTAGGATTATAGTGAACAATATAAAACCAAATAGTTTCCCTGGTGGATAATTAATTACCCTGCTTTGAGAATTTATTCAAATAAGGTATTTAAATCATTCGTGTAATGTATCTTAAAGTTTCTATGTCGTTAGGCTTAGACAGGTCCTTTGGAAGGGAAGTAGGAGGGTGTATTGTGTACTGCATGCGCTTCTTGTGCGTGAAAAAGCCATGTGACATCATCTAAACTGCATGTCTTCAGGGGTCAATCTGCGTTGCCGGAAAGCACTTTAAGACAATTAAAGAGGACATTCTATACAAATGTTTCCGCTTCATACATGGAAAATATGGTCAAAGAAGTCGTCCCAAAACTCGCAGTTGATTTTGTGGAGGATAAAGAGTTATACCATGTAAAGGTATGTTTTTATGAATCTCACATGTCTTCTTCAGAATATTATTCTTCTCTGATTTCTCTTCGTATACTGTGCAGCTGTCTGATAAGATGAAACCTGACTTAACTATCTCATGCAAGTGTACTTTGGCTAAGGATGGTGAAAAGCTTGAACTCTACAAGGTCAGTATTCTGCTGCTAGTTGCTCAAGTATAGATGCTGTTATTGTGTCTAAATCTTGTTATGGTTGCACGGGACCTAGTTTATTGTTGTACATAAAATAATTGGGTGTCATTCTTTGTGTTTCCCCTCTCAATTTTGATCTTCCTTTTGTATCCTTTACCCCCGTCTGGTTGCAGGAAGACGTGTGTTAGTTGCACTTACGCCAAACTAAACAACATATGACCTTTTATGGCCTATCATAGCTTTTATTAACATGTATACATTTCTTCTGCCTTGTAGATTGAGTGGAACCAAGTGCGACATCTGGTTGTGGACATGTCCTGCCTTGATAAGAACCTAGATCTGAGGCTGATGCTGTGCACCAAGAGAATTGTAAAATCTTCAACTGTAAGTCGTTTTTCCAGAAACTGACTTTAGCTTGATCTGTTTATGTAGCAATGCTAAGATTCTCTGACCTAATTCAGCATAAAATTGGATGATAAGACTTGGTTCATCATATAGCGGCTGCTTTTGATTTTTCTCTCCATCTTCTTTCTGGATCTTCCTTCATGGAATGTCTCCTGATCCAAGAATGCTACTCATAATTATAGATTGAATTCTAAGTAATGCTGGGAAGAGTAATGGCTTAATTATCCTTCAAAAGAAAGTTACTGTAGTAAGGTTTGTTATAGCTCACGATATGTAACTTGCCAATGCCATTCTCTTCCTTAAATGTGAATTGGTGTATCCACCAAGAATATCTTTAGTGGTTCATTTGGAGCGGTGGATTCGGATTTTAGATTCTCCACCCAAATACCCTTAATTGTTTGGATTGATCATGAGAGATTTGGATTTGAAATCCACCAGGTAATTGATAATGAATCTGAAAGGTTAAAATTGGTGGATTTCAAGTTTACTTAAATCAGATGTCATTTCAATCCTTCCTTCTTTCAAACCTATTCATTAATATCCTTTCTTAAATCCAAATGTACCTTAGAAGAATTTTAAAATGGACTTGGAATCAGAAACTTTTATCAGGCTAACTCTGTGATTCCAGGATGATGAGATCAAGTGCTTAAAACGTCTGATTGGTTCTGCCATTTTGGACCCAGAAGTAAAGGGTGGCTTAAGGTGGCCCTTGGGTACAGACTCTTCTGGAGATAGATACACTGTTGTTGGAGTGTGGCATATAAGTGCTAAAGCATTTAGAAATTCATCAATTAGGCTCAAAGTTCGACATGCAGATCGGTTTGATTTTAACACTTCGTCCGGGGAGGTTTCAAGAGAAGTGGCTATGAAGATGCCAGGAATTTTATCACATTTGCAAGTAAGTTCTTTTGGCTATATACAATATTGTGATCCATCGAGTGTTTAATGTTTTTATCAGGTTATTTGAATTCAATCTTAATTTGACATTTCCAAAGTGTATCTTAGAATTATATTGTATCTGAAAATTAACTTTAAAAGTTTTTAAGATTGAACTTCTAGGAAATTCAGTTTTAATTTAATATTTCCAAATTGTCACTTGGAATTATATTGTATCTGAAAATTAACTTTAAATGTTTTCAAAATTGAACTTCTAGGAGCTTCTTGTTGAAGTGTCATAGGTAGTGTGACAAAAAGGTGTCCTTGCGGGTAATTGCAGAATGCATTAAGCACCCTTGTTGGACATTCAACACTGAGGCTTGGTATGATGTGGTTTGGGAAGTTCCCATCATAGCGCATATGTGTGGCAGTGTAGCACATCTCAATGCAAATATACTGTATAACCATGTCTTAAACACTCGTAGTACTTTTTATGATGATGGAGAATCCTTTTGAATTGGCGGTGAACCTGTTTTTGAAGAATCTATGCTAAAGTAGATGTAAAACTGTGATCATTATGGCAAATCATGTAATCATTTTTTTAAAGATTGGGTAAAACTTAAGCATTATATTATTCGCCATTTTGTATTTTCTTTTTTATTTTCCTTGTTTCCCATCTTTTTTCTTCTTAACTTAGTTCATAGGAAAAGAAAGTATTCATCAGAGGCGTTCAGTTCTATGTCCAAGTCTTCATATGCACGGTTGTCATGCGTGTGCTCCACATGTTATAGGGATTCTAGAGATGTAGAGCTAAAGGAAGAGGAGAGATACCATGAATGAAGAAAATAATAGGGCAGATATGTGGGGAAAATAAGAGGAAGACATCATGAAAAAATAGTGTATAGGACATAGGGGGTTTTAATTAAGTTGAATGTTGAAATGGAAATTGAGCTTCGACATCGTATTTGCATAGAACCTGGAAAACCACTGTGCAGTCTGCACCTGATTAGAACATGGCAACTCCTAGCAGCAACATCTTTTGGAAAAAAAGACCAGTTTTGCTTCCGTTCTGGTAGGATTAAAAATTGTAATCTGCAGCTGGTAGTGAATCTAACTGTAAAAGATCCTATGCAAAAATTTTTGATGTCATGAGCAGGTGTTTTTGCTCGTCATTTCCAGCATCATCTTTATAATTACAAAGGGAGAGCAGGAAGCAAGCTTAGAAACAGTTGGAAGCACAGTCTATTCTCCTAGCTTTACAAAATTGAGTGGGTTAAAAGTAGGCTTGCATCAATTTGATTCTCTCTTGTTCTTTTGCTCTTCCTTTTTCCCTCGTAATTCCCACTTTGGGAGCTGATTCTGCTGAGGAAGGCTGCCCTTCTCCAGAGTGTATACTGGAATATTTTCCATTTAATTTTAGTACTACTTTGTGAACAAAAGTTTATGATCTTTTTATCCATGTTTTTCTATATCTAAAATTATCTGTTGACTAAATATGAAATCTGATCGTGCGTGATTCTTTGTTTTACCATACTTTTCCTCTTGGTCTTTTTTGAGGTTTTGTGTTTGTTTCGTTGCCAATATCATTCGGGCATGAAAGGTTTGGTTGTCTTCTAATATGCAGCAGGCAAAGGAAGATGACCTGTTCGGTGAAATGCTTAGAAGCAACTTAAAAATAATATGGGATAACTGCTTATGCTTCACTTGAATAAGCCCAAGCCAAGCTGTCTTCTGTTTTTATTTTTCTCCACTTTTGTGATGCAAATATCTTTCTTGAATTGTCTGAGGATGTGGATGTCAGAAAATAATACAGTTTAAGTTTGAAATGTTTATCGGCTGAAAACCATAGAGGTAGCAGAAAGGTGATGGAACTTCCACTCTGTACAAAGCGTTGGCATGTCTGTATGCAACTACTATACATCTTACTTTCTGGTACCAATAGTTTTTGTATTGATAGCTTGAACTACTACCAGTTTTCATATGATATGAACTACTTGTACAGTGTGGCAACTGAATGCATTAATACAGGTTTGCATATTGAAACTTGCCTCGAGGATGTTGTGCAATGCAAATGCACACTCCATTTTCATAGTTGCTGGCTAATTTGGCACTTTTTCAATTCTTGTTTCTTACCGTCTCTCCTTAGAAATAATGAAATTAGATATCACAAAAATGGGTTGTTTGTGGCGAACACTTGTGAAATCAAAATGTTATTCACGTCTGTAACCCTTGAGCTGGCCGACTTCATTGAAAACTGTTTGGTAAGATATCACAAGCTGTGGTGTAGCATATGAAGATCTAGCTTCGCTTGGTTGGCATGTACAACACTTTGTCAGAAGGTACTGGATTGTTTTTAGAGAAGATGTAGTTGACTAAAACAATCCGTGCCAAGCATTTCAGAGACAATAATAGCAAAACTTATATGTTACAAAGAACACAATAAACAGGTATGTCTTAGCAAGGCACTTTCTGTGATAGTTCTAGATATTTGGGAGCTTGCAACGGGCAGGGAAGATGAGAAGGAAATAAAGAGAATGATAATTCTGGGAATGCAAGTTATGGAAACCAAGTAGAATTGGTTACATGGGCTGTTCAAAATACATCTTACACACTCAAAATTAATAAATCCTCCAGTCAAAGAATATTATCACAGATATTTGGAAGCTTGCAACGAGCAGGGAAGATGAGGGGGAAATAAAAAGCATAACAATTCCGGTAATGCAAGTTATGGAAATAAAGTAGAATTTGTTATGTGGGCTGTTTAAAAAACATCTTACACACTCAAAATTGGCAAGTCCTCCATTCAGAGAGAAACTAAGAAATCTTCTATATCCAGCAATGTCAAGCCCTAAATCTGAAGAATAGCAGCTCATGTTTCTTTCTTTTCCTTTTTCTTTTTTTATTCCTTGGCTGAAATATTCCAGAAACTGAAAAGACCGATTGAAGGAAAATGACATCTAGATGCATTTCATTTGAAAGAATCAGCTAAAATGCTTAGGGCATGAAAGTAAAATACAGAGACGAGCTATATGCTTTGTGATGATATCGTCAGTTGAATGTTTATAAGCCTTTCAATTTTGAACCTCAATTACCTTAGTTTCCTGAGTGGTATTGCTTGTCCAAAGAGTTTTTCAACCTCGCTTGCTTCCATTTTAAGTTCACTCAAAATATCCATTTCTTCCTTGCTAAGCTCCCTCAGGAAGTTTTCTTCATCTTTTTGGAGCTCTTTAAATCCCTCTGCCAGCCTCTTAAATAATGTCATCTCAGTATCCCTTACCTTCTCTACCTCTCCTTCTATCTCTCCTTCTATCTCTTCAACCTCTTTTATGATTGTCTTCTCTCCAGCCTCCACTGTCTTCTCCAATCTCTCTACAAGGGGAGGTTCAGGTCCACACGTGTTGTCTGTCTTGATGAACTTGCTGAAATCATGCCCTACGCTTTGCGATGCTCTTTGTAGTTCAGGTACAATGCTTTCAGGCAAAACTGCACGTCTTGTATATACAACAGCACCACCATACCCGTCCCAAGCATCGTTTCTGCCTCTGTAATATACAAATACGTAGTCATCTGGCTTGTTTTCAATCTTGGACGACAAAATGTACCTGCAAAGAGTGTATTGATAACAGATTGCTCAAGTTTGAAGCATTCAGGTAGCATTGTTTTTTATGCTTTGTAATCAACTACAAAGACTCAAAGCAAGATGTGCAATCACTAAAATCCTGACAAACCTCCGGTTAGGTCTAACTATAATTGAAGTAGTACAAAGAGAAATACCAGTCATCTTGGTAGTGAAGATACTCATTGTCATGATTGTAGAGTATTCCTGGATATTTTGGATCTTGCACAAATTTTTGCTGGGTAGATCGAGTCAAAAATCCGCTGTCTGGAGTTCTTACCCGCCATGTCAAATTTCCCACAAGTTTGCCAGATTCTGTGTGAAACTCGTGTAGTTGACAATCAAACGTATCAAATGAGGGATTTAAGCCACTAGTTATGAACCATTTCCCAATGAAATCTTTGACGTCAAAGCTCTTAACTAGAATGGCAGGGTCGGGAACTGGAAATTCACCCACGTCTGATTTTTGAGGTACACATTTCTTTCGTGATACTGCACACTCATTAAATTCATCAACAACATTGTTCTCAAATAAATCTCCACATTTGATCTGCAAAAAGGAAAAGGTCATTGCTATAAGTATTAAGCATGCAGCACCCAGGCATGAATTGATAAGAAGCATAGAACAGACCTGGCATTCAGTCTCATCAGGTCTATTGTTGCAAGTCTGAAGGCAAGCGACATTAGCTGCACATGCTGGGTTTGAAATGCACTTTGCAAGCTCTATCCTAGAAACATCAAAATCTCAATGTAAGCAAGATCAGAATGTGCTTCAAGGTATGGAATATCTGCAGCTACTGATAAAAATCATAAAATTTAATCTAGCCAAAAAAAAACATTGAAATAAGTGGTGAGTCTTGAAACTCACTCTAGCCACTTGAAAAAGAATGTGTGCTTCCAAAATTCCATGTTAGTTTCAATTTCAAAAATATGAATCATGGTGCAAATTTGAGTGTAATTAAGAACCTATAATTTTGCCGACTGATTAGTTTCACTAGACAGGGACGGGACATGCGTAACATGACATCATGACAAGAAGAAAACTATGCGCGCAACTGTAAGCAAATTGTTGTCAGAGGACAATCTTCTAGCACTAGGTCAAGGGAAAACCACCATTTCAAAAAAAAAAAAAAAAATCATGTTTCTCTAAGAATTTAGAAATTATATAAGAACACTAATGAGCATAGCATGTAGTGGCAAGGCAGGATATAAAGCACCAAGATCACTTTACATGGTGGATGCCATACCTGCACTCCTTCAATAAGCAAGTACAAGTTTTGAGGGCATCTACAGCATCAGCCTTTGGAATGATTACCAAGGCAAATATCAATAAGACAGCTACCTTGGTGGACTGGCTCCATTCCTTCCAAGTAATCACCAATGCTTCCTTCAGAAGCCCAATTCTCTCTTTTCCCTACAAGAAAAGATTTTGAAAAAAAGACAATGCCAAAAGAGGCAGCACCTTTTCTTATATCATCAACATGAGAAGAAACAACTGAGCCTATTTCAGAAACCACCCAGAGAAATGTGGAGAAGTCACCTCAGGCATTCTTCTGCAGATGCTATGAGTTGAAATCTCTACTCCTTTCAGAAAGAGGTTTGACCATTTTGAACCTAAGCAACATATTCTAGGAGCTCTGGGCAACTTTAAATATCTGGAACCCCATCTTTTGGACAGCATTTTTACCATAAAAACATTACTTTGAGTATCAACCCCACACCTGCTATATCTCCCATCGCTATGGTGTTTCGATCTAATATAAAAACGAATGCTCCCATCATTTGAGTGAAAAACTGAATGCACAGCAGAAGCCATGCTTCAACGTGATGCTGGCAAAGTTTACCCTGAATATAGTACCAAATAAGTCAAAATATCTCTTCTTTAATGGCATTTATAAAATCAATTGCTCGAGATATCCTGGAAGATAATCAAAGAAATGAAAAGTAACTTCGAGGAGTGCATCCTGAAATGCACGAGGGTTTTCAATTTAAACCACAATGCAACATACAGAAGCATAATTGCTGTGGATTCATTCATAGCCACCAATAAAAAATGTACTAAGCAGCTCAGCTCAATAGTCTCTTAAAAAAGAAAGTACAAAATTTTAGTACGACAACAAAAGGCACGAATATATGACCAAAAGTTGTAAGCAATGTGCTGCAAATTTTAGCTAGGATATTGAATTATACTACCAAAACTACATCTATGGAGCGAGTCCACTGCAATTGGAAGTTCAGAGTCACAATTGTGGCTATAAAGCTCAGATGGTCCCTTAAACAACAGAGTCACTACAATTGATTAGGTCTCATTAGAAAATTAAAGGATTTGCACCCCTTGAAGAAAGAAGATGACAATTTTTTAGTGGGGGAAAAAATCAAAACCAAATCCATTTCCATTTCTTATTGTAACAGGAAGACAAATACAGCCTTAGCATGGAAATTAGGAAATAGGGAAACTGATGAATTCCCAGATGTAGTTCCTAGTTTTGAGCATTAGTTGTTTGAATGAGATTCTTATTTTCAAATTATACCACAAATATATGAAACCGCAAGGAATACAACTAAAAGAACATCTATTAAACACACACTTCCTATCTTACTGTGATACTAATCTAACAAATCCAATAGCAATTGAGTCCTAAAGGTTGGAGCCAAGTCCTTGATATCAAGATCCCATTACCCAGAATTAAAGATCTTTAGCTCAAGAATACACATAACTATGCCTCAAATTTTCAAATGCAACTGCCTGACGTCGTAGAAGCATTTCTTTAGGAACTCAAATCCAAGAATCCCATGTTTCAACTTTTGTCTCAACAAGTACTAGAATAGAAACACGCATGCATGCAAGCAAACAAGAATTTCAAAATGGGATTTCTATGTAAAGATCTGGAAGCAGATTATATACACAAACCTCGGAAATTGGAAGTCGAAGAGCAACTGCACATTGCAATATTGATAGAGCAGCCTCAAAAAAAGAAAAAAAAAGAAAAGGGTGCAGTGGAGAATTAAAGACGTGGGAAACTTAAAGAGCTGTTAACGTTTGGACTTCGGATAAGTGATCTTGTGATGGGAAGCCTTGCAACGTTTGAGTCCTTTGACGTTGCTTGTGTGGGGTCAGTCAGAACTACCACTCGGTCTGACAGCATCAATGAACCAGTCAGCGGATTGATTAGTTCCTGGGTCAAGTGGTCCAACCGGGTTTTTTGGTTGTTCGAAGTTCGGGTTGATTTTACTTGGCCATCTAAATTCTCAAGCAGTCATTAATTTAAATTGAGCCTGAAATAGGTCCATTATGGTATGCTAAGCAAGAAGATGTTTATGTTGTAGTATTATGTTTGTTTTGGGAGAATTACTTTTTTTGCTCCCAATGTTTTACATCCTAGCCAAATTAGTCCCCAAAAGTTTCAATTGAAATTAATGTAGTTCCTAAAATATTCAAGTTTTGTCAAATTGGTCTCTAATGTTTTGATTGAAGGAAATGTAGTCCTTAAAGTGTTCAATTATTTCGAAGTTAGTCCCTTAATAATACACAGAAATTTAAGAAAATTCATAAAATAATATGAAAATCCATTAAAAATTTCATAAAATTTGTAATAAGTCATGAAAATGTAAAATAAGTTTGTGCATACAATTTTAGAACACTAGATAATAAAATTTTGGCTTTATAAATAAAGTAACTTGTGCAGAACATGTGATATATTGCATTAGCAAATTGATAAAATTTATCAATCATATTTATTTGATCAAATTGATCGCATTACATTTATTTCAAATTTTACAAATTTTTAGAATATCTAAATTTTATTATTTTTATGAATTCTTATCATGGATTTTTAGGATTTTTAAAAAAATTTTTTTATGAAACTTTAGGGCCAATTTGGTCAAAATTAAAACTTTAGGTACTACATTTGTTTTTATTGAAACATTAGGGATTAATTTGACCAAAATTGAATATTTTGAGGATTACATTGTTCTCGATTGAAATTTTGCAAACCCATTTGGTCAAGAGATCAAATTGAGGATGAAAATGACAGTTTTTCCTTTAGACATTGTAATGTTTCTTGCGTACTATTTTTACTTTATCGAAAGGGCTTTTATTAAGTCCGGTAAAGAAACACCACTGATTTACAAAATCATACACTATACTATAACTTTTAAAACACCACTGATTAAAAATCATTAAAAACACCACTGATTTATGACTTACAGCCGAATTAAAAGGTTTTCATTTTTGGGATTGAATAACAATTTTTGGTCACTTTTGGGATTGAATAACTTTTAAAACACAATAATATGCATGATGGCAATCATAGACACATGTAAACGCAATCGAGAGTAAAGTTTTGGCCCGATATTTAAGTGAACACAAAGGGGTAGCGCCAAAAAATTAGCCACCGGATAGTAGAATTTTGAAATAGATCAATGCTTACATTACATGCACTAAAATTTGTTTACTTAGAGGAATTGGCATGAATTATTATTTTTCATAATTCATGGTTGATAATTCATCTGTTAGCGGAAATCTCAAGGCTGCATGGGTTGGATATCACTAAGCAAGCAACAATACACCAACACGAATATGCTAAATTCTTCGATTCTAATGAGAAAACTCCACAAATTTGCAATATAAGTTTGTTCACATTTTACAACTTTCTCAGTACTTTCACTTACCAGGAATTGTTCTGTGCTATTAGTCAATTCTTCATTAACATCAGATAGCAGTAAAAGAGCAGATGAAATCAACATTCTATTCATCCAAGCTGCTCTCCATCCCATGGATTTTTATTACTATCTTCTTTATTCAGACTGCTTCATCTCCATCACCAGGAGATTCAGGTCCTTTCATAGTAAATTTTCAGTTTGTGTCATCATTTCTGTTGCTTGGTTTCCACATGCCCATCAGATTGAAACTTCTGCAAAAGTTAAATTGAACTCACCTGAAAATGGAGTAAATATCATAATACTGCCTGATGTACACAAGTATGGAAAGCAACAATTTTCACATGGACAACAGCTTCTGTTCTATTATAAACCTTGTATTATATTGGTTATGATGCTGTTTACTGATCTATTGCAAAACCAGCCAAAACAATAAAAATATTTTTCTTTTGCATCAGAGCTAAAATCCGATCCGTATTGGTTCATTGATCTTTGTTTGAATTTCATAAGACTAACTATAACCCTGGAATATGCAGCTTGTGGACTAAACTTCACGTCGATTCCTTATGAACCAAGTGGTGAATGTAGTCATGGCATCAGTGAAAAGGCTAATGACTGGGAAGGTATTCTCACATCAGGCTGCTGTAGGAATGCACTTAATACATTGTCACAGGCACTAGCCAGGGAGGCAATCACTGGAGATGGAAATCTTTTTATAGATAGAGATCGTTGGAAAAACTGTAACGATCCCTTTCACCAGCAGCAATCTGTTTCTATTCAAACTTGTGGATTTGATGATCTCTTTTATGAAAGTAGTCAATGCTCTAGCCTTAAACTATCATATGTTAAACAGAATCCAAGTTATCAAGATGCTATCCATCAGTGTGCATCATTCAACCCTTCATTTGATGATCCCTGCAACAATTGCACAAGTGCAATAATAACTGCACGAAATCTGCTTCTGTATCAGCTAAAGGCTATAGAAAATGATACGGAGAAATTTATCTGTGGAGTAGCTCTGATAATTGCAATTGCAGCTGGAGAAATTGACAACCAATCTGTAATTGAAGATTTCTACCAGTGTTTGCCTGCATTGAACAAATTAGGTGAGAACAATATCCCACCACTTTTTCACTTTCTCAATTATGACGCACCATATGTTACTCAGACATGCCTGTGGTAATTATAAAATCATATCTGGCGAAGTTAACTATTGTTTTTGTTGGAGAGCTTTAAATATATTGTACATGATAGTATAGTACATACACTTGATGCAAAGAAAAAGACAGGTATATAGATATTTATCCGCATATCTGTTACAGTGCACTCCTGCTCTTAGCAAACAAAAACTGTTCTTGCTTTAATCGATGCATTATGATTTTTTGAATTAATATTTTTGCTTTTGTGCAGAATCAGAGAGCTATATTAAAGTGAAATGTAAGTCCTCGCAACTCTTGTCCTAAGTTGATAGTGCAATGTGAATATATAATACTCATGAAAATCATGAACTTCATTTTATCAGCTTCTCTGCTAAAAGCACTACTGGGGATCCTTTTAGCTACCACTGGGGTGATTCTACTCATTACACTGATAAAGTATGTAACCAAGCAAAATAAGCAAGAGAAAAGGCCTGCTGGGCGAAAAGATATTGTTGCATGTTCTGCCCTTTACAGCTTCTCCAAAGCCGAGATTGAGAAGGCCATAACCTATGGTAATGAAAAAAAATGCCTTGGGCGTGGGAGTGCAGGGATGGTTTACAAAGGAATTCTACCCAGCGGACAAGTTGTGGCCATTAAGCAGATTTATAAGAGTAACACCACAGACTCTTTCAGTAGCGAAATTGAAGGCCTTTCAAGAGTTCGACATCCAAACCTAGTTTCCCTATTTGGTTACTGCATTGAAGATGGTGAGCAGTACCTAGTCTACGAATATTGTTCAGCTGGAAATCTAGCTCAACATCTCCTTAGTGAGTCACTACCCCTTTTTCTCCTAAAGCTAATTCGCAGCATTCAAAAAATGAATGTTTTCTTTGAAGGCCAAAGTTGATACAACTTTTGACTTCCAAAGACAAAAGAGCATTTCCAAAGCATTATTTTTGTGAATATTCGCTTCCTTTTCCACCAATCTGCTGCATTATTAGGGTTTCTAATCTCCCATGTCTGCGTTCAGAGAAAGAAGCTGTCTTAACATGGGAAAGAAGAGTTAAAATCCTTCGGGACTGTGCCCTTGCTCTCAGATACCTCCATCATTATGTAGATGGATGCATCGTTCACAGAGACATTAAGGTATTTACATGATTTTTTTTTTTTTTTACCTACATGATCATTCAGAAAGAATTTGTCTAGATGGAATTCATAAGGCATGTGTCTGGCATTATTTCTTCCTTAATAACGGCTTCTTTTAAATATAGTTATCTTGGGTGTTCAATAGCCTAGAGAACTAGTGATTTTCTTTCACAATGAACATTACAATCAAACCACAAAGAACAGAAAAATGTTGTCTTAAACAAATGAAAGTACCATGAATAGGATATTTTCAAGTTTCTTACCGTCAGTATAACTTGAAAACTTCCTATCTACTTTCTAGAACCATTGCAGGTATATATATATGTGTGTGTGTGTGTGTGTGTGTGTGTGTGTGTATCATTCTGATATTTTTCATTGTTGGATTCATAGCTTACGAACATTCTGTTGACTGAGAACATGGAACCAAAGCTCTCTGATTTTGGGCTGGCAAAAGTTCTGGGGATGGAGGAGAGTAAAGTATTTACAGATGTTCGGGGAACCATAGGCTATATGGACCCTGAATACATGAGCAATGCCAGATTGACATGTGCTAGTGACGTCTATAGTTTTGGCATTGTTGCTTTGCAAGTTCTTTCTGGACAGAAAGTAATTGAGCTGGATCTAGACGCCAGAGACCAGTTAACTAGAAAGGTATCTTCTTAGTGTCCCAAAGATGTCAATTAATAAGTATGCATACATATTACAACATCTGAGCGATGAATCAATGCAGGCAAAGGATGTCAGTATGGGCAAACGTCCATTGAACGATATTGAAGACCCAAGGTTGCAGGGTAACTTGAATGCTGTTGATTTTGAGTCCATATTGCAAATTGCAGTACTATGTGTTTCAAAATCAAGCGATGGCCGTCCATCAATAGATATTGTCTTCGAGGAATTGAACAAGGCATGGAAAAACACGCAGGCAGACATGGTTGGTCTTTCTAACATCAGCTATAGTGCAAAATGATTAACTTGTGGAGATGCTAACTATTTTTTTTTTTTTTGGTTCCCTTGTAGAGGGCTAAGAGTTTATCTGCAACAACACATTCAAGATCAATAGAAGTACTGCCACTTTGAGACCCAATCCTGAGTATGTAGTTGGATTCCATGCAGGACACATGAGAAGGTTCATTTATAGTTTTCAAGAAAGCTGATGACAAACCCAATGTAATACATCAAAGCAAATCCAATCCATTGAAAAATGCCGGCGATCACAAGATATAGATACTAGCGTGAATCCCTCGTAATCTCCAAACGTTCCAGGGGAATGATATTCAAATCATGGAAAATTTGAAACACCACAGTGGTTTCTTCATTTGTCATCATATTGGTGTGAAAATATATGTATACATGTTCACTGCGTTTGTTTACTAGTTGCATTGTGCACTAGGGAAGGATTTCTACCTTTTCTTATGTGAAGAGAGAGAGAGTGAATCATTCTGTAAACTTGTTTCTTCAATTATAAAATGACAGATATCAAATCTGTTTGATGATAACATGTTGTGTCATGCGGACAAGGACTAGGTATTTGAGCCAAAAGCCAAATCAATTTCATTACTGACAAGCTTTGGTACCAATATCAAGAATAAACTCAAGTATTTTGTCAAAAATGAATGAGATCTATTCTCACTAGAGACTTGGGAGAACTTGCAAATCGAAATGCAGCACAAGAAGGAAGCAGTTTTAGAGGCTAGTCTGCATTTGTAGTATATCCAGTCGTTCCTAATAAACAGAGTTCTCTTTTGCTTTCATAACAATGTTATATCCCAAAACGGCTAAGAATTTTACAGATTGGGCCCATAAAAACAAAATCAGTACTAAATATCTTTAAGGGCCAAAGGTTTCATTCTTCACTTTTTTAAATACTAGTAATAAAGTACGTGCATTGCACGTGAATATGATGCCTTCTTTTTTTAATTTTTTTTTATTTTCTGGTTATGAGAAATTTAATTATTTTATAAAGAAATGTATTGGAAACAAAGTGAACAAATTGAAAATTAATAGATTAACTTCTACATCCTCTTCAAAATCCTTGATATGTGTTTTGACGATATTATTATTAAATATTTTTAATAATCTAATAATACATGAGATGAATCATAAGTGTATGGGAATTTTATTTTTATTTTGAAGAGTATGCCCAAAAAAATATTGAAAAACTTAGAGTCCAGAAAAGAATAAAATGTTTAATCAATCAGTTCAAAATTATACCACTCAGAGAAAAATTAGGAAGTATTTTTTGCAAAAAATTCAAGAACAATTCTTAAATTCTATACAATGATTATATGAATGCTTCATTTTTAAGTGGTTTTAAAAGGCTTTTTCAATAGTGTATATACATGCCTTTCGATACATTAAGAGAACTTCATAATATTCCTAAATTAAAGAATTCCCATTCTCTTGGACCACAAAAAAAAAATGAATTATACATTCTTTTAAAACAGTAAACATTTCACTTCCTAAAACAATTCAAAATATGTGAGATGATGCTATTTGAATGTGTTTGGGTGCACAAAGTAAGTTACTTCCCAACTTCACGAAGAATATATTTTATGAGATATTTTTAATTATAAAATAATTCTTTCTATTACTCTAGATTAGATTTTTTTCTATTTAATTCTACAACATGAATAGTTGAATAACAAAAGGTACAGAGAACTTATTTTAGGAAATAATATATTTGATTGAACTCAAAATTCTTCCTACTATATTAATAAGTCTTATATTAAATAAGTCACATCTTTGTTCAACTGAATTTTTTATTAATAATAAAAAAGGATAAATTTCAAAAACTATACAAAAGATACACTTTAGGAGAGTTTACTTAATAAAATTCATAACTCTTGATTATCATAGGTACATTGGACAGAGTCACATTCTTTTCTCGATTTAAATTTTATTGCAGCAATAGTCTAAAAAATAAAAGATAAAAAGAAGTTAAGTAGGAGATAATATTTAATTGACAACTCTTTCTCTAACATTGCATGAAGTCACATTTTTTATTTAATTAATTTGTATATAGTAAAAAAAGGGACAAATATTCTTTTTCTAAACATGTTTATAGTTATTTAAATGCGCATACATAGCCGTTTGGAAGGTGCAAGTTTTAAATTGAAATAATTGAAATGTAAAGTTATTTTAAAATATAATACTTCTTGGACTTTATATAATATTATGAATACCATGTTAGATTGATTGTCTATTATTATTTTCTTAAAACAATTGTTGTTGAAATATATGGTTTGAATTAGAAGTCATAACCATAAACTTTTCAAATTTTTATTTAAAGCTTTGCAGATAATATATAGTTGGCATTATGATAACACTGACACTAAGGTATTTTATCAAATCTATTTTATGTTCAAGTATCATTCTACTTAAAAATTTATATTCAAATTTTTTTATTTATGAAATGATGTTGTTAAAAATATTTTGAAGTTCTTTCTTTACAAATATTAATGATTAAACTTAAAATCTATTTACTTTATAATTTATTATGAATATCTCAACTCAAATGGATACTTGAAATCTAATACATCTTAATAGTAATTATTAATTTGGTGAAAGAAACTTTGTTTAATATGTGTAACATTAGATTCCAAAAACAATTATTTATTTAACTATATAGTTTAAATAGAATACTATTTATTCCATTTAGAATTCAGGTTCTTTATTCAATTAGCGTTTTTAGATTAGTGAATTTCAATTATAATCATTTGCGCATTAGATTTTTAACATGGTTGTAAAAAAAACTTAAAAAGAATTTCACAAAATTAACTTAGTTGCCTTCTAAATGATGCAAACTATCATTTTTTTATGTAAAAAAAAGATCCATTTCAATCAAGTAAACTTGTTTTATATCATTGATATGGAAAACTCCATTTTTGTACAAGTTTATCATTTAGTATCCTATTGTATTCATTTATGAAATTGACTTTACAAATGTTTGTTATTTATTTTTATATTTTTTAAATCCTTGTCTAATTGAAGAAGCTTTGTTCAAAAAATGAAACAAAAGGGGTTCTTTCACAAATAAAATTATGAGTCAACGTTAATAGTACTCTTTGAATTATTTCTCATTTTCATTTTGTAAAATCCTGCATCTTGTACTATCTTTTTGTTATGAGTGCTCTATCTATTTTAAGTTTTACATTAAAAACATATACCTAACATTTTTTCATCCTTCATAGATTGTTAAAGTCAATACTTATGAACCATTTAGATAAGTATGTAATTTGTTGTTTGAACTTTGAACTATATATACAATTTTTTGAATTATTTCATCAATCACCAAACTCTAGCTTGGCATGGATTAAAAAAAAATGAAAAGAAACTTGCTAGCGGAGTGCTTATTTACAACCCAGATTTTAACGTATTATTTTTTGAATTATTTCATCAATCACCAAAAATTTAGCTTGACATAGATATAATAAAAAAAAAGGACAAAAAGGAACTTGCTAGTAGAGTGCTTATTCATAACCCAAATTTCAATATATTATTTTTTGAAACAACTTATTTGTTAAACATAATACTGTAATCATTTAATAAAATTTAAAACTATGTTATATTTTATTAACTTAATTTAGTAAAATTTAGTACTTTGCTCGTTTTCTTAGAATTTGCAAGTGACATTTTTACGAATCATCATCCTTTGGTTTTTAATAAGTCAAAACTAAATTATGAACAAATGTTAAAGTTTATTGGTATTATTGCTCTCTTGAGGATTGAATGGAAGGGTAGGTAAAGGGTTTTTGTATGGGAAATTATTTTATTTTAATTAACAACAAAAATTAAATTCAATGAAATTCACAAAGGAATGTAAAGAGTTTGTAACTCTACTACAATTAGAACACAATTAATATGATTAAATAGCACATGAGGGTATGTTAGGCATATTTGAAAACTAACACTATAAGGTGCAAAGACTATAAACAATCAAGACTCATCTCCTCTCTAGAATTTTCCTTTTGTTTTTGTTCCACTAATTCCTAAACCACAGCAGAAGAGGAACATAAACAAGACACAAGCTCAATGCCACCTCAGTCGTACAGGAACAGGAAACTTGCTAACAATCAAACAAATTAGCCTCCGATGTTTCCGAGGCAAGACAACAACAAAAGAAAACTTAAAATGAAGAGAAGAAAACAGATTTTATAGAGTTGAAGACAAATTACTCATTAAGTACCATTAAAAAAAAAAAAAAAAAAAAACCTCACACGATCTTAACAAGAGAAGAAATATTCGTAGTGTATGGTCCATTAAAACTTCACTACTGGCAACAGCAACAATATAGCGAATTGTGAGCTTTGAGAATGGACATAGCCCCATTGTTAAAGAAGGTTCGATTCTCACTGCCCTATACCCCTTTTCGACTTCGTCCTTCCCCTTACAAATTTAAAAAATAATAGAATTAACCCCACATAAATTTTCATGTCAAATTTCAATGTAATTAACTAGAAAAAATTGTTCAAAGTACTTATAAAAGGCAAATGGATAAAATATACAAAATAGGAGAAAGAAGGGAAGAGACCCACCAGGGCAAGAGTGAAGAAACTGCCAATATCCTGATAGAAGCTCTCTGAGTCTGGCATTTCGGTTTTAGATGCATGAACCCCGGTTTCTTTCAGAGAAGACGAGCCGCCATTATATTCCTTTGACCATTTTCGTCATGATGTAGCAGGACATTCACGTTGCCAGACCAATATATACTCCTTTTAAGGCCGTGATTTTCTCGCATAAATCACCACATTCATCATACCCCTAAACTACAGGCATTCATCATTCACGTCCATCCACAGATCTTACATGCACATCATTAGTCATAAATTCTTCCAAAGGGCCGTTTTCTGCTTCAATCATTGAAGTCGTAGAGTTATCCCCGGATTATTTCGCCTCCAAAGTCCAAAAACCACCTTTCACTAATGGTGTGCAAAACTGAAGTGTACTCCTTGGTAGTCAAGTGCTTGCACACTGCACAGCAACTTCCTCATGTCGTGGAAACATATGCTTAAATAGCAATTAATATAGGAAATAGCAACTGTCCAGCAAATATATATTACAAAGTCACGACTAAAAAGAAAATGGAGTTCTATAGGAATCAGAGTACAATTTTAACTGTTTTTTAAGAATTTGTTTTGTTTTAACAAAACTGTAAACACATTCTACAACCACCTCCTTTGTAGCTCATAGACACTTGTTTAAAATTCAAAAAACTACTACAATAATATTTTTCTAAAAACACTCCGAAAGACAATCACTCAAATAGAATTTCCGTCCAAAATTGAAATCAGTATATACATTGCAGAAATGCAGTAAAACAAACGACAAAAGGTTGTGGTCTCCAGCACTTGCAAGTGTATGTCTTCTTTCATCTTCACATTGCATCACTAGTCTCTCTCGACAAGCACCTAATTACCTGAGCATGTTTCATTGTCCCCAGTAACTCAACATTTCGCTTTGCTCTTCTCTGCACGCAATGCAGAGAGAAAGGCTGCTTGTGTTGTCATGCACTCCTAAACTTATTGACTATCCAGGGTACCGCCATCTTCATTTTCTGAGCTAAGCTCACGTCTGGAGATGATGTTCATGACTGTCCTTGTGGCTCGGCCAACAGCATGAGAAGTCTTTTGGGCAGCTCCAGCAACAACTGGTTGCAAAGAGATAACTGGCAAGTTTGCTCTCTCCTCAATCATTGCTGTTTACAAGAAGAAAATTTTCTTATAACTGAAAAAGCATGAAGGTAATAGAACTGCAGTGACATCACATTAAGATGACAAAACTGCAGGGAAATCAATCAGAAGCAAAAGAGCATAGTCGTACACATAGTCTGTTCTCGAGCAAAAGAACCAATTTTTCGGATTCCAGCATCTGCTGCTTGCACAGCTTGAGTAGATTTGCTGACCCCATCAGCTACCTCTTGGCTAAGCATCAAACAAAGCAAGCAAGAATTGTCATCACCAGAGAAGAAACAGAATTAACAGAAAAAAAGGGAAATATGGAAGAAAAATAAAAAGAAAACGCAAACAAAAAAAAAAAAGGGAAAAGAAACCAGAATAATAGCAGGGTTGACAAATTAATGAAAGGCTAAAGCAGCAGCACGCATCACTATAACTTATTTCCATAAGTATTACCATGTCTATCAGGTGCAATTTGTGCACTAATAATTGCATTAGGATGTGTGAATCTTCTGTTTGTCTAATAGAACTCCTTTCCACATAAATCTACACGATGTGGACCCAGGATTTAGGAGTTTGAGGACAAGGTCAAGAAAGAGACACAGCAGTAGGGGCCACCTTTTAATTTCTGGAAATGTTTCATGCATCTAAGAGTTGAATTTCTCCGAAAGAAAAGAACAGAAGAAATATCAAAATCACAAGGACCAAGCTCAATCAGTAATTGACACCAGATGTAATTCCATCAAGTCAAACCAGACAAAACTAAAATTTGCCAAATTTATATGCTTGTACAGATAATGAAGGGATCAAATTCTTTATTCCTTGAACCAGTAGCGAGTTGGCATATAAACTTCTGTATTTGCAAAGAATGTAATACAAAGGTTTGGCGGCCTTTACAGTGAGGGAGAACGGAAGAGTTTCATGTCAGAATAATCACCATTTAAAACGTCAGTAGAAAAATAGTATACTAAGGAATACAAATAACAGTTCGTCTTTGCAAAGAACGTAATGCAAATGTTTGTCTGCCTTTACGGTGAGGGAGAATGGAAGAGTTTCATATCAGCATAATTGCCAATACATCAGTGGAATAATAAAATATTCAGGGATACAATTAACATTTTGTATTTTGCTGAAAACAATTTAACTTAGGACTTAGATTTAATAACCACTTGCCACTTGCCAGTAAGAAAAACTGTAAAAGATTGAATATAGACTAAACCAAAATGCAATTTTGAAGAATAAAATGTAAGTTAAAACATTGATTTTTGTTAACATAAACATCATAATTCCACATAAACTAGATGTTACAAGACAATGGTTACATTTGATGAAATAGAAAGTAGTTAATTTGACGGGAAATTAGGTTCTTATAAGAGTATTAATGAAAAGCATCCTTTTTCTATTTCAACAAGTGCTTCTTTAATAATAAATCCTTCCTCTACATGCTTTTCTTGGAGCATAGATGCTCAAATAGATCCATTCTTCTCCATTTACAAGAAAGCATAAAGAGGCAAACAAAAATCACACAGCAGAAAAAGTGCGCGAGCGAAAGCAGGTATCAGTATGAGAGAAGCAAAATTGCATAGTTGAACACCTTGGGTGTGTAGTTGTAAAGGCTAAAAGTAACACCAAATACATAATTAGACATGCCAAACCTAGAAAAACTTGAAGGAAATGTCACAGAAATCTACTACCATTACATGTAAAAAGAGACTGGATACTAGACGTGTAATTATCAGCAGTAGTTGGGGCGATTTTTCTTCGTGGTGACATAACTTGTTCTTCGCTAGTAGTATCTTCAGTCAAAATAAGATGGATGAAAGACTGCAGCATCTTTCTTGGGCCATGTATATAGTTTTACTATTTCCTTCGGTTGTTACAGGGGCCCATCGTACCACTGCTTTGCTTGGCTTCTGGCACTCCAGCCATTTGTTTCATTTGGACTTTCTGATGTGGTGATAAATTTTGGTGTTCACTCGTTTTCTTTTGACAATTTTACCATTTATTTTTAAATTGGACTAGCGGAAAATTATTTGTTAATCTTCTACAAAGCTCATTATCCTTCCCTCTTTTAGTTTCTTTTAGCAAGACAACAATGCCACACAAAGAAGCATTCTTCTAAGATTCATTAAGAGCAAGCCAGACGGCAAATATCCAAAATTCAACATGGATAGTTATTTTTTCCTGTTTTGCTATTTAGGTTCCTATAAAAAGCAATTATATCAGTTCCCACACTCATTGGCCACTGCTATTCGTATTTAGTTCAGAGGAAGTAACAAGCTCCTAGAAAAAGAATAGGATATTAGAAATCTAACACGATCGAAAAGTTTCACAAAGATTTTGGTTATATTCTATATAGCAGGAAGCTATTTCTCACACAGCATGCTCTTGTTTGTTTACTTTCCCTGCTGTAATCATCAATACGATCATCACAATCCTCAATCTTATAGATTTTGTTGCCCTAAAGAGTATATCATCATCACTTGCTAGCCATACACAGGCAACCGAATAGCCAGGTTAAGCAATTTCCACCAATGAAAGGACGAAACTTGTACTACCTGTACCATATGATAGCCTCTAGCAGAAGTCCAAAACATCCTAACGTTTTCCAAATGTTCTAGTGTTTTACCTAAACCTCTGGGTTCGTGGATGTTACCAGAGCAACTTAGAAAAGGCATCTACGTAGATAATCCAAAAGTTCTAGGAAACAGTATTCCTAATTACTAATACGATACATATGACTTATTTCCGACAAGCAAATATCACGAGAACAAGATGTAGAATAGGACTTTTTCACTGGCTAAGTGTCGCTAACCAAAGCAGATGATGCAGGACATGTTACAGCTGTTGGATTACATAAATCCGTCAATAACTGGACATGAAATACCACCTTCTGACCCCTTATCACTTTACTGCAGAGAAGCCAAATCTGCCAAATCCCTGTTCCATTACACATCACTCAAATACTGTGTTGGTTGGCCTACACTATCGAGAAAATAGTGCTGGCAATATGGTTCTCCAAATGATTTTCTCATGTTACCAAGTTTCTCAAAACGATAACTTTCAGTCTTAAAGGAGAAAATAATCAGGATTGCCAAACCCCGAAAAACAAAAACATCCACTTCTGAATGAGAAGCTTTTTGCACACATTAGCTATCGAGAGGTTTAGAGCTCCCAAAGGAAATTAAGGTCATCCTCCTTAAATACTGAAGAAGAAGACATAACTACAGATATACAAAACACACACACACACACACACAAAATCTTTCAGACTTGCATTATAAAATTTAACTTATTGATTATATAGTTTTTAACAGACAAATTGTTCTTCTATTATTACCAGGAAATGCTTGACTGGTTGACTCAATAATTCCAAGACAATCCTACAACAATTCTTAAACATTACAATTACATTCAATAACTAAATTAATTACCCACAAACAATGTTTTCTGCATTCATTCATACTGACGAATACCATTGACCATCATCGAAATAGAATAACAATTCAGAACTCCAATTAATTAATATCACTCTAAGTAGTATAAGGGCAATGAAGAAAAGAAGCTACTATAAAGCACAGGAAAGGACATTTTCTAACTTAAGAGCTTTTTGGAATTATAATAATTAAATCCTCGTTGATACTTGAAAGCCTTATAGACAGCATCACGTGCCACTAATCACAGAACCCAAGACTTGAAATGATGAAGAATAAGAGATCATCTATCTTTGGCGTTCCATCTATTAAAGCATCAAACATGTTGTCCCTTATAGTTTGTGCACACTTCCAACGAAACAATTGTATAACCCTTCTAGATTCTCTCACCAAATCCCCCTTCTTGAAATTCCATCCTGCAAAAACAAAGTACAAAACAAAGCCGCCTTACCTTCCCCGTTATGATATTACTACCACATAGTTTTAAATCATTGGTTAACCCATTTTGTTTCTTCTATTACTCGAATTTATAACATATCACCATTACAAGAGAATAGAGCCGTAGTGGTAAATCATAAATTTTAAAACACGCATTTAGCATGCAGAGACATGTCCTTGCATTAGTGTGTTGTTATTGTGTTTCACTCAAACCCACACCCAGAAACATATCTCATAGTTTTTGGTGTAGATGTCTTTTACTCGAACTTTATCTCCAACATTTACACGCCATAATCCTTTTGACCAATCATTCAATGAACCGTGCATTTCCTCAATCTTTTCCCATACGTACAATATCTCCTTGCTTGAAAGCAGGGAGCCAGCTGGGACCCCTCCTCTTTCAAGCAAGAGGTGCCATTGCATTTTGGTAAGTCCCCAGGCAAGTTTCTGCAGGTTAAGCGCAGGACCAACTTCTTGGACTAATGATTGGACCAAGTTTCCTAACCGTTGAGTTCACACACATCCACTTCTAAGCATCAACTTCTTGGAGTGAATTTGTGTGAAATCAATGATAAACCAAAAACGAGATGTACATAAAAAATAAGAAGTGCACATTTTATTTTTGTTTACATCAACATCTTTATTAGTGAATGCACACATTCCACATAGTAATGTACACATGGATATCAACACGTGTACAGCTAATTATCTGCCCAATTGTGTAGTCGCCGAATCCAGTTTCTGCTATATTTTACCCTGACATGCACAAAACAAATGAATATGTTTACTAATCTGATTGTCTATGTGCTATAAGATCCAAAGCAGGTTGTAAAATCTAGCTCAGACATCTCATCTCCTCTCTTTCACTTAATTTTTTTCATTTTCCTTTTACTTTTTCCCCCCTTTCCATTCATTGATTCCTTCCCCTTCCCTAATTTTCTTCTTTTCCTTTTTTTGTGTATTGGAATGTGTAGATGTTTAATTGACATTTTAACCCCAAACTTGATGAACACTCAAAGAAAACCACACAGGAAACTAAAGAAGCACACCAGAGGGTACGGCACTGACGCTGTCCATGGAACTGTTCATGGCACTCGACACCACTCATGGGTAGTCTTCCTTTCACCGGGCACCATTCACGAGATGTTCAGATCACCCAAATATTTTGGGATCTTGATTTATTTTCTTGTAAATGTTGACAAATATGGATGTGGAAGACGCAAAACCAACTATTTGTCACCAAGGTTGTGGCAAATTCTATTATGTTGTGTAGCATTTTTTTGAATGGGTGGAAGTATTCAATGTGGGGAAGGCCAATTAAAATGAATGTGACTTGTTTGGAAAAGAAGAGTCCTTTTACACAAGACATTAAAGTTAATTGCCCTTCACGCCAGGAGTGGATTGAAGTTACTTGTACTTTGTTCCACAAGCAGGCAAAAAATATTGGAGCTGATTGTATTTTCTGAGGAAAAATTTCAGCAACGATTTTCAATGGCCAGTTGCTCTGTTCACATAGTCCTTAGAAAGGATTAGGATTAATGTTATACGTCAGGGGTATGTAAAAGAACAAGTATTTAATCTATTAGCTTCAGATCCATATTTCTACTAATCCCCTTACAATAGTGCTGATAGAATAGATGCTTTGAATATTTTAGATTATGCTTCCTAAATGTCTTGTCTTTTCTTTTCTTTTTCCGTGATGCATGCACCCGGAATCTCACTCTAGCATCAAGAACGTTTCTCCACAATATTGGAACTAACATGAATTTGACACTAAGGTAACATTAATCCAAAGTAGTTTCCCATGACGGCTATCAATGACCTTTCAATAACCACAGCCACAATGCACCATATGTTGTAACCTCATAAGGCAGGTGCTACTCCACTATCATCCAAAACCAATCAGAATTCACCTTAAATACATCTTACACTTTCACCAAGTTAATCCAAACTGCATAAAGATCTTACTTATTCTCTCTTATTTTCCATTAGTTACCTTACCAATTAAGCTGCTTCTTTAGCTGATCACCATTAATAGGTCTTGTCAAATGCTGTCCTAAGTCCAATCGAATAGTAGGACTCATTTTAACACCATGATATAACCAACTTGCCAAAATCATTGATATCCCTTTCCTCTTACTCCAACATTAAGGACTCATATTATGGTCATTGCCGAGATCAGCATTCAATATTTAGTTTGTACGTGCCTGCCTCAAGGGTGATGAATTATTTCAGGTTCAACATACAAGATTCAACAAATGTCTTATGGCAAGTTATGGTTAAATAGAATAGGCAGTTAAGAGAAGGTGTATTGTCTCATCCCCTAGGGAGGTTCATGCACTTGCTGCTAGGATTCCAGCATTTAAGCAATCTCGAAAACTTGATGCTAATGTACTGTTAAAACATTGATGTACACCAAAAACTGTACATTATTTTTAGTTTGACACCACATAGTGAGTGGCGCTAACACAGTCTTGCGGTCCTGGGGCAACAGAGCATTACCACTAATACAACACATACATTTGAAGAAATGAACCTATTACCTCAAGTCCCTCAATTCATGCAAAAGATCACTGATCTCCAAGCTGGTTAGCCTAATAGCAGTCATTGTACTAGGGATCTCTTCACGAGCAGTATCGGCCAACTTTGAAAAGGCAATTGCAGCCCTGCCCATGGCCTACAACACAAGAAAACAGAACTAAGTGCTCCATCCACACTCGCTTTAACAGAGAATCCATGTTGACAAATGGCCACCCCACTCAGAACTATCAGCACCTCCTGACCACCGATATACATATTAAGATTAAAGCTTTGGCCTCAGTTTAAGGAATTACACTGAGTCAATAAAAAAGAATTAATTTTTCCCTTTAACTTAGAAAATGTTCTGAGGAGTATCACCTAATAAGAGTGACCGAACTTTTCTATAACTATTAAGTTCCTCTACACCCTGTAAATGCTATTTGAGATTTCCGAGCTCTGTCAATAACTCATGTCAAGATATAAACCAAACCAAATATAAACACACAAATATACACTCAATCTCTATGAAGCCAAACCAATTATAAACTCACCCAATACACACCTAGGAAGTCTAATGGAACATCAAAAATGGGATAAAGTTACTTACAGACATGGTCGGAATTGCTGCAGCAAGAAAGCCTATGAATGATGCAGTAGTCTGCATTAAGTCAAAGTTAAGTAATGGCTCAATGCACAAATCAAATGAACAAAATTGTGAGGCCCTATTAGATTCTGAAAATATTGTCTAATTTAAGCTTAGAATAAATCCACAAATTCGAAGTCATCTTCCATCTGCTTATTCATTTGCCTTAATAAAGAAGATAATTGATTCCCATTCCCAGTTATCCTACACCCCTAACTTGAATTCTCAAGCACAAATGATAAGAATCAAACCACATACGTGGGCTTCCAACATATTCACTTGACAATGTTATGTTTTGCCTTACCATTGTGATAGTCTCTATCCCGAACTTAATCCTTTTCTCTGTTTTACCTTTTTGTTTTAAATTAAAAATTAACAATCGATTTCGACATAATTAATTGTAAACTAATCACCCACCGGCCGGGAGAAATGGGGGGAAAAAACCGAACAAGAAAACCACTTTTTTTTGTCAACCTCATAAATCATAGTACAAAAAGACATATTCCATTACTCAAGTCCTACCTTCCCACCCAAAAAAAAAAAAGCCCACATTTGATTCGTGCTAATAAAACCAATCACAGTACCAAAACATGAATATGAGAAATGATAATTGCATGAACCCAAAATTACAAATAACTCGTAAGAAACCCAATTAGGAAACCATGCATGCATAGATTATAAAATTCCAGAGGCTCTGCATGAAATTTACCCACAATCATTCACTCTCAGCTGAATTAGAATTAATAATTATAGTGGGAAAAGTAAAAAATAAAGAGAAATTGGAGGGGGTACCGTGCAAGCAATGAAGAGCAAAAGAAAGAAGGCCTGGTCGCTCAAGCTCAATTTGGGAAATCCCAACTTTGACGGAACAATAATTGGGCTACCCACTTGTTCGACATTAAATTCAGCTTCGGATTCCGGTGAAGCGTCGACTTTTTTGGACTGATTCGAAGCCGCGTTTTCAACATCGGGAACAACAACGAGAGATGACTTAGAGGAGTAAACGGTGAAGAAATGACGAAACGGTTTGAATTTTAATGGAGATTGACTAAAATATGAATTCAGTGAAGAGGATTGACTAAAATATGAATTCAGCGAAGAGGATTGACTAAAATATGAATTCAGCGAAGAGGGTTTGAGGTTGATGGGATGCAATGGCTTTGATTTGAGGTGGAGAGGATAAAGAGATTGGATTTGGCGTGCAGGTGAATTGGCGGAGAGTATCATGGCTCCCATTCTCACTCTCACTCAGGTCACTCTAGTGCATAAATACTAGTCGACTGGTACTACTTGTTAAAAGGACAAAGCAGGAGGGGTGTTAATGAACCTGGCAACTCGTGACTATTTACGATCAGTTTGGTCTATTATTCTATTCGAGTTCGGTACTGGCAGAGCTTGAGTCGAACTCGAGTAACTTGTATACTAAATAAGCTTGAATTTAAACAATAAAAGATTAGTTCGAGTAGCTCGTCGAATAGTTCAAAATATATGTATTAAATATTATATATATAAAATTATTAATTTACCCATACTAATTATACGTGAATTTTGGGTTCGAACTCGAACTTGAGTTCAAGTTCGAGTTTAATTGTATTTTCATAAGCGATTTTGAGTTGAGTTTGAGCTATCTTTAAAATTAACGAGCTAAGTTTGAGTTTCGAATTACAAACTCGATCGAGTTCGAGCTCGATCCCGAGCAACAGTAATATTAATAAGTTTGCACTCGAGTTCGGCAGTATTCGAACTCGGCTCGATTCATTTACACCCCTACAAAGAACAAAGAAGGTTACATATCAAGGATTGTCAACATGGTTGGGCGAGTCCGAACTCGGCCCATTAGGCCTCAAAAAGTTCAATGAACCTAATTTTTTATCATGTCAATTGAAGTTTGAGCTTAAATATTAGGTTCAAAGTAATTCTTAGCAGAGCTCGGAACTCATTAGGTTTGAGCTCATTACAGGATCGTCTTGAAAATGGAAGCATATATATATATATATATATATATATATATATATATATATATATTAAAGCTTGGGCCTCGTTAGGCTCAAGTCCGTTATAAGATTGACTCAGAAATGAAAATATATATAATTCAAACTTCAACTGTATTTTTATTTTTGGTTTAGTAAGTTTTTGTGTTAATATGGTGGTGGCTACTTTTTGTGCCAAATAGTTTCTTGCTTTTTTTTTTCTTTTTTTTAACTTTTCTCATCTTGGAACCTTTTTTACATGGTGACTGACTGATTAGTTTTTTCAACAAATGAATGGTTGGCTGTCTCTTCTTTCTGTCTTCTGTCTTCTTGTCTTGGACTTTGCAATGAATAATTCGTAGTATTATTAGTTTTGAACTTTAAGCTCATGAACTTAGAGTTACACCCCAATTATTTTGTGATCCAAGTAAGAGTTTCATATTTAAGAACTCGAAACTCATAATACGAATTCTGAAAGTGTTGTTAATTGTATAAATTGAGTCTAAACTCTGTTAAAGCTCAGCTTATAAGGCTCAATTGACAGGCGATACATATCTTTGAGATCATATAGGATTTCAATTTATTTGGAGCTGGGAGCTTGGCATTCATTTCTCAAGTCCTTTTCATATACACTGCTAGTAAAGGATGGCAGCACAAGGTGGGGGAACTTTTCTGTTCTATTTCACCTAGTTTCATGTGCTTGATTATACTATGTGGCATTGGCCCAACTATTCTGTTACATTTCACCTTGTGTCTTGTACTTGATTGTATTGCACTTAGTCCCCATGAAATGAAAGTTTGTTGGTGTTTTTTCATGTCATATTTAATGTAGGATAAAATTAATCATATCTCAATTGATTTAATATAAGTGAGAAGCATTTAAATAGGAGTCTTTAGAAAGTTAAATGAAAAAAAGTTTTCGATAGACGTTTAATAGTATTTAGATAATTTTTTTTATCCATCCTTGTTGTATTATAATATATGTTGCCTCACACAAGTGGAATGAGGCCCCCAATGGTGTGCTTGGTGAAGTCGCAAACTGTTTTGTCATACACAATTTGAAGGTATAGCTCCCTGAAATCTACTTACCTACCTTCCTCATAAACCCAATTTTAAAATATGAATATTACATAACAATCAGAGGAATTTAAGTATGCCACTTGATTGTTATGTACAATATTGTCATTATTTTTCAGTAAAATAAAAATACCTATAATATATCCAAATAACGGTCCATCAGTTACAATATTCATGGGTGAGAATGAATGAAAAAGCTCCTAGAATTTCTCAAGAGAGGCGCAATCAAGGAAGAGAATCAAATTTTGTCAAAAAAATTAAAATAAAAAATCCCCCGCACTATTGATATCTTAATTTTTCTCACTCCTCTAACCCCTAACAAAAAACTTGAGTAAAACTTTGTTCATGTTCGAAATTAAAGAAGGAAGCAGTATAATCAAAAACCACAGCAAAATATTTGCGGTAAAGCAAACGATTGACATCTCAAATCAAAATTTTGTCAAAGAACTTTCGCTAATTATCCATAAAAATTACTTATGAAGGAAACACTTCTCTTATAACATCAAAAAAGCACCATGTTTTCTATCGATTATATAACATTTTGAATTCATCACATGATTTATAATTAGTCTCGTAAACCAATATATCTAAATATTTTTTTACAAATAATTTGCACGAAACTAAAACGATAAATTTACCTTAGGATCGACCATACACGTTTAAATAGTGCATTATTAATACACATGTTAATATCCCGACTTTTTAGTTCTAGGTTACGAGCAAGTATTTTGACGGGGAAAGATGGAAATTCTTACATCAATATGGACTACGGCTCTTATTCTTACATGAATACGGACCGCTACTCTTTTGGCAGATTTTGTGATCTAAAAGAGAGACACAAAAGTATTTTTACTTGAGTATGTATTATTACACTCATGTGACTCTATTTTTGTAGTTTAAAAGAAAACTACATGAACATTCTATGTATCACCATACACACGTGATTCTCTTTTACGCCATAAGATCTACATATATGAAGCCATGAATCTAATCCATATAAGAATCTCTCAAGAAGCTCGTGTCATATCATGTAATGCCAGCCGTTTGGTTTATTTGTTTTCTTGCTAACTTATTAAACAAATTATTTTGTTTTCTCACTAATACTTAATTCTCTAGTTTTATGGATTTTTATAACGGTGCTTTATAAACACTTATTTTAAGTGCACACATATAACTGAATAATGCACATTTTTATTATTGTCTCGTTGCAGTAAAGATTCTGAATCCGAATGGTGTATTCAATTGACCGAAACGCATAATTTATTTACTCCTTGTTTTATATATCTCTATCCTTTGTTATTTTCTTCTTGGGTTGTCAAATATCTTTCATATATCCTTGCGTTCACTTATTAACGCTGCCACAATAGGCACTTTCAATCGGTCCGTCAAGCTAAATTTCCTAACACTATTAATCCTTCAGGCTAGACCGTACCATTGACATCAACTATAAAGTCCTAGAATCCATTCAAAATCCTAACAATCCGGTTTGGTTCATATTCCTCGATCATTATCACTATGAATACTATTAATCCTACTATATGAGTTTTGATAATTCCCTCTAACATGTTTGGTTTAATAATAGAATGGATATCATTATGAAAATATTTGTTTAATTTACTAGAATGACTTTCAAGTAATTTTTTAAATATTTTATTTATGATATACATATTTTTTAGATTTCTTATTTTGTATATTTTTAAAATAAATTTCTAAAAAGACTTCTTCACTTTTAAATATAGCTATATTCTAATTTGAGTTTTATGCAAATGATAACCCTGAAAAAAAGTCATTTTTATTGTATTAATATAAAGTACTATATATTTTTTATATTTAGTTTAAATTTTTATTTAAAAAATTAAATGCAAAAAAATTATTAAAAAATTTATAAAAAAAAATTTATAGAGTACTAATCAAGAATATTCAAAATCAAAAGATATAGCAAAGAGAGAAGAGAGGAGTGAGAGTCAAGAGAGAAAGAAAGAGAATAATAGTATATTGAGGATAAATAACTCAAAAGATGTATGTTTTTTTAGAAGGCGTATTTTGTGTGTGTTTTTTAAGGCGTATTTTTTCCCTTAATCATAAAGGATAATGGGTTTGATAGAATAATTTTTTTTTTAGAAAATCATTAACACCCCCATTAATCACTTTTATTTTCATTTAATAATAGTGGCAGTTGTTTTATAACTATCAATAAAAGGTGTCATTATTTATGATACCCATTCCCTTCCTTAATTCCCCTAAACTAAACACCCTCTAATATTTGCTTATAATATATCACTCTCGGAAGGTGGATAAACCAGAATAGTTTGCTTTGATAAATTTCGAGTGAAAGGAGTTTGCTCTCCGCCAGAAACGCCCGAAGGAATGGAATACTATTCATAAACATTTTAAGTTGGTAGTTCTTAACAGCAACTGACCAATTCTATTTCATAAAAAAACAGCAATATTCCCTGCCTGTAAAGCTAAACATTGCATAAGCTTCTAAGTACTACATCACTATAATAACTTGGGCGCAGAGGGGCAATATAGAAGGATGCTGAAGGTGAAAAAAAGGGGTGAAAATTGGGTGGTAAAGGAATTGATATAGCAAAAGCCACGGTAGATATGCAACAAATGGACAGCACTAACTATGAACAGCTCTATCACGGCCATAGTTAGATCTGTTTCCCTCCTTGGGCCTGACCTCAATCCCTTCAACAATCAGACCACCCTTCCAGTTGCCTCCTTTCACTTCCATCAAGCTCATCTCTAGATCCACATCCTGCCTTCCGTCTATGAATGTCTCCCCCAACTCGACTTCCATCCATCCATCTCCTCTCTGCTTGGCATACTGCACATCCCTGTCTGCAGGCACGGTCTCTTGCTCCTGAGGGTGGCCAAACAGCCCTCTTCGCCATAGTGGCACGATCTGCAACATGTATAGTTGTGCTCCCTCAGGATCCAAATGAACTGCCAATTTTTTACTTTCTTGTCCACTAATTCCTACTTCAGCCTCTGCAGGTTAGTAATCAAATCCGTATAGAGATTTCAATGTGAAAACAAGGTAAGCTGCATAGGTAGTTTCAGGTGACAGCATGCAAGATTTTATCTTGCCCCGAATCTCAAGCCAACAGACATCAAGAAGCTCAGCCACCACACTGAACCTGCATTTAACATATCCATTAAAGTCAGTTATATAAGAAAATCACATATAAGAAAGTAAACTACCACTATTATTTCCATGCCATTATTAGATGCAGTGACAGTTAAAGATTCACATACCTGGACTCAGACAAGGGAATCCACTTCCAATATCTAGGAGTATCACTCCAGACAATCGTTAGGTCCCTTGCAGCCAACATGTAACATTTCTTTCCGCTAGATTTCTCCAATGAGAAACTCTGAACAATATTATCAGAAAAGCTTTAAGGGGAGTAGTAACATATACCAATTAGTGTACAAAAGTGCTCAAGTAAAATAACCGCGATGATAAATAAATCAAGTGAAATTGCCAAATGCCTTTATTCTAAGTTATTTGTCTTGACTGCACAGGCAGAAAAAGTCTAACACTTCCCTAAAATTCTCATTTTTTTCGTGCAATTCTTTCCTTCAAAAGCTGTGCCCAAATAATTAAATAATATAAAAATAAATGACAAGCAATTGAGGATTCCTCAATCTCTCCACATATTAGAAAATGTAAAGGGACAAAAAACCAACCTTTAACCAACTAATAACTCAACTTAGAATTTCCAACTCTTCAGACTGGATACACCAACGTTTCCATAATATTCCTATCAAAGATCCAAAATTTTCCAACAAATCCTAGAACCCAGATGATAGAAACACCCAAATTCAGATAAATTAATCAAATGCCACATTGTCAATTAGAGAAATGACCCTTCTCCAGAAACAGGAAATCAAGAACAAATTTTTAAAGCCTCAGAATTAGACTGGAAAAACATAAAATTACCTTAGTTCTACCGTCAATCAAAATGGGATTATCACAAAGATGAAGATACAATTGTTTCTTGGATATAGAAGACCGCAACAATTTAATCCCCTCAGCCGATTGGCCGAGAATATCCCGATAATCAGGCGGCAAGAACCGCTCCCAAACGTCGTCAGATTGCGCAGCGGAGCAAAACGTTGAGCCCACCAAGAACAGCCTGCATGCGTCCCTTGGAGTCGTGAGAGACAGAGCTTTGGCTATGCAGCCTTCCGGTAATGCATTGAGATCAATGCCGTTGCCGTCGCTTGACACCACCATAGTCTCTGTTTTTTCTATCTACTGTGTGTCTTTGAAAGGGGTATTTTGCCTTCTCTAGTGTGTGGTTTTTTGTTGCTTATTGAATTAAGTATTGCGATCTGTGAGACTGACGGAATTGAGGAGCGAAGGGAAAAGGTGCGTCTATTATATGGTAGGGATAATTACATAAACCTCCCTTGAGGTTTATGACAATAGCAGACAGCTCCCCTCAGGTTTCAAAAATTACACCTAGCACCCCTGATTGTATGAAAAGACCATAATATCCTAGTAACAACAATTTTTTCCTTTACTTTTTTAAGATAACTTTATTAGATAAAACAAGCTTTCTCCAATCTAACCCCTCCTCCTCAGTTAATATCATCTCCAATAGCCAACCTCCACCACTCTTCCCCAACCCAATCCCACCACCAACCTACTTCACAAACACTTTCCTCAACCTCCGGTCGTTGTCATCTCTCACCACCTACCACCATCACTCTTTCCCAACCCAATCTCGTCGCCATCTCTCCCAAATCCAACTAGCCACCACTGCACCACCAAGCAAATTCCTGTTTCTCTAATACATCGCAAACATCCAAGCAAACAATTAGCCTTATTTGTTTTCTTCTTTGAACAAGTGACAATATACTGCCTCAATCAACCATCTTTCTTCTCTTTGATTATAAGAGGGACTTTTATATTTATTTATCTGTAAATTTTTATATTTATTTTTCTGCTATGCACACACAAAAATATCTTGCCTAATTTTTGCAATTACATCATAAGGTTACCTAGAATAATGGTAAAGTTGTGGTTTGGATTGGTAATAGAGACAGAGAGCTAAATTTTCCTTTTAGATTATGCTGATTGCTTTGTCTAGGTGGCTTGAAGAGTGGTAGAAGATTTTTTCTATTGGAAGGTGTCAATTGCTTTGAGGTGCCTTCAAGGTGTGGTGGGTAGAGAAAGAATTACAGTGGCTTGATTTGTGTTGGTATGAGTGTTCATGCTGGTGTTGGCAAGTAATGTTACTAGTGGTAGAGTGGTGTTGGTGTTGGTGGTTGGCGGTGGTGCGTTGGCACTGTTTTTGAAGCTGGTGGTGCAGTGGTGGCATTTTTTTTTTTTTTTGCATTTGGATTGCATAAAATCCCATAAATTTGATCCCATAAAATCCAAATTTCCCCTTTCAAATTTGATCACATAAAATCCCATTATCTCATAGCATATTGGCTCCAAAAAGGGGAAAAAATCCTGCCACGGTGGTTAATTAGATTTGTTTGTAATAAAATTATGGTTAATTTTTAAAGTATTTTTGGAAAGACTAGGCATGCTTGAGTGTAAATTTGTTAACGGTGCATACTACAACATTTTTTTTGAAAGTAGTTTGTGTATGCATTTTATTTTGATTGCGTATGCATTCATTACGAGAACAGTTGTGGATTTTGACTGAGATTGATTGTAGAGATTGTGCAATTTGGGTTTTGGTGGAACGCCATTAATGTTGTCTATGGTTGTGATTGTATTTTGGTTGAATTGTTAACTGGATAAGGGTGATGGTGGGACGGCAACAATGGGATGGTAGTGCTGGGTTCTGGATAAGATGTGGTGGGTGTCCTAGATTTTTTTTTTAAAGTATTTAGTGCAAAATTTAAATAGTAATGTTAGATGCTTTTGATATTTTTTTTTATTTATGTTTTTCAGCAATTTTTTTTAACACATTGGGGGTAGTTTGGTATATTTAGTTAAATTTTTTGCTGACATCATATTTTTTGGATTGAGTTGTTACCTAAACTTGGCATATGAGGGAGCTAAGTGTAATTTTTAAAACTTGAGGGGAGCTACCTGCAATTAACATAAACCTCAAGAGAGGTTTATGTAATTATCCCTATATAGTACTCGTCCGGTGTAAAATTAGGCTAATTTCTAAAATATACCTGAAAAAAAAAATTTATCCAGAAAATGTGTAGAATTGGTGGCAACAGAGCTATTTTTTTTTTTAAATCTATAGTGTCACCACCAACACACAAAAAAAATTCCAATTATTTGCACTCCAGTCCTTTAGGGACTGGAGTGCAATTTGGCATCAATGAAAAAATTAAAAAAAAAAACAAATGTGAATAGCGTTGCCGCCAACTTAGTTGGCAGCAACAATCAAAGTATTAAAATTGCACTCCAAGTCCAAGGATTGGAGTGCAATTTTACACTAATAGGAAAATGAAAATTAAACTAATTTTAAATTTTGACCTTTCTTTTTTAAAATTGTAATTTAAAGAAAATGAAGGAACAATTTTGTTGGAAAAATTTTGTCCATTATGTTTTAATTTTACATTTAACCAAAACAAAAAAACAAAATTGAGTTAATCTAATACTATTTCTAATAATTTTTTTCCAAAACAAGAAAACAAAATCGAGTTAATCCAATACTATTTCTAATAATTTTTTTTTACTTTCCTGTGGAAATTCTTTTTGCGTATGTTTCTTTTGTAAATAAAAAATACTACAATGTTTTACAATTTTTTTAAAATTATGCACTGCAATGTGATGAAAATAATTTTTTTTTGAAGAATTACATAAAATATAATCAAAAGTAGAAATATTGCAAAAGATGATAAATACCATCACTCTTGATGAATTAATAAACTCTCTTCAAAATTAAAAAAAAAACACTGAGTAATATTTTACAACCTTGCCCATTTTTAGAATAATTTTTTTAAAAAATATAGCTAAAAAACACTCAGTGTTTTTTTTTTAATTTTGAAGAGAGTTTATTAATTCATCAAGAGTGATGGTATTTATCATCATTTTGCAATATTTCTACTTCTGATTATATTTTATGCAATTCTTCAAAAAAAAAAATTTGTTTTCATCACATTGCAGTGCATAATTTTAAAAAATTTGTAAAACATCGTAGTATTATTTATTTACAAAAGAAACATACGCAAAAAACATTTCCACAGGAAAGTAAAAAAAAAAAATTAGAAATAGTATTGGATTAACTCGATTTTTTTTTTGTTTTGGTTAAAATGTAAAATTAAAACATAATGGACAAAAATTTTCCAACAAAATTGTTCCTTCATTTTCTTTAAATTACAATTTAAAAAAATATCAAAATTCAACATTAATTTAATTTTCATTTTCCTATTAATGCAAAATTGCACTCCAGTCCTTGGACTTGGAGTGCAATTTTAATACTTTGATTGTTGCCGCCAACTAAGTTGGCGGCAACACTATTCACATTTGTTTTTTTTTATTTTTTTTTCCATTGATGCCAAATTGCACTCCAGTCCCTAAAGGACTAGAGTGCAAATAATTGGAATTTTTTTTGTGTTGCCGCCAACAATGTTGGCGGCGACACTATAGATTTAAAAAAAAAGAAGAAAAATGGCTCCGTCGCCGCCAATGTTGTTGGCGGCAACCCTTAACTCAGAACTTCATCCCAATTCTATGCATTTTCTGGATAAAAATTTTTTTCAGGTATATTTTTAGAAATTAGCCGTAAAATTAGTTCTTTTTTTTTTTTTTGCCATGAAGACTAAAATAGCCACTATTACTATTGTTGGCCATTTTTTTTTTTCCCTCATTTATTTGGTAAGCTTTTTTTTAATTGTTTAATGACGTACAACCTGAATTTTGTACATCAATCGATGAATTTTTTTCCTTACTATTATTAGCTAAACTAGGATTAATGTAGTTATATCCGTTTTCGATTGATTAGGACTCTAATAGCATTTTTCTCCACAATTTGTTGATTGATTTCAAACTTGTATTTTAAAATGTTTGGTAGCATTAGAAAGCGAATGATTTCTTGCTGAAAAGTTAGTTAAAGGAGAGAAAGGAGAGAGTTTTGTACCCTATCTTTACCTTCTTCTCTCATTGTTTTTTTTTTTTATCATTATTTGGGAACTTGCTTTATATATTAAAACTTCGAAAGAAAGATTTAATACATTTCGTGTGTGTTTGTGAAGAATACGGTGAATTATATGGAAAAGTCAATGTAGTACATTACATGGAAAAGTCAATTGTTTAATACTACTAGAGATTACTTGCCTTACCAAACTAATTTAAATGAATTGGAATAAATGGTAAGAACAAATTCTTCAAGTGCTATTTCAAGTGAACTCTATAAAACTTAAAGACTAAGAATTTCTATTTTGCTGTTATATAATTTACGAACCTTATGACTAAATATTTCTCTTGGGATAGAAACTTTTTTGTTCTTGGTTTTTGTGTAATTGCAATTTAGCACAGAAATTTTAGTTTTACATTAAGTGCACTTAGACCAAGTGATTTTAGTACGAGAAAGCATTTTCTTAAGTACTAAGTTAAGCTTTAGTGTGGATTTACTTATAGAAATCATTTACACATGAGATCCACAAAAAAAAAAAAAAATCTCTGCTAACTTATTTAGAATTGTTCAATCATTCAATATTTTTGGCTTGACTTAGTATGGATTATTGAAACCTTAGCCCTTAAGAAATTATTTGCTTTTTATGGCATACCTGTTATGTCTTTTTATCATTTTATTTATTTCTTTTTTGAGATAAAAAGATTTTTAGAAAATGAAAAAAAAAAACAGAAAAGGTCAAACTTTTAAATGTTTATTAGCTCCTTTGACTGTGAAAGTCACTGCTACTGGGGTCAGATGCCCCCTAAAAGTTCTACAATCACGTTTTAGTTAGCTTTAAAGGAAAACTCAAAAACAAGTTGCATGCGTCCCACCACGGCGAAGCCAGATATTCAATACGTTATATCGAGCCGTCCTCGAGCTTTACGGCCACGGACCCTTCCCTTACGATTTTTCTTTTTCTTTTTCTTTTTTTTGCGTAATTTGGTTTCTTTTTTTTTAAATATAATTTCGTTTTTTTTTTTTCTTTTGCGTAGTTTGGTTACTTAATCGGGTTAAAATATGAACCCGACAATAGAGTTTACGTGGATCTTACGTGAGACAAGTCCATGTAGACAAAATCTTATTCTAACTTCTAAAAATTAAACATTGTCTTTTATTTTTTCTTTATTCACCCAATGTTGAACACAAACATGAGCTCATTGCAAAGGGCTTGTCTAGTACAACTTATCTCTTCATGTATTTTGCATCTATTGCACGAGGCAAGACTTACCCAATGCATGCCTTCGGATAGTGGCTGCGGATTACTTAACCACAAAAAAAAAAATATTTTGAACATAAACATGAATAACAGTCTTGATGATTTTTTTCACTTGTACATGATATTAAGTTCACGTGTACACACGTAAAAATTTACACCTTTGCTAGCAATTTAAATCAAAAAATTCACTGTGCAAATACTATTTTTTTTGTCATTTATGATACGCCAAATTAGATAATAATTTTTTTTTCTTTTCAAAACTATACAAGTTTCCAATTCCTACTCGTAACTTGTCATTTTATTGACAATGACATATGTTAAGATGGAGAATTAATTAATATTGAAAGTCAAAACATAGACAGCATTCTTCGACTTGAAGATGAAGACTTGAAAATGAAGGATAATGTACATTGTTGCTGCGTACGCTACTGTAACTCTCAAGTATTTAAGACACTTTTTATAAATCTTTTTTTACGAAAAATTTATCTTTTTCTAACATCTTTTTCACACCAGAGCAAGTTTCGAAAAAATAAATAAATAAAACTGTGATGGCATCCGTTTAGCCAGCTGCCTATAAGCTATCCACCTATTTGTTTGATTCGGTGATTGACGAATGGCCGAAACTTGCTTGTGTTTGTTTCGACCGTTTTAGGATAAGACACGGATAAGATGCGTTGGTCACATTACTCGTCCATTGTTTTAGTACCGTGTTGTTCATTCTGTTTATTATGATAGGTCTGGTGATAATGCCGGAGCTACAATTTTTATGTCAGAGCAAATTTACCTAAAATGCCGAAATTGTCCTCCAAAGTCAACTCTAGCCATTCTCTCCATCTTTTTACTTTAACTTTTTTATTTTATTATTCCGTTTTTTACTCCTTTTTTGGCATCCCAATTGACCAAATTTTTGTTGGGTGGATCAGCCCCATGGACAGTGGATTAAGGAGCCAAGTAGACTAGGTGGGGTTCACGAGCCCTACTTGACCCTTTTCTAGGGGTGTTCATGGACCGGGTCCCATGGACAGTGGATTAAGGAGCCAAGTAGACTCGGTGGGGTTCACGAGCCCTACTTGACCCTTTTCTAGGGGTGTTCATGGACCGGGTACCCGGTCCATGAACAAAAAATGTGAACCGAACCGGTCTTTGCGGTTCGGCAAAAATTCGAACTGCAAATCGGTCCACATGTAACGGGTACCCGGCCTTCCGGTTACCCGCAAAATCGGTTCGGATAGAGCAGGTACCCGACCCGGTCCATAATAATTTACCTATATTTTTAAAAAAATAAACAAGAAAAATTACAAAATATTATAAATCACTAATAATACAAACATTAATAACTTAAAGTTAAATTACATCCAAAACCTTAATCTTCAAAAAAACAAAAATTAAATAAATAAGAAAACAATCACTTAGTCTTTCAAATTTCATCTTTTCATTTCAATCAACATAAAAACATAAATATTCAACAAATAACTAAAAACTATATAAACAAGAAAATAATCACTTAATCTTTCAAACTTCATCTTCTCATTTCAATCAATGTAAAAACATAAATATTCAACAAATAGCCAAATGAACACCCAAACTAATATATGAAATTACATAAGTAACATGTGAAATTACATAACTACCCCCATTTCGGTTCGGTTCGGTTACCCGCCGGTTCGCAGAATTGGGAACCGCGAACCGCCCCGATTAAAATATAACCCGCTCCGCAAACCGCCCTGCCACAAAAAACCGGTTCGGTTACCCTTTTTTTCGGTTCAGGGCAGATCGGTTTTCCCAATTTTTCGATTTTTCGGATTTTTTTGAACAGCCCTACCCTTTTCTGCCGAGCCTACTCGGCTCCCCTATTTGCCTTTGAGTCCATAGGTAGAACCTGTAGACTCGGTCTACGCTCTAATTGACCTAAACTCACGCTCTAATTGACCTAAACTCACAAAAGTCACCGCCACCCTTAGTTTGATGATTGTTTATGTCAACTTGCTCAAGATAAACGATGGTCATATTTTAACAAATCCAAATTCTAATAAGACTCCAATTCTATCTACTTTATTAAACATCAAAAACTAAATTAGAAATTGTATAAAACTCAAATTCTTTAAATCACTCCCTCTTTGATCATGGTATGCACACTTTCACATGCTCTTCTCTTCCTTCTTCGACAACGGGGTATGAATTTTTACAATATTTTCTAATCTTTTAATCTTTGCTTGTTGTCTGAAAATCTTGGTGACATACATTAGCTGGGTCAACTCGAGAGACTCTAACGAATATATTACCAAATTCTGACCCAATGAGTTAGATCGCCATAAATTGTCGATACTCCGAAGCTTGAACCGCTACATCTATCTATTGTATCTCATTTCTTGTTAAGCAAAGTAAATGAATGTGAAGATACAATTGCATAGAACAAACATGTGGCCCATTAGCCTCAGAACTGCTTTTGCGTCTACAATTGCATGGAACAAACACGTGGCCCATTAGCCTCAGAACTGCTTTTGCGTCTTCAACATCATTGATACTGCGAACATTCCCGTTTTCATTCGAAACAACAGGTGCTAGCAATGCTTTGCTAAAAAACCAATTGCAATTGCCAAAAAAACAAAAAGAATTGTTTAAAGGAATAAGATACTTTGATTATGGGCAAAGATAAAGATGTGTACCTCTCATGCACTTGATGGAATCGGAATAGGAGAAAAAAGGGAATAGGGAAAAAAAGTAAACTAAGAAAAAAAAGAGAGAATATTTCTGCTGACCTACAAGGATATTTTTGGCATTTTAGAGGGGTGAGCAAATTTGGTAAATACCGAATTATTGACCGAATTCGAATTGAATTCGGTAAATCAAACGGTAATTCAGAAAATCTAAAAAAATAAAATCAAATTCGGTTGGTATTCTAAAATAAAATTCTAATTCGGTAATACTGAATATACCGAATTCAAAATACCAAACTTAACATTCATTGGGCTAGTAGTTTGGTAATGGGCTAGGTTATTTGGCATGGGTTGGGCCATCATTTCTTCAAGCCCATTATTTCCTCCTTAAGCCCATTATTTTCTCACCATTATTTTTTTAATCTTTAATTTTGAATTTCTTAATTTTTTTAATTCTTAAATTTTTATTTTTAAATTTTTTAAAATTTTAACTTTTTTATTTTTTTATTTTTTATTTTTTTGAATTCAGTTACTGAATTAATATACTGATCTACCGAATTGAATTCAAAATCGAATTTGGTTCGGTATTAAGCGAATTCAAAATCGAATTCGGTCAGTAAATTTAAAAAAAAATACCAAATTGACCGATTTTAAATTATCGAATTACCGACCGAATCTCACCCCTATTTTAGACAAATTTAGTTTGGTAGGAATATTGTAACCCTGGCATTATCGCTAGCCATATGATTGGGGTTGTAAACTAATCGAGCCCTTAACGAATATTTTAGAATTGATTAAGATTCAAGTTTTTACGAACTCAAATCTAGCTTAAATAAAAAATGATATTCGACTATATTATCTAATCAAATTCAAGTTTATATATATTCGGCTTGATAAGGCTCAAAAATTTTTTAATAATTTTTATTTAAAATATAATAATTATTTTATATAAAATAATATATATTTTATATAAGATATATATTTTATTAATAAATTAATACATAAAATTTAAAAATAAAAAAATTTGAGCTTTCGAATTAAACTTGAACCTATCGAGTACAAAATTGAATCAAACTCAAATCTAAATTTTAAGCTCGTATCAAACTCAAACTCAAATTCAAATTCAAGTTTGAATTTTCAAATTGAGCTCAATTGCTTTAAAGTTTTAATTTAGTTTGTTTGCAACCCTACCCTATGATTGATTACAAGTACAAATGATGTCGCATTGCAATCTGTGAAACAATTTGCAAAAAATTTTCACTTTACACTAATTTTGTTGCATACTTTGTCGGATGATACTTCAATGTCGCTGTAGTATTGTAACTTTCAAGACATGTTAAGTTTATAAATAAAATAAGAACTCTTTTACAAAAATATTCTTCCTTTTTATAAAAATTTATCATTTTTTTGGTTACTGTTTTGACGCCGGAGCAAATTCCGCCTTCTCGAAACATCATTCATCAAAAACAAAAAAATATTCCATCTTCTTGGCACATCATTCATGCAAAAGATAATTAAAAAAATGTGTGCGACATTTGGTAGCATAATTTTAAATAACAATTTCATTTCATTTACAATGTGTGGAATTGAAATAATTTGGAATAAGTTGACAGTTTCTACATTTTAAGCGTCACAAATAGAATTCTGGAGCTTAGAATTATGGTTTGTGAAATATATTAGGGTTCAAAGTGGTATCGGTCCTAATTTAATTTAATTTTCTTAAATTGGCACTCCACTGTCACGTCTCACGTCTCCATTATCACATTGCATCTTAATTTGTTTACATAACATTATGTCCGTCACAACCAAAAATCAAGGATTTCTTTTTTTTTGGTAATAAAGGAAGAGTATTTACAAATATACAAAAGTAAGTTAACTAGGTCTTTCCCAATTAACCTGTAATAAATCTGAATGTAACAAAATACCAAACCCAACAGGAGCTTGATTACAAAAGCTAAAAGGGGAATCACATTTTACACCATAATTAGCCAAAAAATCTGCACAAAAGTTCCCCTCCCTATAAGTACGCTGAAAAGTAATATCTATACCCGATGAATACTCTGTAAAATCTTCCAATAATACTAAAGCATGGGAAGGTCTTTCATACTTGCTATTCAGCATATCAATGGCCATTTTCGAGTCAGATTCAACAATAAGTTTTTTGTAACCCAATTTCCTTGCAAGCGCAATACCAGCTCTGATACTCCAGAGTTTAGCTACTAGGCTCGTAGAGATCCCAACTTTGCCATAGTATCCAGCAAGCCATTTTCCTTGCTCATCCTTGAAAACTCCTCCAAACCCTGCAATACCTGGATTGCCTTTTGCTGCACCATCTGTGTTTAATTTAACAAAACCTGCAAGAGGAAAATTCCATTTAATTAGTTTAGTATCTTTAGATGTAGTACAAGATTTACCTGTGGAGAATGCAACTTTGATTTCCATTGCATAGCTCAGAGCTAACTTGGTTGTAGTAATAGCTGCCTTTGGAGATCCTTCAAAGCATTCTTGGTTTCTATCCTTCCATATATGCCACATGATCGTGGCAAGCAACTGGCCCTAGGGGATACTCCATTTTGTGGCTCTATCTCTCCATCTTAAATTATACTCCATCCATTCAAAAAAATTCATATGTAAGCCCTGCTCCACTTCTTCTTGTGAAAGAAAAAAGTTCTAGACTCGTTTTACTCGAGGGCATTCCTAAAAAAGATGAGTAATATCTTCTTTCCGACCCTCAGACCTCTCACAAAAGGCATCAATTGCAAGCTTCCTTCTGACTCTCATCTCATTCATCAGAATCTTACCATGTTTTAGAGTCCAAATAAAACCTCTCAACTTTTGTGGGAGCTTCAATTTCCAAATCGAACTCCATTTTCCAGCTGAATTAGCATTTTTATAGAACCTTTTGTAAGCTAATTTGGTAGAAAATTTCCCTGAGTTATTAGTTCCCCAAACAGGTCTATCCTCAAAGTTTGCAATCTGAGAAATAGGAACTGCAATAACAGATTGGATAATTTCAGCTGGTAACATATTCCTCAAATAGTCCAAATCTCAAATTCCATGCTCAGATAAAACATCAAAGAATTTAAGCTTATGATCTTGCTCGGTGAGCTCCCTTGTGTTGAAGAAGTCTTAAGGGTTTATTCAAAACCTACCAATCATGTGAAGGCTCGTAATTAATTTATCAAATTTCAATTAATTGATTAATTATTCATTCATTTATACAAATATTAGAGTCGGGATATATAGTGATATTAATGGTTCAATTAGTTTATTTCACTTGAAAATGCTAAACTCCAGTAGTTCCGTAGACATGAACTAGGTGTATATCACATATATAGTAGCCTAATTAACATGGTTAAACTTTTAACCAGCTTTAAATTAACAAACTCATTACTGCAAAAAAGAAACGACCAAAGAAGGTTTGCTGGAAAAGTTTAAGAAACAAGCTAAGTGGAGGTGTCATGCAACTAGGATATTTATTGGTGAAACATAGAGGTGAAGCCCACATCTCAACAGGGACAAACCCAAACTCGGTAAAATGAAAGAAAAACAAAGAGAAAATTTGGGAGAGTTTGGCTGTACAAGCCGTGAGAATGAGAGGGAGAAAAGTTTCAAAAGTAAAACCAAAAAAGATAACCAAAGACAAAACTGGAAAACTTGAAGGGAAGATCATATCTTGCGAGGACTAAAGGTAAATCTACTTGACCCCATATTATGCAAGTAACTAAGATTAGAAGCCTTAAATATGTTGATTTGGGCAAAGAAATTCAACTGGAAAATGGATATGGTAAAGTTAAATTAAGTTGAAGTTGCATGAACCTGTACGTGCTGGAGTATTAAGCAGTCTAGGTAGATAAGCCATAACTTATCATAAAAAACTTGGAATTGAGTGAGGTTTGTTATATTAAAAGTTAGACTCAGGCAACTTTCTAAAGATATAAAAATCTGAGCTTAGTTCAAAGTGTATAACCCCAGAGTATTTTCCAATTTGACAGAATAATCAGCCACATACAGGATGTGGTATGATAGTGTTTACATTTGTGTTGGGGTTTTAGTTATGTTATGACTAGAATCTGGACATGACATCTCACAAGAACTTGTTGTATAATAAATCTAGTTTATAAAGGTATAAATTTTATGATTTTTCATTAAGTATAATTTGAAATATGTTGAATTGAATGAGCTGTGGTTGAAGAACTCGTATCACCATCATGTTGGACCAGTTTTAGTAAATCAATCATAACTTTGTGTAGGAAGGTTGGATTTGAACGATTCTTGTTGTGGTAGAAACTAGAACCATAGAGATTTAAAATGGTATAAGACTCATGCTCTTGTTCCTCGTATATTGATCCCAAAATTTGTATGAATTTGACTGAAAAAACAATACTGCACAAAAAAATTTGGTAATAAGCCAAATTTAGAACCAATTTTGAACTTGTTCTTGTTGAAATTTGAGTATGAATTCTTCACAAAAGTTCTAGCCCTTGAAATGAAGGTTTTAACCGTATAACCCTCATGTCCTATTTCTTGGTGGATTAATCTCAAAATTCATAGAAATTAGATTGATTGTCCAACCCTGCACAATCAGGGTTGATGATTTGTCAAATTAAGGTATGATTTTGAACTTGTTCCAATTAAGATATGAAATTATGACCTTTATGAGAGTTGTAGTACGTCAATTGCAATTTCCAAATATGTCAATATTTTACCCATCTGAGTTACCTATTGAAAGTTGTGCTATATTGAAAACTGATACTTGGTTAAACTAAAAGTGTATTCTTAATAGTAGTTGAAATGAGTTGTGACTTAAATTAAGTTGAGTTATGAAGAGAATTGGAACCTATTCTCTTCATGAAAAATGTTCTAAATTGAGTCTAGTTTTCATGGGTGTTGAGATTGTGAAATTTGGTGGAGTTAAAATAGAGTTAGGTATGTGTGTACAAGTTCCTCTTTCAAGATACTCTAATTTTTATTACTTCGTTCATTCACCTTGATTTGATAATTAATTAATTTATCTATAGTTAATAGATTATTCGGACAATTCAAGGAGCGAGCATTAAAAGAACCCCTAAACTTTAATATACCGGTGAGTGTTCTAAAATCACTTTTTTATCTATTAACATTGATTTTTACGAAAATCATGTGACTTGTTGAAAAGCTTAACAATGTGACTTGTTATTACTTGATTTGATATTATATTTGTTAATTGTGCTTGAACTTTCTATGAATCAATTGTGTATTTTATCACACTGGGAAGTACTTGTAATTGTTGAATGTATTTGTACTTGCTATGAACCCAGTTGTGTACTTCATCACATTGGGAAGTACTTGTTCTTCTCAAATGTACTTATACTTGTGCATACGTACTTGATTTAGGCCCGCCTTGTGCATGTCCACTTTGGCTGAGTTAGTAGCGGGTCTGGTCACCAATTGTTGGCTGCCTTGGTATTTTGGCACCCACCGGCCTGCGAGGAGGTTTCGTAGGTTAAGGAGGTGTACGGGAAAGTACTTGGGTAACTCTTGAGATTACCAACTGGCGTGAAGTGGCCACGGAATAAATATTGACGTGCAAGACTTGAGAATTATTGGACTTTTGCCATGGCACAGTACTTGACTAGTTCTTGAACAATGCTCGAAATGCTCTCGAGCAGTGCTTGACTTGATTCATCTATATCCTTCATTGTGTACTTGTGAAATTTGTTATTATATGATCTTGACGAATTAAATGCTACTCTTGCATGTTACTTCATTTTGAAAGGAATGTTTTTACAATATATATAAAATGGTTTTATAAATGGACTTTATCGGGCTTCTAGCTCACCCCTGTCATATTTGTTATCCTTACAAGCGGTTAAGCACGGGATAGAATGGCCAAATTAGGTACTTGTAATAGTATAGGCTCACTATGGTGGTGTAAATTTGAGACTTAGATAACTTACATTTTAGACACCAAATTTTGACACAATATTTATTTTTCAAACATTGGGGGCATATTTATATTTTTTTTGTCCAAATTTTAATTTTTCAATAATCTTGGGGGTAAAATAGTAATTTTTCTCTGTAAATATTTTTTCCATTGAGCTTTGGAGGTTTTAAACTCATATTTTACTTTCATATGAATTTGTTAATTTTTTATAATTTTTCTGGATTTGATTGATATTCTTTCATATTTTTACCAACTTAAGGGTAAAATAGTAATTTCGCCTCGCGAACACCATTTTAGCTCATTTTAGATCCCAAATTTATTTTTCTAATTTTTTAAGCATGTTTCTAAATTTTTTGATTTTTTTGGGGGACGATTGCTATTTTTTCTGTGAATTTTCATTGTCCAAGAGCAAAATTGTTATTTTACAAATTAAATTTATTTTTCACCAATTTTGAGTCATAGATGTATTTCCTAGGGTTTTAAGCTTATTTTTAATTTTTGGTAATTTTTCGAGGTCAATAGCTATTTTTCTGTGAAATTTCATTGTCCAAGAGCAAAATCGTTATTTTACAGATTAAATTCATTTTTTTGTCAATTTTGAGTCATAAATACATTTTCTAGTGTTTTAAACTTATTTGTAATTTTTGGTAAATTGTTTAGGTCAATAGCTATTTTTCTACAAATTTTCATTATTTAAGGGCAAAATCGTCATTTTACAGTTTAAATTCATTTTTGTCAATTTTGAGTTATAAATGCATTTTCTAGTGTTTTAAGATTATTCTTAATTTTTGGTAATTTTTTGAGCCTAATAGTTATTTTTTGTGAATTTTCATTGTTTAAGGACAAAATCGTCATTTTACAATTTAAATTTATTTTTTGTTAAATTTTTTATTCATAAAGGCATTTTCTAGTGTTTTAAACTTATTTTTAATTTTTGGTAATTTTTTTAGACTAATAGCCATTTTTTGTGTATTTTCGTTATCTAGGGGCAAAATCGTCATTTCACACTCTGAGCATGTTTTTATCAGCTTTAAACTCTAGTTTTTATTTTTGAAATCTACTTTGAATTCTTTTTGAAAATTTAAGATATTGCTTTCATTTCTTTGTATTTATTTTTAATTTTGGGATTAAAAAATATTTTTTTTAAATAAAAGTAATATTTTTATTACTAGTGGCGTTTTGTTATTTTATAGCATTCTTGGTGACCAAGACAAATGGCCTATAAATATCCCTTTAATCAGCAAGAAAACAAGGAGAAAAATTAGAAACCCTAAAAACACATTTGATATTATCTAAAAAAAATCAAAACACATAGCAAAACACCAAAAAACACATACTTAAAAAAAAGTTTTCTTAGTTACCCCATTTACTATTCATCTTCATCTCAGGAATCATCACTGTTTATCAGATTCTTTACCATCTCTCAAAAGATAGTTTTTTATCTCTTTATTTTAATCCCTTTTTCTTTTATTGTGCAAGTCTAATTTTGTTATGTTCTAATGGCTTGAAATTTGGTTAAATTTTGTTATTGTTTCTTCTTCAATTTTTCTGATTTTTTCTCATTTGATTTTGTTGCTTTTATTTGTTTGAGAATTTTGGGTTGAATGTTATTTAATTTCTCCGGAATCTTAGCGTTATTTGTATTCTGGGTTTTCTTATTTCTCCTTCTAGTTTTGTACTTTTTTCTGGATTTTGAGATTTTTCATTTCTGGTGCTCTTCTTCTCTATCTCACCATTTCTCTGTCCCTCTCCTCCTTCTTCCACCACCTGAACCACCATCAGCAATCAAAGAAACGTCAACGCCATTATACAACTACCATCAGCAATCAAAGAAACGTCAACGCCATTATACAACTACCATCAGCAATCAAAGAAACATCAACGCCACTAGAAACCAAGTCACCAAGACCACTCAATCCGCAACTAATCACCAACAGAAACAGCCGGCACCTTCACCCACCATCATCCACACAAACAGCCCCCAATTGACATTCATCATGACAAATTATCCAAATCCTACCAGTCGGACCCAGAACAACCAGAACAACCTCCATAAGCCAACTAACGCAATCTCCACTAATTTCCACTGTCATTAACAAACCTGTAAAAGAGAAACAAACAAGACAAAATCTCCCAGTCCACCTCCGCAACCATACCAGCGAAGACAAAAATCAAACCCAATTCTATCAAGTCAGTCATAAATCAAAATCACAACCATCCTAAACGCCAAGCGTCTATTGCCCAGACCAATCACATAGCTCGCAACTACCAGACCTAACTCCATCAATCTCAAACCACAACTGCAAATTCACAATACACCAGCAAAACTGTCAAAGCCCCTTCCTTGTTACCACAACAGTCAAAATACCACCACAACCTTCACCATTGACAACCTGCACAAAATTAAGCAAAATAACCAACAACCAAAACTACCAGGTGCCATTAACACAATCAGCAGAACCACCCAATGTTAGCAAAAGCCACCAAAACACACAAACCACCGTTGGCACTACCGTAATTCGCCACAATTAACAGCCCCATTTCCCTCTCTTCACCACTGTTCGACAAACCATCAGCCCAATTCCCTGCAATATCATCATCATCGCCTGCAAGTCCGCCACCACCTCATGATTACATACCTAAGCGCCAGCCATCACAACCACCGTTGTTAAACCGTCCAACCTTCGCCGGAGGACCACATCAAATTCATGACCGGCCAGATTATTTGGCTCACAATAAACCAAATCACAGCCCCAATAACCTCTCAAAATCAATTTGTCAATTACCACCACCAAATGGCCACAACGCCACCTACCAATCATCAGTCTAATCCCCATAGACAAAACCCACTGCATAACCCCGAAATCAGACCCTATTGTTATTGTCCATCGACTTCCAATTGGCCATCGTAGCCTGTCAAAGCCACAAACCACCACATTCATCCATTCAGTGCCACCATAAACAACCCACAACACCAACAGTCCCAAATCGCCCCCACAAATCCTCTGGAGAGAGACTAAAAGAGAAAATGGTGAGAGAAAAATAGAGAGTAAGAACCAGAAAAAAGAAAACCGAAAGAGAGAATGACGGAGGAGAGAAAAGTAAAAGAAACAGGAGAATCGGCGAGAGCATAGACTGAGAACGGGAATTCGAGAGAGAGAGAGAGGGAGAAATTTCAGAAGGAAAACAGAAAGATAGAGGTGAGGAATGAGAAGAAATCAGAGAGAAAAGGAGAATTAAAAAAAAATGAATGAAAAATAGAGAAATCGTGAAAGTAAGAGAGAGAACAGAGACCAGAAAAGAAGAAAATATAGAAAAAGATTGGGTTTGGGGTGGAAGAGTTCTTGGATTTTCTGAAAAGGAAGACGGTACAGGGGGGCCAATTTGGGAGTTTTAGTTTCTTAAGTATTAGTTTTAATTAGTTAATGGTTTTGTTGTGTTTAATTTTAACTTAGTTTTAATTCGGTAATCGAATTAATGAACTAATTTTAGTTTAATTAATTGTGCTAATTTGAGTTAATTTAGAATTTAATTTATTTTGTTATGAAAAGTGTAAATTTACTTCTTGGCTTTCCCAACTTTTGATTATTATAGTTGTGCCCCTTGAATTCTTTTGTTTTATGCAATTAAGTCCCCCCATATTTATAGATTAGCCCCCAAAATTTACTTTCATTTCAATTAGGTCCCACTACTTGCAGATTTGCCCCTAATTACTCGAATTTATTGTTTTGCCCCCAATCTACTTTAATTTTGCATTTCTACCCCTTTAGACTTTGTGAATTTTCAATTATCGTCCTTAAACTTTATGAAATTCTATTTTTAGTCCCCTTAGTTGTTAGAACTTACATTTTACCCTAATTTGTCAATACTTACATATTTAGGCTTTATTTATTTATATATTGATACATTGATGTGTGTGTTCATTTTTTTACTATCAGTATCGGATCTTCAAAGAGGTATTTCCACTACTACTAAATTCTCTTTATGTTCTCCAATGCGCCTTATTTGATTTATTATGCATTTTCCTCCCATGTTGCTTATTTTACGAGCTTTTTGCGTATTTATTTATTTTATACTATTTAATTTTAGATTTTATTTTATTATTATTATTATTTTGGCAAAAAGTGTAATATTTTTGTATTTAGCTAATCAATATAATAGTTAGGTTACATTTCTTATATTTTATCAAAATTGTATATTTAGATAGATAAATATAATAGATAGGTAGTTTTACTTTTTCACTCCTAAAAATTGTAAATTAAGCCCCCCCGGTATAATAATTAGGGTTTATTTACTTTTGCGTGCTCACATGCTTATTTGTTTTATCGCTTTTATTAGGATTTTGCATCTAAATATTATGCCTATGTGTTACGTGCTCCTACTTAACTTTATATTTCTTTATATGTTTAATTTACTTTTAATTCATGCTTTACTATTTAAATCATGTTTTATGTTATTCCGTCACCACACTAGTCTAACGTTAGTTGTAGCTTTATCGTTTCCCCGCTAGTCCAATATTAGTGGGAATCTCTAGAAAAGACTAGTCCAACACTAGACCCTTAAGACATTTTAGTTTTAAGAGCACTCGCGTGCATTTTACATCCCACTTCACACATTTTTAATTTTCTTTCCATTTGACATGATTTTTATTATTATTATCAATCTTATTATTATTATTTCGACACATTTTAAAAATGCATGACATTTAGGCTGCATTTCACTTAGACTTTAAGACATTTATGTGATCCGATTAGAAATAGTCGCCTACTCACGTGGGAAGCGGTGGCGTACATGCCGTTCCCCCCTCCGTAAGTAGAAAGATTCAGTCACGAGATATTAGTCCCCCGTACCCGTTATGTTACATTCCCACTTTCTTCGACCACTTACTATATATTATTATTTTCTTTTCCTTTTTGCATTTCATTTTTGCATTCACACTCGTGACTCCCTCGAGGTCTCGACTTAGGATTCACAATTAATGCGATAATCTCGACCAAGTCTCGACGGAACATTTCGACCCTCCCGATATTCACATTTAGATTTAGGATTTGCATTCATGTAGATACATCTGAACGCGATAGAATATAGGGTTAATTTAAGAAATTTTGATTAAACCTCGCAACTAGCCTCTACTAGGTTGAAAGGGTGCCTTAGGAGCAAGCCTTTATTTTTCCTTTTTTCAAATGTGACTCTCGAACTTTTTTTTCTCGTTTTTCGTAGATCGAAATAGGAAAAGGGTTTTAAATAATTTTTTCTTAAAATTTTACTTTTTGTTTTGTTTAAATGATTTTTTCGGGTAACTTGGTACACCCTAACTCAGTATTAAGTAGCGACTCCATTTTTTAAAATAAAACCCTTTTTTAAAAATCAATTGGCCAAAACTGTCGCATTTTTGTCCCGACCTTATTTTTATTATTTTTCTTAAAATAATACTTTTTCAATAAAAACTTGATTTTTCACACACACACACATAGTTTTTCCAAAGCTCTATAAGGTCACTAGACCGGACCGTCTCTTCGGAACGCGACAGTTAACAACCTCCACCAGTACCTTTTTACGATTTTAGGACGCGACAACATTCTTGTAATTATTATTGAGTTTTGTAACGATATGTTAAATTTATCTATTTCGAATGTGTGACTAGTGAGTCCTAACGAGAGCTAAGTAGGCGCTCAGTCAGGATATGGTGAGTGTCCTGATTAGGTCGTCACAAATCATGCCCAAACGATATGTTGGTTTCTTTACCAAAAACCCATTTAGTCTTATCATTAACAAAATCTTTAGTCCTGATGATGGCCTTCCAAATATGAGAAGCCGATTTCTTTGAAGAGTAATCCTACAATGGAGTATTGTTAAGATACTTAGCCGTCAAAGTTTGAATCCATAGTGGACTCCTCTCAGTGCTTACCCTCCAACTGAATTTCGAAAGAAATGCCATGTTGTTAATCCTGTTTTTTCTGATACCCAAACCCCCAGCACTCTTATCTCTGCACACAGTGTCCCAGTTAACTAGATGCACTTTTTTTTTATCCTCGACATCACCCCAAAGAAAGTTCCTGTTCAACTGATCCAACTTATCGCAAACTGAAACAGGTAGTAAGCTGGTTTGCATGGTATAGTTTGGTATAGCTGATGTGACACTCTGAATAAGTGTTGCTCTGCACCTGAAGGATAAGAGTTTAGTTTTCCAGCCAGAAAGCTTAGCAGAAATCCGGTCAATTACGTCCTTGAACTGCTGTTTTGTTTTCCTTTTATGAACAAGAGGTACACCCAAGTATTTCCCCAAATCTGTAGTTAAGGGGATACCACATTCCTGGCTAAGAACACGAGCACTTTGGGTTGACACATTTGGAGAAACAAACAACTTAGACTTGCTCAAGTTAATACGAAATCTTGAAAATTCACAAAACACTGAAAGCACCTCTTTGATCAAGTTGCAATGATAAATGTCAGCTTTACCAAATAGAACAAGATCATCTGCAAAAAAATAAATGGGAAAATGATGGGCCATCCTTAGATGCTTTAATCCCAACCCATTCTTTTTTGTGAACCTTTTCAAGAATCAAATTGGATAACTTTTCTAAGCAACAAAAGGTATGGGGAGAGAGGATTTCTTTGTCTTAAACCCCTCTTAGGCTTAAAAGCCGGTAAACTTGAACCATTCCATAGAACTGAGATGGTATTGCTCATAAGGCATTCTTGAATAAGGGAAATCCATTGACTCGGAAAATTAAAATCTGGAAGAGTGCTCAAAAGGAAGGGCCATTCAACCCTATCATAAGCTTTTTCCAAATCAATCTTCATAATCATATAACCGGTTTTACCCCTTTTCTGATGTAAAGAATGAATAATTTCTTGAGTAATAATAATATTATCCGAAGTAAGCCTTCCAGGAACAAAGCTACTTTGAAGAGGGGAAACCAAATAAGGAATAAGGGGTTTAATCCTACCAACTAACAATTTTGTTAAAGTTTTATAAGTCACATGACAAAGACTAATGGGTCGAAAATGCGAGCAACATTCAAGATTAGCAATCTTAGGAATCAAGTAAATCATAGTTTCCCAAATCTCCTTGGGTACTTTGGCAGTTGCAAACATTTCCTTTGTGATTCTACAAAAGGAAGGATGAACATACCTCCAAAATTTCTGGTAGAAGAGGGGATGAAATCCATCAGGACCTGGACTTTTGAAACCGTTCATCGAAAACATAGTGGACTTAATTTCCTCATCAGAAATAGGTGCAATCAAGTTCATATGATTCGGATCATCTATTTGATTTTGAAAGGAATTATTGAAGACCGGATTAAGAGAGGTATCACTACCTCCAAAAAGATTAAGAAAATAATTTTGAATATGGGATTTTATTGAATTCAAATCCTTGGTCCACACCCCATCAACTTTCAACATATCAACTCTATTTCTCCTTCTCCTATTCAAAGCGGTAATATGAAAGTATTTAATTGCATTTAACACCCATAAACTTATTCTAAAGTATAACATTAATTATGCCTGACTAATCACTTTAATGACTGCAAACTTGGCTCGTGACTCGACTCATTGACTTGGTATTAATCGAGCTCGAATTGAGCTCAAACAGCTCAATAAAGCTTTCAAGTCAAGTTTGAGTACAACAACACTCAATTCTAAAACTTGTTAGCTCGAATCTTATAATATATATTATTTTTATTTTATATTTGTTGCAATGAAATGTCTATTTTAACCTTTTAAAAAGTGATATAGTTATTATCTTGACTGTAATACAAATTCAAAAAGACTCAAACTCGAGCTTGACGCTTGAACTTGGGTTCGAGTCTGATCAAGTTCAGAGCCCTACAAATTTAAGTCAAACTCGGTTTGACTAGACTAAAATTCAACCTAACTAGGTTCATTTGTAGCCTACTACGAGCCAATGAGAGCGGAATGCTATTTAAGTTGATATGCACATGTTGAATTGTTAATTTTATTTTATTTTTCTTTTCTTGTCATGTTAACTCTTTCAACAACAAAATTTAAATTAGTTTTACCACCAACACATGACGAAGAATCTAGCAAAACGCTTGCAAGCTTTGTTTCAAAAGTGTCTCGAACGTAACTTCGGCTTTTTTCCATCTTGTCAATTCATTACGACAAAAGAGGTGTCACCCTTGGACAAAATCGAAACTATCAATTTTTGCAAAAACTGGCTAACTGACCAATATATTTTGTTGATTTCTTTGTTTTTGTATCAATAAATAATTTCTTGCAAAATTTATTGAAAGCTGTGTAGGAACCGAACCAACGGGGATTGTTTGCTGGGAAATGGAAATAGACAAAAGTAGGAAACATGATGATCAAAACAGATTGTTCAGCTGACTACTTCGATGATCAAACTGGCAATGTGATCCATTCCACTCTTCTTTATTTTTTCCACCTATTTCTGTTGAGAGAGAGAGAGAGAGAGAGAGTGTGTGTGTGTGTGTCTGTGTGTTTGTACAACATTCCAAACATAACCAAAATATAGCTAGTCCCTCTCCCGCAGTAAAATTAGTAATAGAACCGCCTGAAGAGAATAGAAGAGAAAAGAGGCACCATTCCAATTCCAACCAAGACACAAAATGTGCCATTCAAATCTCCCCCTTTTTCTATGGGGTACAATCTGAGAAACTCCCAACGAAACAAATGCCTTTCTCTAGAGAAACATGTCCTTTGTCTTCCTCTGCATATGATTTTTTCTCGTCATCATCATCATCCAGCTTCTCACAACACCTCTTGCTCAGGGTCCTTCAACATCCTGGAGGACCCTAATTAATCCTCGACCTCCTCCTCTTTCTTCTTCTTCTTCTTTAATCTTCTGTCGTGATCATTGCCTTAACCCATTTGTACATTATCTTCTCATCTTCTCGTTATTTGATAAGCCTTTGAGATTCATTATGTGATTGTTCTTCCGAGGAATTTGAGAGGCTATTGATGAACCCTTTCTTGTATCATAGTATAATACTTTTGTTAGAGATATTATTGTTTTCGTAGAGCATCAAGAATGAGTTGCTTCCCATGTTTTAGGAAATCAAACCACAACGAAAATGAGCACGTGCCCGTCGCTCAGGTCAAAGATGCAGCTCCATTTTCTCCCCCTGGTGGCTTCTCTTCTCTAGCATTGCAACCTTGTATATATGGATTTCTTCACACATTCACTGCGATTGCATGCATGCACAAACTTTTAGCATTAATTGTCATTAAATGATATATTATCAAATGAAACAAACTTGGGAAAAGTTCATAGTCATGCAGTTGTGCATTTATTTTTGGTCAAGAATTTCAGGCCAATATTAATTGTAGCATAGCATGTTCTCGTGTTCCTTTGATAAATTTCTTAACCTTTTTTTTTTTTTTTTGGGGTTTATGTGTCGGAAGGACGATGGTGAGAGTGGTAGTGTCTTTATCTGGACTAGGAAGGGTATTGAACCCGTGAGAGCACCTTAAAATTACTTTTAAGCTACTCTATTAGACTAGGCAGAACAAACAAATGAAATGTTTGAACAGTTTTCAACAATAAGGCAGGCTACATGTTCTCTTTCAGTTGCTGATATGTTAGTGACTTGATCTCCTTACAGGTTTTCAATAATTCCAGGAATGCCCCATCTTTGTTTTCCAGAGCCATTTTATCCACAACTTTTCTAAGCAGAAAATTGCATCAAAAACCGTGAGAGTTAGGTGAATTTCCGAAATGTAGTGCATTAATCAATTCGGCAATATGGTTATATCGGTACATATCTTCCACTGTTTGATCACAAATTATGTCAGAAATCGGTTACAGTTTTGACAGTACAATAGCTGACACGGGCTTTGCTTTTAGTTCTTCAGTGAATGCCATATTAATATGGTTCATCGTTAGAACAACTAAAACTTTTGATTCTAGAAGACAATCTTGGAGTACAACATGCACTCATGTAGTTACCGTTATCTACTGGAACCAAAATCAAAGTGAAACACTTATTAAAATTATACAACTTATCCTCCTAAATTAAGCCCTTCAGTAAATCAGGTTTCAAATTATGAGGCAGAAAAGCAGGCCATTCAAAGAAGAGAACCTTGCTTTTTCTCTATCAAAACCTGATGCTACTGAAAACAATATCTAGCAAATTTCAACAGCGTACAGAAGCATATAATAGAACAGGATACATTTTTCACCAGAAGCAGACATGAGATGTATAATTTTGTGCTATCCATATTCCACTTAGCACAATAATGGTTGCAAAGTTGCATCATTGTAATGTATTTATCGATGAACTTTACATTTCAATCAAGTATCCTAGCTAAATTTTCTTCAGCTGACTTGGATACTCAACATGTAAACATAGGCTGGTGATTCTTTGGTTGCACTTAGTCCTCCTAATTCTTCTTTACAGTATCTTTTTTTTGATTTGATAAATTAGTTCAACTTCAACTAAAATAGTAGTTCTGTCCTCATGAAATTAACAATTTACACCACTTATCCGAATACTTGTAAAGATTTGAAGAATTTTATCTGTCATTCCTCTGATTACGCTTTTCCCTCTGTTTCAGTTAATAATACATACAATTCATCTGTGGACGCTAAAAATAACAAGGATGGCCCTAATACAACGGAAACTGGAAATAGTGGGGCCAGGACATTCACATTTCGTGAGCTTGCCATGGCAACAAAGAATTTCCGACAAGAATGTCTACTGGGTGAAGGTGGATTTGGAAAAGTATACAAGGCAACCCTTCAAAGTGGGGAGGTATATCAGTCAAATTTCACATGCCACCTTAAACCTTTGATAGAAACTTGAGTTATCATAATAACATGAGAAAGGAGAAATAGAAGAGGATAGTGGAATATGCTCTTGAAATTTTGTGTATTTCATAGACTACAGTTTTGATTCCTCCCCGAATCTTTGATAGGCTGTGGCTGTGAAGAGACTGGACAGGACTGGAACACAAGGGAATAAAGAGTTTCTTGTCGAGGTTTTGATGCTGACTCTCCTTAAGCACCCAAATCTTGTTAGTCTCATTGGATATTGTGCTGATGGGGAACAGAGACTTTTGGTATATGAATATCTACCATTTGGTTCGTTGGAATCCCATTTACATGGTAATTCAATGCACATCTTTATCTCTTTATTTGCTGCTTTTCCCATTTCTGATGTTTTTGCATGATGCACATTGATAACTTTACATGACTGAGATAGATCATCAATTACATTATCAATGGAAAAGAAAAATACTATAGTAAAATACAGAGAAACTGATAAAAATATGTAACTTGAGTCGTGCTGATAAGCACTGTCCTAAAGAAACTATTATGAGGTACTGAAATATTTCCCCAAGAGAAAACAAGTCTTCCTCTGTTTATCAAAGGGGATCAGGAACAGCAAATTTATCAAAAGGATCAAGAACAAAAAATTTAGAGAACCAGAGAAACAAGAAGAGTAGAAGAGAGAAGTGGTTTTTTGGTGCCATTTTTTGTGCGTCTAAATAGTGTTGAGAAAGTCTCAATTTATAGTCCACAAAGGTTAATGTTAGAAGCAGATGTTTAGATAAGATTTCGCTAACAATAGTAACCTCAGTGGGGGTTAGGGGGAGGTTTCACTAACAATATTAATGAACGTGGGAGAGGTTAGTAGGAGGATTAACGTTAGTGGAAAGTTAGTCAGGTAATGTGTTGCTGAAAAGTGAGTCGTTACTTATACAGTAGAATCAAGTAAAATGTCAGCTGAAAGACAAGTCAAGACATATCCAGTAAAAAAATAAATTTTATCGGTAAAATAGGATAGGAATCTTTTAAAATAAATAATTAATGCCAACAAATACTTGGGTAGATTGAATCTATGGGCAACTGAACCACATCAGCTTTCATATGAAATAATGATGTATCTTAATGAGCTGTTCTAAGGACGATCTGTAGATCTGAGTCTACCCAAGTACTCTCCTCCATCAACCTAGTAGATGTGTTCTATAATGTCCCAGTACCACTAATATTTGGTTGCTATTTTAAGTTTGACATCGTCTTTGACTTGTAGCTATTTGGTTGCATTGTATTAAACTTCATTAGATATCCAAGGATTGTGCACTCAATCAAGTAGTAAACATTTTTGCAGACTTAACAGATGATAAAAAGCCATTAAATTGGCAAACCAGAATGAAAATAGCTTGTGGAGCTGCTCAAGGACTCGAATATTTACATGAGAAGGCTAATCCTACTATTATATATCGTGATTTGAAAATGTCGAACATTTTATTAGATCAAGAAAACAATGCAAAACTCTCTGACTATGGGCTTGCCAAGCTAGCACAGGGCAATAGTAAGACGCACATATCGCCGAGGGTTATGGGAACTTATGGTTATTGTGCTCCTGAATACGAAAGATATGGTGAACTTACAACAAAGTCAGATGTTTACAGTTTTGGAGTCGTCCTGCTTGAACTTATCACAGGACGTAGAGCTTTGGATACCACAAGACCAATGGAGGAGCAAAATTTAGTTACCTGGGTATGTATAATCCATGACCTATCTTCTATGATAAATTTTACTTGTCTGTCAATCAAGAAAATGTGACCTTTTCTAGTTGGGATTCTACATGCATCTTCTTTGGGACTTAACTCTGATCTTTGTGCATATTGTTCGTGATTTAACAGGTGCAACCAATTTTTAAGGATCCAAAGAGGTTTCCAGAGATGGCAGATCCAATTCTCAAAATGGAAATTCCAGAGAGAAGTTTAAACCAGGCCGTTGGGATAGCAGCAATGTGTCTCCAAGACGAACCATCTGTTCGTCCATTGATTGGTGATGTTGTAGCTGTCCTCAGTTACCTTGCAATTGCACCACCACAGGAAGCCGTTCCTGCTAAACTACCAGTTCCAAGTCCAACATCTAAGGTGAAACAGTCTGATGAACATAAAGATCATCAGCACAGCAGTGACAACTTAGATCATGAGGATGGAGAAAGCGAGGACGAGGGCATAAGCAATTCGGATAACGATTCCAATGGCAGTTGGACTAGCTCAGAAAGTAAGGATGGAGATAATTCTGCATGTCAGAAATTTACAAAACAGAATTCAAGTTCAAAGTACAAGAATAAGGTGAAGGACAAGCCGGATAATATGAACTTTGGAAGGCAAGATTCGAGCTCACACAGGAAACATAAGGTTGATGGTAGGGGAAGTATTAGATTCACTTCAAGTAGCAGCAGAAGTTCCATTCACAGCTCAAGGAGCAGCAGCACTACTGCAGGCCCACATAGAAGTGCTTCTGTTGATTTGAGGCTGAACAGTACTGAAGATGGTTCAAGTTCAAGTGACAAATCCAGAAGTGGTAGTGGTTATGACAATTCAGGATTTAACAGCAACAAGGCCACACATAATATTAGTCTTAATTCGAAAGTGAAGCTGGAAAGCAGTGGATCCAAGAATGGAAGTATTGGCTCATATTCAAGAGAAAGCAGCAATTCCAAATCTGAAGATGGAAGTTTCAGTTCAAGGGACTATAGCAATGATGAGACTGAACATGAAAGCTGATTCTAGTAGGAAAAACAGAATCATGACCATCATTGCTTCCGTCTGGATCATATAAAACCACCCTTCTCTGTGCATATATTCACGATTAAATCAGAACATTTTTCTCATTTGTCATTTGGGTTGGGATATCTATGTTAGGGATGTGCAATCCACAGTCAGCCTTACATTAAAATTATGTTCCAGGAAGCCAGAGTTTTAGTTTTTTTATCCTTACATTAAAATTATGTTCCAGGAAGCCAGAGTTTTAGTTTTTTTATCTACTATTTAGTATTTTGTGTTTGCTATACTTTTAGAAACCAGCTATCAAAATTTTCAGTTAATAACTGAAACTTTCAGATGACTTCAGCCTTCATTGCAACTTTGTCATACTATGCTCTTTTGGTATAAAAACAGCAGGTGCAGCAGAAAGGTTCGATGATAGCTGTCTAATTCGCCTCTGCAGCTTTGAGTTAATATGGTGTTGGAAGTTGGATAACATGCTTGCAAGAGCAAAGCTGAAGTCAGTGTTTGCCTCATTATGTGTAAGATAAATTCTATATATTTGTAAATAGAGATTTTCTGTCATCTCTTTTCAATTTTTAAAGTATATGAAAAGGCCGAAAAAAAGTGAAAAATGTTCAACTCAGAAATGAAATATAAAGATGGTTCTGAAATGGAACCTATTCACATTTGATGGTGGAAGCCAAAAATAAGAAAGCAGGTTGGGGCTGGGAGCTGTGTGAAACTTTTCTGTATTTGGAAAATAAATTTTCAATTGTAAAGTAACTTAATATTGATTTCTGTTTCCTATTCGACAAGGATTTGTAGGACTTAGATTATATTTAACCCAGAAATAATTCTTTTATGTGGAAGTGTTTAAATCATGCAGCTGCTATGATTTATACACAGCTATGCAGTTGGGTATTAGTTTTCTGCACCATTTCAAATTAGATGAACCAACTCAAAATTAAGCTGTTGCATAGTTATATGTCAACTTTCAGTTGCTGAGTGGGACCAAATAGTCTATCTACAATCTGATTGCATCTCGGGATGATGTGAAGGTGGTTCTTTTAAAACTTGCGACTTGCTGGAGAATTTAAACAAATTTTGAGTTCATATTGATGAAGTAAGACGATAGAGGGGCTGATGTAACAAAAACTATATACTTGACGTTCAAGCTCTTAGGTTACTATCAACAAGCATCTTGATGTAATTATGTCTGTCTTTTGAATTGGGATCGAGAGAACATGTTTCTTTGGGTTAACTATCTAAATAGATCAATCCAATGAACGTGTTCTCCAACAAGCATTCACATACCAGCTTAGATGTCACACACCATAATTAATGAGATAAAAGTACTACTTATATAAGTAGAGGCAAAGTATATTTTAGTCTATTAGCATTAAAATGCCTGGTCTCGAATTATTAATACTATGACAAGGGATATTTACAAATACAATTTATATGTAATAAGAATCTTATCATTAAAGCTGCATACTCAAATATTGTTATAACACATACAACTTATGTTTAATAAAAATCTCATCATCCACATACCAGCTTAGGCTTGTGGCTTTGGTATTGTTAGTTAGTCCTTACGAAAACATTTTTCTTCTTTCCTGGTCTAACTACTTAAATGATGGAAGTTATTACTTTCCATACTTCAAATGTTGCATCTCTTTACAACCTCAAAATTAGAATTTTGAATGATGAGATTACTCCAATCAATGGAGCTTATTCGGAAACTAAGTTCCATATTGGTCCCCCAAGGGTTTGAAAAGTTAGTTAATAAGATCTTAGCCATTCCAGTCATTCCCAATTTGTTTTGAGTTTGATGCCCGGGTTCTTTCAACAACTTAAATCATCACACATATCAAGTTCAATGTCTAAAAGATGAAGCTATAATTAATGTGCACCATCATCCCTTTTACAGATGTCATAACAAAGTTTCATAAAAATCTCATACTAGTTTATTCCTCTGGAATCTAGGTAAGATAACCATTCATGCGACCTCATATCTGGCTACCTTATAGATAAAAATATGTCCTCCATTTACTTAAATATTCAAAGAAACAATGTAAATAAAAAATGCATTTAGAAAGTTAAATAAAACCTCTAAATCTCTAAAAGCAATTAGATTAGTCACCGTCCAAACAGAAAGTTATCATGCTACACAGCTAAAATATCTGCACACCAATCACAATTGTTTCACAATGAATGCCTGTTTAAAGCCCGCAGTTAGCGTTCTACTCCATTTTTGCCCGAATAATGCAAAACTGGTTCATACATTTAAAAAAAAAAATATATATATATATATATAAATAAAGTGGTTGCTTCATTGGCTATCAGTTAAGGATTACGATATCTGACCTGTTCTGAACCATTATCTGTGGTACTTCAGATTCGTTTAGCCGTTTAGGCGATAAGCTAACTGATAAAAATCAAAGGAGTCACTTCATGTCATTTCGTTTCTGCTTTTTGAAGCCATCCCATCTGCACAAATTATCTTTCTATACAGGAAGAAAAGGAAACTTAAAAGAAATGACATAACATAAAAAACAAATACCTGCCAAGCATACATTACAAAGCAGGATAGGTTATCGGCAAACCAAACAACTGCAAATGATCTCCAGAAGAACGGGATTATAACATTCAGCAATGGGATGAGCAGAAAGAAATAACTGAGAGCTTCTTTCTCATTTTTTAGCAGTCACGTGCCCAGAGGGGAAGGAATAGCTGCAACGGCAAAAAATTCGCCTTTATGACAAAAGTGGTAGAAAACCGAACACTATTATAAATCTGTCATATATCCATCTAGAAGCCTTTTTATGTCTGACAATAAACCATCATTCATCAAATGAATTTTGCCCTATTTCATCACTCACACATATAAACTGATGGTTAACTACACAAATTACGAACTTTTGACATAATTTGCTTAGTCCTAGAATAACACGTGTTACAAATACTATTCCCCTAGAATACATAAGATTCTTGAAGATTATTATGCAGTCATCCTGTAAGAAATGGAAATACAATAAGGTAGATCAACATACTAGTGACTTGCATAGAATTCTCATCTACATGTCCTAGGTAACAGTTAATACAAATACAATAAAACTTCTCGGTACGCACTGAGAAGACAAAAACACACAAGTAAGACGCATAGCATATCATTGGAGGTTGTAATTTCCCTTTCTGGCCCAACAAGGCAATTTATATCACTAAGCATCTATACAAGGCAACTTTATTTAAAAAGAAAAAGAAAAGGAGAAAGAAATAATCAATTGTGTAATACAAATTTTTTTATTACTATTGGAAAGAATGTTGCTTACTGAACATCCAGATGGACCACATACACACTAGTGTCCATACGTCTGGTTCATTAGAGGGGGATATTATATTGAAGGAAGGAGCTCCACCCAAGAACATTGAGACATAATCTTGCACTTCAAAATCGGTATACAAAAAGATTCCAGGTACAGCAGAATTTTTGGTAGCGACAGAAACCCTAGATGCAAAAGTTGCAGCAGTCTTTTGGAAAACCTACCCAAGAAAGTTAATTCTCGGTAGAAAGAAAGAAAGGAAGAAAAAAAAAAAAAAAAACCTCTCTCTCTCCTATCAAATTTACTCTATAAGACATGCTGAAAAATAAGAGCTGATAAAAATAAAAAAAAACCTCGTTTTGAAACACCTGTGGAACTTATGAAACTGAAAATCAATAATATTAACTTCGTCATCAACCATAATTTATATGTCACTAAATCATTCAGTAGCTAGTATTGTTTGGAAATTATATAAACAAGAGTTGCGTGTTCTCATTTCAGATACACATCAAAATTAAGTATTACATAACAATTTATATATTATTGGATTAAACAGTTTACACAATCAAAATTGAGAATTACATAACAATCATTCATATGATGGCAGTTTTTAGTAGCTATTTACTTCATTGTATCCGCAGCAATGACAGATACTAAAGAACCAAGTATAATACATAAAAGATCAACTCTCATTTTATCCGTTGTGCAAGATTATTGTCAACAGTTCTTGAAAATGCTACAAGCAAAATAATAGGAGCTGTCAATTCCTTTTGAAAAATGTAGGATTAGATAACAATTTCTAGGGAGATATAAACGAAGATTAATATGAATTTCTGTCCTATCTGCATATGACTAAATAACCTCTCCTTAAATTTATGCCTCCCAATCTGCAGAAAAGTACAGATAAACATTGAGATTTAGGATTATTTTTATCAATAAACCATATCAAGAACTAGCATGGAAGCCCCATTACTGAATATTGATAACCTTTCACGGGCTCATTTGTTTTACCTTTTTAAGGTCCTTATCAAGTAGAGGAACACCGGAGCTCGTTCCTCCACTTGAACAGTTTCTCTCCCCTTCAACTTCTTCCTTCTCTGGCAACTGGGCTACTTCTTTTCCATCGAATTTCTATACTACCATGGTTCCCATATCACCCGAATCCGTGATTATTGCCCAAGTCATAACTGAAACGGAGCTTACCGTTACGATACCGTTACCCGCATCGTTTTTAGATCTATATCGGATACATATTACCGAGAAATCGGCAATGTCGATCGATATGAACGGTACGATACCGTATCAGTGAAAATCAACCGAAATCTCGACGATATGTACCGTTATATGTATCGTTATAAACTCAAAAACTTGAAAAGGTAAACACGATTCTTGCTAATCTTGTGCTTTAATAACAAGACAGTAAAATGAAAACAAAAAGTTAAAAAATAATGACCAAAATGTTGGAATAATCAATCAAAAATTAATCTTTTGCACCTTACCATACAAAGTAATGGGAGTGCAAATTGAAATTAAGTATTAAGCATATATCATAACCTTAAAAGAGAAAATCCATCTTGTACCAAAAAATTTAACCCCATCGTCTCACTCTTTCTTTCTTACCTGCAATATTTTAAATTAAAAGATAAAAAATTATTATTACACTACATAGATTTTTTTTTTCAATTTTGCAACCTTTTGTAGATTTATCATCCCAATTCAATCAAAAGTTCTTATTGATCAATTTATGATGAAAATGCTTATTGAGAATATGGTGAAAATGCTTACATATTATGTCTTTGTATTGTATAATATTATTTGATAGATATATGTTTCTTTGATGTATTGAACTAAATACTAGTACTTTCTTTGTGTAATTCTTATTATACTATATAAGATATGATGGTTTTACTCTTATATTTAAGTTTTGATGTCATATAAAATTGATGCTAAAATCATTTACTGCTAATACTATAGTTCTATGGTTATAGCAGCATTACTTTATTTAAATAATTAGTGGTTATATATGACAATATAGGTATTTAGTACATTTAATTTGATAATTGTATTTGTTATGGTATTTTTTATTTTTAGTAATTTTTTTAGATTTTTTAAAAAATTTTATATGCTATAATGTGCGTATCACTTGATATTTGATCGATATACCGCGACGGATGTGGAACAACAGCGACCGTGACGCGACCTCGATCCGCGACGGCGAACCATGTATACTACTAAGAAGAATACTCCTCCTCCTTCAGTGCTATCCTTTGTATCCAACAACCCATTTACTCTACCGCTTGAAAACACTCTGAATCTTATGCACTGAAGCTGATGAGAACTAATTCAATCATGGTTTTTAAAGAATGATGCCAAGATTAAGGGAGGCTTTAGAACTGGGCAATTGTTATACTTACAGAGACGTTATAATAGTAATAAGCTGTTCATTTTTTTCCCGATTTATGCTACTGTTACGGCGAGGGTGAATGGGTGACATTTGGAATTATAGACACTTATAATCTTATTAAGTCTTATTAATTTCTCTAATCTCTCTAGACTAACGTTGTTTTACATTCATATCCCTACAATTAAGAAATAATCATCCCTTATATTATAAATACATCTGTAATTTTTAAAATCTTTCGCGTTTTACATTTATATTCCTACAATTGATGCTACCAAGAGTCAATATAAATGAGAGCCTAGAGTCAGACACAGCTCACCAACAAAATTTTATTGTAATTTTGTGATTGAACCTTCACACAAAAACATAATTAACCTACAAACTCCTATTGTAATTTTGTTGTTGAGCCTTCGTATAAAAATACAATAGTGTATAAGGTACCATCCACTCAATCAACAGTAAGAACCTTAACGATGTCAATGCAGAAGTATTGCTTGAGGACATAAGTGCGCTATGATTAATGTTTAGATCTGTTTCTTTTGTTTTTATGGGTAAAGAAAGTACTAGAACTAGTTATAAGCTGGTAAAATTTACCGAAGATCTGATATATGATGTAGAATGGAAAATTAACTTTCCTTTTTGGATTTCCTAGAATCTACAGTATGTATTAGACAGTTGTCCTTTGTACAGATACTTTTGAGAAGAAATACAATTTTATTTGCCGTTTGAAAAAAAAAATCTTTATTTCTTTACCTCACACGAGTTAGTCTCCCTTAAACTAAAATATGGTAAAATTCTTATATTATAGTCTTTGAGAAAGCATCACATAGACCCTCTAAAAACTTAAAAACCAACATATTAAATAAGTATGCTCCTCTCCTATCCTTTTTAATTAAGACTAGTTGTAAAAGTATCAACTATTTTATCTATTCATGCTCCTTTTTTTAATCAAATGTGATAGATGAAATGGGTGATAATTGAAGTTCTAAGCTAGCAAGCTTAAACGATGACCATAACCACTTAACCATATAACTTTTCAATACTATTGCTCTCTGGTCAAAAAAAAAAAAAAATACTATTGCTCTCTCTTCGTGAGAGTTCCTCTCTCTATCCATGAGAGTTCGCTCTCCTCATTGTAGGAGTTGTATAGCTATGTTTTACTAGTTTTACCTCTCTCTCTCTTGTTTTAATACTTTCTATTTACCCTGTTTCTCGGATTAGCCTTGGTGGTTGTCATCGCCGTGTTTATGCCCTTATTTTTCTGTCTGCTTTGCTTTTGTCACTAAGTTGATTTTGTTGTTTTTAACTTGTTCTTTAGGCAGTCTTCAATTGGGTTTTGGTATATCGGTAACTGGAGGAGCATCTAGTGGCTGTAATTTTGGGATTGCTGTACCTGGTCCAACTATGTATGACGAACTAGCACATATTATGGCAAAATTTGCCATTACTGATAAAGAACAAGGAGAGGTGGAATTAGTTCAACGGGACCTCAACGTAGGGCTTGAGGAGTGTCAGAGGAGTCTTATTGGTAAGATTTGTGGGGAAAAAGTGGTTAACTTTACTAGACTCAAAAATTTTGTTAATCATGTTTGGAGATATCCTAGGAATCTAAAAGTTATTGAAGTGGGGGTCAATACTTTTTAGTTTATCTTTACTTCACGTCAGGATATTTTCAAAGTTCTTCAAGGCAGACCATGGAATTTTGAAAATCAATTGTTGGTATTGCATTTGTTGCGTGAAGGAATAGAGAGTGAGGAGCAGCCTTTTCATCTTTCTCCGATGTGGGTACAACTATGGAATTTACCTATTCACTGTATGACTCAAGAGGCAGGAAGAAAGGTCGAGCGTGTAATTTCTGGGTGCGTGAAGTTATAATTCCGGCTCATGGTGGTAAGAAAGGAAATCATATTAAGATGTTGGTTGATGTGGATTTGGGTCAACCCCTCATAAGAGGAACTACTGTTAAAATTAATGGTCAGCTGAAATGGGTTGATTTTAAATATGAAAAATGCCCGGATTTTTGCTTTGCCTGTGGTCGGGTGGGACATTTGGAAAAGTCGTGTCTTGGAAAATATGCTCAATGTGTAGGTAAATCCTCGACGCAGTTTGGCATGTGGTTGAAGGTCGAAAGGACGAGATCTTTTGTATCAAAACGAAATGGTCAGGGCGAGAGATCTAATACTGTTGAAAAGGGGGATGATACTTATAATAAGGAGCGTGACAGTGACAATATCTCTTAACTAGGTGGACATGTGGTGAGCATGGCCGTGGCTTGGAGGATTGGGGCGGCCATCGAAATCCGATGGTACATGGCAAAGTGATTGTCAATCAGTAGGACCATAGTGTTGTTGCTGCTGAGCATATTGTACCGGGTGAGAAGCAAAATCTGGTGCTGCTATTGGAAGACTAGGCCACTGTGATTGGAGAACAACAGGGGTTACGTTCGTCCCAACCTCATGAGCTACAAGGTCGGAAAACGTGGAAACGATATAGTTGAGGTAATACTAGTGGCAATGGAGTACTTTGTCAAACTACACGTGATGCTACTTCTGGAGTCTTGGAAAAGAGGAAGTCATGGGATAAAACTGAATTGCAAGATTTAGTGGCGGACAGTGGAAGTATCATGGAAAAAAGGTAGAATAGATGTGTTACCGACACAAGAGGATGGCCAAACTAATGAGGTGGAGGAAGCCAGCCTTAAGTGGTCCCAAGTAGCAAGATGAAGTTTATGTTTTGGAATTGTAGAGGAGTAGGGAGCTCCTGTACAATTCCTGAGTTAAAGGAGGTAGTGAACCTCTACTCTTCACAATTAGTTTTTTTAAGTGAAACGAAAAATAAAAAAGAGGTTTTGGTTAGTATTAGGCGGAAGCTTCATTTTGATAGTCATTTTGTTGTTGATCCTGTTAAGATAGCTGGAAACCTTGTTGTTTTTTGGTCTTCTGAGCTGCAGGTGATGCAAGTGCTACACACACCTTTCACAATTGAGCTGGAAATTGAGGATGTTGATAGGGGAGTAACCTGGTGGTTGATTTGTATATATGCTAGTTCAAACAAACAAGTTAGACAGCAACAATGGGATATTCTTGTACGTAGGCAACTGGAGTAGGGAGACTATTTTGTTATTGCGGGAGACTTTAATGATATAGTCTCTAATCAAGAGAAGGAGGGTGGCCGCATGAGAGACATGGGCGGTTTTTAGGCGTACAAAATTTTCATCTTTACAACTCAGTTGGTGGATATGGATTTTGAAGGTCAGCCCTCGACTTGGATGGAACGATCAGAAAATGGAGAGGTCATAAAAGAGTGATTGGATAGATGCTTATGTATCACTCTCTGGTTAAACACTTTTGATACAGCATCATGTACTCATGTGGATGTTGTGGTTTCTGACCATTCGATAATATTGCTGGATAGTAGTCCTTTGCGAGGTACCTTTAAAAGAAAATTCATGTTTGATATGAAATGGCTCCAATATGCAGAGACTTCTCACATTATCCAGAATGCCTGGCAACATAGGCAAGTTGGCTCACCTATGTTACAAGTAACGTCAAAAATTAAGGTGGTGAGACGAGATCTTTTACAGTGGAACAGGAGTATCCATATTAATGCAAAACAAGAGATCAGTGCACTCAAGAAAAGATTGAAGGAGCTCAAGGGTACTCAATCTAGTCTGTACAGTAGTGAGCAGGTAGTTTTAAAACAGAAATTACAGGATGCATATCGACAAGAAGAACTTTTTTGAAGTCAAAAATCAAGAATTAAATGGTTACAGAAAGAGGATAAAAATAGGGCTAATTTCTAGAAATATAGCCAAAAATAAAATTTATCCCTAGAAATATAGCCAAAAATAAAATTTATCCCTAGAAATATAGCCAAAAATAAAATTTATCCCCAAAATGGGTGGGATTGAGAATGGTTTCTAGGTTAAGGGTTGCCGCCAATGTTGTTGGCAGCGACCCTGTCATTTTTCTTTTTTTTTTTAATTTTACAGTTGGCGGCAACACAAAAAAATTTGATTTTATTTGCACTCCAGTCCTTGGAGGACTGGAGTACAATTTTTCATAAAGTTAAAAAACAACAAAACGTAAAAAAAAAAAAAAAAGTGAAATAGTGTTGCCGCCAACATGGTTGGCGGCAACATTATTTCGATGGACTGGATTGCAATTTACCAAAAGAAAGCAAAATTTATAAAAAAAAAAAAAAAAAAAAAAAGAATGAACAGTTTTGCCGCCAATCAAGTTGGCGGCAAAACATAGTTTGCAAATAAAAAAATTGAATTAAAAAGAATTTAATTTTTAAAAATAATTTTCGGTAAAATAGTGTTTAGGGTTAAAATAATTTTCGGTAAAATAGTGTTAGTTCAACTCGAATTTGTTTTTTTTGTTTTGGTCAAAATATAAAACTAAAACATAATGGACAAAATATTTCCAAACAAAATTGTTTAATTTTTTTAAATTATAATTTTAAAAACGATAGGCCAAAATTTAAAAATAGTTTTTTAAATTTTGAATAGTGTCACCACCAACTAGGTTGGCATCGACAATTTTTTAAATTTAAGGTTTTAAAGGTTTTTAGGCTTTTTTGGGATAAGGTATTTGAGATTAGGGTTTCAAATTTTAGGTGTTTTGGGGATATAAGGGTTTAGGATTTATGAAGTAAATAAATTTTTAATTCATTTGAAACAAAATTATGTAATTTAGGGCTTGGGTTACAATTTACAATTTACAATTTAGGGTTTAGGGTCTAGGGTTAAACTTTTGGGGTTTAGGGTTAAGGTTTTTGGATTTTAAGATTTTTTGGATTAGGTGTTTTGGAGATATAAGTTTAGGATTTCAGGTTTAATCCATTTCAAACAAAATTATGTAATTTAGGGTTTAGGATTTACGGTATAATTATAGTAATAAATTGATATGTTTGAGGTTAAAGGTAACTTAAGAAATAAAAACAAAATATGACGACAAAAGATGACAAAAATAAAAAAATAGATAAGATTAATTAAAAAAATACAAATAGGGCTAGTCATAATTCAATTTCAATTATTTTTTTTAGACAATTTTTGTATTGCCACTATTTAATTTTTTAATTTTTAACACAATTCTTTTTTGTATTGCCACAAATTAATTGTGTCAAAAATTAAAAAATTAAATAGTGACAATACAAAAATTGTCTAAAAAAATAATTGAAATTGAATTATGACTAGCCTTATTTGTATTTTTTTAATTAATCTTATCTATTTTTTTATTTTTGTCATCTTTTGTCGTCATATTTTGTTTTTATTTCTTAAGTTACCTTTAACCTCAAACATATCAATTTATTACTATAAATATACCGTAAATCCTAAACCCTAAATTACATAATTTTGTTTGAAATGGATTAAACCTGAAATCCTAAACTTATATCTCCAAAACACCTAATCCAAAAAATCTTAAAATCCGAAAACCTTAACCCTAAACCCCAAAAGTTTAACCCTAGACCCTAAACCCTAAATTGTAAATTGTAAATTGTAACCCAAGCCCTAAATTACATAATTTTGTTTCAAATGAATTAAAAATTTATTTACTTCATAAATCCTAAACCCTTATATCCCCAAAACACCTAAAATTTGAAACCCTAGTCTCAAACACCTTATCCCAAAAAAGCCTAAAAACCTTTAAAACCTTAAATTTAAAAAACTGTCGATGCCAACCTAGTTGGTGGTGACACTATTCAAAATTTAAAAAACTATTTTTGAATTTTGGCCTATTGTTTTTAAAATTGTGATTTAAAAAAAATTAAACAATTTTGTTTGGAAATATTCTGTCCATTATGTTTTAGTTTTATATTTTGACCAAAACAAAAAAAACAAATTCGTGTTGAACTAACACTATTTTACCAAAAATTATTTTAACCCTAAACACTATTTTACCGAAAATTATTTTTAAAAATTAAATTCTTTTTAATTCAATTTTTTTATTTGCAAACTATGTTTTGCCGCCAACTTGATTGGCGGCAAAACTGTTCATTCTTTTTTTTTTTTTATAAATTTTGCTTTCTTTTGATAAATTGCAATCCAGTCCAATAACCGAAATAGTGTTGGCGGCAACACTATTTCACTTTCTTTCTTTTTTTTTACGTTTTGTTATTTTTTAACTTTATGAAAAATTGCACTCCAGTCCTCCAAGGACTGGAGTGCAAATAAAATCAAATTTTTTTGTGTTGCCGCCAACAACCTAGAAACCATTCTCAATCCCACTCATTTTGAGAATAAATTTTATTTTTGGCTATATTTCTAGAAATTAGCCTAAAAATACTGGTTTTTTTCATGCCTTTGTGTTGCACAGACGAAAACGGAATAGGATAATCAAGTTGAAGAATGATGTAGGTGGTTGGTATCAGACTGAGAGTGAAATGAAGGAGGTTATAATCCATTATTTTCACAATTTGTTCAATTCATCCCATCCAGATCAGTTTGATGAGGTCCTGCAGGATATTCCAGTATCACTTCTAAGATGAATTATCAGCTTACTCGTCCAGTTGCAGCACAAGAAATCCACACAGCCTTATTTGCGATGCACCCCCATAAAGATCTTGGTCCGGATGGTATGTCCCCTGTCTTTTTCTAGAAATATTGGCCTATTTTGCGACAAGATGTAGTTCGAGTTATTAAGGGTTTTTTCTCTTCTGGTTTTTTATTAAAAGTAGTTAATGAAACTCTCATTACCTTGATCCCAAAAACTGACTCTCCTTCTGACAAGTCTCAGTATAGACCTATCAGTCTATGTAATGTCCTTTATAACATTATCTCCAAGATTTTGGTTAACCGGTTAAAGCCTTGTTTGGAATATTTCATAAGCAATAGTCAATCCGTTTTTATTCCAGGAAGGCAAATTTTGGATAACATTTTTGTGGCACATGAATATATTCACTTTTTAAACGCCAAGAGAACTGGTAAAGATGGGTACATGGTAATAAAACTTGACATGGCAAAAGCTTATGATCAAGTTGAATGAATTTTTTTAGCAAAAATTATGCAAAAAAATGGGCTTTTGTCCTTTGTGGATTGTATGGGTTATGAGATGTGTTAGTACAGTTTCCTATTCTGTTAATTTTAATGGTGAAAAAATTGGACATATAATTCCCAACAGAGGAATTAGGCAAAGGGATCCCTTGTCCCCCTACCTTTTTTTGTTTTATACTGAAGGTTTGTCTAGTTTGATTAACAGGGCTATTTGTCCAAGAGAGTTAACTGATGTTCGTATCTTTAGGAAAGGACCCGTGGTATCCCACCTTTTTTTTGTAGATGATTCCTTGATTTTTTGTAAAACTACTACGCAAGAGGCAACCAAACTTATGCAACTGTTGGATCTTTATGGTGCTGCTACAGGTCAATGTATCAACTTTGCCAAATCATCTGTGTTTTTAGTAAGAATATGACTATTCAACAAAAGCATAGTATTGCAATGGAATTACAGCAGGTTCAACATGTAACCCAAAGCAAGTATTGAGGTTTGCCATGAGTCATTGGAAGATCCAAATGCCAAGTGTTTGGCTATATTAAGGAAGCTGTGTGTAGAAGATGTGTCAATTGGTAAGGTAGGTTGTTAAGTCAAGCAGGAAAGGAAGTTTTATTGAAAGTTGTGGTCATGGCATTGCCATCATATACTATGTCTTGCTTTCGATTGCCAGACAAGCTATGTAACGATATTAGTGCTCTGATGGCAAAATTCTGGTAGGGTAGTACTGATCTGGAAAAGAAAACTCATTGGATAAGCTGGACCAATCTGACTAAGGTCAAAGGGCAAGGCGGTCTTGGCTTTAGAGATATTAAGGGGTTTAATACTGCACTGCTTGCTAAACAGCTTTAGTGACTCATTACTCATCCAGCTTTGTTAGCCAACCAAGTGATGAAGGTTAAGTATTTTGCTCAGGAGTCCATTTATCAAGTACGAAGTCGGGAAAATGCATCTTGGTTGTGGAAGAGCCTACTGAGTGCCAGGTATTTATTGGAAGATGGTACCAAATTTAGAGTTGGGTATGGGACTCAAATCAACATTTGAAGTGATAAATGGATTCCTAGCTACCCAACAAGTTGGGTACACTCTATATGACCTCTTCATTGTATTGACACCAAGGTGTGTGATTTAATTATTGATGGTTGTTGGAACGAGACCAAGTTGCGGTCCTTATTTCATGAGCAGGATTGTCAAGCGATTAGGCAAATTCCTCTGAGTTTATTCGGGAGTCCCGATAAACTATATTGGTATGGGTCTAAGTCAAGAGACTATACTGTTAAAAGTGGCTATGCTCGAGTTAAAGACCTGGAAGCAAGGACTTGTCAAAGGCTGCAGGCTAGAGGACAATGTAGTAGGGAGTCACAATCAGCAGCAATTTGAAAGTTTGTGTGAGAACTGCGTATTAAACCCAAACTCAAACATTTCCTGTGGAAATGTTTGCACTATATACTTCATGTAAATGTAGTTGTACATAAAAGACTAGGCAAAGGGAATCCTTTTTGTAAGTGCTGTGGTGAAGAATTGGAAACTTTAAAGCATATGTTGTTTTTTTGTTCTGCTGTGTCACAGGTTTGGAGAATAGCACCTCTGCAATGGGACGGGCTGCTAGACTTTAGACAGGATTTTTGGTCATGGTGGAAGGAGCTTTCAAAGGCTATGCAGGAACATCATGGTTTGGACCATATTGAACTCACTATGTATATCATGTGGTTCATTTGGAAAGCTAAGAATGGTTTCCAGTTTCAGGGAAAATCTAGCCAAGCCTTGCAAATTATAAACAATGCTGTGAATGATTGGTTAGCTTACAAGGAGGCTAATGCTTTGGCACTGGCACCAAGGAGACATGCTGATCAAGTTTCTGATTTGCCATCAACTACTCAGGTCTGCAATTTTTAGTTGATACAGCACGTGCAGAATACTCGTCAGGCTGGTACAGTGTTACTCTACACTGATACTGCTTTGCACAAAGCTTCTAATCGAGCCGGCTTGGGAATTGTGGCAACTGATTCAGATGGGATGCTACTGAAAATATGGGCAAAGCCTCAAATTTTTTGCAGGGATGCTGAGTTAGAGGAAGCTGAAGCTATTCAGACAGCACTTTTGACAGCTAGGTGAGAGCAATGGAAAAAAGCGAAATTCCATTCAGATTGTCAAAGCATAGTGGAGCGCCTGAACAAAAACGCTCCAATGCTTAGACCTCTAGGCACCATTTTAGATGATATTAGTCAACTGCTAGGTACCTTCACACAATACCTTTTTGTGTATATCAGTAGACATCATAATTCAATGAGCCATAAGGTAACTAAATTTGCTGTCAAGTTAGTTACAGTAGTTGAGTGGAAGGATTTATTTCTTGTTTGGCCGCTTGATGCAGCAGTGGATCAGCGAAGGCAATTCGTTGATCTTAGTTGATGTACTTCTGATCTCTTTAATATAATGTTGCTTTCTGACAAATTTATATATATATATATATATATATATATATATATATATATAAGTTTTCAATACTGTCCATTCACCCATTGGCTAATAACTAAGCCAACCTTAACCATACAAGTTTTCAATAATGTCTATTCACCCACTGGCTAGTAACTAAGCCAAGTGGGAACTTAAAAGAGTTCCCTATAACATCATCTCTGGAAAGTTTTAGACAAATTTTTCTCAAACCTTCACAATTTCCTTTTCAAAGCTGGAAATTTAGATCACTCCCCAGTCTCAAACTAGCACAGAATGGGAGAGGGAAGAGAGGTTTATCTAAATTTCCAAAAAGCGAGGTTATCAAGAAACTGTGACAATATTCTTCATGGAATATAGACAACCATGGCATCATTTGGTGGTTGCTCTACATAGATTTTCCCAACTCAGTACTACACTGATTAAAGTTTCACGAGGTTCCGACTCAAGTAAACTAAAGAATTCTTCTTCACTACAAAAGAGTACAGACCAGCATTGATCTTTACAATTTTATCATAAATCTCACTAAAAACTTGGGCTGCAGCTAAACCTTAGTGCTACGATCATCAGAAATAGTCTCCTCTGAAGAAGCATCACTGTCGATGATGATCAAGTCCTGTTTATTCCCAGGATACTTCCCTTGTTCAGTTTTCACATATTCTAATGCAGACAAAAAATTGACATTATGAACGCCAGCTCCAGTTTGTTGCTCACGTCTTCCCACAATGGTGTGCTTGTTGCTCATTTGATTTATTGGCTCATGATGTACTCCTCTAGCATCAAGAAATGGTTTGTTAACCCACTGCATTTCAACATGACCACCAACAGACAAGGTATCCGAGGGCAGAACTGTCTGCGGAGGTCTTAAAGGGATCGAGACTACTTCTCTAAGCCAGTGAGGCAAATTTTCCCCCACAGCCATACAAGTTGACTGACTGGCACTCAAAGAACATTCAACATCCAGCATCGCATTGTTTTGGAGCATAGCTTTCCTGCGGTTTCCCCTACAAGAATACATGGGCCTCATGTTTGTAACAGCTTTCTGAAGTTGTTGAGGTGCATTATTTTGAGCATCGAAAAAATTGAAGAGTGATCTCTTCTGGTCGATGTCATTTGGTTGGGAATATATATTCCCAAGTGAAAGTTGAACATTGTCCCCGAAATTTTCTCTTCTAGCCTTGGGACGCCAAAAGAAATCCATGCTGTCTTGCAAAATATTGGGTGTTCTCAAATGTCTCCCTCGGGAAGAAGGCATGGTATTGAAAAGCTTGGTCTGCTCCTTCTCCCACTGCTCAGCCAGATCCCTGGGAGTCATCCACGGAGAAAAGTGCAGCCTTGGATCCCTTAACATGACTTCCCAATTGCCTCTTCCATATCTCCTGATACCAACCCAAAGGCAATCCAGCTCTTCTTCTGACCACATTCGTGAAGAATCATACAAGTCTAAACAAGCACCTCTCTTTTGCTTCGGCATTCTTGCTCTATTGGCAATGTCGTCAAGCACCATCTTGTGCCTTCGATATGATGATGACTGATCAGGAAAACGTCGAGGCACTGTATTTTGAGTAGATTCTTTTGATTGGATGCCAACATTTGGCCATTGAGATGAGGTTGAAGTGCGATCATGACCATCATTTATCAGTTCCATTGGCAGGAATAAACCGAGAAACAGTGAAGAATTTGTTGCTGCATGATGGGCCTGGCTCCTGCTTTCGAACAGACTAACAGTCCTATCTTCAGAATCAACACAAGCAGTTGAATTTTGATGCATCTTTGTTGAATGGAACATATCATCAGTTCTATCCTCTGGAAATAGCTGAAAAAAGATAACAGATTGCCTATTTTTAAGCATGAACTATGTTTTTGCCTTTCAAAAAGGAAATAAGTAACAAATTTTCACATTTGTGACAACAAATCATGAGATAGTTGTTTGATCTAACAATCCTTCATGAAACTCTGTGATCTGACCAACCTGTAGACAGTTGTTCTCCAATTTGAACACCGGAGAAGTACTTGCAAAACTATCATACTTGTGATCCTCAGCTTCGTCAGAAAAGCAACCATTTTCTGATAACTGTGCCTGGTGAAGTGAACGACTTTCACCAACTTTCTCATGGAGCAACTCTGAGCCCTTGTTTCCTGGAGACTCATTGTTAAAAATAGTGTGACTTACACTTAGTGAGCATAGCGAACCACAGTCCTCTACGTCATGAGAATCTATAATATCAAAGACATTAGAGTAAATTAAGATATTGGCAAACACCAACACTAAAAATAATGATTGCAGAAAAGAGTAACAAATCAAATCTAGAATAATCTGCCTCAAGCATTGTATATGAATCCTTACCAGGTAGAGGTACAGATAAGTCCAGTGGTACTACTGAACTTCTACAGCTAGGAATTTTGCCAGTTATTCTTATGTTGTTCAGATTTTCATTGGACAAGCTTCGAGATTCTTCACCTACAGTAGTGAGACCATTAGATGCTACTGGCTCATGAGAAGGATCATCAGCAGAATCATTTGTTAAGTTTCCTGAACAACTTATAGGAGCTTCTTGGAAGTCCACATCAACAGAATTCCGAGGAATTACTTCAGCAATAGACTGGTTGTCCTGTGATATATTTTCCAGCTTGTCATCTGCTTGCTTGATGCTGCTAGATAACAGACAAAAGGATGAAATTGTATGACTACTTTAAGAGGAAAAGGATTTCTATTAGTGTTTGATGCTTACTTTCCAGTTTCAGGAGATGATCTAGCGGCACATGAATATTCACTGTATGTGCTTGCCATCTGTTGAAGACCAGAAAATCAGTTCAAGAAGGTTCCATTAGCCAAAATGAATTTCTAGACTTACAGATTTATCAACTTCCCTTGTTATCATTTATTACAATATAAAGCAAATGTACCATTTAATAGAATCAACCACTAGCAAGATTTCCCTCAGTTTTCCCATACAGTTATCACCTTTAAATTAATTAAAGCAATAGCGTTCAAAATATCTAAGGAAAAATGATTCAGAACCAAACTTTCCATTATATTCCTCTAATGTAGAAGTGAACATTTCAGCTGAATAAAATCTAAAAGGAAATGGTAAGCCATTACCACAATCTCCTCAAACCAAATTCATTTTCAGTTCCAAATTGTTAACAGGAATTTAACCTTCCGCGCTTTCTAGAAAAGTAACTGCTTTGAAGAATAGCTTCTTAAGTTGCTTGCTTGATTACTTACAAGATTATTGCCAGAGAGGCTCCAAATTAGCAGTTGAGCATTTTCTTGTCTAAAGGGAAAAAAATCACAACTCTTCAAAAGTGATGACGTACTTTTTCACAGTTTGCATCAAAGGAAACCCTCCCGTTAAGATTCTTCTCCGATGGGTTCGTATTCACCAAAATATGTTCTGAACCACTTTCAGGAGGTGTCGATTCCCGTTTAGAAGCAAAGCGCGCTGATTTAGACCCTTTAAATGCCACTGTACAATCCTCTGTAACACCTAAAGTGTTTTGTGAATGCAACCCATCTACATCCTTTTTCCGCTTGCACCTTCGATAAAAAGTAATTGGTGGGGAGCTCAATTTGCTATGCAAGGTTGCAGTGGTACACAATCTACTGGATTTATCTCTAACAGGAAAACCAATTTCCTCCAATACTGCACGTGAATCAGCTGCCAACTGTCTGATATCATGTACAAAGGCGTTCTTATTCTCTGCTTTACTTGCCTTTTCAGCAGATTCCAAGCAATTCCTCTGTCTGACATAATTAGAGAACTGTTTCTTCCCTTCAGGAGCATGCTTCAAGAGACAAGAATGCAGTGTAACATGTTAGTGGAACATTTTTCTTACCAACGTGATTTCTGCTGTGAAGTATTTATGTCTGTAATTAACAATAAACTAATGAAGTAAGAACAGAAGACATGAAAGAATTTGATGTGTTAGGAGGATCAAGACAATCCACAGCATATAGGAAAAGGAAGCCACCAGAGACATTTAGAACAGAAAACGTCAAAGAAGATCAATGTTAAGGAAATGAAAAACGGGAATCAGCTTGATATCAAGTGAACCTCCATCAGAGATGATGAACAGTCCAGCTTTAGTCCCAGATTCCTAGTTGAGTTTTTTTTTTTGGTCTATTTGATGTAATTCTTGGTTGTCTATAGCATTTCACAAGTCAAACTTTATTGGAACTTGAAATTTCAAGTTTTTGGACAAGGGGCTTCTAGCCTATTCTAATTAAAATTCTGCATGTCATTGCCTTCCGTCCTCCATTTTACTTACAGAATCTGTTACTGGTTATAACAACTACCAATTCTGTATTTCCCCAGATCTCCAGTTTCGCATTAAAAACAAAAAGATCCAACTATGCTGTTTGGAAACTTCAAAGACACTAATAGTGCTGCTTGCTCACTGCATTAAGCAGTTCAAACTTTCTCATTCTCCTCTACTGAAGAAAGTAAAGAATAAAGCAATGGAAAAAAGCAACAGTAAAATCCCCTTTTTCTTGAAGCAAAGAATGAAATTGGAAGAAATTGCCAGGGAAAAAATGTGCGTAAGAGACATGATCCAGATCTCGTGAAACAATCACCTTTTTCAACAGCTAGAGAGCCATTGTTGTCCCAAGATAATGCATTGAAGACAAATTAATCATTGTAAGAGCAATAATAAAGATGCAAAAAGAATCCTCACTACTAAAATCTTAAATCTTGTTAAACTGAATATACACGTACGCACAGAGGAGACAGAATACCAACCAAAATTCACAGCAAACAGTTCAGAGTTCAGATTTTAATCCCTCATGTGGCAGAAGCAGAATTTAGGTCCAAAGTTTCAAACCAGCTTCACACAATTCTGGTTATCCACACCCCCCCGACCTCCCCACTTTCATTCTATCTCTCTCTCTCATATTTTCACTCTCTTTTGTCTTTGGGTGGTGATAGCAATAACTGTAATGCCAAAAAATGCAACAAAGACATTCTTTTCACCATCAAGTGATGAAAGGTAGAAGATATTGACATTTATCATTGAAGAAATAAAGCAGGCTAACAATGCAGAAAAGAAAGAACCAACACGGGGAAAATTTTAATAACCACTGTAAGGTATCAGACTTACAAAGTTGCTCAACACAGTCCATGTCTTAGAAAGAGAAGATATTTCACAGTGCAATTTCAATCAAAATGTAGAAAGTAATGGGCACCAGCATTTTATGAAGGAAAATTTAATCTACAACAGCAAAACAAGCATATAAGACTAACATTGTGATTGCATGATACCGACAATAGAAGTTCTGCTTCAACACCAATTTCAAAATTAAAAAGATTTTACTCTAACAGCAAAAGAAAACGAATACAGCAGCATCCATAACTGAAAACAGACAGCATGGTATAACAACAGTGTACAAATCAAACAAATAAAGCTAATATTTCACCTCGTAATTTTCAGCAGGGCACCCTGATCTATTGCCTTCAGTTGATTCCTCTTGCTTTTCTGCTGCAGTTGGGATATTACAACTTGGGTATTCTGACTTATTGCCTTTAGCTGATTCCTCTTGCTTTTCTGCTTGAGTTGAGTCATTATTAATTGGACATTCTGATTTATTGTCTTCATTTGATTCGTCCAGCTTTTCAGTCGCAGCTGAGGCATTATAATTTGGGCAGTCTACTGATGTTTTACAACACTCAATATCCTGAGAAAAATCCTTCCTTGATGGTTGCTTTTTCCGCTTATATGCAATCAAATGTGGTCGTCTCTGACGCTTGTATGTTAAAATCACTTTGCCACCAGTCATCATGCATCACTACCAGCATAAACCAAACTTTTTTAACATGAAACTACCTCACAAACACTTTTTAAAAAAAAAAAATCAGAAAACGAATCCACAGATATGTACTCTTTACACCCATAAAAATAAAAAAAAAGAAACCTCCAAATGCACCTCAAATCCTTAATTTGTTGCAAATCTCAGTACAATAAATGCAACAGAACACATAACTATCCCATCTGATTAAAAGAAATGTCGGTATGGCATTCTTGATCGTCATACAGCATAATTAAAGCCAATCTCATAAATATTCAAGAAATCCCCCAAAAGAGGCAGCTTTGCACTAAAAGCCCATACGCATGGCAAAAAAAAGAATATTTTCAGACGAAATTTTACACCTGGCATGTTGTTAACAGCATCAATGCAGTCTAAGAATCATACAGAAACAAGAATCTTTACCAATTCTACAGCATCAGTTTATCATTATTATGAATAAAAAGGAAACAACTTTACCACAACACAATCACCAAAAAGAACACCACAAGATACAACAGCACCAAAAACAAGAAAAAAGCAAGAAAAATTACAATGGTCTTGATCAATAATGAAACACCAGCCAGTCAAAATTCATACCTCCTGGCAGCAATTTACATAAACAAGAACCTAATAAAGAACAACCCATAAGAAAGAAATAGCTGGAGCATCCAAAAAAGAGAGTTACCTTTACCCTTCAAAGGCACAAAAATGACAACTTCGGCGTTGGCAAAAAATTTGAAACTGAAGAAACAGAAAGAAATACTGCTTATAAAAAAAATGAAAGAAAGAAAGAAATAGTACTAGCTGTCAGGTAGCTATGACTACTCACTCCCCCCCGCGCCCAAACCCCAAACAAACACTACGTACAACAACTAATACAAGCACTTGCACTGTGTGTATATGTGTTCTTTTTTGGCTTGTTTTGAATGAAAGAGAGAAAAAGACAGAAGACAGAAGATACAGAAAGCAGTAACTTAATTTACTTTGAATGGAGAGAGTGGTAAGACTGAAAAGTGATGTGGTGAGAGAAGAGAAAAAATTTTTTCTTTTCTTCTATTCTTTTTAGACTAATAAATACTTGTTTTTGTTACAGTGACATCCTTTGATTTTTCCATAATTCTATACACCACATATATAACTTTTGAAATTATAATAGTGTGATATGGTATTTTAGTTTTAATTTTTATATTTTAAACGAAACTGTTCTACTTTGTATAAATATTTAATTTAATTTTCAGCAGGTTGGAGTGTAAACGATAAAATGAACTGATAAGTTTCATTTGGTTCTTTATGGTACATAAGATGAAAATCATTTAAACTAAAGTTGAAAACATAAAACTAAGCAAAAAAAACTATTATTTATTTTCAAAACAGTACTTAACTTCAATTTTTCTCAGCATTTTTCATATCATGATTTATTTTTATATATATCTTTCCTTCTAAGCTAAATTTTATAATAGCAATTGATTTCTTAAATTAAATTTTATGATACATATATTCAAGTACTATACATTAACTCTCTTTTAATCTTCAATGTTCTATGCATACACTTTAAAATAGTAGTAATTTTTTTACGAGTTTCATATATTACATATATCTCTCTTAAATATGATTCCAAATGCACATATTTTAGTTATTTCAAATCATATGACTTATTACTTTAAGTTTGTCATCCTTATTTTTGTAGAAAAAATAACAGATTTAATTGTTATTAAAGCACATGACAAGATAATTCTAAAAAAAAAGTTCATGCTCAAAAAAATATGTTAGCATTAGCTCCGTTTGAATAATTATTTTTGATATGTTTTTTAAAAAAATTATTATAATAGTTTCTTCTTTAAAAAAACGTGTATAAAATAAAAAAATATTTTTCTAGAAAACATATCCACATAAACGGAGTAATTTTTTAAAAAAAAAATCCAAAAAATTGTGTGTTAGCATTTGTGATCGGAGATCTATTGACCATGAATTAAATAATCTTGAAAGGAAAATAAACAAAAACAGAAAACATGGAGGGGAAAAAAACTAACAAGGGAAATTACGGAAATTTTAGAATTCATGTAATTAAACAACTTTAGGAGGACCCAAGTGCAAATTTTTCAATGTCAATCGTAAGTGGTAACTATGTACGTTGTCTTACGTTAGATTGTGGAGGAAAGAAAGTGGGCCCCAATCATCGTCTCGTTGGCGTGGGGTAGGCTGTTGCTTCACAGTCTTCAATGCTGAGTTTTCTCGAGCATCGCGCGCGTTGGGCGCGTGAAGCGGCTGTGAATTTGAAGATAGGGACGCAACAGTTCCAAAAGCAAAGAGAAAAGATTGATTGAGATATGATATCATATCATATCACTTGTCTTTGCTTCTGCAAAATGAATAGCTTTGGGAAGTGGATTCTCATGGGCATTGATAAAATTGACCTCTACAATGGAAATGGAAAAGTATACAATACATCACGTACATTGCCACGTGGTATACTAGAACCAATAATTTATCGTCATGTGATAATGGTGAGTCATACGTTGTATTATTTGGCGATGTGTGATTGGTTCTAATGCACCACGTGACACGCTTGGTGCACGAATACTCACTCCCTTCCTGATCCAGTTGGAAAAGTACATGTTAAACATTAAAAAGTTATTTGTAAAATTTAGAAATTTGCTAGGTGAAGTAATAGTTAATACTATTTATTTTTCCCATTTACATTTTTTAATATATACACTTTTGTATTTACCATTGTTATTTCAGTATGAAGGGAGATTATGACTTTGTTCGTTTGGACTTGTTTTTTAAAAATATATTTATAGAAAAATTTGAAACGTATTTTAATTATTTTTTATTTTACATATATATCTATCAAAAATAATTTCTCAAATTGATACAGTGATAATTTTTTAAAAAAATACCTAAAAACAATCATTCAATGATTGTATGTGCAATTGTTAAAACTCTAACCCTTTAATTGACTGCATTCTTACACAAACCTTTAATAAACCCTTTTAATTTAACTCATCCTTATCCTTGAAAATATTACTCTTAGATTAAGTGTTTTTACCATAATTAGTAAATTGTTCTTTTTTTGGTTATAAAATATGTAGAAATACGGGTATAAGTATAATATTCTAAACTAGTGATTAATGCACGCTCAATATGTGTGTTAATAACAAATTTTTTTTTAAATAAAGATAAAAATGGAAAAAATACCAAATACTATGTGACGCTTCATTTTTATAGCAAAATAGGATTAGACTATAGAGCTAAATGCCCGTTGGTAAAATTGAAATCTAAAATTTAAAATTTAAGTGATAAAAGTATTAAGTTAATGAATTGATAAAGTTATATACATTTGATAATCATCTGAATTTAAGTATTGGATTTAAATATTTCATCTTATACACATAATAATTTCATCTTAAAAAATATAGAACAATTTAGAGATAGTGCATGTGCATGAGAGATAGCGTGCATATTTATGTATGTGTAAAAATGTAAGTGCATTTGTGTGTGAGAATGTATATAGAGAAAATACACGTAAATGTGTAAAAATATATGTATGAAAAGTAGACTATGTACTAGTGTGCGAGGGAAGAAAAAAATTATGTATATGCGTGTGTGTATAAGAGAGAGAATGTGTGTATATATGGAAGTAAAAGCTGTATCTGGATGAGTATGTTTTGGAGTATTTTTTAAGAAATTTTGACTGTAAATGTCTTTTAGGAACAATTAATGTTTGGACAATACTGTTTTTGAATAATATGTTTTTTAAGAACAATATTTTTTTTTAACAAATTTTTTTTTTAAAATGTGTAACTAAATTATGTAAAAACAACTTTAATTCACTCAAATTCAATCTTGTTGTAGCAAGATTAGTTGGAAAAGTGATTAATAGTATGTTAAGCTAATGAAGCATCCGCATTACAACATCAAAAGGAGATGCTTCTATGTAGATGTATCCTCCCGATCAATGGCTTCCCCGATGCTCACCATCCTTAATAGTATGTTAAGCTAATGAAGCATCCACATTACAACATCAAAAAGAGATAATCATGCTTATGTGCGGATGTATCGTCCCCATCAATGGCTTCCCCGATGCTTACCGTCCTTTAGAAACCATGTCCACAATATCGTCGTACTTTTTTTTCCCCATAAAAAACCAGCAAATACTTCAATTTCACAACAATTAGTTAAAGAATGCATCAATATAGAGTACTGTTGGAAAATGTTGGGTTAAATTTACAAAAATCAGCTGCCATTATCCCATTCAAAACCCAAGTGAAAAATTGACCAAACAAATTATCGAATGTCTTTTGTAGCTCACCGTTGACACGTGCAGATGCCAAAGAAACCAAATCTGGATGGTTTACTTATTAGACTCGTGGCACGGTTTGTGACTTGCGAAACGCCGAAATCTCTACTTTCGAAGAAGCTCTGTAATGGCCTACCTTCAGTTTGTTGCTATTTGGAGCAGATTGGCGGCTAAAATTGCTTTCTCAACAATTGTTATCAGCTGATGCGAGGTGTTCTATTGGTGGTGCCCTCTGTAGCAGATGTGGTTATTCTGTTGGCGGGGGCTTTGGTGGTGGCTTCTGCAACAAGTGTGGGTGTTTCGGTGGTGATGGCTGTGGCTTGGCTATGGTTTAGATCAAGCGGCGACAAGAGACATTGGAGAGAGAGAGAGAGAGAGAGGGCGTGATGTTTGACGAGTGTTTAGGGTGTGCAACAAAAAAACAACAATTTACTGTTTTTTGTGCTTTGGATTCTCTGTTTCTAAAAAATAAGGACTCTAAACACGACCAAAACTTCTTACATGCACCTATTCCACTACCGTAATTGTGGATTTTATGGTCTAAAAGAGAGCCACATATAAGAAAGTGATATAATAATACTTATTTATGTGGTTTTCTTTTAAATCACAAGGTTAACAGGTGGGGTTGTAGACCGCGTCTATGTAAGAATTTTCCTACGAAAGTGAAAAAAATAATATGCTTATATGTGTGTGTGTGTGTGTACATGTGTGAGTGAGTGAGTGTTAGAAAGTGGGTATATGCGTGTGAAATAGACCGTGTGCAAGAGAAAAAGAGAGAATGTGTGTATATGTGCGAAAATATGTATACTTGTGCGTGTGAGTGAGAGAAGTATGCATGTGATAAAAAGAAAATCTATATATTTACATGCGTGAGAGAGCATAAATTCGTGCATGTGCATTTTAAAGTGTGTACGCTTTGAGAGAGGGTGTGTGTATATTTGTGCATGCAAATGTGAGAGAGAATGTGTGATCACGCGCATGCAAAGAGCGAGTATCTGAGTATGCGTATGTGAAATAGAGAAAGATATTACATGTGTTCAAAATTTAGTAAATCAAGTGAAAAATTTTCACTTAAAAATTTGTATATAAATTAAGTAATGCTTAATATATTAAGTAATAAAAATTTTTATTATCAAACAGGCTAAATTCAAAAAGTTATTAATCCATTATTTCTTAGTATTAAGTTCCGTTATCAAATACTCCTTAAATGAAATTGACAAAAACCTCAAGGGAGGTTTCTAAAACCATCCCTTATTTATAAAATCTCATAATGCTTTCTAAGCAGTTATTTCGTCCATCTAAACCTTTAAATTCGTTTGATTGGGTCAAGTTTCAGAGCACTTTGTGACCACACATAAAAAATCAAGAGAGAAAAAAAGAATGAGACCATCAAACGTCTCAAGCATAAGTAGAATATAAATGAACTTATTTAAAATAGTGAAAAGTAGAAAAATGATTTAAAAAAAAAAGTGCACAATTGGATTTTTTTAGTTGAGGTTTTCCTTTTAGAATTTTCGTGTAGGGATAAATGTATTTAAAAGTCAACACAATTTAAAGGACTTAATAGTTGTAATATCCTTCGAATGACACTAGTTTAGGTCTTAAGAACCAATATCTTTTTAGGTTTCATTGCCCTAAAAGTCCAGATAAACTTACGAGTTTAAAGCAAAAATTCAAAAAAGTCAGGGTTAGAGATGGAAAAGACTAATTCAAGTCAATTTCTTGAGAGATCAAACTATGCTATATCTTATCTTCCCATTAATTAAGAAAGGACACTCGTTAGTCTGGTGATCTATCCCTTTATATAACTATTGACACGTTTTTCAAAAAAAAAAAATTTTTAAATAAAAATTACCTTGTTATGTTATCTTGTCTAATTAATTTTATATTTATAATTTTTTAAAAAGCACACACATATAATGCACCATAATCGCTAGTTATTACTAATTAGTCATTAAATCACAAGTGCAAATAAAAAAGTTAATAGTATTTCGTAGAAATTAATTTTCATAAAAATTCATTATACATTTCAAAAACAAATATCTAGAAATTTATGAAATAAAAATATACTAATACATATTTATTTTTAGTTATTTATAAAAATAAGTAGTTAATAATACAGTTAAATGCTAATAAATAGTTTTTTGTTACTTATAATTATAGGTAGTTAATAATATGATTAAATATATTTTTTAATTTCTCCCCTTTATATATATAGTTTTTTTTTCATCAACAATTTGTATTACATTGTACATTACCTTACACAAGTAGGGTAAAACTCTCAATAATTTGCTGGATGTAGTCTCAAATTGTTTTTGCCACATACAATTAACGGTATGACTTCCTGATCCTACATCTATCTAATTATTCTATATCTACATATATAGTAAGATTCTCAATAAAGAACTGTCAATTCTTTGATACACCTTTTTTAGCCATCTCACAAGTACACACAGTGTACTTTTCCCTTGAGGAATAGAAGGTGAGTCAAGTGTTTTTTTTTTAAAATATTGTTGTTATTATTATTATTATTATTATTATTATTATTATTATTATTATTATTATTATTTTAAGATTATTGTAGGCCAAGGTGCCCACTCCTACATTTTACTCCCATAGATCTCCTCTTGCATTGTTGCTCTACATGAGAATTAGCAATAGGGCCATGAGAAAGGGAAAATGATTGGCACGTTAAAGCTAGAATTCCTCAATTTGGGTCGTTTGTTATATAATTTGGTGCTACACCCATATTATATTATTCAAGAGAATGACAAGTGTACACCTACTAACCATGTATGTTAAAAAAGATACACATATCATTATTTAAGGTAGTGTAATACCAAATTGTGTAACAAATGGGCCCAAGCTACATCCCTCCCTTCCTTTCCAGAGTATTCAACTAACTTCCACGTGAGTGTCGCGTGCTAAGCCAAATTGAGTAGTTAAGAGATGATCTAAAAATTTATTTATTTTTATTTATATTCCCTACTCAGACTAATATGCCTATAAGTTATAACATTTTAATTTTATAACAAAAGTGATAAGCCAGATAATATGGGTTATTTAAATTAAAAATAAAAATGGAATATATGAATAAAAAAAAAAACACTCTGTATATAAATCATTTTTAGACTAAATGTAATTTTACGATGACCAATTTGATGCACGTCCAAACATTAGGAACCATTTTCTCAAAATCATAAAATCTGTATTTGCATTGGAATTTCTTTTCCAAAAATCTCATCCCAAACCGTTTTGTTCTCTCATACCAAACCGTTTTGTTCTCTCCTACACAGAAATCTACCTAAAAAACGTTGCAGCAATTCTTTTAAAAAATTCCTCTAGTTTTATGCTCCTTTTGAATGATCGTTTTTTGGGATGTTTTTAAAAAAATATTATTGTAGTAATTTTAAAAATTCTTCTCGATAATATGTTTGTGAGATAAAAAATAAATTAAAAACGTGTTTAAAATTAAAAAAAAAAAATTTCTCAAAAAATACAACCCAACAAACACAGTTAGAAGTCCAGACAGATTAATTTTTTTGTAAAAGACAAGAAGAGTTGTAGGAAACAATTACACTAGCATCTCTTCAATTTACGTATATGTGAGAAGTTTGATCAACACCAAAGAAGCACGTGGAGAAGCTATTCGAATCGCGTGATAGTGTCTTCCAACGGTTTGCTTTTCCTCTTCTCCCAAGTCTCCAATTCTCAACCCAAACAACCAAACAACCAACCAACCAATAACTGTTCCCACCTGCCCCGCTTGTCTTTGTCCTTTTCATCTACCGCCCCTGAAAGAATCCCGTATCAATCAAAATCTTTCATAGAAAGAAGCAAAAAAGAGAAGCGTTGCCACGCCCCTTTCTTCTTCTTCACCCATCTTTCTTTCTTTCCTCAATTTATTCCATTTTTCCAACCCACGTTCACTTTTGCCACTGTCAAAAACATCTTGGTTCTTTTTTACTTTTTTATTTTTTACCCTGTTTGTTCATTAATATTGTATTAAGCAATGGCAGAGCCATTGGACAATCATCCTCATGGGCGAACTGTGGATACTAGTGGTCCAGGGGAAGATGCTGGGGACCATGAAGTGGAAATTGTTGAAGAAGAAAATGGAAAATCTAGTGGCAACGTAAATGTGTTATCCCAAGAGAACTATGAAGTGGAAATTGTTGAAGAAGAACATGGAAAAGGTAATGGCAGTGTAAATGCATCGTTACAAAACAAAGTTGGCATCGGCGATCATGCCTTGAATACCATAGTTTTTTTTTTTTTTTGGTTCTTTTATTTATGCCAAAAGGACTGCTTTAAGAGGATTAGTTTTCAGGGCATTTTATTTCTCTGATTATATATGTTGGTGTATATATTTTGAATGCCTGATTAATGAGTACGAATGAAGAGGAACATTTGAAGCTGTGAATAATTTCATGGATATGTATCTTGTTTTTTGGTAATTGATATGCATGTGATCCCGCAAGCTTGAAAAGGAATAAAAAAAATTCTTTTAGAGTTGTTGTGCAGAGCTTATGACAGTTATTCAATTGTGAAAAATTATTGTCTCTTTGTTTGGTTTGAGTTCTGACAGGTATTGTCAGTCTTAAATAATAATTTGAGATTACTAGGTATGGCAGTTTATAGGTCATAAAGTATCTTCGGATAGTGTAGAGTTAATCAGATGGTTATATTGTTCCGCATGTACGTACGTTGTCATGGTTTGGATCAGTGAATGTGTATACCATTGAGTGTCTATAAGACTAATTTTTTGGTGTAACGATCTGTACTGGGAAGCTTTTCATCTAGTCATGAGGCTTGTGATCTTTCAAGTGGCCTTGAATTTTTTAAATGTGTCCTGTGGAAGCAGTAATATAGTTAAGAAATATTTCTTTTGTTCATTCAATATGTAAATAAGGATTGTTGAAAAGCTTAGTGGTAGCAAGATAACCAAATTTTAAATGAGTTATGTTAAGCAGCACAAGAAAGAATTAGAAGTGATTCTGATGCGACACGAGCATATAGTCTTTCTGAAGTGTTAATTTCATAACTTAACTCAGCTTTGTCACTGATGCCAAAAAATGATCCCAAAACCTTTCATATGTGGAGTTCGTATGTGTTAAATCTTTACTATCAACTTAGGAAAGCATTCTTGAATGCAATTTAGCTCTCATATTCTTGTTTTGAAGAAGAGGCGAAGGAAGCATGAATGGCTTGTCAAAATCAACCTGTTGCTTGTGAAAGGCAGACAAGATGACTTTTATTTAACTTGAGCAGAGCTTATGAGATCTAGGTCCGACAATGAATCGATAGTTGTATGATTAAACTAATGGCATTCTTTTTCATATCTGGTTTAATATGCAGTGTTTTGGCTCCTAGATTTAAATACTCAAAAGGACAAAATTCTAAACTTAGTTTATTAAGGTTCTAGTATTAGTTTTGACTTCTAAAAGGTTGAATTTCAGCCTGGGTTCCAGGTGTAATGTAAGATTAATTCATAAATTCTAAACTTATTTTATTAAGGTTCTAGTCTTCGTTTTGACTTCTAAAAGGTTGAATTTCAGCTTGGGTTCCAGGTGTAATGTAAGATTAATTCATATTGATTCCTGCATTGATTTGTTTCTCTTGAATCTTCTAGGTTTGTCCAAAATGACACTATTATAATGGATTTGTTAATATAACGGAAGTGACATTGTGCTCAACTAATGTAGCTAAACTTCATGGGTTGTGGACAATTTCTCTGCATATGTTGTTACAAGGCTAGGACTCAGCTTCAATCAAATTGAGATAGCATTTGCATTTTTGTGGTAGCATGAAGTAGGATTAACCTGACATTTTTTTCCCATCAGAATTTCTTTTAATTACATGAGTACATCAAACCTTTGCATCTCTGCTAAGTCTCCTTTCAGGATGGTAAACAGCAAGCAATTCTCAGATGCTTCCCAGCAAGTAGTATCTGAATCCAAGCTGCAGTAGCCATTTAGGATTGACTGATGAGAAGGTTACCAAATTGATCTTGTTTCGAAAGATTTCAGGACGTAATTAGTTTGTGTCAACTGAGGGTCAAGTATACTGGCTTGTCTTCTTTGAGAATTCAGCTCGTATTTGAAAATTTATCAGAGCATGATTATGCTGAATACTAAATGATTGAAAAACATAAGTCTGGGTTTTTTCATCCTTTTTTTTTTTGTTGATAAGAAAGAAAATTTATTAATGAATGAAGAGAAGGAAAGAAAATTTATTAATGAATGCAGAGATGGAATTGTAAGAATGAGAAATTCTTGAAGAAATAAATTGGAAGCTACAAAAGAATTGTCTCCAATGCCTAACAGAGTAGTTGAAGAACTAATGTGAAGACACATTATTCTAAAGTCAAAAGTGAAGCAAGGAAAAACCTTATTCCAAAGGAAAATGTGACCTTTGAAGCTCCTGGCTGTAACTGTCTTGAGTTTCTGTTTTCTGTGTTTGTATCTGTCGTATGCAAGTATGGCTCTTGAACTAGTTGGTGAGATCTTTTACTTTGATATTGCTCTTTCAATTTTTCAGAAACCTTAGACTTTCTAGAGACCGTTGTATTTATGTTGGTTTTGTTGATTTCTCTGTGCAGATTTTTGCCTGTTGTTGAAATTTATGCAGTCTAATATTTTCTAGTTTACACTTCCTAATTACATTTGGGTTTAGTATTCCTATCTAGTTGGCCACTAAGCTTCTATTTGCATTTCACTCTTATTTCATTAAATTTCATCTGGTTTTCCCAGGATCCACTGACAAGAATTTGCCTGATCAGAATCTTGCACTTATAGAGGACTTCGAAGTGGAAAGAGTTAAGCCTAGTTCCAGTCAACTTAGACAAACAACAAAGCGCAGAAAGAATAATGGTCTTGGATTGTCGGTCTTGAAGCTTTTTGATAATAAGTTTCCTCTAAAGAAAAAGGTTGGTATGACCTGATAACTGTATCTTGTATCCCTGAAATGATTTTTTTTAAGGGGTAAAAATCCTTTTTTTTTTTTTTTTCTTTTTGAGTTGAAGAGTATATGAAGGATACACTTTTGGCACTTTTTTTTTTTGTTAAGTTATTTTGTATTTCTTGGGTAGGCGACGCGAGAAGATTCAAGGCAGGGACATTAGTAAATAAGGATTGGGATGGTAGTGATTTAAAAGGCCTAAAATGGATAGAAAGAGGAAAGTTGAGGAGAACAAACAAAGTACATCAGCAGTTGGAGGGACTGTGATTTAAGCGGGTCTGAAAGGAAAAACTTACTGAATCCTGTTATGTTTCATAAGCTCCATTAGATTGTTTTTTGTTTTCTTCCTTGGTTTAACTTGTGTGATTTATCTGCGTACTTTTGTTATAAAGAGTAATCTTTATGTTGTTCCTCATGTTTATTTCTTTCCCTGGAAATAATTCCCTCTCAAATCCAATTTGCTTGTTTTAATTCATCATTGCTTCATTTTACGAGTGACATGCGGAAGGTTTAGAGAAAACTGCCACACAAATTAGCTGAGTAACAGTACCTAGGAACTGGAATGGGGTGGAAAGAAGAGGAGAAGAGAAGGAAGATACTAGGAAAGTGGAGGAAGTTAGAAGAAGAAAATAAATATACTAATTAAAATTTTTCATGGAATAAGCTGACATATAGGTAAACCTATAAACATACATTCCCAAGGTTGAATTTCTTGTAAGATCTACAATATTTAAAATACATGACTAATCAACCCTAATTCATATCTTCTGCTCTAGATATAACTGTAATAGGAGTGTAAGCAAGTAGAGTTGACTCAGCAACCAGAATTATTGTAAATTTCCTTCAATTGAAAAAGGATCATTGTTCCCTTGGCTCCGAGAACTTAAACAAACAATTTGAAGAGTTGGTAGTTCCATGATAGAATAAACATTAGTAAAGACTCTTTTGATGAACATCTCTTCTTTTGAGATGAAGGAACTTCTTGTATGGAAAGGGCCCTATAACCTTTCCATTTGGATCCAAAGGCCACGTTTTCTTCACCATTTAATGGCCTTTTTGTGAAACATTATACCTCTTTCTCCATTGTTTTTCTCAGAGCCCACAGTGGAATATTTATCTTGCAGCTCAAATTGCTGAACCGATTAGCATCTGTTAAAGATGATGGAACCGTGCAGTTTGAAGTTCCTGGAGAACCCCAAGCTCTTGATTTTGGTACCGGAGATACATATGATGGAACTGGAGAGGAAGAATCTATTGGTGCAGAAGATATACAAGGTCTACCTCCATTGCAAATTGTTATGCTTATTGTTGGAACACGGGGAGATGTACAACCCTTTGTTGCCATTGGCAAACGTTTACAGGTAAAGTGTTTGTTTATGAAACGTTTATACCATACACTTATAAATGCATATTTCATGAAAATAGTTCTAAGATGTCCTCAAAATTTCTTGGGCTCCCTTTCCTGTTAAAGCAGAAAATTAATTATGCACACTGTTCAGTATTGTAAGCCTTGGCACATAGCCGCAGCCTATTTGCTTGAAATAACCTATTATGGTACATTCATTGCGTAGTTTTTTCTTGCTAAATGACCAAATTCATTTGTTTCTTGTGTTAATTCGTCTATTTTCCAGTTTAATTTCTGCCAGTTTTGTTCTTTGCAAATTTTCCACGGTGTCGTTTGGAACTGCTAAGTTTCTTTAAATGAGGTGAAACCTAGGTGGTATATGATTCTCTGTATGCACAAAATTTTATTTTGCTTTTGAAGCATTTTATTGAAGTGCAAAAGTATTGAGATATAGGAAGAAGAGGAAGTGACGGTGTATGTCTCTTAAATCTGAGTCCCATAGGATCCTTGTTGGTTTAAGATTTTAGGAGGCTACTTATATACTCTGGACAAATCTAGAGCCATGAATGTGTAAGAGATTAATCCAGAATAATTACATATCATTTTAAAAAACTATACTAGTTTGGAAAATTACAAAAAGACCTTTGTCAAGAAAAGGAAAATTTTTTTTTTGACAAAATATAAGAAAAGGCATAATATATTTTGGAATAACATCAAATATGATGAATAGTAACATGGAAGTTGATCAACTCTCGCAAGATTAGGAGCAAGGCTAATGTTAGATATCAGAAACGGGAAATGAGGGGCATTATTTTAATTTCTCTGGTGGTGCTTCTGCGTGTGTCTCAGGTTATATCTGTGAAATGATAAACTCAGAACCTAGCCATTTTTTTTCTGAGTAGCACTCCTTTTTCTCTGATAATTTTGAGGACAATGTTGACGTATGGTTCAAGTACTATTACATAGTTGTGATTATGTGTTAGAATTTGTGAATTATCTAAGCACTGAATCTACTAATACCCCAAGCCATATAAATCTTGATTAGCTGGTAGCATCTTTTGACAGGAGGATGGTCACAGGGTCAGACTAGCAACCCATTCTAATTTTAAAGAGTTTGTCTTGACTGCTGGATTGGAGTTTTACCCTCTTGGTGGAGATCCAAAAGTTCTTGCTGGTTGTAAGTATTTTATTGGCCTCGAGTGTTGTCTTGATCATCTCGTCATTAGATTTTTCCTTGTTTGCTTGTCTTACCATATACTAAAATGTCGTCTGGACTCATTAATGTGTGAAAAGGAAATAAGTAGGTTACAAACTCTTCCATTAAAAGTATTGTTGCCAACCCTGGGCTTTGATGCCATCATGGGGATGGATGCTGTAGTTCAGTGCATCTCAGTCATGGAATCCTATGTAGAATTGATTATAAGAAATTGCCAATTAGAGTTGATCTCTCAGCTCTTACACCCATTAGGAAGTTAGAATGTCGTAACTTGAAACTGTCCAGACAAAAAATTCAACTTTCCGGAGCCTTTCATCATCAGATAAGCCTTCTAACTCTCTTTTACATCTAATCTTTTTATCTTCTCAAGTACAGCAGCTGTTTCAGCTATACACTACCAAAATCTCCTCTATTTCACTGCTTTAAGATTTCTTTACAGTGAATTTAGTTCTTCGGTTAGTCCAAGTCCCCCACAAGTAGTTCTTCCACCAGTTGGGTGTTAGATCAACTAAAGGACGAGATCATCCTCATATTCCTACTTTTGAGGAACTCCTCTAACATCATGCAACAGACAGGTATGGTAAGGCACAGGATAAGGAGCGCACGACAAGATTGTGTTAGGACTTTTTTTTACCTATTTAACTGAGATGGAAAAGAATCAAACTGAGGCATTGAACTTATGAATTAAGTCATGTACATTAAAACTAATTTTGATTTATTTAGTTCATTGGAGGTGTGAATTGTGAAGATTGGTATAAAGGGTTTGATGGAGCTGCCCATAACTCTTCAGAAGGAAATCTGATTTATGGGAGAGCATAACATGTTTTTGTGCTTCTATAGGGCTATAAACCTGTGGGAAATTTGAATCATCCGCATGTCCTTTGAAATGATGGGGAAGTGGATAGTTGGATTACCCACTATCTTAATTTATGAGAATACCACCAGTTTGGCCTCTTGCCTTGCAATAGTTCCCATCGCTTCTTCTTCTTGCCTATATCCACCTTATTTAGTCCCTTGAAATCCCCTCGATCTTTGTTTGTTGAATATATATAGATGGAATATTGTGGAAAAATGTGAATAAAAACTGTATTGGATCACATTTTTCACAAAAGCCTCTGATGGGCTATCTATACAAAAGGATTACAAAGAGAAAAATAGCAACTATCCAAAAAAGGAACCTCTAATTAGGATCCCTGATTTTCTATCACTCAAATCCCTAAACTCTAGCCTAAACTCCAGGAGATAAATATTCACATGATTAACAGACCACTAATTAAGGAGAAAAAATCGTATCTTTCCACACTCCTAAAGTTGGTGAATACATATCATGCATTCCCAGCTTGGTAATACTTTCTTGGAATGTAACACTATTGAGTCCCTTTGTAAGAACATCTGCTAGCTGACCTCCTGTAGGAACTTATGGTGTGCAGATCAATCCGCTCTCTAGCTTTTCCTTGATAAAGTGCCTGTCTATCTCGATGTGTTTAGTTCGGTAGTGTTGCACTGGATTATGTGCAATGCTAATTGCTGATTTATTGTCACAATAGAGTCTTATTGGCCCACTCCATTTAATCTTCAAGTCTTCCAATATAATTTTTAGCCATAACAACTCACAAAAACCTTGTGCCATTGCTCTAAACTCGGCTTCTGCACTTGATCGGCTATAACATTTTGCTTCTTACTCCGCCATGTCACTAAGTTGCCTCCAAGGAATGTACAATAACCTGAAGTAGATCTTCGATCCATAGGGGACTCTACGTAATCTACATCTGTGTAGGCTTCAAGGACAAGCTCTGCATTTCTCTTGAACATTATCCCCTTACCAGGATTAACTTTCAAGTAATGAAGCACATGGTAGGCAGCTTGAAGGTGAATTTCCTTAGGATTATGCATGAACTGGCTGATGACGCTCATAGAGTATACTATGTTCGGCTGGGTGTGTGCAAGATAGATGAGTTTTCCAACTAATCTTTGATACATCTCCCTGTCTACTGGTCGATCTCCAATAGCCTCTCCAAGTCTATGGTTCGGCTCTATAGGTGTTGCTACTAATTTGCTTGCGAGCATTCCTGTTTCTTTGAGGAGATCCGTGACATATTTCTGCTGCGAAATGAAAATACCTTGTCTGGAATGGGCAACATCAATCCCGAGAAAATATTTCAACCTCCCCAAGTCCTTGATCTCGAATTCTTTGATCAAACACTGTTTCAAGGCTTGCTTCTCCTTCTCATCATTTCCAATCACAATAATGTCGTCCTCATAGACTATGAAGGCCGTGACTCCCCCTGAAGCTGAGTGCTTGATGAAAAGAGTGTGATCTCCCTGACTTTGCTTGTATCCAGTAACCAACATTACCTTAGTAAACCTCCCAAACCAAGCATAGGGAGATTGTTTCAGTCCGTACAAAGCTTTCCTTAACTTGCACACTTTATTCTCTTCAACTCCTTCAAATCTGGGTGGAATGCTCATATAAATTTCTTCTTCCATGTCTCCATGAAGAAAGGCGTTCTTCACGTCATACTGCTGTAAATTCCAATCAAAGTTGGCAGCTAATGACAACAAGATCCTCACGGTGTTCATTTTTGCAACTGGAGCAAATGTCTCTTGACAATCAACTTCATACGTTTGGGTGTATCCCTTAGCGACTAGCCTTGCTTTGTAGCGTTCTAATGATTCATCAGCCTTAAACTTCAAGGAAAATACCCATTTGCACCCTACTACCTTCTTTCCTTTTGGTAGCTCAACTAACTCCCACGTTCCATTTTTTTCCAATGCATCCATATCAACTCTTATGGCTTTCCTCCATTCTTCCTTAGATAATGCCTCCGATAAAGTGTTTGGAATAGCAATTTTATTTAGATTCGTGAGAAAGCTCTTATGGGATGGTGAGAACTTCTTGAAGGATACATAATGAGATAGAGCGTATAATGGTCTTTTGGTACACTCTCGAGTTCCTTTTCTCATAGCTATAGGTAAATCTTGGTCAGTTGTTTGAAAATTTGGACTTGTGCCGGATCGAGAATTGGACCTTGTTTCCTCGAGTATATCTTCCCTTTCCCATAACGTATATGATCAAGAGTCTTATTTTCCTGTGCAGGAGACAAATCAGGGGGTACAGGTAACAAGACAGGAGATGCCGGTTCGATGTTTTGATTGAATTCAGGTACAGATTTGGACTGAGAGTTTGACATAGGAGATGAGGATTGTGAATGAGACGAAGATAAAGGGGGTAGATCGAGTAAGAAAAAAATCCTTATCTTCCATGATAGATAATCCCTGGAGATAAGGTTTAGTGAAATACAGTTTCCCTTCTGCAAATTTGACGTTAGCTGAGACATAGAGCTTCCTTGTGGGGAGATGAAAACATTTGTACCCCTTTTGTGTGGACGAGTATCCTACAAAGACACATTTAATGGCTCTAGGATCTAACTTGCCTCGGTTGTTGCTATGGACATGAACAAAGGAAGTGCACACAAATATCCTGGGTGTAAGGTTGTTTGTGCTACTAATGTTGGGGTAGAATTTGGAAAGAGCTTCCATTGGACTTGTTGACCCTAAAACTCATGAAGGAATTCTGTTTATGATATGGGCCGAAATGAGAACTGCTTTTCCCCAAAAGTGTCTTGGTACGTTTTGATGAAACAAGAGTGCTTTAGTAGTGTTTAGGAGATGACCGTTTTTTCTTTCAGCTACCCCATTTTGTTGTGGGGTTTTGATTCAAGATGACTCATGAATAATTCCCTCTTTTTGAAAAAAAAGAGACAAGATTTGATTGAAGTAGTCCCTCGCATTGTCAGACCTAAACCTTTTTATTTTGCTACCAAAATGATTTTGAATCATTGTGTGGAAATTGGGAAAGACATTACTCACATTTGATTTGTTTCTAAGTAAAAATATCCAAGAGAATCTAGTGCAATCATCAATAAAGGATACAAACCACTGTGAACCAGAAACATTTGGGACTATAGAAGGTCCTCATATATCACTGTGAATTAAATAGAAAGGAGAAGAACATCTTTTATTGCTAATGGGAAAAGACACATGAGTGTGCTTTGCATACTCACAAATATCACAGTGAATTGTTCTAATATCTAATCCCTTAAACAAAGAAGGAAACATGATTTTTAAAATTGCAAAAGAATTATGTCCTAGACGAAAGTGGTGCAACCATATGACGTCCTTTTTGGAAGAAGAAAGAAAGGAAGAGGATAAATTCGTCCTGATCATACTTGGAAAGCTTGGTGTCTCAAGATAATAAAGTCCATCCTTCTCCTTAGCATGTCCAATCTCCTCCCTGAACCCTGGTCCTGAAATTTACAGTAAGAGGGATAAAACGTAACGTGGCAATGTAAGTCTTTTGTAAGCTTTTTAACAGACACAAGGTTAGCGGATGATTCAGGAACATGTAAAACATTTTTAAGGACAAGACTGGGTGTAATATGGACATCCCCTACACCGGCTATTGTGGTTGTAGCTCCATTAGCAATAGTGATTTTTCTATTACTTGAGCATGGGGTGTAAGTACTAAATTGGTTTGAGGTGTGTGTTATGTAGTCTATGGCTCCTGAGTCTATAATCTATGAATTCCCAAACAATTTATCAGAAACATTTAATCCAAGAGAGAATAAAGACTTACCCGAGAGAGCTAGAGAACACGCACCAGAGGAAGGTTTCTTAAGAGTTCCCAACAGGTTTCTCAACTTCTCTACTTCTTCATTGTTGAACCCTCTATGTTCTTGGGTGTGATCCTGACCCACTTTTGTGGTCATATGGGCCTGACCTTGTTGTCGTTGCTGCTGTCCCCCTTTGTTTCCCCATTCACGGCTGGTTGTTGAAGGTTTTCCATGTAATTTCCAACAGCAATCTCTTGTATGCCTTGGCTTTTTACAGTAAGTACACCAGAGATCATCTCGATTAGCCCCCCTTGACACTTCTGCCTTTCCATCCTCAGTTTTTGGTGACTGCATCAAGGTGGGACCTCGTTGTTTGCTAGTGGAAGTCACAAGTGCAGAGCCATCAATCGGTTGAGGTTCAATCATAACTCCTCTCCGACTTTCTTTAGCTTGAATCAACGAAATGTCTCATTAAGAGATGGTAACTCCACTCGGACTAGGATTTGAATCCTCACCTGATCAAATTCGGAGTTTAGACCTGCAAGAAAATCATAAACCAGATCTCTTTCTATGAAATTTTTTATTGTACCTGCACATTCACTGCATTTTAGATCAATCACCCGATAATAGTCCAATTCTTGCCACTGGTTTTGTAGGAAATTAGCATATTCAGTCACAGTTTTACTCCCCTGTTTTGTCGCTGCTGTTTTGGTCATGATTTCATATATCAGTGCTGCATCATGGACTTTAGAATAGGTTTGATTCAGTGTATCCCAGATTGCCTTTGCAGCTGGCAGGAACATGCAAGTGTCACTGACTTCGGGTGTCATGGAATTCCACAACCAAGACATGATCATGGAATTCTCTTCGTCCCATGCTTCAAAACCTATCTCGCCTTTCTTAGGTCCACTCCCTACCAAATGGCTCAATTTTCCTTTCCCTTTTAGAAGGGTCCGAACCAGCTGAGACCATTTCAGGTAGTTTCTGCCGTTGAGTCGATATGCTGATTGGATGTTCTACAGTTCACCCATGGTGCCCGGCATCCATTCTTCGTCTGCTGATTGGGATGGTTTAGTCGCAAGTGTGGTTGGGGTGGATGATATTGTCTCTGACATTTTCCAGAAAATTTATGGAATGTGCAGAAAAAAAGGAGACAATTCTGGTGAATAAAAAATTGCAGCAATGAAAGCTGAACAAAGAATGTGGCGATGAAGGCCTTTGTGACACGAATTTTTAATCCCAGAAAAGAGCCTGAGGCTTTGATACCATGTGGAAAAATGTGAATAAAAACTGTATTGGATCACACTTTTTACAAAAGCCTCTGATGGGCTATATATACAAAAGGATTACAAAGAGAAAAATAGCAACTATCTAAAAAAGGAACCTCTAATCAGGATCCCTGATTTTCTATCACTCAAATCCCTAAACTCTAGCCTAAACTCCAGGAGATAAATATTCACATGATTAATAGACCACTAATTAAGGAGAAAAAATCGTATCTTTCCACAAATATAGCAATATTACAGACTCTATAATATTAAGAGTTACATACACTCACTAGTCTATCTCACCAATTTCTCCAAAATGACAAACTGATATTGTTATCCATCCTTGTTACAATCAAGGAATAATGACCCTCTATTTATAGATGCTTATGCGTCCTACTAAAATCTCACATGCTAGAGGGTAACAATTTAAATTTTTATATGTGTTTGTAGCTTTTAAAGTCACAGAGTCTGTTATGCTACCCGGATTCTATATAGATATTACAGTTCCACTTCCAGAGTAACTTTCAAACTAGCAGTTGCTTATTAGTGTAATGAATACCCTTAACATCCAATAAGATACAGTTTAATTTCCAGGATTCTGTATAGATATTACTATTTTACTTCCGGAGCAAGTTTCAAACTAGTAATTATTAGTGTCATTAGAACCTTAACATTTCACAAGACACACTTTAATTGCATTGTTAAATACCCTGATGCATTTCTCTTAAACAAGTCCTTCACATTCTGCGATAATGGGTAAACCCCTGGAAAACTCCTTCCATCTTATTTTTAGTGCTCTACTTTGAATGTAGAAATTTGGACCAGTAGGACACTTCGTTATAAGGGAAACATGTTAGAGCTAGAGTATCAGACTGGGTACTTGGGCAACCAGCCTGACAACCTTAACACCTTAGCAGTCGCCACTCCCCATTGTGTCTGATTTTTGCTTGATTAGAGCCTGTGATAGAAAGGTTTGGAGGAGCCATTGAAGTCAATAAAATCAAAGGTAATTCCAGCAACTTGAATTTTTTATAATCTTGGAAGGCCATCCTATACTTATGTCTGTTGGAGAAAGCCACTGAATGGGTTTTTTCCCCCCTGGGGGAGGGGGGATAGAAGAGTGTTGTCGCATGACAGATTCCCATAATCAGGTAAAGTTGAGTTAAATTTTGACCCAGTGATCCAGAAATTTGTTCTTATGGAGGTTTGTCCTTAAGTTGGTCAGCTTTTGTGTTTCTAATGGCAAAGATAAGTTCTTTTTGATAAATGATTAGGAGGTTTGTTGTCCTCGTGATGTGTTGGTTTGGTGCAGGTCTGTTCTTGATCATTTTCCATTGATTTTAGAATCCAACTGGATCAGCTTTAATGACAATCCATTTGTCGCGAGAATATGTGGATTTATTCTTTAGGACAGTTGTTAAGGAGTGGTTGAGTGTGCTATGTGTATGTGTAAGATAATGGGATGAATAGTAACCTTTTACTGAATTAAAAGATGCTACCACTTTGGGGATAAAGCTTTGTTTTTCTGTGAGAAGTAGGTTTTTCAAGTATTATGACACACTTCATGGAAGTTATTTGGGGGACTGTGGCAAGATCAAGCACAGCAAAATTCTGGGGTAATGTGCTGCTGGTGGTGTTTTGCGGGAAAATTATGTGCTAGTCTGCAATATCTTTAGGTGGTTCCATAATATTAGAACAGTAGGATCTTTATGCATTAATCAATGCCTTTGGGTTTTCTTTCCAATAAGCCATTTTTATCTCTTCGCTTTGCACATTGGCAAAGTACGATTTTTTAATATCTCTTACAGATCAGCGGATTGGCGAGTAGTTCTTATGTAACTTTTAACTTTTACTTTTTCGAGGATTGGTGTACCTCTTAGTTGCATCATTTCTCCTAATTTATAAAATTGCTTCTTATGTACGTATAAAGTTGTAATTGCAGATATGATTGCCAAAATTGAAACTTGAGTACCGGTTGAGAGTTTTTTTAAGAAAGTGCATTTTAGATAAAGTAGTTGGCAATGTTTTATGTTGTTTTCTCTTTTTACGCTTACAGATTTGTTTCAGAATATTCGATTGATAATGGTGAATTTAGTGTGTTGATTGGTTATTGTTGATGTGAAATGCAGACATGGTAAAGAATAAAGGCTTCTTGCCTTCTGGGCCTTCTGAAATTCAGATTCAGAGAAATCAAATAAAAGAAATCTTATGGTCTTTACACCCAGCATGTGTTCCTTACGATCAAGATAAAAGCGTTCTTTTCAAAGCAGATGCCATAATTGCAAATCCCCCTGCTTATGGTAATAATATATTCTAATTTATCTTCTTGGTGGTGGGAAGAGGTTTAGTTCAGTAGGCATGCTGCTTTGGGCCTTTTGGCAGATGTCATTGTTTATCTTATTATTGCTTCTCTTTCTCACTCTCTCTTTATCCCCTACCTTCATGCCATGCTTTAACAAAAGAACACGAAAAAACAACTTCACAATTTTTACTGATAAAGTGCACATTTTGACTGATATTTAGAAGAAGGGATTCCAGTGTATTTATAGTGTTTTTGCTTACAATTTATCTATTGAGCACAAAATGATTATGTGACAAGGAAAAAGCATAATTGAAAATTGAAGTTCAGGTCTGACAAGAACTGCATTCTTGTTTATTCTGGTTCTTTTTTAAGAACAGCTGCTTCCATCTTAGAACCAGTTGTTGATTCTGGTTCTTGTTAAAGAATCTGGGTTTCCACTCAAAACCAATTGATTATGTGTTTCTATCTCAAAACCAATTGCAAAGAATGGAACATCTCATGAACTTTATTAACTAGTTTAGAAGTCTTTGGGATCCTAACGTGTAATTTTGTTTCTTCACACTTCCCCTCATCCATGACTCGTGATTGACAATAGCCAATGAAAGTAGACTTCACAAGAGTTCATGACACACACTGATAGGAGCTTAAGTGGAGTTCATGAAACAAATTAGAAGGGGCTTGATAAGTCTATGAAACAAAGGGACTTCGTTGGAACCCATGAACTAAAACTGGCCAAGAAGTATCTGAGCACATGAGGAACTATGGATTAGGGTGAAAATAAAACCCAAATTTGGCTATGATACCACGTTAGCAATGAGTGGAGTGACCTATGAACTTTATTAACTAGAATTCTTAGAGATCCCAATATGGAATTTTGTTTTCTGAACAGTTATCAATCTTAGTTTCGGTAGGTATTGTGACAAGTCTTTTCTGTATCATTTTGGTTTTTTTAGCCATTTGGCTGACTGATTTTGCAGTAGACGCAAACTGAGACAGAAACTTTTGTGGAACATGTATATTCTTGTACAAAAAGCATTTAATCTATCTTGATCAGAACAAGTACCAATAAGGAATAGCTTGCTCAAAGCTATGATCTTTTATTTGATTGTGCCTTGCCTTCTCAATTTTGTTTTGGTGTTTTCTTGATAAGAGACCAACATGTACTAAGGACTTGTTATTAAGTTGGATTGATGTAATGTCATTTACTAACATGTTGATAGTGCTCCTTCATTGAGTCACACAAAAATATCCTATTTCAGGACATACACATATTGCAGAGGCACTAAATGTACCGCTCCATATAATTTTTACAATGCCTTGGACGTGAGTGTTTTTTTCCTTCTTCTTGAACTCTTACCTTTTTGTGCCTCCTAATTTAGTGTCTGTTAAAATTATTTTGGCATTTATGTGTTCCCCCGCGGATATCATAATGAAGCAAGATCATGGACAATTCTGTACGATGCTTGACTTCTGCAGGCCTACTAGTGAGTTTCCACATCCTCTATCTCGTGTGAAGCAACCAGTTGGAAATAGAGTGAGCACCTTGAGGCCTTCTTTTGTCATCCTTTTAATTTCTTGTGTTTCATCTGTCGCAATGTTGGATACTTTTTTTGCAGCTATCATATCAAGTTGTTGACACATTAATATGGCTGGGAATACGGGATGTGATAAAGGATTTCAGAAAGAAAAAACTAAAGCTAAGGCCAGTCACATACTTAAGCAGTTCTTACAGTACCCCCACTGATGTGCCTTATGCATATATTTGGAGTCCACACCTTGTCCCTAAACCAAAAGGTCATTCTCTATATCTATCTTCTAACATCCACGTTATTGAATATTTATGCAACATTATCTTGTGGACAATTGTTAATTAATAAACAGGGCACTGATAGAATTCTTGGAATTGTTAGTTCTGTTTCGTATCTGAAGCTTTTGTTTGTATGTTTCTTTCCTTTTTTTGGGTCATTACATGATAAGCGTTTCTTTCTTTCTTTTTTTTTTCTTTTTCTTTTTTTTTTTTTTCAAACTTTTGCCTATTGTTTGTGTTGGATGGCTATTGTTTCTGAGTTATGATTAAGATTCTTGGAGGGCCTTAAGTTTGTTGCAACTTATAATCTCAGGTAAAAAAGCAAACCAACTTGTATTTGTAAGAGGACGTGATTTATAACTGAGGAAGAATTTTCAAAGGATGGAAAACTGTGGAGGCATTACTTAATTTACTAAAATGCAATAGTGATATTCTATCCTGAAAGCACAGGATATATCATTTTAGAGACTTTTGTGGGTCAAGGATTCTATAAGTTTAGGGTGGGAGGTGTTATAAGATGATTCACTATGGCAAACCACATTACTCTTCTAAACTCCCCCCACGTCTGGATCTTATCTGGCGTTCTACCATTTCTCATTATAAATCTATCCGAGTTGTAAACTGCTGCAAACACTTGCAAAGTTGGCTTGGATTGAAAGCTTAGTGGGTAAGTATTTTCAAATCAGTGGGACTATTTCAAGAATGATGGTACCATTTCAAAAGAAAAAAGTTTCAATAGAATTTTGCCACCAGAGAGGTTGACCAGGTAGTTGTCCAGAAGCTCATCTGCCTGGACAGAAAACTTTTTTCTGCCGTGCTGGTTGTCATCTGGGCTATTGTTCGGTTGACTACTGCTGCATGCTATTTTGAGAGACTTCAAAATTTTTGGCTTAAACTCTTTCTATCATGTTCAAGCTTGCTCAAGCTACAATATCAAAAATTAAAGAACTAAGTGCACAACCAAGAATCCTTGAATTAAAGTTCCAGAGTCAATCCAAATGAGAGAATTTCCAAGGCTACAAGCCATTAAAGAACTACTCAAATTTGAACATTTGCAGCATCAATTTTAATCTGCGCATGGCAATAACCACATCACTCAAGAGCATTTTTCTGTTTATAACCACATCACTATGAGGCCTACAAAAGTCGATTTATTAGCTCTAGAAAAGTTGAATGACCTGAATGTCTTTGACATTTAGATTGGCTTAATCTGTAAGTTTCTTTGCTTTGTCATTAGCCATATGTTGTACCTACAACCAAAGTTGCTAGATGTGGAAGCTGAAAGACTTACTACTGACATGCTAAAAATATGTATTTTTAAATAATACAGGCTCCGTTTAGAAAAATTATTTGGATTATTTGGAGTGTTTTTGGATAATTATTTGGAAAAATTTTCTCAAGAGTGTTTTTTTGTTGACTTTTTTGGAAGGTTCAAAAGTTGATCAATTTTTGTTGACTTTTGTTAAAATGAAGGGAAGTGTTTGAATTTTGAAAATTTTTTGAGAAACTTACTTGAAATGTTTAAAACTTTTTAACAACTTGTTCCAATCTTTACACAAAAACATAACATTTTTTTCAACAAATTTTGTTCAAAAAAAGGGAAAAAATTGCGACAAACATTTTGAGTTCCATTTACAATAGTAATGGAGTGTAATGGAATAACGAGCACTAGCACCGAACGCTAGCCAACATCCAATAAAGTGAGAATTTTGAAATGAGAGGTAAAATTGCATTCAAAATTCAAAAAATGAGAGGGAAAATTTTTGACTTGTTGAGAAAAATTCCCAAATAATTTTCACCTATTTAAACACCTTTGGAAAAATTTTTCCAACTAATTCTCAAATAATTCTCAAATAATCATATCTTTGGAAGTTATTGAATACTATATATTTAGCCACAGGTGCATCTTTTTGTATTTTTCTGTATGTTTGCTTTTGTCTAGCTCTTGTCTGATAAGATAGAATTGACTGGAATTACTCTTTTGTTGCTATTTTTTGTATCTGTTGTGGAATGGAATTAATCATTGCTTTTTAGCATCTTGCATTCTTGTGGGATGTGTCAGAGGACAGCAATTGAAGCTGCTAACTGAACTAAAGTTGTTCTTATAGTCTTGTGTTTTGTGTCTTGCAGATTGGGGACCTAAAATTGATGTAGTTGGTTTTTGTTTCCTAGACCTTGCTTCGAATTATGTACCACCTGATTCACTTGTAAAATGGCTTGAAGATGGTGAAATGCCTATTTATATTGGCTTTGGCAGTCTTGTGAGTTTTCTTTTATCACATTGTCTGTGGCTACCCTTTTGAGTTTCATAGTCAGTTTATATTCGTTTTTTGCTGTGTAATATTGTAAGTGTTTGTCTTTTAACATAAATACCTGAGATGAAGCTATAGATGGTTCTTATCTTCTTAACCACATAATATAAACTATTAGATTGCTAAACCACATAATAAAAATTATTAGGCCCAAAGTACAACATTGATGTCTAGGGGTCTGGGATCAACTAGGGAACCCTGTTCAACTAGTGCAACATTCATAGCTGTCTCTTTATGTTGGCGCAGTGGGTTGAATAGGAGCACATCCTTTTATTATGCATGACCTAATGAGGAAATTCATTGCAAAGACTATGTGGGCGCATTATTGTTGAGATAATTCCTAGTTCGTCACCTCATCTGTTTAGTGCATGTTTGGCAGTTAGTAGTACTGTATATTTGTAAATATGTGACTACGTGTTGTCTGGGGTATTTCTAGTTCTTTTAGTTTTCAAAAATTGTGGTCATCATTCCTCTGGATTTAGAGCTTAATATTTTAATAAGAACCCAATACAGATAATCCAGTATGCAGGCACAAATGCCTTGCCTTTGGCTGATACGTTCCTTGGACCTTCACCACACAGAGAAGATCCTATTGTAAAACTGGCCTAAAACCTTTCTGTAACAAGATTCTACTTGGAATTGCCTCTTCTGACTTTGGCATGGGTAGCAACTATGACGAAGCAGATATAGACCTGGCAACTTGTTGGAGTCTTAACTGTTTAAATTTTGATCCAAAATACATGTACCAAAGTCGTGGAGTAGAATCAATAAAGTTACAAACTATTGGAACTATATTCTACTTTGTCAATAAAAGAACAGATCCAAGTTAAATAATCCCCACCTATTTGATTCAGGACTGTTAAAATATCTAGGCATCCAACTCAAAACCAATGGGCAATGAGTGGAGTGGACCAATCCTTTAGCTTGTTCGCAAATTTTCCCCTTTTGGAAACCATTGCGGGGGACTTACTTTCATAACACTGTCGGGATTGATGAGAACTTATGAAATTGGAAGGGGCTTCACAGGAGCCATGACACAAACTGAAAGGTGCTTAACATGAGCTCATGAAACTGGAATGGATTCACAGGAGTCCATGTGACAAACTGGGAAGGTTAGTAGAAGTTTCGTAGAGGTATAAGTGAAGAAACATAGAACCCTCAAGAGGAATGAATTTAGAAGAAAAATATCGGATTCAGTTGTGGAACTATGGACAAGAGTGGATGAAATAGAAAAACAACTTGTAGCTCCAATACCATGTGAAAAAACTTGGGCATTCAACCGAAAACCAATTGGTAACTCGTCTCAAATCCTTGGGAAATTGACGGGACTCATTTGCTTAACAAGGACAGATTCTGGCTACTATAATCTCCCATTGTCAAATTCTTCCTACCATCCGCTCTAGGAGTTTGATTTAATCAATTTTAGGACCGCACCTAGCTGTTAAGGGTAGGTTGGTCTATGTAAGCTCACAATGTTGCACACAAGCCTTTAGCTAGTAGCTACTCTGATAATATATTGGTTCATCTGGAAAGAGCATAAGTTATTTGTTTAAGCATTCTGAACATGCTGAAATTTCCGATATTTAAATAGGTCTCATTTTCTTTACATGAGGTTTTCGTTAGGTTTTTTGTACAACTTCCTCATTCCTATGATGTAAACAACTAAAGACACTCAATTTAAGTGGGATAAGAAATCAAAATATTGGAAATTTATAGCGCTGGAAATAAATACTTATCATTAAGCAGTTTGATAGAGCTCAACCCTTTCCCTCTTTAAACATTTTTATTTGTTTGTGGCAGCCTGTACAACAACCAGGAAAAATGACTCAGATAATTGTTCAAGCTTTGCAATTGACAGGACAAAGAGGCATCATCAACAAAGGCTGGGGTGGTCTTGGAAACTGTATGTTATTGTGTGATATTCTTCATTTATTCTTTAACCTGGGCAATATGTATCCGCTTTCGGTATACTCTAGTCATTTAATTCATTATTCTGGGTAAAATGTAGCTTTTTTTCCCTTCCATAATCTTACTGGCTTTTTTCCCCTTGTATTTTTTCTCAGCGGAAGAACCAAAAGACTTCGTGTACTTATTGGATAATTGCCCCCATGATTGGTTGTTCTTACGATGTGCTGCTGTGGTAAATCTTCTTTGGAGTTGTTGTTCACTGTTTGATCATTTCCAAATTGGTATAGCATTTATCTGAGGAAAATTTGTATAGATTTCTTGTTTATTAATGTGAAAATGTATTTGGCATGCTTATGAATCTGGCATGACATCATCAGCAGATAAATTGACTGACCAGACTCCTCATGCTAGGCACCAACTACGTTATTGCTTATGCTGTACAGCTTTTCAAATTTTCATGTCAGGACATTGTTGTAAATGCCAGGTTTTAATGCTTTTAATAGACTACGCGCAATAGACAGCTGATATTGCTGCTTTGTTTTTGTAAAACTTCAGCTGTTTGTAAGTTTTTCATTTATTGAGACATGACTCAGTTATTTTGCTGGGTTTAAGGACCTGTTCTTTTGCTTATAATAAGCTAATTAGATTTCTTTAAGCTAGAAGCTGCTCCGTGGTGATCTTGTTTGCTTTTAACCTGTGTTTTTAGTTTATTTCAAGCTGGGAAAAATTAATTCTTAGAAGCAATCCTTAAGGTGCCTTTGGAAACAGCTGGGCTTTTCAAGATGAAAACATTCTTTCAAATTGCTAAACAGCTTATCCAACTATCACTTTCATTAAGAAGCTTCAGAAAAGCTCAAGCAAATGCCTTGAGGCCCCAAACTTCTCTTGCTTTCCTGCTCTTGAAGTTAGTCCTACTGTACTTCTAATAATCAACGGCATTTTTTTGGAAAGTTTGAACTTTAATTAATTTTAAAATCCCTTTGTTCGTGTGGATGAACTTTCTCAGCTCTCTCCCAATTGCTATCATGTATCTTATTGTTTCACATTCTTCCAGGTGCATCATGGAGGGGCAGGAACAACAGCAGCTGGTCTTAAAGCTGCGGTAATTCTTGTGCACTATACAAGATGTTAGCTTCTTTTTTTATATATAAATATGTATACTTTCCACAGCATACTCATTTCTTGATTAACAACACAATTTTTAGTGCCCCACAACTGTTGTACCATTTTTTGGAGACCAATTATTTTGGGGAGAGCGTGTTCATGCCAAGGGAGTAGGTCCTGCACCCATTCCTGTGGAAGAGTTTTCGCTTAAAAAGTTAGTTGCTGCAATCAAATTCATGATGGATCCAATGGTAATGAGACATTCAGTCATAATGATTGAGCCACATGGCTATTCTTTGCATGTGCTCTCTGGAATGTTCTTTATCTGTTTCCCATTTTTCTCAAATATGATTTAAATTTTTAGCATATGGCGTAAGTTTCATCTATATTACATATACATCAAGGATCTGTAACATTCAAGCAATATGTACTAAAAAGACCACAAGAGTTAAGAGTAGTTAGCATATCATATTTCTTCTTTTTATTTTCTCTTCTCACGTTTGGTTTTATGGTTGTCCCTAAGAGTTCAGTGTCAAAACTTATATATCATCATTTCTACACTCCATAAATTACTCGTCCTTTCCCTGTAAGTATATATATTTGGTTTTAAGATTCTGAATTCCAAGGTGTTCAAATGAAAGATAGGATGGGTGTATTTTATAATATTTAAATACAGTTCTCTCAGATTATCTGTTTAGTGAAAGGCAATTAAGAATGAGATGAAGGACGTACTTTTTGTTTATTTATTTTGATACCTTCTATTTTATCGTGAAAATTGATTGCCTTGTATTTTGGATATGAGGGCAAGGGGATTGCTTGTAAATATTGTGACAAAATCTGTTATACTGGCTAATCATTGTGATGTTCAACTTGTTATCTGGCTTGTAACGGCTTTTTAAAATAGGTAATAATCCAACTAAATAAATAATTGCATGCATCAGCTAAGCATAAATATCCTTTATTGGTCTATTAATCTATCATTGAGAATGATGTTAAAAGAAAAATAGCATTGGAAAACATAAACGAATAATCATGTCCTGAGAAATAGACAAGGTTATGTAATTTTTTTTGGGTGACGTGTGCATGCTGTGCAACTATTTATGGTGACTGCAAGAGTGCATGTTAACTTGGAGGTGTAATGATTTTAGTTTATTTTATTTTTTTGTTATTTGGTGTTGCTTAGCTATTGTACATTATCACTGTTAATTTTGCTTGTGAAATTTGACCCCAACTGATTCACTTTTGTTATTTTAATGTGAGAAAAATATTACCATGACACCAAGATTTAGATGTCTCATGATTATGGATGTATTAAACTTGTTCTGTCTGATATGCTCTTAAAATAGTTTGGCACATAAAACCATGGGATATTAGAACCTGGAGCAGTTAAGCTGTATTGACAAATATCCTGCCTAGTGTCCTGACTTATGACTCCATGCAAAAGAAACAGTGTCTGTTCTCGGTTTAGTGTCTGGTAACAGTGAGAATTAGAGGAGGGCAGCAGAAAGGTCTTAGAGGAAAAGAGAGTTTTATTTCTATTTTCTTGAGGATAGGGATATTGCCAATCCAGAGGAAAGCTGTTTGGCCATAAGCCTTGTCACTATGAAGAAAAGGAGGAGCACAGCATTAGCCACCTCAACTTATCGTGGAAAACCACTAAATCGATGCAAGATGAGGTCCATTCTTGAATTATTTTAAAAGAGCGTTTCATGCTAGAAATATTGAGTTTGAGAGGTTGAGCAGTGAGCACTAACTAGATTTTGAGAAGTAGGGTGTTAAAACATGAAAATTTGTACACTTGTTATGAATTTTAAACATTTTAGAGGAATGACGATTATCATCCTTTGTGTGATGCATATATGCCGGGTATAACTGGGACCATAAAAAAAAAAGTATGGCTTGATTGCATAATTTCATATTTTAATTGGTGGCAATGGAAGGAGATGCTTACGGCATGATCTGCCTAATTAAAGAGCGTTAGGCATACTTCTGTTTTGAGTCTCTGAAAGGTCGCAAAAGCTTGGCACTAAAAACTATGGTAAGAATTAAATGTTTTTTGGTTACCTAGATGCATAATGTTCTATGTTACTAAGACGAAAATTTATTGTTGCTTTAGCAACTAAGGATCTGAGCCTAATGTAGAGGAAGTTGCGTACTGCCTAGCAGAATAATGGACAACGAGGTTGTGAATGTAGTTGTATCATCCGTGTAGATGTCTTAAGCAGTATAACCTTTTAAAGGAGATTGGCTTTGAGCTGCATTTGGGACAATAAAAATACTCTATTTTAACTACTGCGTTTAAAGTTGTATTTACAACTGATTACTTGTACTAAAGTTTAGGCACAAAGGTTAATTTTAGTTCAAATATGGTTTTGGGCCGTCTATGTTTGCTAGGTCGAAAAGAGAATTTAATCATCCATTTTTGCAGGTTAAACAACGTGCAATTGAACTGGCAAAGGCAATGGAAAAAGAGGATGGGGTAAAGGGAGCTGTGGACGCTTTCTATAAACATTTCCCTCAAAAAAATTTAGAGGCCAAGCCTGAGGAACCGCGGAAATCTAATGTGTTTTCACTAAAACAATGTTTTGGTTGCTCCTAGTCTGGCAGATCAACCTTTCATGATTCTGAACGTGGACAATGTTGTATAGCTTAGTTACAGAAAATTTTGGATTCCTCCTCCAAACTCTTCATGAAGAAGTTTACATAGTCCAGTCACGACCATTTTCCCTTTGATGGAAGTTGAATGCAGGCCAATTTTATCAAATACAAAGGGGGAGGACTTGTTAGTTTAGCATAGGGGTGAGAATCGGTCGGTAATTCGGTAACTTGAAATCGGTCAATTCGGTATTTTTTTTTTCAAATTTACCGACCGAATTCGATTTCGAATTCACTTAATACCGAACCGAATTCGATTTCGAATTCAATTCGGTAAATCGGTATATTAATTCGGTAACCGAATTCAAAAAATAAAAAAATAAAATAAAAATTTTAAAAAATTTAAAAATTAAAAATTAAAAAAATAAGAAATTTAAAATTAAAAAATTAAAAAATAATGGGCTTAAGGAGGAAATAATGGGCTTAAAGAAATAATGGCCCAACCCAATGATTAAATAACTGAGCCCACTATCAAATTACTAGCCCAATTAATGCTAAATTCGGTAATTCGAATTCGGTATATATATACCGAATTACCGAATTCGAATTACCGAATTGAATTCGGTAAATTCGGTATTACCGAATTAGAATTTTATTTTCGAATACCGACCGAATTCGATTTCATTTTTTTCGGATTTTCCGAATTACCGACCGAATTACCGAATTACCGAATTCGATTTACCGAATTCAATTCGAATTCGGTCGGTAATTCGGTATTTACCGAATTTGCACACCCCTAGTTTAGCATGCACACCTCAATCAAGGAAAGAAGAAAAGCTTAGAGAACAAGGGAGCAAGTGGAAAATACATTTTGTGATTTTGGGTGCTATTTGAAAAGATTTTTAAGTTTTTGGGCTTGGGCTATAAATGGCCAACGCGTTCTCAAGTAGAAGCTTTGTTGTTCTCTTATATTGTGAAAAGGTGGTAAACTATAGATGATAGTGGATTGGTAAGTTGCACAAACATGAAGGCTAGTGTACAAATGGATGGTATCAAAAAGCGGAAAAAAAAATTTGACAAATTCAATCATGCACGAACAGCTTCAATTCTTCAATTTGTTGCTTTTCGAGTTATGATCGAGAAATAGCAAGCTCTATATTTCCTTTTTGGTTTTTCTTGCTTGATGGTGGGGTTGAAAATCCCAAACTAGAGACCCAATATGCATTTTTTGCCGTCTGAAGCTTTTTTGTTATGATGACATATGAAGCAGGATGAGACATAAGTTTGCGAAAATACAGAGCAAAGGCGGGGCACTGGTAAACAGAGACAGGTGAGGGTCTGTAAGCCATTGGATAAATTGGCACAAACACTAGCACACTGGAGAAAGCATGGTTGTTCTTTCACTAAAATCTACAGCTGCATCTGAACGAGTGTTTTTTGGACTGTTTTTTAAAAAATATTACTGTAGTTGTTTTAAAGATTTTTCTTGGTAAATATGAATGTGAGATAAAAAAGTAATTGAAAAATGTGTATAAAATTTTTAAAAAATATGTTTCTAAAAAACAATTTCAAACAAACAAAGCCTACATTTATACGAAGAATGTTTGCAACTTCTTAGGCTTCAAAAGCCTGTATAGTGTATAAACTCTTTGCATTTGGTGATGGACGTGGCAGCAGTAAGCTCTTTGCCACCCTTTTCCTCGACATTGTGCCGATGCTGTGGAACTAGTAATGCTATGATGATTTAGCTGTGAAAGAGAGTGGGAAACATAGCGTTTCTCAAGCAGAACTGTTTCACCTCCAAAGATATGACTATCTATTACAAATATACATGAGCAGGGGAGACGTGGCCTCTCACATCCGGTACGTGGTTCACCTCTGTATTAAGTATGCGCTTATCATGTTGCAAAGACACAATATCAGTGTCTAGGGAATAGAAGGGGAAGCTTCGCTTTTCTGATCTGGTACTTTGCCAGTGTCTGAAATGTTCAGTGAAGAATCGCCTCTCACTGAGGGCATCTCCAATGTGGGCACTATAGGAGGTCTTATCCTCCTTGTAACAGTCATGTTCAAACCTTGTGTGGTGTGTATTGTCGCCCCCGTAGTCATTTCAACCTGCAGACCACTTGATTCATGTAGATATGTATTTTTTTTTTGACAATTGGGGAAAGGAAATGGAAAAATTACTTACTCATCCTCAATTGAAAGAAAGAATAAGAAACAAATCTAAACTTAACCCCACAAATCACTTCAAAAGCCATGGTAACTTTTAGAGGGTCGAAAGAGCTTAAATCTATAATTCTAACAACCAGATCGTCCTATGTGAGATTTTTTTTTTTTTTTGACAAATGGAAAAAGGGAATGGAGAAACTACTTACTCAACTTCAATTGAAAGGAGGGATGAGAAGCAAACCTAAACTTAACCCCACAAACTACTCCAAAAGTTATGGCAACTTTTAGAGGGTCGAAGGAGTTTAAATCTACAACTTTAACAACTAGATTGTCTTATGTGAAACTTTTTTCTTTTTTGATAATTGGGAAAACGGAATAGAAAAACTACTTACTCAATCTCAATTGAAAGGAGGAATGAGAAGCAAACTTAAACTTAACCTCACAAATCACTCTAAAAGCCATGGATGTAGTTATGTATTTTAAATCAACTAAATGAATTGCGAATAGATGATTATATAGAATGACTGCAGGTTTCAAGTACAAAGTGTTTAGATTCTCAGCCACATCCAGTTAATATGCTTCTGGAAACAGACTCAAATGTCTACGGCCGTAAAATCACAATAGAAAAGTTGTAAAAAGGGACGCATATAACTTACAGGAGGAGCTCCAAGTGCCATTTGAAAATTGAAGCGTCGAACAAGCATTGAAACTGCGACTATGTTCTGTCGTCAAAGAAACATTTGATTTGAGTTCACGACCAAAGTAGAAGCAAACTTTTCAAGCGAGTGAGCATGGCATCATCATGAAAAGTTATATCTACATATTGCCATGTCAGCATCATCTGCAGACCTCCGCATGAAGTAGTTGACTAAATAATTACCTCAAACGTAGCAAACATGTCTCCAACACATTTTCTTGGTCCTCCCCCAAAGGGCAAGTAGCTGAAATGGTAATAACGTAATAAAATCATTCTAGCTTCAAAATACATCATATGCATGTATTGAAAAAGAAGAGAAAATGCCTGCAAGAATAAATTGATGGAAACCAAGAACAAAACACTTCAACATCCAAAAGATCATTTTATCAGTCATGATTCAAACAAAGCTTTCTAGTTTTTCTCTCCTGAGAGATTCCTGTTCCACCATTCTGCGTTACATACAGCTAAACCAATTTCGGGGAAATTAATTTGCCAATGATTGACGTAGATACATGTCCTTCTCTGTGCATATGAGTGCCTTCCAGTATGCATAAATACCTCACTTTTTGATGCATACAGTCCCCTGTTTATATTTTTGAAAATAGAAACACTAAAATAGCTTTAAATTATAAGACCTCAAGTCTACATTTCATTTAAAGTGCTGCTGAATTATAAGACCTTAACTTTACCTGTTCAAAAAATAAGGCTTTTTAGTCTTTTCACATAATAAAAAACAAAGATAAAAATGTATGATTCAAAGAATGGAATGTGTAAATCATGTTTGAATTAAAAAGTGGAGTGTATAAACCATTACCATGTCTATATGTATATATGGATGTATGCCTTATGTATGTATATATGCCTTAATGCATGTAAAACAGTTGTATTTGTTACCTATTTGTCTAATGAAACTTGTGTTCTCTACTTGTCTGTTATACCCCATGAAAATGGAATTAATCCCCAAAATGTATTTTTAACTTGGCTTTTTGTCAAAACTGGAGAAACACCCTGCGTTCTCTCTTCCATGTGGACCTTCAGAAACTTTGAGGAAATTAGCATTTATAAGTAAAACTAGTGAAGCCCATAACCGTTCCAGTGGCCCCAAAAGTATCAGAGCTCCCTGCAGACATCAGTCTCTCAATGTTTTGCCAAAAACAGATGCCATGCTATTTTTGTCCAACCCAACCTCCTTCATTCTACCAACCCTCCCTCCACCCAAAGAAAAAAGCAGAGAGAGAAAGCGAGCAAAGGATGAAGCGTAAGCAGCAATACTGCAAAGCTCGAAAAAAGCGAAATCAAACCTGAAATCCTGGTTGGTCTCATTTGGATTAGGTCCATCCAGAGGCCATCTTTCTGGGTTAAACCTCTCTGCTTCTCCCCAACGTTTGGGACAATGATGCAGGTTCCAAACAGAAATAAATACATCTTCACCCCTGTTTCAAAAGTGAGAATATATCCTTCAGTTTTGCTGAAACATCACCAAGAATCCTGGAAGCGGAAGAAGACCGACATCCTTATAAATTGGAACCGTTCAAAATGCCTTTGTATTATTCGTTGCAGAATCACGTTAAAAGTAAAACATCAGTTTAAATTAACGAGAAGTTTAAGCTGATAGTAGGTTTAGAAAACCAAAATTGCAGCAAAAAAATTCCATAGGCCAGAATTTGCTTTTTGTTTATTCCTGTATCTTGTCCACCTTGTAAAGGAAAGATCAATCTAGCAGTCACAAAAACATAGAGTTCACTGAAAATAAGAACCAACATTGTCACAATCGGGGTCCAACACTTGTCTTAAATGAGGAGAAATTCGGGCAAGCACAAAATTTGGTCAATTATTAATGTAGCTTGTCAACTGCTATTCTCTAACCATTGACTTCTGTCATGCGTCTTTCGAAAAAAATAAAATGCACCGGTTCCATATTGCAACCTTTTTAGCAGTAATGTTTAAACAAGAAACCATTTTAATGTTGGATGAAAGATCTTCAAAGGAAAAAGATCGGAGATATACCCATTTCTTTAACTTGTCACCAAGCCTTCAGTCAGATTTATCCTGCATTATCTAATCCTAGTATCTGGAGAATGGAAAATTTTCATTCCAGATAAAGCATCTTACCAAACTTGAAGTACATCCAAAGACATGGGACTGGGCATGTAATTTTCATTAGTTTCGCTTTAACATTCATAGGATGACAGCAATCATATTCTGATGGCAGCAGCATTATAGAGTTATAGAGTTGAACAAGTGCAGTTGCCTCTCATAATATCACAGTAATTGTGACTAAGGCTCCAATGATGTCAAACAGAATGGAGTTCAGAGATGAATGCATCAGAATGTTGGAATGTTACTGGAAGGCTGATCATAATATTGGAAACAATAGGAAAAAATCCAATTGCAATGATTTTTATAACCACCTAATCCAAAACGAGACAAAAGGGGTTTAATTTAAGGTGACTTTTTTTGAACAGAAGTAACCAAATAGGTTCTGCTCATTCTTCTCTATTCTTGTGTACTGCAATGAAAAAATGACATAATCATCTCTATTTGCATTTCATCATGTGCAAAGTAAAGAATATAGAATATTGTACAAGTTATGCATGCCTTAGGTGCATGAATCAAAACTTTGACCTTTTAATTGGGTACTCTCCAAGCATGTCATTTTCAAGGGAACGGCGAATTAGAACTGGTGGCTGTGGATATAGTCTCAAGGACTGCAAATTGACAACAGGATGACAATGAGAAACATGGAAAGCTGCTGATACAATGTAATACCCAATTCAAATAGGGACTTTTGGAGAAACATTTTTATAAGTGGGGGGTATATTGGTCATTGGACCATAACTAAAAAAAAAAAAACAGAAACTAAACAAAGAAAAGAAAGCTGCAGTCGTGCAGCAAAACAAAGAAAGAAAACAGCAAGGAGAAAAAGGGAGAAGAAATAAAAAGAGGAGAAGAAAAGAAAAGAAAAAGAGGGGAGAAGAAGAAAGAAAAGGGAGCTGCTGGCAGTCAACCAGGCTCCGGTCAGCCACCGGACGCCGGCAACGAGTCCTGCCAGCAAGGGGAGAAAGAAAGAGGAGAGAGAGAAGAGAAATAGAAAGAAAAGAAAATGGGAAAAATAGAATGAAGTTCAAGGAAGGTATTAAAGGTTAGATTTTGTTTTATCATATGATAGTTACAGTGATTTGTATGTTAGTCTAAGGGAAATTTCAACATGCATTGAGGGGGGGGGGGGGGGGGAATTTGAGTAGATGGAATTTTAGGATTATTGTAATTTTAGGAAATTGGGGAAAAATAATTTTTTTATATTATTTAGAGTTAATAATCCTTATTATGATATGGATTAACCAAATTAGAAGAGAAAAGTTGATTTGAGAAAATTAAAGTTGACATTTGACCACAGCTTAGGCCACGCAAGATGGGTAAATGAGTGAGTTAAGTCTTCCGGCCTGGATTAAAGTTAGATTATTATTTTTTTACGTATTTTTAGTTATTAATTTTAATCTTAACGTTATATGATAGATTCAAGAGAGCATTTGGCGGAGGAAGCCGCCTAAAGGGGTGATTGAGTCTGAGATTTTGGTACATAACCTATTTTGAAGGTAAGTGTAATACAGATTATGGATCACTAGTACTATATATTGCTTGCAAAGTATTATGTGAATATGTGGTAGTATATTATATGCATAAATAAATTATATTGGTATGCATGCATGTTGATTGGAATGCATAAAAGTGATTTTAGTATACGAAAGTTTGATAAAGATGACAAATTATTTAAAGGTGAATTGTTTTATGTTGAATTTATGAGATTATATACTTTGTATAGTTCGAAATATAATTTTTACATAGTTATGATTTTTTAAGACAAGAACTTGAGAAAATGAAATAACCATTTGTTTCAATGATTTTTACCAATTAAGATTTAAAGGACTCAACTGTGTTATGATTGGAAGTAACTCTATGCAGAACTAACTAAAGTTAACAGGGTTATAGTTAGTCTAAGTGCATCTAGTATTTGTTGTCTAGGGAAGTCCGATGTGATTCCCTCCCTTCGCGGGATAGATACCATTCAAGGACAGTTACCCTTTGCCGGATAGATACCCTTCAGGGACAGTTACCCTTCGTGGGACAGCCCTTCGGGGACAGATTACCTTTCGTGGGACAGTTACCCTTCGTGGGATAGTTTATGTTCTGCACAGTGTAATTTCAAGAAATGATCAGAGTATTAAAGTTGTTTGTGAAAGCATGAATTTAACCAATTGTTGATTTATATAGTATATGTAATGTAGGTATAGATTGCATAAGGAAAGAGTTCATGAAAGTGAATATTTTGAATAGTAATAATATTTTGGTTGCATTAGTCATAATGATGTTTGAGAATAAAACTGCATGACATGACTATGTGTATATAACGGTTTATAATATGTATTATGCTTACTAAGTGTGGAAAACTCACCCCTCAATATTTTTCAGTGTTTTGTAGATAGTGCAGGAGTTAAATCAAGAGGAAATTGCATAGTCACTTGAATTTGGAGGTACTAGCCGGTTATTTTTGTTATCCCGGGTATAGAATAGTATAATTATTATTTTGCACTTGTGGCCATGTGATGTAGTACTTGATATTATAAATATTATTTTTGAGCTAGTTATTCCGTTGGTTGTAAATTACGAATCTTGAGATATTTATATATAAATATATGAAGTTCTTATAGACCTATTTTGAAAGGGTGGAAATGTGTGGTGAATTGTTGGGTAAATTGGATGATACAAATATATTGGTGGATATTGTGTATTGTGAATGTATTGGAAATGTTTGGGATAGCTGAAATTTTGTGCAGGTGTTTTGAAATTTTTGGGAAAGTTCCAAATACAGAGGAGATGTTGCTAAAATTTTGGTAGGATTCAGAGGAATTTTGAGGTTTACGTGGTTTGGGGCGGTTTATTCTACCTCGAGCTACGTGCCGGTCATGGCTTTAAGTTCAAGTCGTGACATACGATGGTCTATTCTTAATGAATTATGAGAAAATGTTCTCACCTCATTAATCACTCGGGTCGTGTATTTCAGTTTCTTCATGTCTTCTATGGTTGGAAACCGATCACCAAGAACTGCATCCACCTAAAACAACATTTTAAAACTTAAGATATCAACTTAAATTATAAGTAACAACAGATTATGAATTTCGGTGCTGAAGCAAAGTACTCTAAAGTCTGAACATACCTCATTTTGAAGCTTGGCTAGCACATCTGGTTCCTACAGTTGTTAGCCCAAGAACAAAAACAAATATCATATAAGCTGAGCCATCATAGAAGACAACTTAACATTGGAAAAGCACAAATCTAGTTTCAACTTCACGGTTACAACATTAAACATCCAGGAGTATGGGGGGAGGAGAACCTCACCAAACATGTTAATAAAGATTTTGAATAAAGATAAAAAAATTCTTCAAATTAGAGAAGAAAAACCAAGAAATCTAGACTTGTATCTTTAACAGGCACTGTAAATAAGCCAAACACATGTCAGAACAACACAAGCATGGATGGAAAAGATAATTTATCATTTGTGGCTAGTAGTAGTTGTGAGGCATATTTAATAAATATGTTTAACAAAGATAAAGAAATTCTTCAAATTCGAGAAGAAAACCAAGAGACCTAGAGTTGTATCTTTAACAGACACCACAAATAAGTCGAACGCTTATTAGCGCAATGGAAGCATGGAAGGAAAAGATAATTTATCATCTGTGGCTAGTAGTAGTTGTGTGGCATATGCTTTCTCAAGAAAAATATTAGTCAACATTATGTTGTCATTATCTGAAAAGATGTACTTTAAACTCTCAAGTCATCTAACTTCCAAGATAGCTAATTCATCAACATAGACTGCATCTATCAAAGTTTGAATAAGCCCAAAATACATATTAATGGCTGTAAAATTTCCATAGAAAATAAAATGCTTCTCAGTTTCTAGGAAAAAAATACATTTTCTGAACAATAAAAGAATAGAGCGAAATTAAAACCTTGGAAAGAAGATAAAATGTCCATGTCAGCACTGCAGCAGATGTTTCATGTCCAGCTATAAGCAGTGTCATCAAATCATCGCGAAGCTGTTTGCTTGAGACCTAAAAATTATTAGCATAAGAACCATTGCAGAAAAAGACCATTCTGCAATAGACATATCCACAATGCAAAACTGATGTCCTACATCATCTCCAGATGCTAGCAAAAAATGGAGGATACTAGGATCTTGTTCATTCATGTACTCCTCATGGAACTGCAACTCTTCTTCATCTACCATCCTCTGCAAATGCATTAATGTAGGCATGGGTTCAAGAAAAGATAAATTAGTCCTGTTTAATAAAGGTTCTGTAGTCTAATATCACAATATATCATGCTAACGAACTTGGAACTTAAGCACAAAACAAATTTCAAAGTAGTTTTTAACATACACAAGCATTAGTGTCCATGCAAAGCCAAACAAGGCAGAATAAGTAGCTTGCAAAACCAGTTTGCGCTACCAGAGATAAGTGTGGTTTACTTAGTGAATCAGACGAAATTAGGCACTTAAGAAGGGAAGAAAAAGCACCACCTCCTGTGCCCGGAGATGTAAGATATATTTTAAGAGGCCTTAATAAAATATTTGCTCCTCAGATCATTTGATGAAACAATTCTGCCTTTCAATTCATAACCAAAATAAGGTGTGCACATTTCCAAGCGCATTCAGTATATTCTGTATTTTCTTATTGGAACACATACAGGATTAGATGGGAGATCTTGACCCATATCATCTCACCACTAAAAAAGAAAAGCACATAAACTGAACACTTGACGGAGCATCAGGTGAATTACGTCTGCAAACAAAGCATAAATTATTACAAATATTTATTCTAGTCCTTGAAAGGCTTATCTTCGCTAATAACATACTAATAGACCTTTTCCACTATGATCTAAACATGAGAAATGATACATGGTCCCTCCCCAGAATAGATCACTAAACCAGATGGTAAGAAGCTCATTTACCTTTTCTTAAACAAAATCGATCTTCTTTCTTCTTAAATAGTACGCATATAAGAAACATGAACAATGCAGGGAGAAATGCTGCAACAAACATGAAAGCTAGGGAGAATTTATACTGATAGGAAGAAGATCAAAAGAATAGAAGGTTGAAAGTACAATAAGACGAATGTAATTTTAACAGAACCAGAATAAGAGGATATATAGATAGCAAGAAAAACAATCCAGCTCTAAAATTTGTAAACTCAAGTCTAGATGTGAAGCTAATCAGAAAAGGAAGAAAAATAATTTCTATATAATTAAGAAGGATTTTAATGTGAATAATTAGTAAATCAAGTCACAAGATGAACGTTCTTTGAACCTTCTCATAGAAACTTTTTAGTTATTGTTTAGACCATTTCTTTACCATGGTTTATTACAAATATGGAGGCAAATCTTGAATGCCTCTACATGATTTAATGGTCTTCAGTTTCTGTTCAAGATTTTAAGGCAGAACCTGAACATCAATATACATCATTCCTCGCATGTCAATGTGTCAAACATTAAAATACTGGGATAGCAGGTTCTGCATAGTGAAGATTAGACACTACATAGTAACGTAAAAGTTTTTCTTCTCAATGCCACCTTAAAAATAAGACAGAAAGGACCCAATGAAATAGCAAAAATAATTCAGAAAAGAGCCTGTAAATCAAAAAACAACTTTACCTTACAAACTGCAATCAGATCATCCAGTGTGTCATTTACCAGCTTGAGAGCAGAGTTCACCTTCTTTTGCCTGGGTGAAATATCTTTCCAAATGGGAATCTCCCAGACTGGAATTGGTGCAACACTTCGATCCTCAGCTTCTCGCAGTACAGTATATACAGCCTGTAAAACAGGCAAAATTCAGGCACTATGCGTCCATCAAACTGAAAACACAAGAACAGGAGGCCAACTACAGAACAATTCCTCCTTATTGAAATAGGTATTTATGCCCTTAACTACGATGCTGACTGAAACAATTTTTCTAGCAAAGCTTCTTCATTTAGCAGGACAATCTCTGGGAACTACATGATATTTGTAATAAAGGTGGATGAAAATACCTCTACTATTCCTGCATCAACTTTTAAAGAATCAAAATCATAATTAAATACAGCTTTCCCAATTATATCCAATGTTAGCCGGGAGAAAAGGGACTCCATTTCTACATCCTCGCCATTAGAAGCTGCTTCATCAAGCTTTCTGCAGAGCCTATCTGTTGCTTGTCCAAACAAACTGATCATTGCAGTAACATACTGCACCCAATAAAATTGGAAAATGATCAGTAGTGGTACTGAAGGATCTTATTTATTGGATGCGAGATGATAACAAAAAACTAATTCAGGAGGTTACTTAAATACAAAGTTTGGCCACTGAAATTGAGCTGAATACCAACTGGAAACAACAGCACAAAAAAAAGGGAAAAGAGCCATATATACCTTTTGGTGTAATGCTGGGACTATAGCACGTCGTCTAACTCGCCATATCTCCCCATCAGCAGGTATAAGTCCCTTGCCCATCACAAAATCCAAAATCTCAGCTAGGATTCCCTGGTTATCAAGTTGTTCAGGGTGTTAATTTCAACTCAACAATAGATTGTCAAGTTCTATTTGAAAAATGTTTTTCTGTGTTCACATAGGATGTCTAACAGAAAGCAGAACTACAAATAAGAGCCAAATGTATTTCAATTGAATCCACCTTTGAATAAGCTTTTGAGTTGTTCCTGAGTATATGTTTGGCAATGGATGGATCTGAAACAATTAAAAAAGACTGCAGTAGAGAAAATTGGATCAATGAATCACAAACGCCATGGAGCTTAAAGCAGTTTATATCTTTATACAAGTGACTTCAACTGCCACATTACACATCAAAAGAGAAAATAAAAGATTGTGTCAAACCTTGGGGCCAAAAGTCAACCTAAAAATTCCACCATAAGTGAGATACAGCTCAAAGAGAGGAATGAAGAAAGCCTCACTCCGAATGGTGCTTAATCCTTTTGCCTCTGGAATTTTTGGATAATCTTCATCATCACCTATTTCTCCAAACAAGAAGTCAAGAACCTCTTTTGGCACCCCCAGTTTAAATAAAGAACTCTTCAGCACTGATGGAAACCTAGTTGCACAACATATAAATCAGTAAACTAACCAACATTAACAACAGAACACCGCGAGCCAAAAAACAAACTATGGTTCACATCAAAGCTACAAAAATGGCTTCTTGATAACATAAGCACCAAAAACAGGAAACCAAAACAAACCCACATGACATACAGATTTCTATAAATTATTCTTTCCCTCCCAAAGAGAGGAAAGAACTGAACCTAAGAAACACAAAATTCTTTCTCGGGTTCAAGGTACAAACTTCAATACACAAATAAAACTCATAACAGCATATATACATACCCAGAATCGATACGGCCAGATATTTCAGCTAGCCTCTTCTCTTCAAGAAACTTCTCCGCACTCTTGCTGCCATCCTCCACCGGCCCACCACCGCCTCCTCCTCCACTACTAGGCCCACTCCCATTTTCATTAGAGTTATAAGAGCACCTAATCACAGCACAGCTTCTGCAACTCCCTGCACATAAATTCCCAAAACAAAAGCAAAAACCCACGAAAACCCATCAAATAAATGACGAGAACATGTAAAATATACGGGATGACACGTGAATTTTAATTGATTAATAGGCAACCCCACCATTCCACTTTGAAGATGATGTAGGAGGGGATATAGGGTCTGTGAATGTGGCTTTGAATTTCTTGTTAATATGGAGTTTGGGTTGGAGGGATTGCGTTGAGAATTGAAGTAAAGGAACATTTGCAGCAGCCATGGAGGAACTGCGTGTGTGTGATGATAACGTCAAAATACAAGAAGCTAGAGAGGTTGTAGCAGGGGTATCAGTAATTACTGACCGCTAAACAACGGAAAGGAATCTTTTGAGAGTGCGCCTTTTGCTTTCATTTAAGTTAGTCAATGATACCGTTATTAAGGTACAACATGGAATATTGTACGAAAAATCTACTCCTCAAATCAGATTTTGGTATGATAAGGGGGAAAAAAAAAAGTCTTCTAGTTCAAGTGAATGAAAGAATAGAGGTAAAATATATTTGAGAGGTAAAATATATTTGACTATATCATATATCTGTAGAGTGTTTTAAAAAATCTTTTCAAAATTTATTTATATTTCATTATGCGTTGTCATTTTTTAAAAAAATTACATGATAGAGTTATATTGCGAAATTGGATTAATTTGTAAGGACTCTAATACAAAATTAAGTAATTAATGTAGAATTTGGGCTCAGAAGCTCCACATTGGCTATGTTATACATGTACCCATTGGCGATTTAGATATTCCTAAAGGCTAAATATCATTGCTCAAGAATTTGTGTTTATGAAGTTCGAATTGATTACGTAAAACTCGCATGTTGTGTCTGGAACGATGGATTAAAATTTAGAAAATATTTCTTAAATTTAGGTTTGATATTTGCAACTAAAGCAGATCTTTGTTTAAAAAAACTGATTTAGAATTTAGACTTCTAAGTGAAACCTTTAAAGGAATTTAAGCAATGAGATCATATATTTTGTATATCATGGATTTTTTTCAAAGATTAGATCCCAAAGTCAGGATATTGCATGAGGAATTCCAGTCAAAAAATTAAAAAACAGAAAGCAGTTCAATAGGTGAAAAAAATATTTAATCATGTATAACATGGTGTTCCAAAGAGGTCTAGGCTGATTCCGATTGCCCTTTGGCCTTTGGAGCCAAGTTTTACAAGAAATTGAAGCATATAGCTCTCAAGGACAAGAAGCATTGTAATATTCATGCCTCATTAAGGGCATAATTGTAAAATTGGTCATTTTGGGTGAAAGGGTCATATCCTTTTATAAGTAGGGGTATAGTTGTCATTTTAGTCACTAGGGCATCCTTAGTAGTAGGAGTAGGGTTTCCTACATTTCATTTGGCCTCCTAACACTTTCTCTCTCTACCTCCCTCTCTAATCCCAAATTCTCTCTTCTAATCTCTTCAATTTCTCTCTAATTAAGGTGAGCTCTTGCATAATTTAGAGCAGCCAAGTGAAGGAGATCAAGAGGACCTCACCTTCTCCACTCCTACCCAAGGTAATTTCTCTAATCTTCATCTAAGTTATGTGGGTTTGTCTAATGATTGTGATTAGTAGTAGTTAATGCATGATTAAGGAATATTTTTAGGTTGTTTATGCCATAGTGATGATGAATAGTTGATATTGAGTTGTTGGGTCGTGATTATGATGTGTTTTGGGTGATTGTTATGGATTTTTCAACCCATTTTCGAAATTGTTGAGTTGAGAATAGATTGCCTTTGAAGTGTTTGATAAAATGTGTGAGTGAGTGTGCTGATTTTGGGTCTTTTTTTGCAAGCGAGACGCGGCCAAGAGGGTGAGCCATGGGCAGGGCTGGAGGCCTCACCTGCGGCTCCTCTCTGTTGGTGAGCCGCGGGTGGGCTCGCCCGAGCCGCGCCCGCGGCTGGGCATTGAGGACCCGTGGCTCAGCCTTGCTGATCCGCAGGTCAGCCTCTTTGATCTGCGGGCACGGATCACCCCTCTGCACCCGCGGATCACACCTGTTTTGGACAAGTTTGGTTTAGTTTCGCATTCCGAGTTCAGGTCTAAGCTTTAATTGTGATTTTGGTTGGAATTAGTGTATGATGGAGTGTTAATGGCTTGTTTTAGGCGAGGATAGCAACCCCTTCTTTGTTGATTATTTGAGCTAACTCGGACTGAGGTAAGTGGCTCTTGTATCCTTTGTCTTTTGGAAAATGATTTTGACAAACTTGTGTGTTTTTGAAACATTATTTGCTATGCTAAATGGCTTGGGTGTGGTTACTTTGAATTTTACTATGAATTGATATACGTGGTGACATATATTTGTGTAAATGAATGATTTTGTTTGGGCTCTTGGGTGAATTGACTTGTGACGGGACTAGTTCCTTATTTGATGTTGGGGATACGATATTTTGACCGCGCTAACCGGTGACTGTTAAATTTTGAACCGGGCTGACCGGAGTCAGCTTTTGGCTGTGTTAATCGGATTATAGTTAACAAGTGGATATCCAGGGTCATTTGTCAGAATATTTATTGAGCTCATGTTGTCATTTGTGATTATGATATATGAATTGTAATGAATATGGTTTGACCACGTATTTTGTGAACTATATGAACAACTATTGTGTGTTTTGAACTGGATATATCTATATGCATAACGCTCTAAGCCCAAAGTGATACCGGTGCTACTTACTGGGCGATTTATCGCTCACCCCATGTTTTTGAAATGCAGCGACAGATGATTTCGTTGAAGAAGATTGGGCTAGCACTTGGAGTTAGTCGATGCGATATGGATGCTATGCTTAGGATTTGGCTTATGTATCTGTCTAGCTTATATTTATGACGATATTAGAGTGTACTCGAGACATTGGTACTTCTAGCCATGTGGCTTTTTTTTTTTATGCGATGTTATGTCACATTGTGAGATGTTAGAGCTTACAGACGATACTATAGATATATATACAGGTTTGGATTATCTTGGTTTGTATTGACGAATATGTATGTTATTTTATGACTTATACATTCAAGTGATGTTTGTGGTCTTGAATGGTTAATATGCGATTGATTAGCTTTGTGCCTATAGTGTAGCCTAGGGCATGGCAGGTGACACGTTCCTGGGCGCCGGGCGTGACAAGCATCATCAGTACATTTCGCACCAATGCCTCTACAAGCATAATGTTAAACTATATGCGTTACATTATTATTATTAGCTTTGCATTGCTGCTTTTGTCAACCTGCCTACTGTCTATGCTCTGGATCCCTATTCAGGGCATATAGTTGTCTTGCCTTTTCTGAAAAATGTGCATAGAATACAATAAAGTGACAGCAGAAAAGAATAAACTAGCATGCTTGAAATAGTTGTCAAGATTGCAAAAAATTTGTATAGAAACAATAAAATGAAAGCAGAAAAGAATAAACTACCACGCTTGAAATAGTTGTAAATATTGTATATAGATCTTGAAATAGTTTGTGTCAATATTTCATAAAGAAAATTGTTATTTGCAATTTCTTTATTTGTTAAGAACATCTTTTAACAATAAATATGAGTTGGAAAAAATACCCGTATCCTTCACTGTATTCATAGTCATTCCCCTTTCATGAGGTTGTAATTAAAGCAAAAATATATGAGTATGTTTATTTTTTTCACATGAGCTAAAAAATCAAGGAGAGTGTCATTAACAAATACTAGTTATTGTCCCATGTAATGCGCGTTCTTTCTTTCAATAGCGATGATCATGAAAATTCATCTATAATAATTCAATCCAAAAGTAAATTATCATAAAAAAATAGCCAAAATTTAAAGAAATGTTTTCAAATGAAGGTGACGAGGATGAACTCAAATAGATTTAGCAAAATCTAAAATCAACCACTTAGAAAAATAAAAAGATTAAAATTTGAACCCAATGCATTCCAATGCATTCTCTTTATCAACACTTGTCCCTCACTTTGAATCTAAGTTCATGTACTATGATAAATCAATGCTAATTACTCATTAATACTTCTTAGCAATTGAAAGATTGCTAATACATGATTAAGGAAATGATTTTTTAGTAGGAATTAATTATAAAGGAGAGTATGAATGGCAATGAGTGTTAGGGTACCCTCCTTTCCCTTGACCCCTCCAAAAAATTAACATCTTCTTCTCATTCTCATATGAACTAAACCTCCATCCCTGACTAACCTCGCTTCACATCCCTGCAGGGCCCCTTAGGGTGCCTGCTTACGGCATCTTTTTATTTAAAAAATAATTATAACTATATTTTTATGTGACAAGTAAAAACTTAAACACTTGGGCTATTATCAAAAGTATGTAAATATCATTCAACTTCAAAATTACAACTAAAGGATTTTGTAAAATTTAGTATGCACTCAAAACTTTTTTTGCATATGTGAGTAATAGAATACACACGCGCGTACGTACACACACAGATATATTAATACATTTATAAAAAATGATTAAATAACTACAGGAAATTCTAAGGACAATTAAATTCATGTGACAATGACAAATAGGCAGATCATAATAGTAAAGAAAGAATAAAGTAACTATGTAAAATTCAGAATTCGTGAGAGAATGATTGAAAAAATAATTATATCAAAATTTAAAGATTTTTTGAATGAAGCAGGTTGTTGAAATTAAGAAGAGGAAATTTGAGATTTCAAAAGGTATATAGATTTCAGTACAAACTTCAAAATTAATTACAACTCAAAAACTTTGCAAAGTTTATTATTTACTCAAAATCTTTTTGCCAACGGGTGTAAAATAGTGTGTGTGTATTAATACATTTACAAAAATATAATTGAATAACTATAGAAAAGTGTTAAATAATAACAGTTAATTTACATATGACACTGCCAAATAGGCAAATGCTAATAATAAAGAAAGAACAAAGTAATTATACAAATGTCAAAACTTGCGAGAGAATGGTTGTGGAATGTTAATATGTCAAAATTTAAATATTTTTAAATGAAGGAGTTTGTTAAAATAAAGAAAGGGAAATTTGAGTCTTTTAAAGGTATATTGAAAGGATACAATATATATATATATATATATATATATATATATATATGATGCCTTGAGTGCTAGCATAGCAAAGCAAACATGATATAAATAAAGTGCTAACAGAAATTCTAACACAACCATAAAATATATAACTTAAATATGAAAGGAAAATCAAAATAGTCATACTACTTCAACTACTTATAAGTTTATAAAGCCCAAGGCTTCAAAAGACAAACTCATAGGAGTCACTTGCAAACGACAAGTTTTCTTGAAAGCGCAAAACAAGAAGTTTTTGGTCTTATTTTCTACTGTATAAATAAACTGATAAACATATAATCTTATTGGACCCAAATTTGGACTGTGAAGCAACACCTCCACAGGAGACAATGCAGAAACACTTGTCCATTCTTGCCTCCAAGAGACTGCAAAACTCATTTGGGAAATGATCTGCCATTCTTGCCTGCAACAATTTAGAATAGGGGAATTTTGAATAAATGTTTCTTCTCATGTTTCAACCATTACCTAAATTGAGCGAAGTTCTTGAAAAATCTTTTTACCTTTTCGCTTGCTCAGAACAAAACATCGCAAAAGAGGGTCCACGGGTAGACCAATCTCTTCATACCTCGGGTCATACAATGAAGTTGGTCGAAACCTATAGGAAGTTTAACCTTAAATGTGATTTATAGTTATAAAAAAATTGAGCCCAAAAAAAAAAATAGTCACAGAAAAATTTGATCACCCTAAACCGCCTGCAATTTGATCCTGACTAGCTTGAGCTTGAGAAAACCAGCTTCTTTGTGGATGCTGACTAGCTTGAGCTTGAGAAAGCCAATTTCTTGGTGGATCCTGACTGGCTTGAGTGGCTTGAGCTTGAGAAAACCAATTTCTTGGTGGATCCTGACTAGCCTGAGTAGCATGAGCTTGAGAAAACCAATTTTTTGTTGGATCTTGACTAGCTTGAGCTTGAAAAAGCCAATTTCTTGGTGGATCCTGACTAGCCTGAGTAGCATGAGCTTGAGAAAACCAATTTCTTGTTGGATCTTGGCTAGCTTGAGCTTGAGAAAGCCAATTTCTTTGTGGGCTCGGTTCAATGTGGTCTTCTTGAGATAAGTTTCTCTATAGCAAATGAATTATTTTTAGCATGTGTAACAACAATTTTATGTAATTGATTGACTATAAGCTTAAAGAATGATTCATGGGATACTAAAAAAATTTCTGATGTATAAGCTATTATATTCAAAGAGCTATAAGCTATTCAGGTTTTTGCTTCTTCTAACATATAGTTATCGCTTATAATAATATGTCAAAAACCAAAGGCAAACAAAGAAATGGCATCATTTTAGGCTCGACGTTATACTATAAAACAAGAAATGAAACCCTATGATTTCTTATTGTGGATGCAAAAATATTTATGAAAATACTTCAAATGGCACAAATTTCCAAAAACAAAAAGCAAGGTTATTTGTTTTGTCATTTGTAAAGATGTGAGAATTATATTTTTGGTCTCTTATACTTGGACTAGTCCAATTAAGCCTCTTGTGCTATAATCTTAACATTTCATCTTTTATATTTTGAAATCATTCTAGTTTAGTCCCTTATTTTGATTTAATGTTAATGTCCATTGTATATGTAAACATGATTTGTATTTTTAGCACGACGATAAATGTTCATAGAAAAATAAGGGGTCAAATAAATCAAATTAAAATAGACAACTACATTGAGAAGCACCCAAAACTTAATTAAGGAACACTAAATACAAAACTCGAATAACAAAATTCGAAATTGTTCACAATATATTTATTGAAACAATAATTTCCCCTTTAAGGATAATGGTCATAGGTTGCATACCGGTATGAAAGGAGGACATACAATTGTTTCATAAGAGCTGGTTGATCCCCTCAGCAAATCTGAAAATGTTTGATTGCCCAGTGACCTATGGAAAAAGAAAGTATTGTGCATTACTAAATCTATTGCACAAACAAAAAGAAAAATTATTAATTTCTTTAGTATCTCAGTTTGACTTTTCTAGGGGAAAATTTAACTCAGCTAACTGTCAAAGATTTCAAGCACTTTGAGACAAATAGGGCCTATGCTTTGTTGATCTTTTCTTTCTTTCAATGATTATTTTGCAAATAGCAGGAAATTACTTGATTCCTCGTATGACATTTAACATAAAATAAAAATTTTCGTGATAATGTTGGTAATACATCATGTTGAAATTATTAGCCCTTAGAAATCCAAATTAAAATCATCAAGAAAAATTTTGGTGAATGTCAAGGGTGAAAATCTTTTTTTCTTTGTATTTTTGCATCTGAAATATATAAATTAAATGGAAACTATTTCAAGCAAAAATGAACTTTAATTATGTGTAAAATTACATGATAATTTTTGTGAAGCAATTCTAAGAAAATATTTCAGTTTAGATTATTTAAAGATGGCCTTAAAGTTGATAAAAACAAAATTATTTTTTCTGACAAGTTTTAACAACCATAGTCACATTTTACCCATTTTATTATTCTCGTAAATCATATTTTTATTTAGAGTTTTTATCAACGGGTTTTAAAGTTCATAAAGATTATGTATGACACCTTTTACATTGATTTCTATTCTTGATCAAATTTAATGTTCTTAATTTAGAATTGCTGAAGAAATGCTATTTTGACAACATTGTTTCATTGACAAAAGCAAATAAGATTGCCTAAAGCATGGAGAATTGATGGCAATTTATTTTAAATTAGATATCATAATTTGTAGTCTTTAACACAATTATTTTAAAGTGCATTTCAAATAGTTCATAAATTTGTAGTAATTGACAAAAGTATTAAAGCATAAAACACGTAACAATGCAAAAATGGATAAGTTATTTGTTCTTACCATGGTGAACTTGGAACATCATTTGCTCTAACTTGATTCTCAAGTGGCCAACCAGATTGGTTTGTGTTGGATCCAGACCATGGATGAATTGCATTCTAAAATGACATTAATTTCAACAGATTTGAACACATAATAAAAGCTACTATTAGTATGTAGTATAGTTAATAATTTATTTTTGTGCAAGATATTTATTTTTCTTTTTATAGCATCATGGATGTTTATTTATGCTAATACGATTTACAATAAAAAACATTTATGGTTTAATTTTGTCAAAAACTTAAAAAAGAGAATTAATTCACAAGTATCTAATCCTTCAAGAAAAGGATTGATCATAAGTAAGTAAAGCCATTTATGCATAATTATTAATTGTTAGCAGTCATGTAAATTAGGGGGTATTAAGTAGTCATACACGCTGTGGACCAGCAGATTGAGGAGGATCTAGCAATTGAAAGGTTTGAATTGTTTGTTGCTCTTTCTCCTCTTGTGAAATATTTGCAGTATAATAGTTGGACAAACTTAGTTCAGTTCCTGCATCTTGCCATCTACACATTACCAAAAGAAGTTAGAAATATAATCATAACTATAGAATTTTTTTTTTTTTTTTGTGTTGAAGTTTGAAAGTTTTTTAAAATACACACAGAAATCATCCGATAATTCAACTAAAATTAGTTTCGGTAACGAAAAATAAAAATGTTTTAACA